>CP092864.1:36357605-36497270 GCA_030710605.1 Cordylochernes scorpioides
CTAGAGGTGGTTTGTTCATCAGAGGCGACACTCCCAGGTCAACTCCCGAATTAACGAATGGTTTGGTAACCACAGTTAATCCACAAATTATTAAGTCTCGTTATCTATGGATAATGACTTTACAGAATGGTTGCAAGGTTATCCCGCTATGTACTAAGTGCAATTCTCAATCTGCAACCCTAAACCATATTATTGACTGTAATGGTTCATCCTTTGATGAGGTCTACTTATCCCCAGCAGACACCATCAAAAGTCTCAAGCTCTATAAGCTTGATATCCTGATATGATTGAGTGGAGATAAGAAAAAAGTTAGATCCACAAATTACCTATAAGTATTGGTGCACAATAAATATTTTTATGGTCGCTCCTTGACATAACTTTGTTACATCTGTGCAACCTAGTAAATCCCCATGTTTGTTAAATCCAAACTTGACTCTTAAGTTCTTTCAGATTTTATAAAGATGGTTGGTCAAGGAAATGGTTGATTTTGATAATAGAATTCTATGTGATCCACTGGATACTTGGGGACTTCAACACCTAAGGTCTGAATGAACATTTGCATGTTCCTAGCTAGTTTGGATCTGATAATGATCAGGGTCAATGTTGATTTGGCCATTAGTGTATTGTAGAGTAGGATCCAGTTAGTTTTATTTAGAGAAAGTTGGATTATCCCAGAATTTTCGATTCAATATTTGCAGGCAATTTCTGGCCTCAATACAACTGGCACTTCAGAAAATGTAGGTATCAACTCAACTCTAGCTTTCTAAGTAAACCTTCTCTTGATTTTTCCATTTTATTTGAAAATTGTGAGGGTTTAATGACATTAATTTTCAGATTTTTGGGTCGCATTTATATTTAAATTGCCTACAGCAAATGATTTGTTCCAGCAAAGTTCTGAGTTATTCTGTACTTTTGCAAAGTTGCAATGAAAAGCTATAAAGTAACATCACCTTCCAAAAAGGTAACCACACCAATTCCAATTTATTGAAATCTTCATGATGTTTCATTAATAAAGTGTTGTTGCCATCAACAGAATTTTGACTTACTGAAACATTACGAACATCTCAATAATTTGGAGATTTAGTCTTGTTACCTTTTGTTTCAAATCTATAATCCAAATTGTGTATCTCATCAGTAACACCTCTCATGAGGGATGACATATCTGATTGACAACCACCTCCAATTTTGTGAAAGCAATGTATTCTGATCTAATCTATTTAATCATAAGATATACTGTAGTGTGTTCATTAAAGACCATTTGGTTATGAATCTTCAACTATTTTTCCTCTAGTCTCCCAGGTCCAGTTGTAACTCAGTGATGGAGATATAAACTCTAGTGTTGGTGGTTGAATTGCTGTTCTTATTTTTTTATTATTATTCCTAGTACACACATGGTACAAGTCAATAACAAACATGGTGGGTAGAAGTTAGTGACTGTTTTACTGCAAGTACACCACATGTGAAAAGCACTTCAACTTTTGCACTTATAAGTGTGCCAAAGCCCCATTTGGTTACTTGCATTCACTGGTGTGGTTAGACTTTTGCAACAATCGGAGGCCGTTAAAGCACTTTTTTTTATTAGAAAAGGTGCCCAATGCGGGATTTCCGATCCCAGGTTATAGCGTAGTTTTAAATAATGAATGTACAAACCTATATTTTATCAATATTTTGTTTCAATGTTTCATATAAATATAGCTTCTTTATTTCCTCTAGCAAGCAATGGTGACTAACAGATCAAATTGGAGATTATTTGTCCTCCCTATAGTCACCAAAAGTCAACTTGATGGACTCTAGTAACAACATATCCTCTCTCTTAAGAGCAAAGCCATCTTCTTCCTAAAATATAAACTAGTAATTAACCTAATTAGAAATTATATTTTAAAAAAGGTCTTTCCTCTGGATCTGTGAAAGAAAAATTTTTTTTTCTTCAAAATATTTCAAGGGATTGCTCCCCTCCTTTTTATTAATTTTTATTGCACAAAAAAAAAACTTGAAATTAATTTACAAACTCTTGTAGATCACACATGAAAACAACTTTGTCATTTTGGTCAAAATAAAAAAAATAAGAGTTGAAAAATATATTAAAAGGATTAATAAAATAAAATGATTGAATAATTTTTTTAAAAATATATATGGAATTTTGAATGTTTTTTTTTTTTTAATAATGTTAATACAATTATTGTACAAGAAAGAGATAGAGAAGAATGTTCAAAAAAAGAAGGAAGAAAGAAATTTAATGAGTGTAAATGATAAAAGTTTAAACAAAGAATAAGGAAACTAAATGTACAAACAAATGAATTTGACTGTAAAAAGTTAGTTTAAGAGAAATACATATGGTTCTGGGATTTCTTCATATCAATTCACACCAGCTTCATTGATTCTGTGGCCTCTAGGAACTTCCTTGGAGCAAATTCTGGATGCCCCTGTAGATTGTAGATGATTTGTCTCCTAATCTGGCCCAATCTTTATATAATTATATTCAATGGATCATCTTTTAACCTTAAGCTAAATAGAAGTACAAAATTGTGATATAGTTTGTTGTATGCTCGCATTTGTAATCTCCACTCTTGGGTTTGAAAACAAAATGTGTGCCCAGGATCATGCTAACAAGAACATTAACAAGAAGCTCCACCCTTCCCTCCAGATAGTGGAGAAACACCTGGAGTTTGCCCTGAAGCACTGGAGGGACAGGATGGGCTTGGAGCCCAAGAAAGATGTAAGTACTCGGCAGTGCCATTGTTGTGTTCCATCCTTGGACATCTCTTTGTATACAGGATAAGCTCCAGCAAAGACCCATTGTCCTCCGCAAGCACAGGCAGCGTGTCAAGTCCGATGCCAACTGGGACATGCTCTATTACCAGTTCTACCAGGACCATGCCAAACCTGATCTCATCTGGAACTTTAGAGTAATTTTTCACATATATTTGTTTATACACACTAATAGACAAAACTTGAGGAAGTCTTTGATGTCGCCGGTTGTCTATTTTTTTTTTTTTAGGAGATAGGCAATTTTGTTCACACTTAGTTATTTATAAACGTTCTTCCCTGATTTATAATATTATGAAGAAAATAAAGTCTCCAGGGCTAAGTTTCTTGCTCAAATTTTATTCTCTAGCTTTCGGACCTGTCAGTCCTTCCACAGGAGTATCACGATAACAAAATTTTGTTGTCGTGATACTCCTGTGGAAGGACTGACAGGTCCGAAAGCTAGAGAATAAAATTTGAGCAAGAAACTTGGCCCTGGAGACTTTATTTTCTTCATAACACTTAGTTATCTCGTGTGTCTTCAATAAAGGTCACTGTGTATCAAATATCTTTCATTGTTATTGTCTGAATCCCGATATATATGATAAAAGGTACAACTTCCTTATGTTTTGCCCATGAGTGTATACATATATCTCTGTGTTCTAAAGGTTTTGTTCTATCTATTTCTTTTACAAAGTTACTTCTGATTTTGAAACTATACAGTAGTCACCTATGAGGGAGAATAGCCTAAATACATAGCTAAACAGAATCTCTCTTGAAGGTGGTCTCTTTTCAGAGACTGTTATCTCGGACAAAGTCACGAGGAGTCTTTCAACATAAACATCCGATCCTCCAACTCCAGGAGATAACTGATTCATCCATGTTTTTAGCCTATGGTCTCTTATGGTGGACTCTACTGTATCTAGCAAAGTTCTGTAGCCCTGGGGGGTTAGACAGGGATGTCTGGACGTACCACATAGGTGGTGGGAATGGAAGCATTGAGGTATAAAAAAATAGAATACAATTTCAGTCAACACTCATTGGGGATCACAGGGAAAATAAAAAAAGTAGTTCCACTGGTTAAAATGGCGGTTATAGTCCATCAGGGTGGGCAAAGTGGAAGAACAAGAACATTCAAGCTAAGCTTAGGGAACATTAGATGCATGTACCAGCTAGATACCATAGCTCTGCTTCCGCTCTCACTGCTGAGACTCGTACAGCATCAAAGGGAGAGTCATTAAGCTTCTTCATTGTACCATTTTTTTAGATGGGATTACTAGATATCAATTAACTACATTTTAGACTTACCCAGTTGCCCTGGGAACTCTTCAAAGCTCCTATTTTCTGGACAATGATATACATTTTCAGTGTTAGAATATACTGTTTACACACACATTATACCTTTATATGGCTTTCACCAAAGTGTGCCTGGATAATGGTGTCATGATCAATGAAATCTGCACCCCTACATTCCATTCCAGATTTAGAATATGAAGAACAGACTCATGGAATTTGTGTAATCTTTGCACAAGGGGATAAGAAAAAACAATAGAATACCTTTATATGACACACACATTATCATTCAAGGATGCCATTACTGGCATGGAAAACACCCATCAGCAATCTCCAGTTGCATTGATCAGTTGACCTTGCCAACATTCCTATACCCTTAGCCTTCTTTCTTTCCTTCACCCACACATCCATCCATAGACCTAATGGTGGTGTGTGGCAGACCCGGGATGAGCTGAAGGATGCCCTGGAAGATGAGATGCGCAAGTTCCGCATGGATGTGGAGCTGAGCCGACAGAACGTGCTGATGGCCTGGAATGATGTGGAGTTTGAGGTGCGGTACCCATCCCTCCAGGAGGAGCTGAGAGTTGGCAGCTACTTCCTCCGGCTCTTGCTGGAGGAGGACGAGAAGGATTCCATCCCCTCATCCTACATCCAGAAGCCGTAAGTTCACTGGGGTACTTACTTAGTGCAGATTATTTATGATGTATAGGTAGATGCATGATGCATAGGTAAATGTGTCCCTTTCTTTAAAATCTTTGTGCATATAACCTGCAGAATTTAATCACTGAGTTCACTGTGATAACTTTTAACAAAAGAAATATACAAAATAATTACTATTATCTCTAAAGAATCACCTCTTTTCTTCCTAGGAGAATAAACACTCCTTTTTGAACTTCACAGATTTGTGTTGTGTGTGTGTCTGATTTGATTTCTGAAACAACTTTAAAAAAGAGAAATACATCTTGGCGCAAGAGATGATTTATTCTCCCACCAAATCTCATTGTAAGTGAATTCTTTTTATAATTACTTAATAAAACAACACTTAAAGTTTCACCTCATAAGTTTCTTTTCTGTGAAAAATCAACATTTATTTCAAAGAGAAATATTTACTATTTCTAACTTTTTTTGGATGAAGTATGAAAGGGTGAAAATATGAAGAGTAATGGCGAACGGAAAAATAAAAGTGTCCAGGGGCGGGAATCGAACCCACAACGTTCCGCTTACCGGGCAGATGCCTTGTCCACTAGGCTACCCTGGACGTATTTTTCCGTTCGTAAATAATACTTAAAGTAACTTATAATACATTATAAAGGACTGCGGCGTATGATTATAAAACAAAACTTTAAGTGTTGTTTTATAATCATACGCAGCAGTCCTTTATAATAATTACTTAATGTTGCAAAATAATCAATAATGGTATCTTTCCACCCCAATAAACTGTGCTCTTTCTTAGATTTTTTTGTTTGTTTTTAATAATCATTATTTCGCCTGGTTATATATATGTAGAAAATAAATTGTTCTAGTCTTTTTTGCTCTATGGGGGATATAGATTTTATATAAAAAATCTAATGAATTGTAATCAAAATGTTTGGGATGTTTCAGTAACAGGGTTGTTACCATCATCAGACAAAAACACTGAATGAAATAAATTAATTTTGTCTGATGATGATGGTAATACCTGCTGTCACCAAAATGTCCCAAAAATTTCAAAAAATTTTATTGTGATTTTTAATCTTACAAATTGTACCTTATCATTTAATTAATTGTGAAATTTGATTTGAGAATATCTTTTTTTTTTTTTCAATGGGAATGAGCCTCAATGTGGTGGTTTCTTTTATTCTTAAGATTTCTATTCAAATTCTATGTCATAATCTCAATGGATGTGATCCTAATTTAACCTAAGAGTGCTAATTATATTTATTATCATTTAGCTCCAATGTCTTTATCTCTTCTTTCTTATCTCCACTCAATCATTAGGGTATCAAGTTGTGACTTTTGATGGTATTTGACAACCATCATGACTGGGTGAAGTAGAATGCGTCTGCCTTTGTCATTAAGACTGGGAGCACTACTCAGTGGCAGGCCGACTTAGCTCCAAAAGAAATGGCCGCCTCTGACATGAGGAACAGACGCCATATGCAGCCGCTCCTAACATGGAGTACAAACGCTGCTCATCCTGTATTCCTAGATTAGGAGCCCTTACAGGGTACTATCAGCCGGGCCAGCTGAACCCAGGTTTTTAAGCGAGCTTGTTACTGCTCCCCCTCCTCCTTTTTCATCCGGGCTTGGGACCGGCAAAGGCGGAGTTCAATGTCTTTATAATTTTTGTCAGTTACTGCTAGAATCATCTCTCCCCAACTGTGAGTGATTTCACAATCCCATGTGTGGCAGATATGAGTTCTTCAATGACCTCTACCACAGGTTTCTGCTCACCCAGAAGGCCTCCCAGAAATCCACCTTCCTCCATGCCATGACCATAGTGTACGGCAGGTACTGGGAGGACATTGGTCAGTTCAATGACACCAGGTACATCGTCCACATGCTGGACAAGGTGAGTCCACCACTGCCAGGAGTGTGGGTTTGTGAACAGACTGACCATGTGTGATGGCAGTGTGTGGACAGGGAAGAGAGGGACAGGATCATTCTCTTCATTGAGAAGATCATCCTTCACAAGGTGAGTGAGTACCTACTGTACTTGGTGGGTTCTTTGCTTGTTGATGATGCTTCGTTTGGAGGTTGTATCAGCATATTTCAGCTCTTCTTACTGCCCTTGTTGTAGGAACCTTGACAGGGGGCTAGGGTATTTTCTGTTGGGGTGTTTGTTATTATTTGGAGGTTGTATCAGCATATTTCAGGTCTCCTTACTGCCCTTGTTGTAGGAACCTTGACAGGGGGCTAGGGTATTTTCTGTTGGGGTGTTTGTTATTATTTGGAGGTTGTATCAGCATATTTCAGGTCTTCTTACTGCCCTTGTTGTAGGAACCTTGACAGGGGGCTAGGGTATTTTCTGTTGGGGTGTTTGTTATTATTTGGAGGTTGTATCAGCATATTTCAGGTCTCCTTACTGCCCTTGTTGTAGGAACCTTGACAGGGGGCTAGGGTATTTTCTGTTGGGGTGTTTGTTATTATTTGGAGGTTGTATCAGCATATTTCAGGTCTCCTTACTGCCCTTGTTGTAGGAACCTTGACAGGGGGCTAGGGTATTTTCTGTTGGGGTGTTTGTTATTATTTGGAGGTTGTATCAGCATATTTCAGGTCTTCTTACTGCCCTTGTTGTAGGAACCTTGACAGGGGGCTAGGGTATTTTCTGTTGGGGTGTTTGTTATTATTTGGAGGTTGTATCAGCATATTTCAGGTCTCCTTACTGCCCTTGTTGTAGGAACCTTGACAGGGGGCTAGGGTATTTTCTGTTGGGGTGTTTGTTATTATTTGGAGGTTGTATCAGCATATTTCAGGTCTTCTTACTGCCCTTGTTGTAGGAACCTTGACAGGGGGCTAGGGTATTTTCTGTTGGGGTGTTTGTTATTATTTGGAGGTTGTATCAGCATATTTCAGGTCTTCTTACTGCCCTTGTTGTAGGAACCTTGACAGGGGGCTAGGGTATTTTCTGTTGGGGTGTTTGTTATTATTTGGAGGTTGTATCAGCATATTTCAGCTCTTCTTACTGCCCTTGTTGTAGGAACCTTGACAGGGGGCTAGGGTATTTTCTGTTGGGGTGTTTGTTATTATTTGGAGGTTGTATCAGCATATTTCAGGTCTCCTTACTGCCCTTGTTGTAGGAACCTTGACAGGGGGCTAGGGTATTTTCTGTTGGGGTGTTTGTTATTATTTGGAGGTTGTATCAGCATATTTCAGGTCTTCTTACTGCCCTTGTTGTAGGAACCTTGACAGGGGGCTAGGGTATTTTCTGTTGGGGTGTTTGTTATTATTTGGAGGTTGTATCAGCATATTTCAGGTCTCCTTACTGCCCTTGTTGTAGGAACCTTGACAGGGGGCTAGGGTATTTGCTGTTGCTACTAGTTTTGTCGAAATGACATAACTAACTGAATATGTTCTTTCTAAAGCTCCTCTACTTCTAACTCTTTTTTTTTTTTTAGTTTGTCACCATTGAAGGGATATTAGCATTTCCAAATATGACCATCTATGAAATGAAAAAAAAAAAGGCCATAAGAAAATAAAAAAATATCTTTTCATCCTTTTTTTTACCTCCAAGTGCCTAAATAATAAATCAACTTATTAAGGAGATGGGGACCTCACGGTAGATAAATGAATGCCTGTCATTTATTCAATGACTCTCTGAACTATATTCTGAGGAAGTCTGACTTAGCTTCAGATGAGATTATTTCTAATTTAGAGAATACAGGCATCTTGACTACTGATCCTTAGCATGGATTCAAACACAACACTCACTTATCATTCATCAAGTGTTTGTTCCTTCTTTTGGAGTTTTCTATATAATAATCACATGATATATAACTTTGAACTCTTTACATTTAGTAAAGCAGAGTCTAATAGATATTATCATGAGGTCTCTCCTGTCTGGCATTCATAGTTCTTAGAATTAAAACACACTTCGTCCAGTGAATCTTTTTTTATTATATAAAAAAAAAATTTTACTGTGGCTGCAAAGTGTATCTTAATCCTAAGAGTAATAGATATTGATCCTCTCTCTGTGCTCTCTCAATTAAATAAATATTGAAGATCCAAGGATGATTTTATGCAGAAAGGAAGTGTTGTGACATCTGTGATGGTGCTGCAGAAAAACATCAAGGACCTGATAGATGCAAATGGACTGAAAGCCCTTGTGGACCTGGTCACCTTAGCTCACCTCCACACTTCCAGGGCTGTGATCCACACTCAGGTAAATCAATGAAAAATATTGTAAACTCTTGAAAAATGAAGCCTGTAAAAAATATTTACAAATACATTTTTATATCTGTGAAAGAAGAAAAAAAAATTCCCTCAAAATATATGAGGGATTTGCTCCCTCTTTATCAATTTATTGCACAATAAACTTATTGTGCTTAACAAGTTTATTGTGCAATAAATTTGATAAAGAGAGAGCAATCCCTTGAAATATTTTGAGAATTTTTTTTTTTTTAACAGAGCCAGGTATAACCAATGAAAACATTAAGACGCGAATGTTTCTTTTCACAAATAAATCAAACTTCTACTGTCCTTACTGCGATGAAAAAATATTGGGTGACTTCAAAGACTTTCCACTTAAGTTTTGTCCAAGAGTGTATATAAAAGGAGAGAGAAGCTCACAATGTCTGTGTGTCCATACAGACCAATGTCATCGAAGCCTCCCCAGAAATGCTGTCAGCAGACACTGAGAAAGAATGGTACTTCAGGAACAGTGAGAAGGAGAGGTTTGGTCCCTACAGCTTCGAGGAGGTGGGTAGAGATCCTGTAGTAAATGTGGGAGGATCCCCTCACCCCTGGGTCGGTGCAGATGAAGCAGTTCTACCAGGAGAACAAGATCAACCTGAAGACCCTGTGTTGGGCCCAAGGCATGGATGGCTGGAGAGCTCTGGGCAGCGTGCCACAGCTGAAGTGGACCATGGTGGCCTCCCGCCAGCCCCTCATGAACGAGACAGAGCTGGCCACCCACATCCTCTCCATCCTCATCACCATCTGCAAGTACTTCCCCAGCAGGTGGGTTTAGCATTAACTCTTCAATTTAGTAATTCTGTGATTAAGGTAAAATCATCAGGCTTCCAGAAACAATGTGAAAAAATAGCACAAATTTGATATTGTACTGTGATAAGGTGCATAAATTAAGAAAGAAAAAAAAGCATCTCCTTATTGTGCAACTTTGCGATTTCCAGATAAGGAGATACCTTTTTTTCTTTCTTAATTCCACAAATTATTTTATTTTTCATTACAAAGAAAATTATCCCAGGAAGCCTGAGGATTTCACCTTAAATATTTATACAATGGATTATTTTATTGAATTCTGTGGTTCTCTTGGAATTTTTGAGTGCACATTGACACCCAATGTCTTGTTGCAGGGATTCCAAAGGCGCCATCATCCGCCCCATTCCCAGAGCTAAGTTCTACCTCTCTGACACCTCCTACCTTCCTCATATTGTTCAGGTGAGTTTCTCTTATTCAGAGGTTCTTCTTATATCCACTGGGGAGTTGGTCAATGCCCCAATTCACAGAGTTCCATCTTCAAATGTCTATATGCTTCCAAAGTAATGAAGTAACATCAAATAATCTAAAATTACACTTATTATATACATTAATATGCCAGAATTCAACTGATAAATCATTATTATAAATAATCATTGCTCTAAATATTCTCTTAAAACAGAATTGGCACAATAGCAAATGCAGTAAGACCTCCCATGAATCTGATAGGTAACCACTCTTCACTGAACCTTGCCAAATCAAAGATCAATTAAACTGAACCAATATAATCTCTTGGGAAGTTAAGTTATCCAAGTTATTTTGCATTTGACAAAAATGTTATCAGTTGATTCAGTTGTACTTGCTGTATATATATGCAAACACCTACCCAAGAAGTACATGTTGTACTGCCACCAAAGAGCTATGGGATGATGTGACAGCTGCTGCTGACATTTGACCCTGTGCTGGTGGAGAAAGTGGCCCTGCTGGTGGAGGTCATCATGCAAGACAACCCCAACCTGGCCCGGCTCTTCCACACCGGCTTCTTCTTCTTCATCCTCATGTATACTGGCTCCAACCTCCTGCCCATCGGCCGCCTCCTCAAGTCCTCTCACCTCGCACAGGCCTTCCGAGCTGATGACGTGAGTCCTTCCACACCTCCATACCTTGAGCTGTTCACAAAGTTCTCAAATTTGTTGTGCCATCAATTTTTCTCTTGTCTTGAGGCTCCCATGCATTCCAAGAGGTGGTCTGGTGAGGTCTCTTTGGTACTACAGATGGTCCTGGAACCATCCTGGAAAAGGAGCGATCTTGTATGGCCAGTTTTGACTCTTCCAGGCTTTTGGAGGAGTCTTCTTGAAGCATACAAGTGTTGAATATACCTGGAATCCCTATGTGTTCCTAGTGAACTGAACACATGACATATGTGTGCAGGCCCCCACTGCCTCCTCCATCATGCAGCGCAGCATTCTCGGCCAGCTCCTGCCTGAAGCCATGGTCTGCTACTTGGAGAACCATGGCCCAGAGAAGTTTGCTGAGATCTTCCTGGGAGAATTTGATACCCCTGAGGCTATCTGGAACAATGAGATGAGGTTTGTTGATCTCTCAGCATGCAAATAATATATCATTACTTTTGTTTACTCACACCTGGCAGTTGAAATGCTCTGAGGAAACACACTAGGAAATTATTCTTCTCTAAAGGATTCCCACAATATCTACATTGACCATCTTGTTCTTTAACTTGTGAAAATCCCTCAGTTTACAAAAGGAACTATGAATACCCTCTTTGGATAATATGTTATACAACCACCACTTATAAAAGCTGAAATAAATATCATTTCTGAGATAATTTTAAAAAGGCATCGATTCACATTTTCTATTTAAAAGCTTCGATTCGAGTTGTAATTCATCTTTTTACTAATATATTTATTTTGATGAATTTATTTCCTTGAAACATGTTTGGAGATCTCTCCCATCTCTCTCCTCCTGTCTTTTCCAAGATTGTTTAGCCTGGACCTGGTCATTTAGGTAAAATTTACATCTGTACTTTTGGGATGGTGTGTTGATATTTGAGATAAGTACTGTAGAATCTCTCTCTAAAGGGAAACAAATGGTTGCTCTCTGTGCCAAAGTACCTTTTAGGGAAATGTGTTCTCTAACTAGAGAATTACTAATTAGTAAAAATGGTGATTATGCTGATGAAAGACTTGTCCTTTGTAGAGATGTGTCCTCTAACAAGAGTGTCTTCTCACAAACTGTCACAATAACCCAGTGTGTTACATTTGTAGTGGTGGTGATGTGTAGGAGAATGATGATAGAAAAGATCTCAGTCCACCTCGCTGACTTCACCCCGCGGCTGCGCTCCAACACACGCTCCCTCTACTCCTACTGTGCCATTCCACTCATCCAGTACCCACAGCTGGAGAATGAGCTCTTCTGTAACATCTACTACCTGCGTCATCTGTGTGACACCATCAGGTTCCCTGAGTGGCCCATCGCTGAGCCTGTAAGTCCACTCTAGAAGGAATTCACTGGTGGAGTTCAAATCTATCGTCTTTTTTCTTATCTCCACTCAATCATATTAGGCTATCAAGTTGTCTCTCTGTTTGACAACCATCATGACTGGGTGAAGTAGAATGCGTCTGCCTTTGTCATTAAGACTGGGAGCACTACTCAGTGGCAGGCCGACTTAGCTCCAAAAGAAATGGCCGCCTCTGACATGAGGAACAGACACCATGTGCAGCCGCTCCTAACATGGAGTACAAACGCTGCTCATCCTGTATCCCTGGATCAGGAGCCCTTACAGGGTACTATCATCCAGGCCAGCTGAGCCCAGGTTTTTAACCGAGCTTGTTACTGCTTCCCCCCCTCCTCCTTTTTCATCCGGGCTTGGGACCAGCAAAAGCGGAGTTCCGTGTCTATCGTGGCGGTATCAAATACCCTGACACAAAAACGTTATACATTGGTCTCTTCAAAACATGGCAGTTGCTTTTGCATAATGAAACCCCCTCTCTCTTATGGCTTTCATTGGAACCAACTCTCTCCCTTGATGTAACCTGGATTCCTGGAGTATACTTTTTTTTTTTTACTTATCCCTAGTACGCGTGGTACAGGCCATGATAATCATGGTGGGTAGTTAGCGACTGCTTTTACTGTAAGTACACCACATGTCTACACATGTGAAAAGCAGTTCGACTTTGTACTTACAAATGTGCCAGAGCCCCGTTTAGTTACTTGCACTCGCTGGTGGGGTTGGACTTTTGCAAGATTCGGGGGTCATTGGAGCATTTTTTTTAAACAGAAAAAAGTGTCCAATGCGGGAATTGAACCCGGGTCATAGTGGTCGAAAACCAAATGGTTTAACCAGCCTTCTACCGACTCCCCCTGGAGTATACTAAAGTCGCCAACTTATCCGGAATGGGACCAAGGTCTTTATAAGCTTTTTAACAAAGTAACCTTTTGAGAAAAAGAAATCACTTTTCATTATACAAACAAAAAAAAAGTTGGATTGGTGATTTTGACTTTAATAGAAGAAAAAAAATGGTATAAACAAATTTGGACTACAATTATAAATAATAGGATCCCTTTCGCTATAATATTTGGCAAAAAAAAATCTTTAGGGATAAGCTTCTTTAAAATAATTTTATCATCTCTAGCTTTCGGACTTTTTTTACAGGTGTATTTTTAAACTATAATATATGTTTAACTATATATAGGCTGTGTTATAGTTTAAAATACTCCTGTAGAAGGGTGGGAAAAAAACCCAAAAGCTAGAGAGATAGTGAAATTGTTATTTTTTTAAACTTTATTTTGAACCATTTTTTTTGTCCAATATAAACGAATTTGTAGCAATGAAGTTTTACCCTATTTGTATTGATTCCACGCTACATGTTTTCTAAATTTTCGTGTGTGTTTGTTCGTGGATAGCTGAAACTCCTCAAAGACGTACTGGAAGCCTGGAAACAGGAGATTGAGAAGAAACCTTCCACCCTCACTGTGGACGATGCCTACGAGGCTTTGAACCTGACTAGAGGCCAACAGTGAGTAGATGTTGACTTTGCTTAGATTTTTTTTAAAGATACTGATTCCAAGAAGATTAATCAAACATTATTTTTTTGCGTACGTGGTCAACTTTTCTTGATTAATCAAGAATGGGTATTTGGCCAGTTTTGGAGTAATTAAAAATCAACGAGAATAGTTGATATTTATTTTGATAGATGGCGCAAGCCATCAGCAACTTTCAGTTGCACAATAAGAAGATGCCTTTTTATATAATTATTTTTATTGATTTACAAGAGAGAGAACAAAATAAAACTTATAACATTGTGAACAAATCATCATTTCATCACAACATTCCATGTTAGCGAACATGGAAGTAGATAACAACAAATCAATAAATTTCCTGGACATGAACTTATCATACAACAATAACAACATTACAACCTCTATATACAAAAAACCAACACATACAGGAACTTATTGGAACTTTAGCTCACAGCACCATTTCAGCCAAAAAGTAGGATTAGTAAAAGCTCTTATATATAGAGCTTTTACACTCATTAATGATACAACTAAAAGAAATATAGAAATTTACACATCAAAAAATAACTAATCAATGAGGATTTTCCCATCAAATTGATAAATAGAATAATAGAAGACATGAACCAAAAAGATGAGAATAATACTTTAATTCAAAATCTAAAGTGCAAAAACAAAGAAGCCAAATTTATCACATTGCCATTCATAAACCAAAAGTTTGCAAGAAATTTTACTAATATATTCAAAAAGTATGAAAAAATAAACATTGCATGGAAACCATGTAACCCTATCTCTCAATATATCAACAACCATAAGAACACTCACATACCAAATAGAGCAGGTTTAATTTATGAAGTGAAATGTGAAAAATGTGACCAATGTTATGTAGGACAAACATCCAGAACTTTAAAAGAAAGAATGAAAAACCATGAATATGCTCTGAAATGGGATAAAATTGAGAATTCTGCACTTGTAGAACATAGAAAAATCACAGGACATAATAATTTTAACCTAAAAGAAACAAAGATACTAGATTATGAGAAAAATAATTTTAAGAGACAATTTAAAGAAGCATTTTTCATTCAAAAGAAATGTGCTACAATTAACAGAATGGAAGAAAGAGGAAATATAAATGATATTTATAGATATGCTTTTAATTATATTTGAAAAAACTTTTAATTATAAGAATAATAATCATCAGGTGTTTATCCCATCTGTTTATCAGATAAATATCTTCTTATCTGTTATCTTGTTTACACACTTGATACCAGGAACTATTTAAAAGCATGCTGTGGTAAAATTCTCTCATTCAGTACTTTTGTCTGAAGATGGTAACAACGCTGTTACCGAAACGTCACACACTATTTTTTTATTTGGATTTGGTCTTATTACCTTGTGTTTATACAGTAGAACCTCCCTGTAAAGGATACCTAATTGCAGAGCCAAAGTGTCCTCTTACCGGAGAATTGCTAAATAATAAAACGGGTAATTTTGCAAATGAAAATTGACCTTTGTGGAGAGGTGTTCTCTAGCATGAGTGTCCTTTCATGAAGGTTTGACTATATATAAAATATGTATTTTAAATTGGAGAGCTACAATGTAAATAATTGGCTGTACAGACATGAGGAGAGCACTGTCAGGAAGGCCTACTTCAGACTGGCTCAACAGTACCATCCTGACAAGAATCCAGAAGGCAGGGTAAGTGACTCGTTGCTACCTACTGTATGGAGACTTCAACCTATTCTCCTCCGCAGGAAATCTTTGAGAAAGTCAACAAGGCCTACGAGTTCCTCTGTAGCCGAACCTCCCGCACTACAGAAGGCCCTGACCCTGTCAACATTATGCTCGTTCTCAAGACCCAAAGCATTCTCTTCAAACGCTACAAAGAAGGTACTGTCTTCACACCATGTGTATATCTTATTCCTTTTAATATAACCTACAACCCTCTCTTCCCCTCCACTTTCCTGCCATTACTAACAATGTACTGTCTCCAGAACTCCATCCATACCGCTACTCCGGCTACCCCATGCTCATCCAGACCATCCGGATGGAAACATCAGATGAGCAACTCTTCTCCAAGTCAGCTCCACTCCTGGCTGCAGCTGCGGAGACCTGCTTCCACACTGTCAACTGCTCGGCCCTCAATGTGGAGGAACTGAGGAGAGAGGGTGGGCTAGAGGTAAGTCCTTTCTTCAGGTCTTTGCTGTGAATGGACCTCTGCTATATCCCTCACTAGTCCATTTTATTTATATTTACTGATTTTCTTTCCTTGGTCCGATTATTATTATATTTTTTTTTTTGTTATTTTAATCACCTATATATTATCCTATCCTGCTTACTGTACACTTTTGGTTAAGACTATAGAATATAATGTCATATATAATAATTGTACTGTCCATGTGAAAATGAAAGGGTTATTATTTTTCTATTTATTGGTAGAGAATTTTTAAAATTTTGAAGTTTTTTTCCAATATGAAAAGTGTAACATATATTATAAAAAATATAAATATATAAATATTTTTGGGATGCTTGGAATGTTGTAGGTATATATCTTGCTATTTATGTTTAATAGTTATAAATGGAGTCTTATCCAGCCAAATGCTGCAGGTGCTGAAAGAGGCCTTCACCCGCTGTGTGGCTGTCCTGAGCAAGAGTTCCACCATGGACAGCCTTCCTGTTCAGGTGTGCATGCACATTGCGCGCTGCTTCGCCGTCGCCTCCCACTTTGCAGCTTCCCGCGAGAGGCTCATAGATATGGTGGACATGATCAGAGATCTGTGCCGCATCCTTTACTACAAGGTAAGAGATGCCTCCCGGCCCCTGGGGTAGTGTGACCTCCTGCCTCTGTGCCCAGCATCTCTTCAAGCTGTGCTCTGTAGTGGTGGAAACCATCAGTGCTTTTGCTGTGGACGAAACCCTCCAATCCCACCTCTACCATGCCGGAGTGCTCTACCATCTCCTCATGTTCTTCTTCCAGTATGACTTCACCCTGGAGGAGAGTGGAGTGGAGAAGACAGAGGACACCAACCAACAGGTCAGCCTAGCTTGCACAGAATCCCATCAAACCTGCCCCATTTAGGTTGATTAGATACACACATACACTTTATATTACGATGCACTAGCTCGCCATCAATTATGAAAATTCAAAACTATTTTAGACGTGTAAGATTCTTTTTAAAAATAAACAATATCTACTGCCCTTACTGCAATGGAAAAATTAATGGGAGGGCCTGGCTAATCAGTGGTGACACTGATTAGCCAGGCCCTCCCAATAATTTTTCCATTGCAGTAAGGGCAGTAGATATTGTTAAATTTTAAAAAGAATCTTACACGTCTAAAATAGTTTTGAATTTTCACACATACACTTCATTAAGCCATATAGTCTTCTTATATGTACCAAAAGAGACACCTCTCCATTTAAATTTGCATCAGAATGATGGCATCACCCTAGTGATGATAAGGAATGAGCCAGTGTGTCTGTATCTCATGTTGTATCTCCATTTTTATATTTATAATTTTTACCTGTGAAATTTAAATCCATACGAATATTTTTAACTGGGTACAATAATGTAAGGAACTATATGAAGAAGCTCGAGGAGCATGAACTCATGGAATTCGTGTAATCTTTACACAAGGGGATAAGAAACAACAACAACAACTATATGAAGAAGTCAGATTTCCACTATTTTCTTGATTGTCTAGACGAATTTGGCTAGAGTGAAACCTAATCCTTTTTTAGTGTTTACTTTAATACATATTTATACCTTATTTCTTGAGGACTTTTTAGCTGAAGAATTTGGCTAGAGTGAAACCTAAGCCTTTTTTAGTGTGTACTTCAATACATATTTATACCTTATTTTGCAAAGACTTGGACTCATTGCCAATGTGTGTGTCAGGAGGTGGCCAATCAGCTGGCCAAGCTGAGCATCATCGCCTGTGCCAGGCTGGGAGGGTACATTGAGAAGACTCCACCCAACCTGTCTGTGAGACGAGCCCTGGACGCCATGTTGACCCACTTTGTTGTGGAACAGTTCACTAAGGCCAGTCCTGCTGAGGTACGGGATTTTGGAATCACTTGTTTAACTTTTATTCTTTCTTATCTCCATTCAATCATTTTAGGGTATCAAGCTTGTAAAGCTTGAGACTTTTGATAGTGTCTGCTGGGGATGAGTAGAGCTCATCAATGAATGAGCCAATACAGTCAATAATGTGGTTTGGGGTTGCAGGTTGAGAATTGCATTTAGTACATAGTGGTTAAGCATCTTAATAATCATGTTTAACATTTTTGAAATGCACTACGCTCAAGTAGCATGAACTCATGGAATTTTTGTAATCTTTGCGCAAGGGAATAAGAAACAACAAACAAAATACACTACTTTGAATATAAATGAAATGGAAATTTATATAATATAGTCCAACCTCTTGAATTCAACACTCCATGGTATCAGAGAATTTTCAGTTGAATTATAGTCAGTTAAAGCAAATAGCCTAATTGGGATTCAAAAAACTGTTAAAAGGTTATACTGTATTAAGTTGGTGAAAATAATGAAAGGGTCACCACCAATTAACTAGACTCTCCCCAATTTTTTGTTTCATATTCCTGGTAGTATAACTGTAGCAATTCATCTTTATATATATAAAATATGAATCAAATGTTTATAAAGGCAATAAACTGGCTAGCTTTCGATCAGCAAGATTGATCATCCGCAGGCCTAAATCTTTACAAAAAAAAAAACTGATTTTACAAGTTATACGAAAAAATGTGGGCATACTCAAAATTGGTTCAACTAAATTCGACTGGATGACTTGTGAACCATTGATCCTACATAAACCTAGATCCAGCGAAGATATTCTGACAAAGCAGGTTTTGAATGACTAAAGCTTCCTACTTCTTCTTTCTTATCTCCACTCAATCATTTTAGGGTATAAGGCCTATAGAGCTTGAGACTTTTGATGGTATCTGCTGGGGATGGGTAGAGCTCATCAATGGATGAGCCAATGCAGGCAATAATACGGTTTGGGATTGCAGGTTTCTGCACTTAATGTGTAGTGTCAGGGGGTCAGTGGAAGAATGGTCTAAACTGTTGGTTTTCAACCACTACGACCAGGATTCGATTCCCGCATTGGGCACGTTTTTCTGATTTAAAAAAAAATGTTCCAATGGCTCCCAATTCTTGCAAAAGTCCAACCCCACCAGCAAGTGCAAGTAACCAAACGGGGCTTTGACACATTTGTAAGTGCAAAGTCGAACTGCTTTTCACATGTCTAGACATGTGGTGCACTTACAGTAAAAGCAGTGCTAACTACCCACCATGATTATCATGACTTGTACCACGTGTACTAGGGATAAGCAAAAAAAAAAGAGTAGTGTTGTCAGGTAATGTGTGTTCCCTCAGGTCCTGAAACTACTGACCTGCAACACTGAGAACCCTTACATCCTGTGGAACAACGGCACCCGGGCAGAGCTGATGGAATACCTGGAGGGCCAGCGGGATGAGAAGATCCGGTCAGGGGAGTGTGATCCCTCTCTAGGAGCGGACTTCAAGTACTCAGCCTACCAGAATGAACTCATCATCGGGGACATCTTTGTTCGGATCTACAACCAGATGCCCTCCTTCCCTCTGGAGGTAGGGATCCTCAAACCTCTTGGACACATCTTATTGGGATTATTCTCTTGGGTTTCATTAGAGGATCATCAGTATTTGTTGAGTTTTGCAACGGAAGTGATGAGGTTAACTCTTTCATCCAAATAAACCCACACTCCATTAATCCATTTCTTTAAACGTGCAGATTCTGGTTGTTTACTACAAGCTTGCCCTTTCTGGTTAGTAAATACAAGCTTGCAAATTCTGATTGGTAAATACAAGCTTAGAGATTTTGGTTGGGAAAAGAAAAATATGAATACAAGCTTATGATATCTGAATTGGGAATGCAAACTTGTAGATTCCTGATGATATATTAATTGTCACTGCACTCTAGTAGATTTAAGAGAGTCAATGATAAACTTCATAATACCTTACTTTGGAAAATTTTTATACTACTTAAGGACCACAGATTTGGTTTAAGGCTCTCATCAACTAAAGCGGCTTCCTGATGGGACCTTCTCTTGGGAGGAAGAAGTGACTTTCGTTTTTGAGATGACTTGCCTTTTCAAGCCAAAATTTCAAGTTTACAGGGAGGAATTTTGTGTAGTCCAACTTACATAGGTCCAAGCCTTAAAGAAGTGATATCTTACTAGAGTTAACAATGCTGGCTTCTAACAGATGGACATCTCAAAGGAACCATTTGACCACAGCCCGAAGATTCTGGAGGTAACACCTTGATGACTACCTCTCCATTCCTTTGTTCACTCTCCAATAGCTAGCTGAGATTTCTCTCAACCTTTTTTTTACAGATTTTCCTTCTGTTGGATTGGTTGCGATATTCCTTTTAGAACCATTTGTTAGAGTTCCACTATAGCCTTGCTGCTTCCTCTTGTGATGCATAGATCCATAGTGTTTATTTAATGGTTTTCTGGTATTAGAATTGCCTTCACTCTGAGCTTCCAATCTATAATCTATTATTACCTCACTTTTTGTTGTTGTTCCATTTTCCATTTTAATTCAATACATTAAGATTTGGTTTTTCACAGTTGGGTAAAATATGGTGGAAAAAGTAAACTAACTGTCCCCACCAAGTGTTTCTAGATTTTTTTTTTTTACCTGCCGTAGGTCCACCATAAAAACTCTGTGGTCTTGGTTTTTTTATTTTTATTTTTTTTCAGATGAACCATCTCTCACAATCTCAAAAATAGAAAAAGGGTTTTGATATTGAAAATAAATAAATATGTCCGTGGTTAGCTTTTCTTGATTAATCAAGAATGGGTATTTGGCCAATTCTGGAATAATTAAAAAATCAACGAGAATAGTTGATATTTATTCCGATAGATAGTGCAAGCCATCAGCAACTTTCAGTTTCACGATAAGTAGATGCCTTTTTCTTAATAAAATAAATATTACATATAGAAAAAATATGTAGAGTAGAACCCCCCTTCATGAGAGGACACTTGTGCTAGAGGACATCTCTCTACAAAGGACAGTTTTCATCACTAAAATTGCCATTTTTACTATTTAGTAATGTAGGCTGGAAACCTCTCAAGGAGACTTGAGCTCTGTAACTAGGTTTTCTTTACAGAGAGGTTCTACTGTGTATATCAAAAGTAATAGGTTAAAAATAATTACACAACTTTCAGACCTTTAAAAGTAATTTTCATTTCTATTACAGTAGAGAACCTCCATGAGAAGACACTCTCAAAGGACAGTTTTTATTTGCAAAATTATCATTTTTACTAATTAGCAACTCTCTGGTAAGAGGACACCTCTCCCTAAAGGACACTTAGGTTCTGCAATTAAATGTTCCTTTACAGGGAGGTTCTACTGTATTTCTTAATGATTCATATTTTTAAATTGTGCGGATCACAGTATTTTGATGAGTGTGTCACACTACCATTAGCTGAACTTGGATAAGGACTATTGCAAGGTTAAGGAAAAGTAACCTTGACTAAGTTAAAGTGGTGTGTGTGTGTGTGTGTGTCAAGAATGCAAAGGAGTTCACCCTGAAACTATTGGATTACCTAGGGTCCCAAGCCCAGTACCTGCACTCCCTGGCCTCTCTGTCCCAGAATGGAGCCCTGGCTAAGGCCACCACGACCACTTCCCCACGTCTCCACAACATCGAGATGGCTCTGGAAGCCCTGAAGAATGTCATCCTCAACAACCCCGGGGTGGAACTCAAGTGTGTGGGGCACTTCAAACTGCTCTTCTCTCTGCTCCAGTTGGACAACTGTCCCCGCATCCAGGCTTACACCATTCAGGTAGGATCTCTCTCTCTCTCTCTCTCTTGAGTAGGTGATGTTCTCTCCTTTGTGTTGTTGGAAGAGCTTCTACCTACATACATATTTACACACAAATGTCATTGTTTTGAAATTCTCTGTGATAGGGATCTGCCCGCTGTTGTATCACATGGAGATAAGATTGGGTAATCAGCAGTCTGTTCTTGCGGGAACTTTCCTAACATGGGCACAGTCCTAACACAAACATCAAAATTTGGTGTCAGTCACTGCCAGTCACATCTTTTTGAAATTTTTCATTCTCCAAAATGTCATGTTGCTGTACAAGAGCGGGTGTGTGTCGCAGGCTGTGGCAGGGGTAACAGGAAACCAGGAGTGCATCAATGATATTGCCTCCGCCGATGTTCTGGTCTACTTGTTGCTGGTGCTACATTCCTTCCAGGACACCCCTAGTAAGTTTGACCTCTCCGCCCCCGCACCTTCCACTCTGATACAACCCTCGTGTCGCAGGTCAAACCATTATTCTGGAAACCCTGCTGCCCCTCATGGCCAACCCCAAGCTAGTCAAAGATGCCATGAATAAAGGTATGCCTGTACCCATCTCCACCTCTCTTATGGACTTAAGGATTGTTGGCTCCCAGGGCTTGTGATATATGTCCTGGACCTCTTCTGCAACTCCTCCATTCCCAGGATCCGAGAGCTCGGTGCTGAGCTCCTCGGCAAGGTGATGACAGACAAGCTCCACGGACCCAAGATCCGCATTGACTTGTCCAAGTTCCTCCCCACCCTCTTCCTGGATGCCATGAAGGACTTCCCTGCCACAGCCATTCAGCTCTTTGAAGGTGGGCTTCTTATATATTGGATCATATTGTAAGTCATTTATACATTTACTTTTGGGCTTTAAAGAGGTGTTTACACACTGTGAAACAAATCAAGCCTAGTTATGGATCACAGGTTAACCTGAAGTGGTGATGAGATTATTGAGAAATTCATAAGAGAAATCAATACACAAAAAAAAATATATATATATATTTTTTAATTTAAATATGCTTGATTTTTATTTTAAATATAAACTTAGAACTATATAAATATAAATACAGTAGAACCTCCCTGTAAAGAACACCTAATTTCAGAGCCAAAGTGTCCTTTAGGGAGAGGTGTCCTCTTATCAGAGAGTTGCAAAAAGGTAAAAATGGTAATTTTGCAAATGAAAACTGTCCTTTATAGAGAGTTGTCCTCTAGCATGAGTATCCTCCAATGGAGGTTCTACTGTATACTATATTTATGTAGAACGACATAGTAAGGATGATAAATTCAAATTTGAAAAAATAATGACTACGTATATCCCCACCGACTACAGAGGGAGTAAGTAATGGCTGATATAATGGGCTGTAATATGGAAACTCTCTTCTTTCTTGACACCTGTACTATCATTTCATCAGACATTGTGGTGCACAGAGGGTTAAGAAGTTTATATGTATTTCAAGTAACAATGGCAGAGATTAAAAATTGCAACCTATATTGGTACCTTATTGTATTTCCAATATAAAAATCTGTTGGTATATTTCCAAGTATGTTTATGAACATTGCACACTTTATAACAGATCCCTCTTTGAATCTCCCAAAGCTTTTTAATTAAGGATTTTCTTTAAAATGATTTATTGATTTCGAGCAATTTCACCAAGCCAATTTTTTTTTTTTTTTGGGTTGTCCAGTAGTAAGGCTACTTGAACATTTTGAAAAATTCTTTGATTTAACGTTTATAACATTGTACCTATATGTGTGTCTGAATGCAGGTATCCAAGAAAACCCAGAGCTGATATGGAATGATGAGTCCAGAGAAACCCTCTGTTCCATTGTCAGCAGCATGTCTAATGAGTGAGTGGACTTTACCTTGACTCTTAGTAAACAGAACACTGTTTGTTGAGGTTGGAATTATTTCTTTTTATCATCATAGAGAATGAATTTCTGAAGTTATTGATAAAGTACAATTTGTATTATAGATTATAGCTACAAGAAAATATGACCTAATCCAAATAAATTAATAGCGTGTGACGTTTCGGTAACAGTGTTGTTACCAAAATGTCACACACTATTAATTTATTTGGATTAGGTCTTATTTTCTTATTTCTGTAGTTATTGAATTGAAAATTTGGGGGGGGGGGGTTGATTGGAAAGGCTTTTTTTATCTTGCCAAATAAACTGAAATTGTCCAGCAGGTTCACCATGATGAGCCAAGCCTTTCCAATAATCTTTTCCATCTTATTGAATTGTAGAAATTCATCCTATGTGATAAAATACATTGTAGTACTGGATAATTCAATCCACAACTTCTACCTTTTCCTTTCAAAATTGAAATTAAAAATAAGATATTCCTTCTGGTGAATCCTATATAATTGATGGCAGTTTAATTTTTTAAAATTATAGTAAGCAACTTACTTTTGAAGTGTCGGTCAACCAAGGTATGTTTGTGGCAGGCACTATGCCATCCAGAGGGATAAGCCTACTGCACACTGGAATGTAAGTATACACATATAACCTTTTTAAAATTTTTCACTAGACATTTTGACATTTTCTATGTTTCTTGTGAACATATTTTGGCTTGTATTAGATACACTAAACAGGACCTTTGGGAGAGGTCGCTGCTTATCATAAAATAGCTCAAGTAGTATGAACTCATGGAATTTGTGTTATCTTTACACAAGAGGGGATAAGAAACAACATATGTGTCTTGTGTGGTGTTATTGTTGAAACAGCCTTTTTTGGATGGTGTATATGTAAACTTACTTTTTACAATTTTGGATAAAGGTACAGTTTGATATATATTCCATAATAAATCACCAGAGACCAACTAAGTATTCTGTATCTGGCATTCCAATACAGTAGAACCTCCATGTCTGTACACTCTCACTAAAGGGCACCTCTCTACAAAAGACAATTGTCATCTCATCAAAATTACTATTATTACTATTTAGCAACTCTCCGACAAGATGACACCTCTCCCTAAAGGACATTTAGGCTCTGAAATTAAATATTTTTTACAGAGAGGTTCTTTTGTAACAACATGGTGCTACCAGACAAAAATACAGCTTGAGGAGCATTAACTTGTGGAATTCGTGTAATATTTACACAAGGAGATAAGAAACAACAACAACCAGACAAAAAGTACTGTTCTCCATTCCGGGGTGTTACTTGTAGAATACTTATTTGGACTTGTTACCTTGTATTATTTTAACACCTTACTGGTAAAATACAGTTGCATCTCTCCTGGTACAATTTTAAATTTGTTACTCTGTCAAGGTTGTTTGATCTTTATAATCCTTTGAAAAAAAAATGATTTCTTTATTATTTTTAACTAGCGGACGTACCTGGCTTCGCCCGGGTTTTACCCGAGTAAAGGTTTGTCTAACGAATCTCTCGATAAAGTGAACATTTTTTCCCGGTCCCTTGAAAAATACTCAATAAGTTGAATAAAATCAATATTAATTGGTTCCCTCGGTAATTGGAAGTTAAAGGAATAGTATCTTGCCTTGGAATTGTATCATTATTCTTGTCTCAAATAAATTGCCGTGTCATCCTGAATTTTGTCTTTCCTAATTTTCTACATTACAAAATCATCGTATCATCATGATAATATTTAGAGCAGATTGTTGAATTATAACAGATAAATTAGAATATTTATCTTGATTATTTTAAAGCGAAAAGTTATTTCAAAAATTTTATTTGCTAGAAACCTTCCCAGTACTATACTAAATAACTTCCCAAAGTTTCATGGCGTTCCAATGAGTGGTTTGGTCAGGCATAAAGGACAGACAGACACACACACACATACATTCATTTTTATATATAGATAGTCAATATATCAAAAAAGGTTATCTTCATTATTAAAGTCCTAAACCTTGGTCCTTGGAAGGGGTCAAGAAAGCTACCAGAAGGTCACTAGATGAGCTGCTATTGGAGAATTTTTGTGCATATAGTTACCAAGGATTGAACTCAACTTGATGGATACTAACAACACAACAATATATATAGTGTTAAACCTCTTTCATTCACAACTATTTCCCCCACCCCCCCCGAGGGATAGGCGATTTTCCTGTTAACTTAAAGTTGGGTTTGAATTATTGTGAGAGACAAATTATAGTGGTTGGAATTAAAGAGGTTATAACTCTGTATTATAATGCATTAGCGTGCCATCTGTTATGAAAACTCAAAACTGGGGGTCGGTGGAAGGCTGGTTAAACCGTTTGGTTTTCGACCACTACGACCCCGGTTCGATTCCCGCATTGGACACTTTTTTCTGTTTAAAAAAAAAATGCTCCAATGGCCCTCGATTCTTGCAAAAGTCCAACCCCACCAGCGAGTGCAAGTAACCAAACGGGGCTCTGGCACATTTGTAAGTGCAAAGTCAAACTGCTTTTCACATGTGTAGACATGTGGTGCGCTTACAGTAAAAGCAGTCGCTAACTACCCACCATGATTATCATGGCCTGTACCATGTACCACGTGTACTAGGGATAAGCAAAAAAAAAAAATTCAAAACTATTATAGACGCGTATGATTCTTTTAAAAATTAAATAATTTCTAAAAGAATCATACGCGTCTATAATAGTTTTGAATTTTCATAACTCTGTATATTTATATTATAATGGTAAATTAAACTGGCGAAACTGCTGGAAAGATACACCACTGATGAGCCAGGCCCTCCCATTAATTTATCATTGTAGTTAAGGGAAGTACAAAATTTTTTAATTTTTAAAAGAATCATACGCGCCTAAAATAGTTTAAATTTCTTTTAACAGATGGCGCGCTAATGCATCATATTATGAATTTTGTTAATTAATCCGTAGAGGTATATATGTACGTATTTGCATATATCGGGAGTTAAAATGCTATTCATGGCACAAGGTAACTACAGCTCAAATCTCCACCCCCTATAACCAGAATTTAATATTTATAAAACCACAAAATTGTTTCTATGATAATATTGAATGTTGTGTGTCAGAACCCCCAGGAGGATGTGCTGACTCTGCCAGAGCACACTGGGGAGCTGCTGGTGGGTGGGGTGTATGTGCGGCTGTTCCTCCAGACTCCCAGCTATGTGCTGCGGAGGCCGCGGGAGTTCCTCACAGAGCTGTTGGACCGGATTGCCGACCCCAAGGGAGCAGACCCAGAGATGTTGGGCCAGGCCTTGGTGAGCTTGCTACAAGCCCAGCCGGCCCTACTGGAGCTGCTCCCAGCCACGGGGCACTTGTCCCGCATCCCCCGGCTGCTGGAGTCAGCCCCCCACACTGGCCTGGGACTGCTGCGGGAGCTGCCAGCCAGCGAGTCCTGCATGCGCGCCCTGGCCTCTGGACCCAGCTTCCTACGGGCTCTGGCCACAGCTGCTGAGCGCTCCCATGAACTCATTGGCTTGGCCTGCGAGGCTCTAAATAGGCTCTTCCAATCTGCCAATGAGGACTTGGTCCAACAGGTGGGTTGTTTTCTTTGAAATCTTGGATTCTCTTTGTTGGGTGCATATTGACAACATTCTATATCAGCCAATTCTTCTGTTAATTTGTGAAGCTCACTGTAACACCAAAGATTAGGAAGAATCCCAATTAATCCTTTACAGACCGCTTGTTTCAAACCCTATTTCTTCAGGACAACTCAAGAGTCCACATGTAAGGGCTTCAATTCTAAAATAAAGCCAATTCTACCATCTGAGTGCAAAAGTATGTAGGCATGTGGGGCACTTATATTAACCACCATGGTTTATAATGTCATGTGCCATATGAAATATATATTTTTTAAAAGAAATAACAGGAAATTAGAGTTATGCGAAGAAGACAGGATTATCAGTAATTAGTAATCAAGCTCTCAGAATTCAATGGATTAGAATATTGGAAGCTGTCTGACACTAGTCTCCTATCTAAATATTTGTGAAATTTCCACATTTACAGAACCATCTCATTCCATAGTTTCTTTAAACACTAAAACAGCTCGAGGAGCATGAACTCATGGAATTCGTGTAATCTTTACACAAGGGGATAAAAAACAACAACAAACACCAAGACCTTCAAGTGCAGAGTGAATTTTTTGGTATTCCTTCCAGGTAGTCTCAAAGAGAGTTGAATGTAGGACAGAATTGAGATGTATTTACTCTGTAGAATCCACTAGCGGAGGTGTGTGTGCAGGCGGTGGACACCAAGCTGGTAGACTTCCTGCTCACCATGCTGGAGAGCCGACTGGATGTGGCCAACCCCTCGGCCACCAAGGCCCAGATTGTCCAGGCCCTCACTTCGCTCAGTCTCTCTGCTCGCTGTGGGGAGCAGGTGGGCAACACTACATCTTTATGCTCTGTTACCAATTGTTGAGATGGTTCAGTGCTAGAATGATAGATAGCCTGCCTTGTGGGTGGACTGCCTACGTTAGAGTTCCTAAGTAATTGCACACATGATAGTCTTAATACAACAGTTAGAGTGGTCTGAAGAAAAATGTATGGCACAATTTGGATTATAGATTAGAAACCCTAGACTAATTTAGTTATTTGGATTTGTTATTACCTTGTGTTTCTCTCAGCTATTTTTTTCTCTCATTGCACACAGGGTCTGCATAGATGAAGTTTTAATGTATATATTACAAAACTGTTATGAATAATTTCACAATTTCATTAAATTGATGTACTCTGATACCTGAAAAGAACAGAATAGATTTACTCTTTTTTTTCTCTCAAGTAGAGCTCCCTTTATTTAAAGGTAATTTTTGTAGTTCCCCTCCCAACCTCTAGAAGAATTCTTTAGGAACTTGCTCAAAGCAGAATAATTCAGACAGCTTGTCTCTGTACAGGTCCAAGGTATCCTCCAGAAATCCGCCATCTGGTCGGAGTACAAGGATCAAAAGCATGACCTGTTCATATCCGACACAGCTGTTGCTGGATATCTCACAGGTAAGTAGTCTCCAGACCTGTTGAGCTGTTCTCCTTTCTCTGTACTTTCACTCTAATTCTCATCATGGTTGGGCTCTATTGATGAGATCTACTCTTCCCCGGCAGACACCATCAAAAGTCTCAAGCTATACAAGCTTGACACCCTGATATGATTAAGTGGAGATAAGAAAGTAGAAGAACTCTACTTCTGTGGCAGGATCCTCTAATATTGCCTGAGCCTTAGGATTTTGATCTTATCTAAATCTACTAAGGATCCTACTGATTTTCTCTCATTGCAATCCATCACATATCTATAAACTCTTTTGGCAGTATTGTTGTTAGGTTTAGTGATTTTTCGTCTAAATTGATGCTCCCCACAGAAGGAGTCAGTCCTGTTTGATACAAGTTCATGTCACTCAGCCAAATTATTTTTTTTTTTCTCTTGTCCCAGGTCTGGATTTCAAGTCTAGACCATATCCTGAAGGCCTCTTTATCGCCTCGATGACCACAGCTGGGTCGGTGTAGATGTCTGCAGCCAAATAATGATATAGTGTAACTCTACTAATTCTACTGACTATATGTACAATTAAAGTACAATTTGTGACGCCACTAGATTATAACTACAAGAAAATAAAAACCAATCTAAATAAATTAATAACGTGTTACATTTCGGTAACAGTGTTGTTACCATCATCAGATAAAAGAATAAGATTCATTCTTTCTCATCATTTATTATTTTGTCTGATAATAGTAACAATATGCTGTTACCGAAAGGTCACACACAATTAATCTATTTGGATTTGGGCTTATTTTCTTTTAGGTACAATTTGTATTATATGATTAGAAACACAAGGTAAAAAGACCAAATATTTATTTATTTGGATTTGGTCTTATATTACCTTGTGTTTCTACTGACTATTTCTGATTAAATTCTGATCCCATAGACTGTTGAGTTAAAGAAGTTAGACACATATATTAAATATTTTTTTATTTTTTGAAACAAGTTATATACAGTTAAACCTGTCTATAGCGCCCCCTCTTGGGACTCACCAAAATAGGGTGCTATAGAGAGGGGGTGATATAATATACAGGTAACATACAGGTCTAATAATAGACAGGCCACTTTTAATGTAAATTGCAACTTACTACATATTTAAAATCGGGCGCTATTTAGAGGGGGCGCTATATACAGGTTTAACTATATAAATACTGATAAAAGTTGCATATAGAATTGTTGAAAAATGAAATATTTTAATGCGTCTCTTTTTATTAGTTCATTGATGAGGCAAGTTTTCAATCTGATATTCTTCATGGTAGGGTACCTACTATTAAAAAAGAAGTTCCACAGGCCTCAATAGGATTGAGTGGAAATAAAGAGGGTGTTGTATTCAGAGAATATTTATCTGTTTATGTTTTTATATGAGAGCTAGAAGGCTTCTATTTTTCTTTTATTTCACTTTATTTTATTAAAGTTTCAGAAAAAGTAAGAAAAGATATCTCTTTAAATTTGAGCCTCATCATGTCTATATCCTTGATTACAATCAACTGACAAATAATATCTATATACACATATCAAAGTATGCAAAACTTTTTCTACTAAACAAATTATGAATTTATAACAATTAAATTTGCATATATTCAATTCACAACAAAATAAATTGATCTTTATAATACAATATAATATAATGCGGCTTGTGATTGTAAAACGACATTTGAAAATTATCACACATGTGTTTCTTTTGAAGGAAAAAATCTAAATTTATTCCAAGGAGAAATAACGATTATTTCTAACCTTAGGGATGAGGTATGAAAGGATAAATTCACAATTCATCCTTTCATACCTCATCCCTAAGGGTAGAAGTAATCATTATTTCTCGGGTCGGGGTCGGTGGAAGGCTGGTTAAACCGTTTGGTTTACGACCACTACGACCCGGGTTCGATCCCCGCATTGGACACTTTTTTCTGTTTAAAAAAAAAAAAAATGCTCCAATGGCCCCCCGATTCTTGCAAAAGTCCAACCCCACCAGCGAGTGCAAGTAACCAAACGGGGCTCTGGCACATTTGTAAGTGCAAAGTCGAACTGCTTTCACATGTGTAGACATGTGGTGCGCTTACAGTAAAAAGCAGTCGCTAACTACCCACCATGATTATCATGGCCTGTACCACGTGTACTAGGGATAAGCAAAAAAAAAAAATTATTTCTCCTAGGAATAAATTTTGATTTTTTCCTTCAAAAGAAACACATGTGTGATAATTTTCAAATGTCGTTTTACAAATTGATCTTTCTTAAATAATATACATATTTTCCTTTATATATATATATCAATAAACAAGTTTATAACATACAATGGAAGAAAAGAAGAGATACACTTGTTACTTTGGATATATGGGTACAAAGATAATCTTTGGGTAGCTAATGTTACCCGTTTCTCTAGGCTAGAATCTTCACAAAATGAGACATTTGCCTCACCACTGTAATGTAGGGTATTTGGTGAGAAGGTGTTGTTGTTGTTTCTTATCCCCTTGTGTAAAGATTACACGAATTCCGTGAGGGTGAGAAGGTGTGTTACCGTAATGTAGGGTATTCGGTGAAAACGTGTGTTACTGTAATGTAGAGTATTTGGTGAGAAGGTGTGTTACCGCAATGTAGAGTATTTGGTGAGAATGTGTGTTTGTGTCAGGTACTCCGGGCATCGCAGGATACCTCACCCAGGGCAAGTCTCGGAATCTGCCCAGCTCCCCCCCACCTCTGGATGATAGCTGATGTCACCTCCCTCCGTCTCTCTCCACCTGTGTTAATTACAAGATTTATATAAAACTCTTTTTATCATTACTATTACGATCAATGAAAATATATATATATGCGCTCTGTTGTTATATGTAAAGGAAATGATAGAGGAGGGAAGTTATATATATATATATTTAAAATAATAAATAAATGATTATAAAAAAAAAACACTCTTGAAAAGTGAAATTATTTTTTAAAATACTATTTTTCGAAAAAAAAAACAATTATTTATTTTTTACATACCTCTTTAGTATTAAGTATAAAATGAAACTTTTATTTTTGATTATTATTATTTCCTCTCTCTCTCTCTCTTTCTCTTTATTCAATTGTAAATAAAGTGTAAAGTTTGGAATAAAGTCCGACTTTGTTTACAATGTTGCTGATTTTTCTCATGTTTCTACAATACACTACACCAGGGGTGGCGAACCTTTTTATATTAGAAGGCCAATTTTCATTTTACCATTTTTGAGAAGGCCGCATATTTATATATATATATATAAATATTATATATATTATATAATATATGACATTCGTATTAGATATTTTCATTAAAATAATGAAACTAATTGAAAACTGCGAAACAAAAATTATAGTTTTGAATTTAAGAAAAGGCCACAACTTGGGCAAGAAAAGGCCACATGCGGCCTTAAGTTCGCCACCCCTGCACTACACCAATGTTTGTATGTTTATTTTGTCTAATCACTAATAAATACAGGTATAATAAAAAGGCATATATTAGATTGAATAAAAACATGTATTTGCAAATATTTTGGTTGGCTGAACGCCAACCTTTGACAAGACAAAAGACCTATTTATTTTGATTAAGTATTATTTGAGTTATAAATGTGTGTGGATGTGCTAGCACCAAAATGCTCCTCGCGATGAATTAGCAGGGCAATGTCGCTGGCTTAGGCCAGGACATTCTTGGGGCTGAGTGTTTTCTCTAGGTGATGCAGGAGAGGACCTGTAGAAAGTTGGAAAAGTTTGGTGTTGACAGTGCAGCCTTGCCTCATACCATTCAGAAGATTCGGATAACTACTTATGCCCCGGCAAAGAGGAGGATAAACCAGCCAATGAAGGCGATAGATAGCCGCAGAGAGACCATCAGGGACATCAAGAAGCCGTGGTATAGGGTGTCAATAGCAGACTCAAAGTTGATTGAAACGAAGGCCAGCGCCGCAAACCGCACCTCTCACCCACGTTGATCTCATTGGACACAAGCTATGTTAGGAGACCTTCTAGGTACAGCATATGTCTGGCACTCAGGTATCAGGAAGAGGAGATGGACCCGCAAACGTGGGGGAAGGATATTGCCGAAGGACTCGATAGTCCACCGAGGGGAGCAAAATTTGCTAAAGACACAGAGTCCAAGGCTGCCTTGGAATTTGGGGGTGAAGGTAAATCCCGGCAGAGTTTAGAGGCCTCGTAGACCCACTGGAGAGTTATGGCGAAGAAGTCTTTGACACCATGAGGAACTCGCAGGGAAGATCATCCCATCCGAGGGGCGCTGGCGGTCTTTGCAGCTGAGATCTTGGAGCAGAGCAGGGGGTCATCATCCCTTGGATGATCTCAGATGCAGCATTGGAGTCGCATGACACCCCGGCAAAACGCTGCTGGAAGATGGAGTGAACACTGTGACGCAGCTCCCTGCCCTCATGTTGCCTTCTTCTTCACGGTGGTTTGTCCTAGTAAACTGATGTACACAAAACGCATGCCCGAAATCAGGCAGTGATGTGTAGTAGGCGTTTGACGGCGCAGCTTTGAGCCTGCCTGCAAGAACCACCTGACGGGTGTTCTGATTTAATGGAGGGCCACAGCCTCTTCATAGATCTTCACCATTCATATCCTCGAAGGCTGCAGAAGTGCAGTTGATTGTCTGTGACAGATGTTCCACGATGAACCCTGAGCGAAGCATGGCAGCCACACACGGTTGATGAGGAGCCGGAGTAGCGCCCATCTGGAGAAGCACAGCTCAGTGGTCTAAAAGCCTGTGATGGGTAGTCTGGTATCGTGAGACTCGATCAGTGAATCTCAAAGGGAGAAGGACTCTGCCAAAGCAAAAGAGGAGTCAACCCAGTACCTGTAATTAGCCACTCTGGTTGGGATATGATCTGCATCGAAGATTGTGGCTACATCTAAGAGGGCTGTTTGATCCCAGCAGCTCAGAGAAAGCCTTCCCAAAGCCGAAGGCAGTATCATTCGCGGACTGCTCGTTGATGTTCAGGTCGCCCAAAACCCACACGTCCTCCTGGACCGCCGTAGCTGCGTTAAACTATAGCTGCCAATGCCTCGTGAGGAGTATGAGAGAGGTGGTAGTTGATGACGCTCACTTTCTGACCATTGACGTCACGATGGCGATGTATCAGGCTACAGAATGCGTTGCCACAGAAGGACGCTACGGCGCGAAGACCAAGGCGATCTAGAACTCCTAATGGCAGTAGTTGGCACTACAACAGCGTTGTAGCTTAGGCAGAGGTCTCGAAAATATTGTTTAGCAACAAGACATTCTTCTCTTTTATGAAAGTAACGTCCACGCGGTGTTGGCAGAGCTCGACGCACCTCTCGCAAAGGGCAAGACCACGTTGATGCATGCACTGCTGAAGTTTATTGGATGCACTTGGTTTAAGCACGGCCGTGAAACGCTTGTAGAGTGCCGTTTCGGTGAAGGGTAGGCACTTTAGCAGTTTAAGGGCTAAGTTCGAACCCGATCTTTTGAGAATAATTCATTCTCTCGAGAAAGTTAAGAAAGAATATAATTTAAAACAAATTTATTTTACACATATATACTGAGGTAAAAATACAGTCGAACGTGTGTTGTGTGTTGTCATTAGGGTAGTTAAATGATATATAGCTACTAGGAAGGATTTAAAAACGTGATTCCATAAAAGGAACAAAAATAAATATTTGTACAGCTACAACTCGTCCTGCCCCACCTTCCTCAATTACTTGTCAATGCAGGACCAAGATTTTTAAAAGTCCAGCACATCCAAAGCCGCGGTCAGCGACCCTGAGCTCTCCACTGTCAAGCAATTCCTCTTGCTTTTCCTTTTTCCTCAAGATCAGAATTCCCCATTCTTGCCCCAGTGTTTCCAAACTCATCACAAATCTATCAGGATTCCTCTTACTCTGTGAGAAAATATTTATATAAAATAAAAATTTGTTATAAAATTTTAAATAAAATAAATATGGATTATATATAAATGAAATTTTCTCATTTAAATATTAAAATGAACATGGCGGAACAGGGCATCTTGGGAAAGATCCAGAGTAGGTGGTGGAGCTGGTGTTCTGCCTGAAGATGTGCCACCGTGATTAGACACCATTGATCTGTAGCTTTCCCATAGGGAATAAGCATTTATTCAGAGTCCATGCTTGACTTGGTACTGGTCAGATCAAGTCAGCAACCATAGGTCAATGTGGCTCGACCATACCAGGGTGGTATGGCCTGCCCTGCGAACTCCTCGCCGTCTACGAGGATTTCTTCATGGATGCCCTGCAGCATGTGTTCATGGCCTCTCAGTTCCGCGATGCTCTCCCTCCATCGATGCGCCAAGCTCAATCTGCCTGATCCCCAAGGCCCGCAGCGATCGCGGCCTCGAAGTATAGCCAATCTCGCTGCCGTCGCCGACTACAGGGTGCTCGCCTCCATCCTCCTCAGGGGCCTCAAGCCCCACCTACCAACCCTGTAGGTGGACTGCCAGACGTACGCCCTCATCAGGAGATCCCTCTCCTGTAACATCACCTGGGTCACCAATACCGTCGAGGAGCCTGCTGCTGGGGGCTCGCCACTGGCCGTCGTCTGCGTCGACCTCGAGTCCGCCTTCGACTTTCTGGATCGCGGCTTCCTGCTATCCCTCATGGTGTCTCTGCGCCTCCCACCGGCCTTTGTGGGCTGGATACTGCTCCTGTACGCCAGGTGGACGCGACGATAGGGCTAGAGCATTCGAAACGGCTGCCTTCCATCTCTTCAATGGCACAAGACAGGGCTCCGCTAACTCCCTGGTTCTCTCGACCATCTAGCACCACCTCCACGCGTACCTGCCAGAAACTATTACCATCTACAAGCTGCAGGCTCGTACGGCTTGGCGTCCTAGCGAGGCCCGTGGTCACGGGGATCGCGGCCTTATCGACATCGGCACGCAACTAACTCCATCTCGCGTGCCTAAAGGATGTCCAGGTTGCGCTTCGCGGAGGAAAAAAATGGCTTCTCTTGGCTGGTGACGAGCGACACCTGGCTAAGACCTTCACCTGACGTCACCAGACTCCAGCCCCGGCGTCTCAGCTGCTGAGAATTTGGGAAGAAATCTCGAGCACCCTGAGCCTAAACCACTGAGTGGCCCTCTCGACCCAGCTGCTGGATTGTCCTGCATTGTCCTGCGCGGGACGACTACGCCCTTCACCAGAGTCACCACCTGCTCGGCCCGTCGCGCACTGAAATGCCCATGCTTCGCGGCCCTGTCTATTCACTGCTTCCTGGAGAGATGGGTGTCCACCATTGATGTCCCTGTCAGGTTTGAATGGTCCTCGCTCCGACGCGGCGCCTTCTCTGGACACAACGGAAATGTTGTCACCCTCCGACTGGCCCTGCATGCCCTGCCGCACCCCTACCATCCAGCATCTGCTGTTTCTGTCCTGCTCATCTTGCGGGTCCGCTGACGGCTTCTTGGGTCACTGATACTGGGGAAGCCTTCAACATCATCGAAAGACTCCCTGACCTATAGGCCTGGATCTTCGGATCCAGCCTTGTAGACAACGAGCTAGCCATCCTTTAATCAGCAAAGACCTGAATATACAAGTGCTTACTTGGCTTTGGTGTTGGCATTGAGAACCATCATCGCCTGGAAGAGATCTCTCGATCGGTGGGGAAGACTTCCTGGGTGACAATATATATATTGTAAATAGTTTGTCTTTTCGATAAAAATAATCCCTTGAATCAATATTAAAATAAAAACATAAATCCTCCAGGGAAAAGATTCTTTTAAAAATATTTTTATTAAAAATATCTCGAGCTTTCGGGCAAGTAAGCCCTTCTACGGGAGAAACTATTTTACATCCTTAATGCGCCAATAAAATAATATTTAAACTTAAATAAAGTATCTTAGTTGTTTACATTTGTTTTGAGGCTAAATCAACGCGGGCTTCTATTGCGCGTGCTTCACTTGGAGGTTATGGGGTGGGCTCAGGAAATATAATGTTATAAACTTCCGGGATATCTATTCTTCTGTTAATACTATTGTGCTTTCTGGATATGATGGATTCTATGATAAGTCTCTGTAGTCTATTGGAGATGTTGGAGTAATGGGTCTTTGGTTCTGATAGGGAGAAGGAATGGCCTGTTTCTCTTATATGTTGGTATACTAAAGATCTACTGTCTTGATTATCGATATTTCGCTTATGTTCTGATATTCTTATATTTAAATGTCTGCCAGTTTCGCCAACATATTTGGTTTTGCATTCGTTGCATTCTATGGAATATATGGCATTCTTAATATTGGAAGGATAATCAACGGTATTGTTCTTTGTTATGGGGTTTCTTAGTAACGAATTTAAATTAGGTGAGATGCTGAAAAATGTTTTGATCCCAAATTTCTTCAGATGACGGGCTATAGAAACAGATACGGGTGAATAAGGAATACTGCTAATAGATTTATAGATTGGGGAATTCCGAATTTCAGAGGGGCTATAGAAATGTCTTAGAATAAACGATAAAGGATATTGACAAGTCTTTAGATTTCTTAATATATTCTGAGTTTCTTCTGTTTTAAAGGTTTGAAGTGAGCAGTGGGTATGGATACGTTTAGTTAAGGTCTTTACGGTATTGATTTTATGGCTGAGAGGGCAGTAGGAGGAAAAACGGATATAGTCGGGGTTGAAGGATGGCTTATAATAAACAGTTGTTTGGAATTAATTCTGTATGCGAAAAATTGTTATATCTAGAAAAGGCAGGCTATTATTTGTTTCTTTTTCAAATGTGAAATTTAGGTTAGGATGGTAACTGTTGAGTCTTTCTAGAATGATCTTGGTTTGATTTTCGGGGCATATACAGAATATGTCGTCAATATATCGACGCCATAAAATTATATCTGACGGGAATAGGGAGGTTATCCAATTGTCTATGCGACGCATGACAATTTCGGCGACTGAGGTTGAAAGAGAGCTCCCCATGGGAGAACCTTTAATCTGTTCGTAAGTTTTGCAATCGTATGTTAGGATATTTGTTTCGAGGCATAGGGCTATAAGTTTAGTTACTTTCCTGACAGTGATCTGATCAACCTGATTTTCTTTCAAGAATTCTTCGGTGCTGCTTAGTATCAGCTGGTGTGGGGGACTTGGGTAAAGGGATTCTACGTCGAATGAGATCATGATCTTGTTTGGTTGGGGTTGGTGCTTGAGTATTTCTTCTATGAAGGTGGTGGTGTTGGAAATGGAGAACGGGGAGTTTTGCTGCTTGATTATGGGTTTGAGAAAAGTTGAGATGAACTTGGAGAGAGGTGCTGTTGGGGAATAAATACATAAACCAAATGTCCCCTTAAGACCCATAGTGGCTTTTTACCATTCCCCAACAGCACCTCTCTCCAAGTTCATCTCAACTTTTCTCAAACCCATAATCAAGCAGCAAAACTCCCCGTTCTCCATTTCCAACACCACCACCTTCATAGAAGAAATACTCAAGCACCAACCCCAACCAAACAAGATCATGATCTCATTCGACGTAGAATCCCTTTACCCAAGTCTCCCACACCAGCTGATACTAAGCAGCACCGAAGAATTCTTGAAAGAAAATCAGGTTGATCAGATCACTGTCAGGAAAGTAACTAAACTTATAGCCCTATGCCTCGAAACAAATATCCTAACATACGATTGCAAAACTTACGAACAGATTAAAGGTTCTCCCATGGGGAGCTCTCTTTCAACCTCAGTCGCCGAAATTGTCATGCGTCGCATAGACAATTGTTTAACCTCCCTATTCCCGTCAGATATAATTTTATGGCGTCGATATATTGACGACATATTCTGTATATGCCCCGAAAATCAAACCAAGATCATTCTAGAAAGACTCAACAGTTACCATCCTAACCTAAATTTCACATTTGAAAAAGAAACAAATAATAGCCTGCCTTTTCTAGATATAACAATTTTTCGCATACAGAATCAATTCCAAACAACTGTTTATTATAAGCCATCCTTCAACCCCGACTATATCCGTTTTTCCTCCTACTGCCCTCTCAGCCATAAAATCAATACCGTAAAGACCTTAACTAAACGTCTCCATACCCACTGCTCACTTCAAACCTTTAAAACAGAAGAAACTCAGAATATATTAAGAAATCTAAAGACTTGTCAATATCCTTTATCGTTTATTCTAAGACATTTCTATAGCCCCTCTGAAATTCGGAATTCCCCAATCTATAAATCTATTAGCAGTATTCCTTATTCACCCGTATCTGTTTCTATAGCCCGTCATCTGAAGAAATTTGGGATCAAAACATTTTTCAGCATCTCACCTAATTTAAATTCGTTACTAAGAAACCCCATAACAAAGAACAATACCGTTGATTATCCTTCCAATATTAAGAATGCCATATATTCCATAGAATGCAACGAATGCAAAACCAAATATGTTGGCGAAACTGGCAGACATTTAAATATAAGAATATCAGAACATAAGCGAAATATCGATAATCAAGACAGTAGATCTTTAGTATACCAACATATAAGAGAAACAGGCCATTCCTTCTCCCTATCAGAACCAAAGACCCATTACTCCAACATCTCCAATAGACTACAGAGACTTATCATAGAATCCATCATATCCAGAAAGCACAATAGTATTAACAGAAGAATAGATATCCCGGAAGTTTATAACATTATATTTCCTGAGCCCACCCCATAACCTCCAAGTGAAGCACGCGCAATAGAAGCCCGCGTTGATTTAGCCTCAAAACAAATGTAAACAACTAAAATACTTTATTTAAGTTTAAATATTATTTTATTGGCGTATTAAGGATGTAAAATAGTTTCTCCCGTAGAAGGGCTTACTTGCCCGAAAGCTCGAGATATTTTTAATAAAAATATTTTTAAAAGAATCTTTTCCCTGGAGGATTTATGTTTTTATTTTAGTTTGTCTTTTTATAATTTTTTAGCGACTTCATTTTGTGAAGTTGTGTTGCGTTCCCGGTTTGGATAGATGAAAAGGGAGGATACACGATGTGACTTATTAAAGTTTCCTTACTTAAGTATATATATATATATAGCAATTTAGGCCAACAACCCCATGTATATAACCCGCAGCAAGACCTTAATGTTGTATAATAGAAGCACAGCTGTCAATGATGCACTATCGACATATGTCTTTACATCATCACATGTAATGCAATTTGTGCAAACAGGATAAATAAAGAAAAAAAAAGGGGGAAACTCTGTAATTGATTAAGAGTTTGAGTTAAAGCAGGGATCGAGCATATAATATTGTCAGAACAAAGGTCTAAAGATGGAAACAACCACGACACTAGTATACAATTTCATCAGACAATCCATGAAATCGTTATTAAATTGGGCAATCTATAAAAGACTCCTTCTGGAGGTTTAGCAACCCACTGAAGACGCTGGGAGCTATTTCATAGAGGAAAATTATAGCAACAGATCTCTATAATTTCTACAGATCAACTGTAAATAGATTCATATTAAGGCATTTTTATAGCCCAAATAACACAAACAATAGTCAAACTTACAAATCTGTTTGCATCATGCCGTACCCTCCTAACAGCGTAACAATAGCCCGAGGAATCAGAAAATATGGTATAATGGTAAATATGATGGAATAACGCACTTTTCTCGAAAGTGCCGGCAAAGGTCTGGTCTCCCGTCTGAAGACTGTCCTCTCACTGAGCGACTCAGCTTGAATCTGCCTTTTGGCAAAGAAACCCTCTTTTATTCTTCTCTCTCTCCGTTTTTATTCGCTGGCCGCGCCAAAGTTTCTATTGGCTGGCATTTTCATTCGCCGAAAGAAACACCAATCAAAATGGCCAACGGCTCCAGTATACGATTTCACAGACGCCCCAGGCCTCTCCCATCAAAATAGAACATATAGTATTACCAAAACAAAAAAAATCTAAAGAGAGAAACAGCCACGGCAATAGTGTAAAATTTCATCAGACCCCAGGCCTCCTCCACATGGGCTGTAAAACGATCCTCCCTTTTCTCGGGACGGTATATATATCGCCCCCCGTCTTGGCTAAAAATCGACCCAGGCCCCTTTTACCTGGACTGTAATGTGATGCTTCCTTTTTTCGGGAAGGATATTTATAAGGCTTAGTCTTTTAGAAATCTCCCTTCTCCATTTTTTTTTTCTGGTCACCTTTACCTAAATTTTTGGTGAGGGGAATATATGTACATATGGAACAACAGCTTCCAGCGCGGATGTCTCTGGATGTCACTGGTGTCTTCTTCACCAGGCATCAGCTTTCGGCATGGAAGTCTGGTGTCATCAATTGTCTAGGTTTCTGGGCAAAAAGGTGGTCTGTAAGTCTATGTGGGAGGGAAGCCATGTATCCATTTGATTTGATTATACATACGCCTTCTGTTGGGGTATGGTTACAAAAACGTGCCCCAACAATCCTCCCCCTGCCAAGTAATGGACAAATGCGTTTGTGCTACTCATTATTCATCTGCCTTTCATCAGTTACTATGAAAGCAGGCCCATTTCTAGCAAAATGCATTTTCCATTACTAGGTGAAGCCAGATGTACCGAAACCTATAGGGAAGATAAGGCTAGTCAAAATGATGGTATGCCATTCTAGATGTTTATTATTCCGAACATTAGTGGGCATTGCGCATCCTGGCAAAGGGGTTTTTTTGTGTTATTATTCTGTCAGCACACTGTTATCAACATAGGTTATGGGGGACAGTCATATCATATGTATGGAAGTAAGCAAGGTCATCTGTCTTACCATTCATGGGTATATATACCACCCTTCCACTTTCTTCTTTGGCCTTGAGGAGTAGGCCTTCCTTGTGGTAAGTCCTCTCAACCCCATCCTTGCCTCTTGGGGTGCTGGATTCATTGCTACCTTCTTTCTGCATACAATACAGTTAGAACATTTCCCTATTACATATTATATATAAAAAATTGGGCGCCAAGAAGTCGTTTAGAAATAACTGACTAGTCCAACTCCTAAAACATGCCAGCATCTTTATTTAAGTACCAATCAAGACATTCGTGTGGTATAGTTATACATATACAATCAAAGGAAAGGATAATTATAGTTAGCTGAAAGAAATATCTTGGTATATAATAATTAGCCTATGACATGATGACTTTTGCTAAATTAAAAAAATTACAGAAACAAATTGTGAAAGTAATTATTAAATAAGGCACGAAATATGTAATGATAAAATGAATCCTTCCATGTTATATGATGGGTATAATATATATATTGAAGAAAACACGTATCATGCAGATAGTGATTAAATATGATAAAAATCATCCCATGATAGATGATAAAGAAAACCACTACAAAATTATATATGATGACAAAATATATATACATATACAAGTAAGGCGGATAAAAGACAATAAGGATAAAATAGATCATGCCTTGAGGGAAGAATAAGCCACGACAACATGTTAAAAAAAAATGCAACATGGCAGGTAAATATTACTAATATCATGAATATCAAAGGAAATAAATTTGTTGAAATGAATAGTATATGATTATAATATAATATAAATGATATAAAATAATAACCTATTCAATAATAAAATGAAAACACATTATATATATTTGTGCGCTGAAGGATCAAGGTTTAGTATCTCAGTTAAGTTTTCAATCTTATTCAGTCTGGAATCACGAGTTGGTCACTGGGTAATATTCGTCTATCCCGATCCTACTGGAGGGTGTGTTTTTTCTTATGTGTTAGATTCCTCTGTTACAATACTCTCAACCCAGGTGGGAACGTCATTCAGAATCTTGGTCAAATGGAACATAGCCCAGACCTCTATTAAACTACACAGTCCTTTTGAATCTAGGGTGACAACCGTATGAAGAGAAATTTTCTGTTTTGGCAGAGCGACTAATCAATTTCTACTATTTTGTTTGTGGCTCCGTTTACCTTGCCTCTGGGGTGTGTACAGTTCAGCTACCTCCCCCTTCCAAGAAATTCACATTACTTTCATCTACTAATATACCCTCTATTCATTGACCTGAATCCTATAAATCTACATCTTATAAGTTTGAATTTTATCCATCTGAAATTTTGGTTCCTTTTACAAATTCCTTCAGAATTCTACTCCCTGTATAACTGCTCTTAATTCTACTGTCCTCAATACAACACTTCTAAAACTTTGACTCACTGGCTTGTTCTGGCGTCTCGTTCGCGGTCATTATAGTTAACTAATACTTTAAAATCTTATCCTAACATGGAACGAGTCTAAACTCGTTGAAGGTCCTAATAATTACTTATTCTGCCTCTCGAATCGGTCTTATGCTCGAATTCATTCCATCAAAACGTATGGCAGGGCGAATCCTTTATTAGAAGAAACTTCCGCTAGCTATGGGGGATCAAACTGGTACCAAAAAAATTCAATAGACGGAAACACTTCGTCTAGAATAACTGGGCAATCTCTGCCTACTTGCCAATCTTACAGGACCTCCCGTCTGCAACACCCTCGCTCCAGCCACGCTAAAAGCGTCGAAACTACGGTGTCAGATCGGTCACCCAAGGTCGCGCCGTTATACCCCAGGCTATACGGCATGGCTAAAACAAATCCCCCATCCTGCATAAAATTCAATCTATACCTCTTCGTTTCCTCTTGCGAGGAGGAGTTGAGTGGGAAATTCGGCTTGATCCTTGCCTTCCACTATCTCCAAGTCTGAGGGTCGGGATAGGGATCATTTATCCACAATCCTTAGAATTCAAGCTAAACTAAGATAAAAGAAAATCAAAGGAAAATTATACCCCCTAACGAGGGACCTAACAAAAGGGAGCGAATATTTTCTAACTAGATAGAGTTGTAGTTGTCCTGTTTGAGGCTTCTCGGTCCTAACAAAATTCGAAATAAAAAATAAAATAAAATAAAAATCGATCCTATTAAAGTCCTTAACCCTATTCTAATGTGTTTTGGTCTCACAATATAATAGTTTTTAACCTTCTTCTACATTTATTCCTCTTCACATTCACACAATTCAGTCACTGAGGGCATTCATCCTAAAGTTAGAAGCTGCTATAGACGCCAAAATACTAATTTATCAATATCAATAGATCCTAACAAATAATAACATCTTTCAGGACACAATGTGAAATCAAATAAAATAATAAACTTAAAACAAATTGGGAACTAAAGCCCTATATTACTCAAAAGAAAATGCCTCTGTACAAGCTCTATATATATATTGATTCATTATACTCACTAAATGATTGTTAACAATAATTGTTGACAAGTCTAAATAACCTGGAAGCTAACCTACCAAGAAAAAGAAGAATCAGTGTAACTTCAAAAACTGCCCTTGCCTTGACACTAAGCGACTTTTCACAACAATTCTATAAAGACATACACAAATTATAATGGCGGATAAAGGACCATTAGACGTGACACCTCATAAAAGCGGATTGAGTCATTCCCCTAGCCACCGTGGGTGAAGTCACTTTCTTCTTACTTCCTCGTGCGTCTGCCCCCTTTGCAGTAGTCCGACCTCAGCACTCTATTGAAAGATGGATTTATAGGGTTTACGATTCACTACCCAACACTAACATTCTCAAGTGCTTTCCAAGGATCGACTACAGTCTGGGCCTACTTAACTTCTACCCCTGGCTTAGGGTCCCTATACTTCACAACTTCACTCTGAGAGATTGACCTTTCATGTTCTCATTAGAAACCTATTTCAAAGCTACTACCTGAAGGCCAGGGATTATAGGGTTTCTGAATTACCCAACACAAGCCATAGGATGCCTATTAGGTTTGTTGTTTTAGACATAGCCCCCCTCTAAGTTGTGATTTCCTACACCTTCCTTCACCTATTACTCCTGATAATAACTAAAATTTCAGATTTACACTAAATAGTTAATTCACAATGGTATACATTATTCTCATTGGTCTTTGAAACTCGGGTTTTAACAAGAAATAGTTTGTATAGAAAAAAAAAGGAATCCTAATGAAGTTCTACTTTAAAAAAAAAAGGTTTTTAAATGAAAAAAAAAAAGGTTGAAATCTCTAAACTTCTCATTCTATCGAGCTGATTCTCCGTACACACTCCAAAATCCTAGTTAGTGGCGACAGTCTAAGCAGAATTTACACTGTGTGGGCCTTTTCATCCTTGTAGACCTGCGTAAAGTTAAACTGTTCACACTAACTCTGTCAACTTCCCCTCGTCTCATTACTTCTGAGTTCGCTCTGGTTGTCACTTAGCGGCTGTTATTAGAAGTTTCCTTCATGTATTTATACAGTATGAGGCATAGTAATTAAAAGGCTGCATTTTCATGAGTTCAATTTTCTCACAACATGCTGAAACGAAATCAAATGTGGTTATAAGATCACTGTCTATGTGGTAACAGGTGCACATTGGATTGGGAAAGGACAAAGTTATTTCGCCCTTTATGATACCAATTTTAACCGGGTTTTCTGTTGAGTTATGATGATATACTGAGAATTTGATAGGGAAATTATTTTGTAGACTTTGTTGCATATCAGGGGTCTTGTTTGTTCCTGGGTTAGAAATTTTATATTATTCCTTACTGTCAGTCTGATAATTACATTCCTGGCTCATGAGATAGGTGTGCAACTTGTATAATTCACTGTGGAAATATATGTGGACATTTAAGAATTTATAGAGGTATATTTAATATGGAGTCGTCACCTCAGCTCGATCCATCCACATTTTGTTCTGGAATTAGCGTCATATTCTAGATGGACTTCACTGCCTCATCTATAGTCCAGGCATATCACCTTAAATGTCAATTTTAGGAAACGTCATCTCGTCCTAGACCTTTCTTTTCTGCATGCTGGCACATCTTCAATGACATTTCCAATGTGGGGAACACACCCTTTTGGCGGTCTATCGGTATCCAGTGATCATACTTGGCAGAAAACGTCGTCAAAGGGGGCCTCCCTCCTTGCGTGTCTAGCCATCTAATCCAATCACGATACCGCCTCACTCCTATAGGTTCCGAATTATATTCAATGTAATATCTTTGCTCGGGTGTCCCGACTTTATCAATCTTTATTCACAGCCTTTAGGTGATTTTACTCCGCACTGGAGGCTCGCATTCCGCTAACTTCCTCATTATATACAAGTGTTAAATCGAGCCTCGATAAACTCTCCTGTCTCCTATACCCCCATTATTAGATAGATCCTGTCTCTAACACAGGTGGCTTTTGCTGCCTTGTCATTAGCTTAAAGCTGTCCAAGCACACCTCGGGATATCTCAGCTGTCTTGTAGACACAAGCTCCAGTCATCTCCTTTCCTTTGAATATTTTAAAAGATTATCCCAGGTAGTTGTCATAAGTTAATAAATAGTTCCACAGTGATTAAAAGGTACTCGCGCAAATTGGTCACCAGATCCACTCCTTGAGATTCTGCCATTGGAATGTTAAAACCAGATTTCTATCCATTATTGATTTCAAATAAAAAAGGTTTTACGAAGAGAAAAAAAAAGCGCGTCTTTCTATGGTGATCAAACTTCTCTCTTCACGGGTACGCTAACTGGATCTTCAATTCTATTTTCACCTTAAGGCTCATATATTTGCCACTCTCCCAATCCACTATGCGTTAAAAAAAATAAAATCGATTAACTATCATTCAGCATGTTAGCCCTAATCTGGATGCACAGGCTAGTATGATTTGATAGAAAGCGCTATTAAAATGAAGTTAAGATATTTGTATCCAGCAATAATTATCAGAACTCACCTCTGCTGTGAGAAAATTATATCAGAGCTATGATGAAAAAAAATGCTAAGTCATTTCAGTAGACTACTGTAAAACACTGATCACCGTTCTAAATTTGAACCATGGGAATCCAACCTCATTTCTCATACTGTATATAATAATTTGAGAAAGTAAAATAAAGAAATTGTAATCAATGGTGCTCGCAACAGAATTCAAAATGATTGAGACACAGAACATTATAAATAATGTCCAGCAAGCAGGATACCAAACCACCTTTATATTACAACATTTCCACAAAAGTATAACTATCAATAACCCAATAAACAAAACCACAATTATCTATAGGGCGATATGTTACATTCCATACTCACAAACATCTATAAAAATAACCAACTACTTAAGAAACCCTGGCATCCAAACATATTACTGTAATTCCCCTAACATAGGCTCCACCATAAAAGTCCACTATCTAAAAATAATCCTACTATCATAAAACCCACTAACCAAAACAGAGAATAAAAGGCAATATATTCCGTAGAGTGTAACAGCTGCCAAGCCAAATACGCAGGGGAGACAGGAAGGAGGGTCAGCAGTAGAATATATGAACATAGACGCAACGTTATTAATCAAGACAATAGGTCTCTAATTTTCCAATACTGCAAAGGAACAGGTCACACTTTCGCATTAGGAGAACCTAGAATACATTACAATAACATAAACAGCAAATATCAAAGGCTTATAATTGATTCTCTATTATTCAGAAAACACAATAGCATTAATAGAAAATAGATTTGCCCGAAACATATAACACAATATATCCTAGTACCAGCTAATAATATCAACAATAATATAAGTAACTTATATGTAATAGCCAATAACTATTATAAAACTTCTTAAATAATAGAATTTCTAACCTATAAGATAATTCATAGAATATAGCAAACAATAGTAGAATATGTATAAAAACCAAAAAAAAAATGTCTTAAGAAAACAAATAATATGCAAAACTTCCTAATGTATATATATATATATGTAATATATCCAAAGTTATTACACTGCAATATTTGATGTATTACACTGTTGTAGAATCCTGTCGACTTAACCGTTCTGTGACAATATCGTTGTGGAATTTCTTGTTGTTCGATTTGAATGGTGAGGATTGGTTGAAACGCAGTCGTTGAGTGGCAAGTGAAGCATACAGTTAGGAATAATCAGGACACGTGATGGGGTTTGAAAATAAAAGGCAACTGGGTTGGAGGAAAGAAAGCTTGAGAAGAGCGGAGCGATTTTGATTGTTAATTATCTGATCACATGGTGGTGATTGTACTTAGCTACGGGATGAGCAGAGGGAGAGAGGTCCAGAGCCGATGTCACCTCGTTGGAAGCGAAGGAGCAACCACATAGGTGTTGTTCCTATGAGAGCCAAATCACTACTGACAATTCTTGCTTTTCGATTTAACACCACGAGTTGTCTTCCTTCCCATTGGTCGAAGGATGGAACGTGTCCGTTTTTCTATTGGTTGACCTACTTAGTTATTGCTTCCTAATTGGACCGGCGGCTTTCTTTGGTGGAAGATATGCCCGGCCTGGTCAGGAAGTATCGGGTGTGTTCGACTCTATTTACTTCCGCGGTTATCAAATACGTCCGGTCCTGTCCGGAAATATTGGGCGTCTCTCTACTTTTATAACTTTTGCGGTCACCAGATACGTCCGGTCTCTTGTCAGGAAGTATTGACTATACAAGTTATTTATACTTGCGCCCGCTTTTAGCCTGCTTCCTATGTCTTGTTGCTACTTTCTTTCCTCCAGTTACCTTATTCTTTATTAAATCTTTGAAAATCATACATTGTACATGCATAGTGGGTCGGGGGTGCATACAATTATATACAAATTATGACAGATGCGCCCCCTACATGTGAAGAATTCAAGAAGGGGTTAGCCTGAGAGAATTCTGTAAAGTAAAAAATAATTTTGTGGGAAAATTAGTTGTGGGTATTGAGAGTCTATATACAAGCATTGGTGGCGATATAAGAAGCAAAATAGAATGGTGTTGATGATATAGGTTGAGTATAATTAATAGAAATCAAAAATTTTTTTAATTGTAAGAAATCAAAATGAATGCTATGGTACACAGTGGATTAAAAAAAAGAAAATGCGCCTAACTAATTTCTACTCGAAATTGGAAAAAAATCGAGGGAGTCCTATTAGGGCTTTTGAGAAATCAAAAATAATATAAAAATAAAAAGTTGGACGAAATCAAAGTAAATGCTTGGTTGCATGGTGAGGAAAAAAAATGCTTTGTTGCATGGTGAAAAAAGAAAAGTGCTTGTTGCATGGTAAAAAGAAATGCCTAATTATATTTTACTCGAAATTGGGAATGGAAATCGAGGGATTTTTATTAGGTCTTTTGAGAAATCAAAAAAAAAAATAAAAATAAAAATAAAAAGTTGGAAGAAATCAAAGTGAATGCTTGATGCATGGTGAAAAAAAAATGAAAAATGCCTAACCATATTCTTGCTCGAAATTGGGAATGGAAATCGAGGGATTTTTATTAGGTCTTTTGAGAAATCAAAAAATTAAAATAAAAAGTTGGAAGAAATCAAAGTGAATGCTTGATGCATGGTGAAAAAAAAAGGAAAAATGCCTAACCATATTCTTGCTCGAAATTGGGAATGGAAATCGAGGGATTTTTATTAGGTCTTTTGAGAAATCAAAAAATAAAAAATAAAGGTTGGAAGAAATCAAAGTGAATGTTTGGTGTATGGTGAGAAAAAGGAAAAATGCCTAACTAATTTTTGCTCGAATTTTGGGAAAAGAAATCGAGGAAATTTCATAAGGTGTTTTGAAGAAATCAAAGTAAAATAAAAAGTTGGAAGAAATCAAAGTGAATGCTTGGTTGCATGGTGAAAAAAAAAATAGAAAAAAAAGAATGTTTTTGTAAATCAAAGTAAAATATAATATCCAATTTTAAAAGAAAACCAATGAGTTTTCGTTGATTTGCAACTATGATAATATAAACTAATTGGTAAAAAAAATGATAATTAATGATTAAAAGTGATAATAAGTTGAATAAATTGATAAATTGATTATATATTTAAATTTTAATTGAGAGAAAATAATGAAAATGATTAATATGAACAATAAGGTGTATTGGTTTGAACCCTTTTGTATCTACATGCCCTATAAATTTTTGTCTTTGTGTGTGTTGTGAAAAATGTTAGAAGTCTGTAAAGTAATTGATTACTTATAATAGGGATGTGAGCTCATTTAGAATGTTTGTGTGTGTGACGTCTTGTGCGTGTGGAATTGGATTGTAAAAATCGATATGTAGTTCGAATTGGGATCCAAGACTGGCGATAGGGAGGAGTCTGTGGAGGGGAAAAGCGATGACCGATCTAAAAATTACCCTCCCTTGTTTGCAAGTAATTGGATCCGGAAGTGGGGGAACTACGTTTCCTGTCCGCCTAATTGATTTTGTGTGCGACTTGCATCTTGTTTTTGGAGGGTGACTTCTCCGACATTGGTTGGTCATCTTTCAGTCACTTCTATCTCCTCGGAATCTATTTAGATTTTCTGCAAAAATGTTTCCTAAAATTATGAGAAGTTTTATAAATGCTTGTCCAAAATTAAAAACTGCCTCTTGTAGTTCGAAAATTTTGTGAGGGGCCATGATATAAATGGACAAATAACTAAGAAATAAAATTGGGATACATTTGTATGGTAGAACTAACAAACAAAGGATGAAAATCAGATGAAAGATAGGGTATTGCCCCATGTTCTTCCATATTATTGTAAATGGGGACTCTGAAATATCTGCTTGAACCTTATTAATTGTAGAATTTAAATGATTGGTAGGTTCGCAGTTCTCCTGTTTGATCGTCAATGGTTTTATTAGAGATATGTCGGCGGTAATTGGTTTAAGTGGAAATATGTGATCGTTTCTCTGACGTGGGTGGTGTAATTTTGGCATTGTTTGTGTTGTGTGTACGCTGTGCTTTATGTACGAATTTTGTTTTGTTTTGGGGCCTGTGTCGGTATTTTTACGTGAAGGTTGGTCGGATTCATCGATTCTTCTAGCGAATCGGCAGGTGGGGCAGGTTTTTACCTGTTTTGCGATGTCTTGTGTCATGTTCTGCCAATGATATTGTGAAAAGATGAGTGGTGTAATTTCGGCATTATTTGTATTTTGAAAATCCGGATATTGTATCCATTTATTAAATCGAATGGTCGTTGTGACTTTAGTAAAAAATGCTATTCAGTGATATTAGAGTGGAATTGAGTGAAAATGAGGCTTACGACGTGGACACGCTTTGAGTGGAGACGTGTCACAGGCGTGGTGAAAGGCGTCTGTGGCCTGAAATGAAAAGTTTTGTGGGGTGACCTGTGACACGAATCGAAAAAAAAAAAAATTGTGAATGAGATGGTGTCACGCGAAGTCCTTGTTTGTACAAAATCTAATCTGTTCTCACTATGAACAACAAATTTATTAAAGTCATGGGTGCTGGTTGTACGAACATATATCGAAATTTCTATTGTTAGTGTATATGGCACCTTTTAATGTGAACATTTTTTTTTTTAGTGTTTTGGGTAGACGAGATGATTGTTATTAACGGCTGTGCATGCGTTTGTTGGTCGTTGTCGTCTTTTGGCGCGCGTGTTGCGTTTGTTGTGCGAGTTGTGTGTGTTTGTTGCGTGGTGACGTATGGTTACATGAACTTTGTGGTAAGTGTGAGCTGTACTGACACGTTTTTTTGGGCATGGTGATGGTTGAAGCCGTTGTGGCTTGTATTTGAGGGCATATAGTACTGGTAATTGGGTTGAGTGATAAACATTGTGGTGGGGTCAATGAATGCAGGCAAGGGTTGTCCTGTGTGACAAATTTGATTGCAGTGCAAGTCCTTTCGGACAGGTTTGGCCTAGCCCGTGCGTGCATTCATTGAGTACAAAGGTTAGATATGGTTAAAAGGGGTAGGTAGGATTAGCTATGAGTCCAAAGTCAATTTCTTGACGCCATAGGGTGGGTGCCTACCTCAGTTCAACAGGTCTCCTCTGGGACGTCTTGGTTTGGGGTGGTTGGCTTGGCTCGGGACTGCTCGCACCGTCCGCGAAATTGAAGTGAAGTCCGGTACTGGAATATCGTTTTGGGATCGTTTGTGCTGTCCCGGTTTGTGCGGATTACTTTCAAGTGCGGGGTACGGGTACGGCATGGCGGTGGATGACTCATCGGTGGTCGGTGTCCGGTCTCGGTGACACTTGCCTGGGGTGGTGGCACGTGCGTCGGCTGCCGCGCTCATCTCGCCTTTCGGTCGGCGGGGGGTGTGGGCTGCTCCGGGGGTGGCGCTACGGAACGTCGTCTGTAGTTGAGTGGATCTTGCTCCTTGAAGTGTGGCGGTCAACTGCAAAATTATTGTCGCCAGGGTGTGTTTTGTCGCTTCGTTCGTTGCCAGCTTCTTTCCGCTCGTTGCCAGTTTCTTCCCTCTTTCTTTCGTAGGGTTGTCCGTTTTTACGCTTATTAAATCCTGATTAATCTCCATCTCTTAATCCTGTCGACTTATTGTAATATATCCAAAGTTATTACACTGCAATATTTGATGTATTACACTGTTGTAGAATCCTGTCGACTTAACCGTTCTGTGACAATATCGTTGTGGAATTTCTTGTTGTTCGATTTGAATGGTGAGGATTGGTTGAAACGCAGTCGTTGAGTGGCAAGTGAAGCATACAGTTAGGAATAATCAGGACACGTGATGGGGTTTGAAAATAAAAGGCAACTGGGTTGGAGGAAAGAAAGCTTGAGAAGAGCGGAGCGATTTTGATTGTTAATTATCTGATCACATGGCGGTGATTGTACTTAGCTACGGGATGAGCAGAGGGAGAGAGGTCCAGAGCCGATGTCACCTCGTTGGAAGCGAAGGAGCAACCACATAGGTGTTGTTCCTATGAGAGCCAAATCACTACTGACAATTCTTGCTTTTCGATTTAACACCACGAGTTGTCTTCCTTCCCATTGGTCGAAGGATGGAACGTGTCCGTTTTTCTATTGGTTGACCTACTTAGTTATTGCTTCCTAATTGGACCGGCGGCTTTCTTTGGTGGAAGATATGCCCGGCCTGGTCAGGAAGTATCGGGTGTGTTCGACTCTATTTACTTCCGCGGTTATCAAATACGTCCGGTCCTGTCCGGAAATATTGGGCGTCTCTCTACTTTTATAACTTTTGCGGTCACCAGATACGTCCGGTCTCTTGTCAGGAAGTATTGACTATACAAGTTATTTATACTTGCGCCCGCTTTTAGCCTGCTTCCTATGTCTTGTTGCTACTTTCTTTCCTCCAGTTACCTTATTCTTTATTAAATCTTTGAAAATCATACATTGTACATGCATAGTGGGTCGGGGGTGCATACAATTATATACAAATTATGACATATATGTACATAGAATCATAATAGTTTTAGCATCAGGCGACGTTATATTTTCTTGATATATTGTATATGTTTCTCCTGTAGAAGGGCGGACAAGCTCGAAAGCTTGAGAAGACCAGAATAAAAGATACTCATCCCCATAAACGTTTTACTTTGATATCAGAAATCAATGATAATATTAAGGTTTTGCCACAAACAATGTGAATCGTAAAAGACAGCGGCGAGAGATGCGGTATACACCGCCTCAACATAACTTTCATTGCCTGATAAAATGCCAGTGAAACGGAAAGCATAAATTAAAATTCACGATTTATAATAGACTGTTAATCTCAGGATGCGTGGACTACTTCACCAATACTTAAAAATAGTATGGCTTTTCATTAGGTATATATTTCTAAAGTATAGGGGATGAAACATATACTAAATTCGAGCCCCGCGGCGGGCGACATTGTTGCGTTCCCGGTTTGGATAGATGAAAAGGGAGGATACACGATGTGACTTATTAAAGTTTCCTTACTTAAGTATATATATATATAGCAATTTAGGCCAACAACCCCATGTATATAACCCGCAGCAAGACCTTAATGTTGTATAATAGAAGCACAGCTGTCAATGATGCACTATCGACATATGTCTTTACATCATCACATGTAATGCAATTTGTGCAAACAGGATTAATAAAGAAAAAAAAAGGGGGAACTCTGTAATTGATTAAGAGTTTGAGTTAAAGCAGGGATCGAGCATATAATATTGTCAGAACAAAGGTCTAAAGATGGAAACAACCACGACACTAGTATACAATTTCATCAGACAATCCATGAAATCGTTATTAAATTGGGCAATCTATAAAAGACTCCTTCTGGAGGTTTAGCAACCCACTGAAGACGCTGGGAGCTATTTCATAGAGGAAAATTATAGCAACAGATCTCTATAATTTCTACAGATCAACTGTAAATAGATTCATATTAAGGCATTTTTATAGCCCAAATAACACAAACAATAGTCAAACTTACAAATCTGTTTGCATCATGCCGTACCCTCCTAACAGCGTAACAATAGCCCGAGGAATCAGAAAATATGGTATAATGGTAAATATGATGGAATAACGCACTTTTCTCGAAAGTGCCGGCAAAGGTCTGGTCTCCCGTCTGAAGACTGTCCTCTCACTGAGCGACTCAGCTTGAATCTGCCTTTTGGCAAAGAAACCCTCTATTGCGATTTCACCGCCACTCTGTGTTGTGACGACGATCTAAATTCTATAGAGGTAGTCACTCACCTCTATTCTTGGTCGGCGGGGTTGAAGGTTCAAAGTTAAGGCGTCGTTGTTTATAACACTTTTAAAATATACGACGAAAACAGGAGGGAAAATTATATTTATTACAATTTAAGAAAATAAGTAAAGTATTATTTAAACATTTACACTAAAAGAATCGGAGATCAGGGCAAATTCTAGCGTTCGAAAAAGTTGTTTACAAGTTCTTCCTCTATTGTTTCCTCATTTTTGCCGCTGCATCCCCGTAGCTGCTTCCGCCGGCCTCCCATTGGCTGCTTCGGACGTCTTCTTTTCCAACATTTCTCCCACCTTTGAGTTGGCGTCTCGACGACTCAAACATGGGAAGGAAAAGTTCAGTAGATCCAATCGGTTGGGTCTCTTGATGGGCCGTCCGTAACTTGACACAACATTCGGGGTATCAATGTGATGTTGCTCTTGTTGTGAAGTCAAAGGGTCCTCTTCAGTTGTCAATCGAACTTCTTGTGTGGGAGATCGCTCCGTTAGAGGGTCTCGACATCTTATCTCGGGCGTTATCTCTAAATTGTAGAGTTTTTGAATAGGTCGTATTTTATCACCTGATGAAGTTTTCACTTTCGCAACCCTCACAAGTCCGTCTTTTCCTGGATAGAGTTGGATTATTCTGGCTAACGGCCAGTGTAGTCTCTTTAAACTCTCTTGTCCAATGAGTACCATGTCTCCCACCTTGAGTGGTATGGTAGTCTTCAGGCGTCTCGTTTCTTGTCTCAGGAATCCAAAATATTCGATACGAAATCGTTCTCTAAGATCTTCTCGTACACGTTTGATATATTGATATTTGCGGGAGAGGGTCTGGTTATCAATCAAGTCCAGGTCTGGAACGCCAACCTCTCTGACCTCATGTAAGAACAACGAAGGTGTCAATGGAGCGAGATCCTCACTTTCTTCAGTTAGGTAGGTCAGTGGGCGTGTGTTCATCAAGCTTTCGACGTCACACATTACCGTGGAAAGTTCTTCATATCCCAAGGAGGTTTGACCGAGAATCCTAAAGAGCAATTGTTTCATCATTCCAATCAAACGCTCCCACCATCCACCCCACCAAGGAGCACCAGGCGGTATGAATTTCCAGGTGATGTTTTTCAATGTGGGATCACATATTAATCTCGAAAAATCAATCTTCTTTAAAGCATTAGCTATACCTTTGAAATTAGTCCCATTATCCGAATACACAATCAATGGTCGGCCTCTTCGAGCAATAAATCGGCGGAAAGCTTGGAGGAAGGCTTCCATAGACAAAGATGTCACAAGTTCCAGATGAACTCCTCTATACACTGCACATGTGAAGATGACAATCCATGCTTTCTTCTTATTCTTTAAGATAAGATGTCCAGTTAGATCAACTCCTACTATTTCGAAAACTGCAGCATCTCGTACTCTGTCTTCTGGTAATGATGTTGACTCGACGGTAGCTGGTGTCGCGGTGAATCGTTTACAGCGAATGCATTGATTGATGATCTTCTTGACGGTTTTCCTGGATCTTAGTATCCAATAGTTTTCTCTCAGAATACCGAGGAGAGTTTGTAGACCGGCGTGCCCGTGGGTTTCATGGTTCCACCTGATGAGCAAAGAAACCAAAAAGTGATCTGAGGGCAATAAAATGGGCATTCTAAAATTAGCAAAATCTTCTCTTCTGCAAATTTTAGTTTTTATTCTCAAAATCCCTGAAGAGTCTACTAGCAACTTAAAGCCTTGTAGTTTCTTATCTTCATTCTTGAAAACGATTCTCTCTGGATAAGTCTTATCAGTATTATTTCTGACTTAGTGATTTCCTCTGTACTGAGATCTTCTGAAATTATCTTTCTTCTATCAATCTTGGCGTTGTTGAAGAATCTGTATATCCAGGCGGTGATTCGTACTATTCTCAAAAAATGGGAATAACGTCCAAATAAATTTTCATTTTCTCTTGTCGTACACAAGGTGTTCAGGATGGTCTTGCGCCTTTCAGAATAAACAATCTCCAAATCAGGGATAATGGTTGATTTGGGCCACTCTTCTTGGGATACCTTTAACCATGCAGGTCCCTCCCACCATCTTGTCTCCTTAAGTGATTCTGCTGAACATCCCCGAGATGGGAGGTCTGCCGGGTTTAATCGGCCTGGTATGTGGCGCCAAGATTCGGGGGAGCTAAGATCATGAATTTCCTTAACACGGTTCATCACAAAGGCTGCCCAGTTGTCTTCCCTTTGGATCCAACAGAGAGCATTGGTCGAATCGGTCCAATAAAATCTTGGAATTTCCTCAAATTCCAGATCTTGTATGACGTTAGCTGCCAAACGAGCTCCAATCAGACAAGCCAAAAGCTCCAATCTTGGGATGGTGAGTTTCTTCAGTGGAGCTACTCGTGTTCGAGCCTGTATCAATTGGATGTCCACTCTATCTTCCTTTTCAATGCGGAGGAAAATACAGGTTGCATAGGCAAACTGACTGGCGTCGCAAAAGATGTGGAGAGTGGTTTTCTCTACATAGGAGTCCTTAAAACAAAGCCATCTAGGAATTTCTATGTTAGGCAAGTGTTTCAGTTTGCTAAACCACTTCCAAAATCTTTGTACTAAACATCCAGGTAGGACTTCGTCCCATGTCAACTTCTGTATCCAAGTTTCCTGTAATATCAGCTTGGGAATTAAAGTCACAGGACAAGCAACTCCTAATGGATCAAATATCTTGCTCGCTATTGAAAGTACTTTTCTCTTGGTGGTTGGTCCAATTAATTCAAAATCTTCCAAACCAATTGTCAGTGTGTCTCTATCAGTATTCCATGTTATTCCTAAAATGTTCACTTCCTTATTCAGTTGGTTCATAAGAGAAAAGTCTGTAACGTTACTCACCCAATCTCGGAGATTGAAACAAGCTGTAGAGAGCAGTTCAGTAGATTCTTTCACGAATTTCTCCGTTTCTTCAACATTCTGAAAACTGGATAAACAATTGTCAACATAAAAGGATGATTTCAACTGTTCAGCTGTGATTTTTAAATGTTCAGGAGCCTTATCTAAGTGGAGAGATAAGGTAGCCTTTAAAAGATACGGACTAGTGGTAATTCCAAAAACAACCCTTTTATGTCGATACGTGATTAATCTTCCGTCTTCTGTGTGCCACAGGAATCGTAAATAATCTCGGTCTTCTTCTTTTATTCCAATTTGTAAAAATGCTTTCTCAATATCGGAAGAGACACCAGCTTCATATTTCCGGAATTTATTTAAAAGTCTTGGTATAATTTCTATCAAATTGGGTCCCTTATCCAGACAGTCATTCAGGGAAAGTTTACCTCTCTTCCGGGCCGACGCATTGAATACTGGCCGTATTCTAGAAGTTTGACTGTTCCTTTTATACACTGGTCGATGTGGCAGGTAGTGTACACCATCTAGTTTATCCTCTCTGGCATACTCGATTATCCCCTGTTTCATCCATTCTTCAAAGATTTGTCCATACTCTTTCATGTCTCCAACTTCTTCAAGTTTTCTTCTTACAGACCTTAGTTGGTTTTCGGCTAGATCTTTATTCGAAGGAATCCTTTCCTTGTCTTGCACCCAGGGTAGAGTTAGCTCATAGCGCCCCTCGATATCTCGCGTCGTGGTGTGGGCGAAATGTTCCTCCATTTCAGCTTGTAATGACTGAGTCTTCTTCTCAACCTCCGCGTCAGAGACTCCAATTGCATCTAATTTCCACAAGTTTTCTAGATCCAAAGATAGAAGTGTGGTCACGCAAAGGGAGCTGATGTCATCTCTCGCCTCCGTTGGAGGAATCTTTCCCATCACAGTCCATCCTAGTTTGGTACGGATTGCCACCAGTCCAGATGAGATCCTTCTCTGATCATCAGTTAGCAATCTCCCGGCGATGTCCGCGCCTATAAGGACTTCTATACGGTCTCTCATCAAATCAGACACGTCGAGTTCTTCACTCCCTTCTAACAATGATCTTGGACACACCGGAGGTATGCTTCCACAGATAAGGGGTTGACCTAGTGCTTCAAACTCACAGCGATAGGAATTATTGATGTCAGATAAATGAATGGTATAGACCTCATGTTCAACTACGTCGGTACTCGATCCTCCAAACAAGGAATGCCGGAAGAACTCTCTCCTAGATTGTTCGTATTCCATTTCCATTGCTGTGCTATGTAAAATATACGATCTTTGGGATCCGGTGTCTATTATAGCCCGTGCCGTCTTCTCCGTTCTGTTCCCTTTGAGGGTCACTCTCAAAGTAGGTAACAAGACGTCTGGGGAGGTTGATAAGTTGGCGAGAGTTTCATCTTGCACCGTTGGAGACTTGGAAGATCCACCTCTATCTAAAATCAGTTTTGTGCACATGACATCCAGGTGGGAAGACATGTTGCAGATCGAACAACGGACTACATTTCTGCAAAATTTACTTAAATGAGAAGGCCGAAGACATTTATAACAAACGCCTTTTTTCTTCATGAGTGATCTCTTTTCGTTTAAACTAATATTAGCTGCAAAGTCACACTTAGGGCTTCCATGGTTGTCTTTACCACAAAATACACATTCATTCGATTTGTGAACTGAATTCAAAAGTTCTGAAGCTGTCGCAATTGGTTTTTCATTGTAGAATCTTGTCTTTGGATGTTTGTTTACCAAATTAGGTTTAGAAGTTGATTCATTCCGGTACCGATTTCGTTTCTAAAACTCTTCTCCCGTGCAGTTAATTGTCTTTCCAGAAAGGTAATCAAGTCATTAATTACATAACCTGTCGGGAGTTCTTTGTTCAATTCCAAATTAAGGTCTGCAGGTAGAAGCTTTATTATTATCGGGCACAACAGTTGTCCGTAAACATCAATGGACACGTTTAGTGACTCGAGACTTCTTATATGAACAGAAAGGTTGTCAAAAAGTTCGCGGAAGGTTCTTACATCGCTTGATGTTTTGAGTGGTCTCATTGACAACAAATTGTTCATATGTCGGCTAATCAAAATGTCTTCTCGCCCAAATCTGTCTTTAAGCAATTTTATAGCTTTCTCATAATTGTCCGCAGATAAAGCGAAACCTTCGACTGTGTTTAGTGCAGTTCCGCCGAGATGTGACTTCAGATAGTTAAATTTATCGATCGGGTTCAGTGAGTTGTTCTGGTGTATAGCTGCATCAAAAGAATTCCAGAACGTCAGCCATTCACTAAAGTTTCCATAAAATTTCGATATCATCAATTTCGGAAGTTTCACAGTCGTGCAGGAAGGTACATAATGTCTCATTTCGTTTTCATCTATTCGTGAGTTCGAATTCGGTATATTTTCGCCATGAAAATCTGATTGGCGAATCTTTTTATTTGCCCTAAATCTCCAAGTAATATATTTCTCTCGATATTCCTCTACGCCCTGTAATTCCTTCTCTAAATCGTCAGTTTCAAGAAGCGTTTCTATTTCGTGATCCACTACTTTAAGTTCGTTAAATGATTCTCTCATTCAATTGTTCTAATAATTCTTCAAGTTCAATTCTCATTAGCGTGTCAAGTCCACTTTCAATCTTATTGCATGTTTTCGTTAAATATGATCTGTTAACAGCACGCTTCTTTTTTAAACGTAGAATTAATTCTTCCGCCATCTTGTAAACAAAGCGGCAAGTAGGGTTAGCTAGCGAGTTCCAAAATGGTCAGCTCAAAATGCTTCCTTTTTTTCTTCTAGAATTTACCTTCAACAGTCCCGGCTGGGATGCCAAAAATATTGCGATTTCACCGCCACTCTGTGTTGTGACGACGATCTAAATTCTATAGAGGTAGTCACTCACCTCTATTCTTGGTCGGCGGGGTTGAAGGTTCAAAGTTAAGGCGTCGTTGTTTATAACACTTTTAAAATATACGACGAAAACAGGAGGGAAAATTATATTTATTACAATTTAAGAAAATAAGTAAAGTATTATTTAAACATTTACACTAAAAGAATCGGAGATCAGGGCAAATTCTAGCGTTCGAAAAAGTTGTTTACAAGTTCTTCCTCTATTGTTTCCTCATTTTTGCCGCTGCATCCCCGTAGCTGCTTCCGCCGGCCTCCCATTGGCTGCTTCGGACGTCTTCTTTTCCAACACCCTCCTTTATTCTTCTCTCTCTCCGTTTGTTTTTATTCGCTGGCCGCGCCAAAGTTTCTATTGGCTGGCATTTTCATTCGCCGAAAGAAACACCAATCAAAATGGCCAACGGCTCCAGTATACGATTTCACAGACGCCCCAGGCCTCTCCCATCAAAATAGAACATATAGTATTACCAAAACAAAAAAAATCTAAAGAGAGAAACAGCCACGGCAATAGTGTAAAATTTCATCAGACCCCAGGCCTCCTCCACATGGGCTGTAATACGATCCTCCCTTTTCTCGGGACGGTATATATATTAGTAAATTAAATTTTATTGCCCTCTATCGTTAAAATTTTACACAAATAAATTTTCTGGCAATGCGTTTCTTTTAAATCTCTACAGACCATACTGCAATGATATGATTTAATGAATGAGAGGGCTTGGCTCATCAGTAGTGAACCCTCTTGGCGAAACCGCTGAGAGGGTTCACTACTGATGAGCCAAGCCCTCTCATTCATTAAATCATATCATTGCAGTATGGTCTGTAGAGATTTAAAAGAAACGCATTGCCAGAAAATTTATTTGTGTAAAATTTTAACGGTATATATATCGCCCCCGTCTTGGCTAAAAATCGACCCAGGCCCCTTTTACCTGGACTGTAATGTGATGCTTCCTTTTTTCGGGAAGGATATTTATAAGGCTTAGTCTTTTAGAAATCTCCCTTCTCCATTTTTTTTTCTGGTCACCTTTACCTAAATTTTTGGTGAGGGGAATATATGTACATATGGAACAACAGCTTCCAGCGCGGATGTCTCTGGATGTCACTGGTGTCTTCTTCACCAGGCATCAGCTTTCGGCATGGAAGTCTGGTGTCATCAATTGTCTAGGTTTCTGGGCAAAAAGGTGGTCTGTAAGTCTATGTGGGAGGGAAGCCATGTATCCATTTGATTTGATTATACATACGCCTTCTGTTGGGGTATGGTTACAAAAACGTGCCCCAACAGTTGTAAATGTTGAATGAGGGGTCAATTCATATATTTTAATTGTCACGCACACACACACACACACAAATAAAATGAAAATATCGGTTGAAATAAAACGTCTTTGTTTGAAGTGTAAATGTTGTTATTAAAATTAAAATGTTGTCATTAAAGTGTAAAATGTTACCTCAAAAGTACAAAACATATATATGGTGAAAACTAACTCTCTTTATGATATATAATATAATGATTATACCTCTATTAATGATTATTAATATTTATAAAGTTATATCTTTCCTGTCATTTCAAATTGGTATTTAACTCTCATTTTATGTTTAAAAGAAACATTCGTGCTTTAATGCTTCCATTTCTTATTTATCTCTCAGTTTATTTTTATTAAAGTTACCACAAAATTGGTATAGCATATAGGTATAATTCTCTCATTGATTAAAATTTAAAATAATATAAAATATAAAGAATAGAGAGATATTCAACATAAATATAAAATTTAATATTTTTTTATTAAAATGTGTAAACGTGTTTTTAGAATCTCTTTAGAATCTACTATACAAAGGGGGGGAAATACAATTAAAAGATAAAATTTCAAAAATGAAGTTCAAATATGATTGAAAGAAATTGGGGTGCATATTACCTTATTTTACAATATAACATTAATTTATAATATATTTTACTAAAGACACAAATATGTTAAATCTCTCTCTTTTTTTTTTTTTAATTAGATTTAGTCAAAAGTGTTCAACGGATAAAATTAGTCATTTCTCTCGCGCTCCCTCTTTTTTTTTTTTTATTAATTTTTTTTTCTGCTGTAAATACACAACTTGTGTTGGGATAATTGTCTGTTGAGTAAATTTGAAACCCCCCCATAAATACTTTACATAATTTGGCAAAATAAATATTTTTAATGTGACATAATTCCTGTTTTGTAAACTAAACCTATAATTTTCACGATGAAAAATTCTTAATATATAAATGGTATATTATTTATAATATATACATGTTTTCTTCAAATTTCAAGGTTTGATATTTAAAATGTCTCGTCTTTCTTTTGATACTTTTATTTTCATTACCTTGACACTTTCAAATACTCTAAATATATCCATGCCATATAATTTTTAATATCCCGAATAATTATTTAAAATAGATAATATAAAAGTAAGCGATTCACATCAAAAGTAAAATTAAACTGTACATTTTGGCGTCTGAAATAAATGTTTAAATATATTTCTTTTACACCCAAAAAATAATATGTTGAAACCGTGTTGCATTTTTCATAAAAGGCAGTATTTTTCTAATTAAAATCTCATGGCAGCACGTTAACAATGAAAATGATAACAAATAAGATCATTTTAAGAGTAATATATTTATTTAATCTGGTTTAAATATATTTAAGCCAAAATAATTGAAAATATACTTTTCTGAGAACAATCTAGCAATAGAAACTTTTTATAATACATTTATTTTAAATCAAATATATATTTTAAATAGATTAAGGTAACATGAGAGATGTTTGACAGTTCCTCACTGTATTAAATGGAATGCAACCTTTTATTCATTTGTTACTAGATACCCAGAATGTAAATAAACAAAGTATAGATTATATATATAATAAGTAGGAAGTGATCTTAATCCAAATAAATGTATAATATAATTGATAATAAACTGACTACATGTATCTTTTGGTTGATAATATTTATCATAATGAGTACTTTTGAACTTAAACATTATTCTTTCTAAATGAACACAATATTTTCACTTATTCATCTAAATAACAAATATTTTTATATATATTTAATACATATATTTTAAAATGAAATATACTTATTTAGTTACAATTCATTTATTTATCTTTGAGATTTTTGAGAGAAAGAAGCATAGCTGTTATGATTTTAGTCTAACTGCTAAATGCTTCCCTCAGCCAACAAGATTCTTTTTCCCAAGCATTCTGATATTTCATTTTGATGGTTAAAACCTCCTTTTTGATAAGTGGCCACCTTTGTTAAATAAAAAAACATCTTGATTCAACCCAACTTCCAATAAGAGACCATCTTCAGAAAAGCCTAGGAGTATTGTAAAACCTCTTTTTAAAAGACATATTCAAGTTGCAGAGCTAAATTATACTTTATAGAGAGGAATCTTCTTATCAGAGAGCAGCTAATTGACAAAAATAATAATTTTGTGGATGAAAAAACTGTCCTTGTAGAAAGTTTTCTTCTAGCAAGTGTCCTCTTATGGAGGTTCTACTGCATATCTATGAAGAATTACAAAAACAATTACAGGACTTAGAATAAAACACTATAAATAAATCCAGATTGCACAAGAACCTACAAGACATGTAACAACTGTCCTGGTGTGAAACTAACACCTACCCTCATATTATTATGCTAAGCAATGGCTGCAGCCTTGCAGAAAATTGACATGGACCCAGAGCAGCAGCTTTAAACACCCAAGATAGTGGACATTACATCTGCTGTTATAGAGATGCATGGGGACATCTGAGCCTCTTCATTGGACACGACAATAAATGTATTGGGAGTACAAATAAGTTTTGAGGGATTTGCAAAAGAAGCCACAACAAATATTATATAAATAGCATCGGACCTTGTAAGGTTTCATGTTAAGGCTTCATCATTTCCCCAAAAAAATCAGAAGAAGTCTTTTCACTCAAGTGTAAGGAACTTTTTTTTTGGTGCTCTAACCATATCAACCTTTTTGCCAACAAAACACAATTTGCGGGAAGCGCTGCTTTTTTGTTTTAATTTGAAGAAAGGTGCAACTGATGGACATCGATTGCTGTGTGAGGCATATGGTAAACATGCTCTATCAAAAAATGATAAAGCACAATTTGGATTATAGATTATAATAAAAGAAAACAAGACCTAATCCAAATAATTTATTAGTGTGGGACGTTTCGGCAACAACATTGTCACCATCATCATGATGATGGTGACAATGTTGTTGCCGAAACTTCACACACTAATAAATTATTTGGATTAGGTCTTGTTTTCTTTTATTATAATCTATCAATAAAATCATGTGAGTACTGGTTTCGGCGTTTCAAAAGTGGCGATTTTGACACCAGGGACAAAGAACGCGGAGGGAGGCCAATAAAGTTCGAAGACGCTGAGTTGGAGGCTTTATTGGACGAAGATTCAAGCCAAACTCAAGAGGAGCTCGCTGAAACCTTGGGAGTGACTCAACAAGCGATTTCGAACCGTCTCAAGGTCATGGATATGGTGCAAAAACAAGGAAATTGGGTTCCATATGAACTCAAGCCAGGAAACATCGAGCGCCGTATTTGCACGTGCGAACTACTGCTCAAAAGACAAAATCGGAAGGGTTTTTTTGCATCAAATCGTGACGGGGGACGAAAAGTGAATTCACTACGACAACACAAAGCGCAGAAAATCGTCGGTTAAGCCCGGTCATGCATCAACTTCAACGGCCAAACCGAATATTCATGGCAAGAAGCTAATGCTGTGCATCTGGTAGGATCAGCTCGGAGTGATCTACTATGAGCTACTTCAGCCTAACGAAACCATCACTGGAGAACATTACCAACAACAATTGATGCGATTAAGCCGAGCATTGGAGATTAAACGCCCACTATATGCCAAAAGACATGACAAGGTGATCTATCAGCACGACAACGCTCGGCCACATGTTGCAAAAGTTGTCAAGGAGACTTTGGAGGCGCTTCAATGGGATGTCCTACCCCACCCGCTGTATTCACCATACATTGCTCCTTCAGACTACCACATGTTCCGTTCGATGACACATGGCCTGGCCGAGCAGCACTTCACTTCTTACGAAGAGGCGAAAAATTGGGTCAATGTTTGGATCGCCTCAAAAGACGAGGATTTTTTTCGACACGAAATCCGTATGCTGCCTGAAATATGGGAAAAAGCCGTAGCTAAAGATGGACAATACTTTGAATGAAATATATTGTACTGATTTCTCTGAATAAAGCTTCGAATTTATAAAAAAAATCCCTCAAAACTTATTTGTACTCCTAATATATCTATGTTGACATAAGAAAATAAGACCAAATCCAAATAATTTAATATTGTCTATAATCTAAATTGTGCTTTATCAATCATGTATATCTATGTTTTTTTTTTAAATTTCTATTGTATCTTGATCTAATTATTTTCTTCTTTGTTTCATTACTCAACCACTACTCTATTTCCATGAGATGCCATTTATTGGGTTCAGAGTAACGCTGAATGAGCCTGGAATTTGAGACTAGGGCTATAAATAGGTGTTCACTGTGTAAATAAAGATGTAAAATTTTAACTTTAATGCCCCCAACTCTGTCAACTAGCTTCTTGCTTTCTAAACATCCTACCACAGATTCTATAGATAAGAACTTATTTCATATAATCTCCTCCTCACTTTTCCATTACCATAATTGTATCCAATCTTGTTTTCCTTTGACACAACTTTCCCCATATAAAATACTTCCTCCCCTCTCTTTCTTTTTCCTTTTATTTGAATTAAAGATCTATTGTATGGTGCATGATAAGGTACAATTTGGATTATAGATGAGAAACACAAGGTAATAAGACCAAATCTAAATAAATAGTGTGTGACGTTTTACTAACAATGCTGTTACAGAAACGTCACACACTATTTATTTAGATTTGGTCTTATTAGCATGTATCTATTGGTGCAGAATATGTTTTTGAAACAGGTGGTAAATTTAGAAATACAAGGTAATAAGATTAAATAAATAATGTTTGATGTTTCCGTAACACTGTTGTCATACACTATTTGTTTATTTAGATTTGCCCTTTTTGTGTTTCTATCTAAAATTATACCTTATCAAGAGGTTGATAAAATTATTAGATGTTTTGTCAATATAGGCTGCTCATAGAAATTCATATATTGGTGTAGTTTAGAAAATAGATCTCATTTAATATATTTACAAATTCCCCAGATAAAGAGAAGAAACAATTATAGCAGTGCGACACAAATGTAAAATATGTTATTTTCAATTCATTTCTTATTTTGTGATTTTGGTATTCTGAAAATTCACAAGTTTACACGTAAATCAAACATCACTTTTAAATATGTACCTAAAAAAAGAGGAACCTTTCCCTTTAAGTATGTTATACCTGTTTGTTTAATTTGGATTCAGATGAGAGTGAATGATCATCACCGAAACATTGTGAAGTTGTAGAAGTTCATCTGTATGGCTGATATATATATATTACTGTTTGCTAAATGAAAATATTTAAAATAATTAGAATGAAAGAGAGGAAGAAAAAATCTAGATGAAGAAAAAACACAATGTTTCAATAGAGTAATCTATCCTGGATAGAGTAAACAAGACCAATGGACAGTTGCACTAATAGCTGTCACATTTTTTAACTATCTAAGGTTATATAAGGTTGGATTATAGATTTGAACTACAAGATAATAATATTAAATCTAAATAAATTGTGTGTGAAATTTCGGTAACATAATCTGATAAGATAAGGTACAATTTGGATTATAGAATATAAACACAAGGTAATAAGACCAAATCCAAATAAATAAATGGTGTATGACATATTAATATTGTTAAATAATGTGATAGTACCTCTATTTGCTTGAATTTGTCAACTCCCAATCTACACAACCCTATCCATCGATCTTCTTCTTTCTTATCTCCACTTAATCATATTAGGGTATCAAGCTTGTAGAGCTTGTTGATGGTGTCTGCTAAGTGAAGTAGAACGCATCTGCCTTTGTCATTAAGACTGGGAGCACTACTCAGTAGCAGGCAGACTTAGCTCCAAAAGAAATGCCCTGCACATGAAATGCATTTATCCCTAGCCAATACCACCAAAGTCCTCAAAATCTACAGACACCTTTATATAATTGAGAGGAGAGAGGGATACTAAAAGAAGATATCATCATCTAAATTATAGAAAAATGATTTATAGATATTTAATGCATTAATGTGCCATCTGTTATGAGAAATTGAAACTATTTTAGACACGTATGTTTCTTTTAAAAATTAAACACTTATATCTACTGCCCTAAGTGCAATGACAAATTAATAGGAGAGCCTGGCTCATCAGTGGTGAACCTTCCCAGTGGTTTTGCCAGTTTAATCTACAGATATATCAATAGTTTTTATATTTCCTTATTTCTCAAAGTTTCACTGACTCACTGCCATCTTCCTCAGGTGGATGTCTGTGTGAGTCATCACCACATCGGACAATAAAGAACTTTTCAGAATTAATTTTCAACAAACTACTAACTTTTTTTATAAAACCAAATTGTCCAATTTTTAGGTAAAATGTTGAAAGTTTGAAATACTAAATATGAAATTTTGTTTGTTTGTGTTTAAAGGGTTTCAAGCTATTGTGTCAATCAGGAGCCTTGACATTCCTGAATCTGACATTCTGATTTGAGGTGAGTTAATTACATTTTTTAAAAACCTTTTTCCCACTTTAATGATCTCATTATTAACCAAAAGTCTTTTTAGCTCTATTAAATCAGCCTTCTCTTCTCTTGTTAATTCAGGAATGAGACTTTTCATCAACCTTTTTATAAAAGTTTATTGTCCTGTTTTGATGTTTTGGCAATATAATTGTTGCCCATTTAAAAAAAAAAAAAGGTGGAAAAGATGGTGATGTGATGTCTTTTGCCAATAAGCTTTCCAGTTTTTTTTTTAATTTTTAAAGGGCAACATTGCATTGACAAAATATCAAAAAAGGATAATAAACTTTTATAAAAATGTTGATGAAGTCCCTTTTCTGAGTTAATCAAAACCCTACCTACAATTATGGTATTCTCTTATTCCTGATGTTATGGAAAAATAGCTGTTACATTTTAACATTTTACTTGGGTGATAGGTACAATTTGGATTATAGATTAAAAATACAAGGTGGATAAGACTAAATTCAAATAATTAAATAATGTGTGATGGTTCTATAGCAAAAGTTCACACAGTATTTATTTATTTGGATTTGGTTATTATACCTTGTAGTTCTAATCTACTTGAGTGTTATCCACAGCTCAGCCAACCCATCCTATGTAAAGTCATGTCTGTTTATGTGTGTTGGGTAACTTAGTTGTTTTGTTGTAAAGTCACATTCACGCTCTGTATACTACTGACTATACACATGAAGTGCTAGCTGAGTTGTAGATAATATATATATATATTTTTGCTTATCCCTAGTACACGTGGTACAGGCCATGATAATCATGGTGGGTAGTTAGCGACTGCTTTTTTACTGTAAGTGCACCACATGTCTACACATGTGAAAGCAGTTCGACTTTGCACTTACAAATGTGCCAGAGCCCTGTTTGGTTACTTGCACTCGCTGGTGGGGTTGGACTTTTGCAAGAATCGGGGGCCATTGGAGCATTTTTTTTTTTTTTTAACAGAAAAAAGTGTCCAATGCGGGAATCAAACCCGGGTCGTAGAGGTCGAAAACCAATGATTTAGACCATGGTGTAGATAATATGATAGTATAATGTGTGATTGGTCTGTTAAACCTCTCTCTTATCATCATTACAGTATGTATTATCTCTCTCTCTCTAATCCAGCCTACTGTAGCTCAATCATTTTTCAAAGCCCCCAACCAAATTGCCTACTTTAATTTAATCGATTATTATTCAACAAAAGAACCTCCAATCCCTCAGTGTGTGTGTGTTCTTCTCTCTTCTTTCTTATCTCCACACTGGGTGAAATAGAATGCATCTGCCTTTGTCATTAAGACTGGGAGCACTACTCAGTGGTAGGCCGACTTAGCTCCAAAATAAATGGCCTCCTCTGACATGAGGAACAGACGCCATGTGCAGCCGCTCCTAACATGGAGTACAAACGCTGCTCATCCTGTATCCCTGGATTAGGAGCCCTAAGAGGGTACTATCAGCCGGGCCAGCTGAGCCCAGGTTTTTTAGTGAGCTTGTTACTGCTCCCCCTCCTCCTTTTTCATCCAGGCTTGGGACCGGCAAAGGCGGAGTTGGTGTGTGTGTTGAATTAAAGAAGCGTGCTGTATTAAAGAACATATAAATGATAAATAATTCTATTGAATTCTCATAAATAAAGCAAGAGGAAGACATCTCCTGATTGTAAAACTAAAAGTTGCTTAATTACTTGCCCATATCAACTAATTTTAATTATTTCAGAATTGGCCAAATACCCTTTCTCAATTAATCAAGATAAGCTAACTGTGTTTCAGGCTGTTGATCCTCATCAGTGTGGTGCAAGCTCTATCTCAACAACCAAAAAAGTTGTTCTTTGAGGCTCCCTATAAAATCAAGGAATGGGGGTGTAAAGGGTGTGAGGACACCAAACTATATGAAAAAATGATACAAAAGTACCACAGTATGATTTCACTTTTGTACTATTTTTCATATCGTTTGACGCTCTTGCACCCTTCCGACCTTAAATACCTATTCAATGATTTTTCAGGAAGCCTCAAAGACCGGCATATTTGGTCAATTCTGGAATAAGTAAAAACCAGCGATTGGTTGATATTTATCCCGACATATGGCGCAAGCCATTAGCAAATTTTAGTTGCATGATCAGGAGATGCCTTAATTAATCAACCTGATCCCAGTACACTTTTGTACTGTTTTTTTCATGTAAATAATGATCGGCAAGTTTTTAGCATCTTATTTTGACAGGAGAGGTGATCTTTATTTTTATAGATCACTAGCCGAATGACCCGGGCAACGCCCGTGTTTTACCCGATTGAATGTTTTGATTCAAATACTATTTGTTACAATTATAAATTGGCGCCTTAAATAAATGCATATGTTAGTTAATAACTATAGCCTATGTGCTTTATCTGTCTATGTACTGTTGGCTTCCGTAGGCGTCTCTTACTGGGAAAAAGAAAGAGAGGATTCCATTTGGTTATTAACTAATATATGCATTTATTTAAGGAGCGACCCGCTCCAACACAATAATTACATAAACGAAAAGGCGAGTGGGGGGGGGGGGCAAAGGTGGCGTGACCATAGCCAACCAATAGGAGGGCGCCATTCCAAAAAAAAACAAAACAAACGGTGACAGAGATGAAAACTGATGACTGATTGTTGATTAGGAGATGAGGAATGACGCTCGTAACTGTATATAGAATTATCCTCCTGTCAAAATTCCATCTGTACCAACAAGCAGGATTTTTAATTATTAAAAATTGACAGGGAAATCATCAACATGAAATGCAATCAATAATATGGAGGTTGGTTATTTATGGAGAATGTCATTTCTGGTGGTTTTATGGGTAAAGCAACTTTCCCCACATGATGTGACTTTAATTGTTCATACTGTTAAAGATATCCCCTTCCAGAACCAAATTGGAAATCTTAATAAAATATGCCTTTAAAATTGGTTGTGTAAACTTTTTTTTCATAATTTTTGCAATTTTACCTAAAGGTTTGGTATAAGTTTTTAGCAGCCAACTGAAAATATACCTGTTCAAAATAAATAAAAATAATGTTTACAGGTGAAAAAAAAAAGGATAAAAACTACTGTCGATCAAGAATGCTATAAAATTTAAAGGTTACTCATCATTTAATGCATACAGCAGATGAAAAGCCTAGATAGATACTGCTAACTAGATAAGTTATTTTTAGTTATATAATATCTGAAAGCTGTTATAAATAAACCCAAAATCAGTTAAATAATGTTGACTGATATCCAAAAACTATTTTTAAAAATAGGATAAATTTAGCAAAAAAAATGGCCTAAAGTCAATTATGCCCATATAGGAATTTGGCTCTCACCAAAATTCCTGCCCCTGCTGGTTGCTCTTCTCTAAAGACACCAAAATGGTACCATTAAACCACAAGTTTAACTTTGTCAGGTTCCTCTTATTTTATGATGATAGCTGCAATGAACTACTTTATGGGCCTTGTACTGCCCTTCTCAGATGTCTACCAGTGTAGATCCAGAGAGAAGGAGAAACTATTATTTTCTCTCCTTTATGGTATTGTGCTTCTGACATTCTATATACAGTTACGAGCGTCATCAATTCTTTTTCATCTCTGTCACCGTTTGCTTTTTTTTTTTTGGAATGGCGCACTCCTATTGGTTGGCTACGATCACGCCACCTTTGCCCCCCCCCCCCCCCCCCCCCCCCCATCATGCCCCCCCCCACTCGCTTTGTTGTTTTTGTAACTATTGTGTTGGAGCGGGTCGCTCCTTAAATAAATGCATATATTAGTTAATAACTAAATGGAATCCTCTCTTTCTTTTTCCCAGTAAGAGACGCCTATGGAAGCCAACAGTACATAGACAGATAAAGCACATAGGCTATAGTTATTAACCAATATATGCATTTATTTAAGGCGCCAATTTATAATTGTAACAAATAGTATTTGAATAAAAACATTCAATCGAGTAAAACACGGGCGTTAATGATCCAACAGGTCCACGTGTCTAAATTAAAACACGGGCGTTGCCCGGGTCATTCGGCTAGTGGTATTATAACTGTGGGTGGCCTGGAACAAATGTGTAAACTACTGAATATTGCTGAGAGACTGCCATTAGATTCCACAATACGGTGAAATATTTCTGGAGCTGATTCTCAACAGAGATTAAAGAAAATGTAGTTATGGAATATCGCTAGTTGATGGCTCTGCAAACTTTTTTATATTCTTGGTTTCTCAGGTTGGGAAGAATTCTTGTAAATGAAATAATATTTGATCAGTTTTACATTCTTTCTCCTCATTCTTCATCCCACCACCTCCCCAAAATTAAAGATAAAAAAGTTTGATTTTTGTTAGAAATATATATATTCACATTTAGTCAACAAGATTAAACCCATACCATGGGGTAGGAATATCACTGGGAAACCAATATACTTTTCTGATGATGGCAGAGTACACTCTTCCTCCTTTGTAAAATAAAAAAAAAAGGCTTTTGAGAGACCCAATATTATCCAACATTCACAGAGTTTTACAATTCTTTTGTGGGAGGTTGTACTGTATAACAGAATTGAAGGGATCAAGAACTTTTATCTTAATTATAGAAATTTTTGTTGTTGTGTTATGTCAAGTGAAAGGATCAGAGATAAATATTTTGTTATTATATCAGCTTTCTTGCTCTGTATTAGGTGGTCACCACTCCCATATATTCAGTACAGCTTTCAATGAAAGATTGCCCAAAAGTAATAGCCTCACATTCCTGGTCTTGCTCATTAAAGAGGTTGGATATGTCTTCTTTTATTTTATAGAAGTTGCTCAAGGAGGTGGTCACTCATGGGAGTTGATACCAGAGGAATCCACACAATATGAGTGACTGTACCACACAGTCTGGCATCCAACTTGTTATTGACACTTCACAAGTAGTTTTTTTATGTGTTTGGTTTTGTTACTTTCTGATATCGCACATATCATTTTTTTTTTTTATAAACCTTATCTCATATCCCCCCTCCCTCCTGCTCTATATATTTTTTCCAAAGCTTTATCACCACTTTAATGGAGATAAAAATATTTCCTCTCTTCCAAGTGGCATCTATATCTTGGAGTAGTGATATATATATAAGCAATGTTGTCTTTGTAACAGTCACTTATCTCTCTTCCTATTTGAATTTCTTTAAATCCCATTGACGTCTAATGGTATCTAAGACATGATGTAACTCAAAGATAATTGCCTGTCTCTATAGAGGCGGCCGGCCCTACGTACTTTCCCACCTAAAAGAGCAGCTGCCAACAGCTATTGTTGGTTGGCTAAGCAAGTGTTATTTTTTTATAAATGACTAAACACCCACATTAAATATTGATTGAATGGAAATAGTATGAACAAATACACTCATGAAAAATTAAAGGAAGTTTCATATTTTAAGCATAAACCACTCCTTATTTGCTTATATAACACAGGATTTCCCATACATGTAAATTTGAACAATATATAAATAATTTTATTCGCGATCAAATGTTGTGGCCCACTGTACATCCATTTGGCCCACTGTATTACATCCCAAACACAATGTGACACCAGCCATCATGATAAAATATATGAAAATAAATTTTAAAAATATACATGCTAAAAAGTATATATATATAACTTCCTCAAGTTTTTTCCATGAGTGTAGAATCTATTACTTATCTTTGAAGCATCATAAAAGATAATGAAAGATAAATAAAAGAAGGTCAGATTTAAAAAAGCAAAAGATGCTTTTTGGAGAAATGAAGGAACTATTGAGAAGAAATCTAGTTGTGGAACTAAAGAAAATGCTGCCTAAATTAATGGTTTCTGGTTATTTTAACTGCCAGGATATGAGGCGTAAACACTGATCATAGAACTAGAGATAAAAATGCAGACATTTGATATCTGGAATACTAGAAAGATCTTCAATATCATCTGGACAGATGGGTGGCAAACAAAGATTTAATGGAGAATATGAGGTGTGTTCAAAAAGTATCGTGACTTTTGTGTTTTTTCAAAAATTATTTATTTATTCATGAATACCTATTTTGTCCCCTTCAAAGTAATCCCCATGAGATATTATACACTTGTGCCAACGGTTTTTCCAATCTTTGAAGCACTTCAAAAAATCATTTTTAAAAATCTTTTTCAGCTCCTCCTTCGATGCCGTCTTTATCTCGTCAAGCGTAGCGTAACGTCGTCTTTTCATGGGCCTCTTCAGTTTAAGGAACAAGAAAAAGTCACAGGGGCCAGATCTGGGGAATACGGTGGCTGCGGCATCATTAGTGTGTTGTTTTGGCCAAAAAGTTGCGCACAAGCAACGATGTGTGAGCAGGGGCGTTATCGTGGTGCAAAAGGCAATTTTTGTTCTTCCACAAACCGGGCGTTTCTGGCGGATTGCTTCGCGCAAATTGCGCATAACTTGCAGGTAATATTCCTTATTGACCGTTCTACCCTGTGGCAAGAACTCATGATGCACCACGCCCCTGAAATCGAAGAAAACTGTCAGCAAAACTTTCACATTCGACCGAACTTGGCGCGCTTTTTTCGGTCTTGGTTCGTGCGGCAGCTTCCATTGAGATGATTGAGCTTTGGTTTCCATGTCATAACCATAAACCCACGCTTCATCACCAGTTATGACCCTCTGGAGCAAATTTGGATTGTCGCGGACAGAGTCCAACATCTCATTAGCAATGTTCATGCGATGCTGTTTTTGGTCGCAATTGAGCAATTTTGGTACGTCTGTTGTTGAAGTGCTCGGGTGTCCGGCACGCTCTTCGTCGTTCACATCTTCTCGGCCTTCTGAGAACATTTTGTACCACCGATAAACGTTGCTTCGGTCCAAGGTAGCTTCTCCTTATGCCACAGTCAACATTCGGAATGCATCCGCGCACTTAATTTCGTTTTTCACACAAAATTTGATACAGGTTCTTTGATCCATTTTTTTTAATAGGTAAAAATCGAAGACGATCCAAAACACCTGCAAGCAAAGCAGCTGTCAACAATTAAATGAACATTCAAAATGGCCGAGCTTGTCGGCATAAGTGAGAGACATGAGTACCAACATAAAGCCACAAAAAGATCGAAATTCAAATATACGTAACCCGCGAAAATTCAAAATTCACGATACTTTTTGAACACACCTCGTATATCATTTTCTAAATTCTAGGTGATCAAGAAAAGGAAAGTTTGCCGAACCTGTACTACTATTGGCCATGCTGCAGGGATAGACTTTGGATGAAAATATACCAAAGATGGATTAATTTGATATTCTATTAGTATGGTCTGGAATTATGCAAAGAAGTGAAGCTTAGAACAGGGTAAATGGTGTTCAATAATGTCGACATCCATGTCATAGATGGAATTACCAATGGTGATAGAACAAAACAAAAATACTAGATTATAAGACATTTAAAAAAAAATACCATTTTAAGAAGTATTTTCATTTAAAAGAAATGTGCTATTATCTTTAGAATAAAATAAGGAGCTATTAATGCCATACCCATATGGTATGGAATATTTATTTTGTTTTATTATCTTTTGATTTTATCTAATATCCTAATTGTACACACCACCCTTAGCACTAGTACCGAGCTATGGGAAAGTAAATAGAATTTTTCAATGACCACAGAAGAATCTCCCATGAGAGCTCTTTCCAACACAATAACAAGGATTTTTTTCAGTCTTTATCCAGAAGGTGTGTACAAAAGTGAAATTGTACAAAAGGGAAATTGTACAAAAGTGAAATTGTACAAAAGTAAAATTGTGGTTCCTGTGGGATTCCTTTGAAGGTGCGGAGTGACAATTCGGATCACTATGGCAAATCAAAGGAAGCTTGTTCTGCTCCCTCTATAATAGGTGTTGTGAATGCTATTGATGAAAAGGAGTAAAGGATTCTGAAGCGAAGCCAAAGGGCGACGGATTAAAGGATTCTGATGCGAAGCCTAAGGACGAAGGAATGAAGGATTCTGAAGCGATTCTGTATCTGAAAATTGCTTTTACGCTTTTACCGCTTTTAGGCTTTTATGCTTTTGCGCTTTTACGCTGCCACCATGTTTAGTTTCTCTAAAGGAATCGGGCTACGATGGTGAACACTTCTTTATTTAAGAACGGAACTTTCTAACTGACAACTTACAATTATCTCTATTTATATCCTAACTCGAGCGTCTATATGCAAAACCATATTTACATCTGAATATGTACAATTACATCACAAGGTGGTTTCTTATTATGATTGGGTTAGATAATTAGTTCAAGTTGGAGTCTTCAAAAGTAGTTGGCAGGTTATGTTCTGTATCACCCTAGTAGGGAATGATATAAGGCATATAATTTGGTTTATAGAATGATAAAACCCTGTACAATTTATAAACGAATACAATAAAGCATCAAGGGCTGCGTGTCTTTATTAAAACGACAATTTACGAGCTTTCGAGCACATACGCCCTTCTACAGGAATTAATAACACACTAATAATAATCCAACCTAGTTTGAAATATAATTTATATACATATAGCTATTATTTTGCATATCTGCTTAACTAGAATAATATTAAAATGATTGAATTTACATGTAGGTATAATAATTTGGAAAACTAATTCTAAAATATATGAGGTAATATGATACATTAAAGTAAACTTATTTTGTATTTTACAAATTTTGCAACTTACAAGGAATCCCATTAGACATGTGATATCATATGCTATGAATGAATTTGTATTATCTTATTGTATTTAAGTCTATTGTATTATATGCTTCTGGTAAATCTATTTTGCGATTTATACTATTGTATTGCTTGGACACTATTGCTTCAATTATTAATCTTTGATATTTGTTACTTATATTGTTGTAATGTGCTTTAGGTTCATTTAAGTTGAATGTATGTCCTGTTGAATTAGAGTGTTGTACTATTAAAGATAAAGGGTCATTTCTGTTTATATTTCTTCTGTGCTCAATGATTCTATTATATAATTTTCTTCCTGTCTCCCCCACATATCTGGCATTACAGTTATTGCATTGTATGGAATAAATTACTTCTTTTCTGTGTGATATGTGTTCGGTTTGCCTGTTTTTTGTTATCGGGTTTCTTAAGATATCTGATAGGCTGGGTGAGTTACTATAAAAGGTTTTTATTCCAAATTTATCTAATGTTCTGGAAATATGGATAGATTTCGGGGAATATGGAATGTAACAATTTTGCCTGTATATTTTAGTTTTTTGTGCTATCATGTTAGATGTGACCTGTTCCTGATAGAAATGTTTTAATATAAATGTTTTAGGGTAACCGGCTGAAGATAAATTCTGGATAACTGTCTGTGTTTCATGATTTTTGTATAGATTTAGTGAACAATGAGTATAAATTCTTTTAGTCAACGTTTTCACTGTGTTAATTTTATGACTGATGGGGCAAAATGAAGAAAACCCTATATAATTAGGGGTGAAAGTAGGTTTGTAGTAAACTGTAGTTTGTAATCTATTATCTATTTTCATTATTTTAATATCTAAAAATGGCAATGTGCAATTATTTTCTTTTTCTATTGTAAAGTGTAAGCTATTGTTGTAATTGTTGAGAGAGGCTAAGATGTTGGGAATCTGTTTTTCGGTACAAATGCAAAATATGTCATCTATATATCGTCTGTATAATATGATATCTGCCGGGTATAATGAAGTGATCCATAAATCTAATTCTCTCATTACTATTTCAGCTAATGGAGTTGACAATGGGCTTCCCATAGGAGAACCCTTAATTTGTTTATACTGTTTCTGGTCAAATGTGAAAACGTTAACTCTAAGACATAATGTGATTAAACCTATTATTTTATCTATTGTATTAGGGTCTATCTTATTGTTATCCAAAAAGGTTTTAGTAGTTTTAAGTATTAAGCTGTGGGGGAGACTGGGGTATAAGGCCTCTACATCGAATGATACCAAACTATGTTCTCTTTGATAATTGTAATTGGCTATTTCTGTGATGAATGTTGGAATATTGGCTATTGACATTGGAAATACGCTATTCTTAATTAATGACTGTAAAAATATTGTAACATACCTGGCTATTGGTGCTAGTGGTGAGCTGTGATAGGCTACTATTGGTCTTAATGGGATCCCTTGCTTGTGAACCTTGGGTTTTCCATATATTTTATAGTAACCCACCCAGCCTATCAGATATCTTAAGAAACCCGATAACAAAAAACAGGCAAACCGAACACATATCACACAGAAAAGAAGTAATTTATTCCATACAATGCAATAACTGTAATGCCAGATATGTGGGGGAGACAGGAAGAAAATTATATAATAGAATCATTGAGCACAGAAGAAATATAAACAGAAATGACCCTTTATCTTTAATAGTACAACACTCTAATTCAACAGGACATACATTCAACTTAAATGAACCTAAAGCACATTACAACAATATAAGTAACAAATATCAAAGATTAATAATTGAAGCAATAGTGTCCAAGCAATACAATAGTATAAATCGCAAAATAGATTTACCAGAAGCATATAATACAATAGACTTAAATACAATAAGATAATACAAATTCATTCATAGCATATGATATCACATGTCTAATGGGATTCCTTGTAAGTTGCAAAATTTGTAAAATACAAAATAAGTTTACTTTAATGTATCATATTACCTCATATATTTTAGAATTAGTTTTCCAAATTATTATACCTACATGTAAATTCAATCATTTTAATATTATTCTAGTTAAGCAGATATGCAAAATAATAGCTATATGTATATAAATTATATTTCAAACTAGGTTGGATTATTATTAGTGTGTTATTAATTCCTGTAGAAGGGCGTATGTGCTCGAAAGCTCGTAAATTGTCGTTTTAATAAAGACACGCAGCCCTTGATGCTTTATTGTATTCGTTTATAAATTGTACAGGGTTTTATCATTCTATATTAAGATACGTTTACCATGAATTTTTCGCCATCTAGTTTGGAATATTATATCAGGAATCTCACAAACAAATCATTGCAACTCGTAAGATGGAGGTATCACCTGGCATTCAACATCCGATGTGAAGAAGCGAACTTCATCCCGCCAACCTTGAGAATCAAAGATCCAGTTCAGAACCCCGTTTTCAGCAAAATTAATACAAGAAACTCAGTACAAACTATTAAGATCTAGAACTAAGGGATGCCATTCTAAAATCAGAATCATTACCAAAACCATAAAAGATATACTATGTTTACTTTCCCTAAACAGCAACCAATCACATCTTAATGATATCATAGTAAACATTAACGCAAAAATAGCAGTATTAAAAGAAAAAATAGAAAAAAGGCATAACAACAAGATAGAATTTTGGATGCGCAAATATGATTTCCCAGCTATAAGTAGAAAAGATGATGCAGTTAATGTGATCAACCTCTCCAAGACAGTGTTAAGCAAAGATGAAGTCAACATATTATCTAAAGGATTAAAACATAGACCAATAGGCAAACCACAGACCGTCAAAATAATTAGTGGAATAGAAGCAGCCATCGGTAAGCTCAATAACTACGATAAGAATACCATTAGAAATACTGTAATAAACATTTTAAAAGAACCAAACAAAATGCCGCCGAATAACCACAGAGATAAAGCAGCCTTAAATGATCTCAAAAATAGACAAGATATAATCATCACGAGTGCAGACAAAGGAGGGATGACTGTTGTGATGGACAAATCTGATTATATAAACAAAATGAACAACATATTAGAGGACAGAACCATATTTACAATAGTTGATGAAATTAACAAGAAACGAGAATACTCATACTTCAAAAAAGAAATAAACAGAATGGCCAAAAGCAATATGATATCCAACGATGAATTTAAATTATTCATGTCTAATTTAGACTCTGAGAGTTACATATATGGAAAACCCAAGGTTCACAAGCAAGGGATCCCATTAAGACCAATAGTAGCCTATCACAGCTCACCACTAGCACCAATAGCCAGGTATGTTACAATATTTTTACAGTCATTAATTAAGAATAGCGTATTTCCAATGTCAATAGCCAATATTCCAACATTCATCACAGAAATAGCCAATTACAATTATCAAAGAGAACATAGTTTGGTATCATTCGATGTAGAGGCCTTATACCCCAGTCTCCCCCACAGCTTAATACTTAAAACTACTAAAACCTTTTTGGATAACAATAAGATAGACCCTAATACAATAGATAAAATAATAGGTTTAATCACATTATGTCTTAGAGTTAACGTTTTCACATTTGACCAGAAACAGTATAAACAAATTAAGGGTTCTCCTATGGGAAGCCCATTGTCAACTCCATTAGCTGAAATAGTAATGAGAGAATTAGATTTATGGATCACTTCATTATACCCGGCAGATATCATATTATACAGACGATATATAGATGACATATTTTGCATTTGTACCGAAAAACAGATTCCCAACATCTTAGCCTCTCTCAACAATTACAACAATAGCTTACACTTTACAATAGAAAAAGAAAATAATTGCACATTGCCATTTTTAGATATTAAAATAATGAAAATAGATAATAGATTACAAACTACAGTTTACTACAAACCTACTTTCACCCCTAATTATATAGGGTTTTCTTCATTTTGCCCCATCAGTCATAAAATTAACACAGTGAAAACGTTGACTAAAAGAATTTATACTCATTGTTCACTAAATCTATACAAAAATCATGAAACACAGACAGTTATCCAGAATTTATCTTCAGCCGGTTACCCTAAAACATTTATATTAAAACATTTCTATCAGGAACAGGTCACATCTAACATGATAGCACAAAAAACTAAAATATACAGGCAAAATTGTTACATTCCATATTCCCCGAAATCTATCCATATTTCCAGAACATTAGATAAATTTGGAATAAAAACCTTTTATAGTAACTCACCCAGCCTATCAGATATCTTAAGAAACCCGATAACAAAAAACAGGCAAACCGAACACATATCACACAGAAAAGAAGTAATTTATTCCATACAATGCAATAACTGTAATGCCAGATATGTGGGGGAGACAGGAAGAAAATTATATAATAGAATCATTGAGCACAGAAGAAATATAAACAGAAATGACCCTTTATCTTTAATAGTACAACACTCTAATTCAACAGGACATACATTCAACTTAAATGAACCTAAAGCACATTACAACAATATAAGTAACAAATATCAAAGATTAATAATTGAAGCAATAGTGTCCAAGCAATACAATAGTATAAATCGCAAAATAGATTTACCAGAAGCATATAATACAATAGACTTAAATACAATAAGATAATACAAATTCATTCATAGCATATGATATCACATGTCTAATGGGATTCCTTGTAAGTTGCAAAATTTGTAAAATACAAAATAAGTTTACTTTAATGTATCATATTACCTCATATATTTTAGAATTAGTTTTCCAAATTATTATACCTACATGTAAATTCAATCATTTTAATATTATTCTAGTTAAGCAGATATGCAAAATAATAGCTATATGTATATAAATTATATTTCAAACTAGGTTGGATTATTATTAGTGTGTTATTAATTCCTGTAGAAGGGCGTATGTGCTCGAAAGCTCGTAAATTGTCGTTTTAATAAAGACACGCAGCCCTTGATGCTTTATTGTATTCGTTTATAAATTTGGTTTATAGATTATAAACACTAGGTAATAAGACTAAATTCAAATAAATAGTGTGTGATGTTTCAGTAACAGCGTTGTTACTAAAATGTCACACACTAGTTATTTATTTGGATTTGGTTGTCATTACCTTGTGTCACTTTAGTGGAGGATGATGAGCACAGATGTGGCTGACACTGAAGTCTATAACTCAAGTTGGGGTGTGCAGGAATGTCCAAGCGAGCCTACTCCCCCTCCCTACCCCAAGAAGATCTACCTCCAGTCAAGAAGACCAAAAAGAATGTTTCCTTCAAGGATGTGACAGTCTATTACTTCCCCCGGGCCCAGGGGTTCATCTGTGTTCCCAGCCAGGGGGGTTCCTCTCTAGGTGACCATCTCTCTGTTACATTCTACTAGAACAACTCTTCTAAGTAGTTGGTTGGAGGATGCCTGCATTTACAGTAGAACCTCCCATGAGAGATTTGCTTTAAAAATTCCTGATCTCTCTTTCTCTCCTAGAGGTAGTCTCTCATTGGAGGTTAAACTGTATTAGTTGAAGAGTTATTTTGGATTTTAAAGATAGTTTTTTTTTTATATAATGATAGATGTTTTTATCTCCTATGATGATGTTGTTGCTAACGTACATCAAGTTTGACCATTGGTGACTGACTATATTGGATAAATATTCTACAATGCTAGTGCAGAATGTAGATTAGATATTTTATTCATATAGTTTTCTCAGCAGTGTTGTTTCTTATCCCCTTGTGTAAAGATTACACAAATTCCATGAGTTCATGCTCCTCGAGCTGTTTTATGATGAGCAGCGGCCTCTCCCAAAGGTCCTGTTTAGTGCATCTAATGCAAGCCAAAATGTGTTCTGGAGCTGAAGGTGCCAAGCTACATTTTGGGCAAGTGGGGTAGATTTTGTTATTATTTTCTATCTTCAATGGCTTGAGATGGCCTGTTCTAAATCTTGTTAGTGTTGTTTGATGCTGTCTATTTCTGATGTTCAGAGCTCCTCCTGGGTTCACTCCACTGTACCAACTGTGCTTAGGTGGGATCCTCCAGTTTTTGTTTATTTTTGTTTTGGCTACTGTTTCTATTTCTTTAAAAGTAAGTTTATTTTTCTGTGGCAAGGGTTCTTTTGTGCCTTTTTTCGCTAGCACATCAGTAGCTTCATTGCCTTCAATTCCAACATGTGATGGTATCCATTGAAGGTGAATTTTTGAGGTTTTTGAGAGTTTTTGATGATGTTGTTGCTAACGTACATCAAGTTTGACCATTGGTGACTGACTATATTGGATAAATATTCTACAATGCTAGTGCAGAATGTAGATTAGATATTTTGTTCATATAGTTTTCTCAGCAGTGCTTTATACAGAAGTGTTTGGCAGTACCTTCTTCTGTCTATGCTGTTGGCCAAATAAATTTGGCTCTTCTGCCTTTTTGGGGCGAATTCTCACCCTAAGGACAAGAGAGTATTCCTTTTCAGCACAAGAATGAAGTCAAAAGCTTATCCCAGCTTTCATTTGGTCCTCTTTTGGGTTAGTGATCCCATTACGATGTCCCACCCTCTACCAGAGTGGTACTCACACTGGAAAGTACAAATAGGGATTTTCCATTCATTGGGATTGAGATCAAGGGACATTTGTCAAAAATACTCCAGTACTTTAGAGGACATCTTAATATGATACCACCAAAATATTAAGGATAAAATAATTTCATCTTCAACATGTGGGGTGTCAAATGACCAGGTTTTGCACTACTTCCTCTGTACTAAGTTGAGTTCATCTTGTTGAGGATGAAATATCTCCATGGACCAATTACCTACAAATCTCTCCAATTTTCAAATATCCCATAGTGGGTTAAATATCTTTTTTTTTTTTTTTAATATATATTTATGTAATATTATAAAGAATATTGTCTAATAAATAATTATGTACCATGTTGGATATAATGTATTCTGTATGGATTCAAATAAAGATGGCAGTCAAAGGACGTGGAGATGGAAGAAGTAGAAGAGAAAAGAACGACAGATCCAAGTCGTGTATCTAGGTCACTTAGAACAAAGAGGCCCTCATATTCCAGAGTTGAATGTCCTGAGAGATTGGGATGTTAGGCAAAGCTCCTTCCCGACCAACCATCATGGCCGACAGAGACAGGGACCAATCAAAGGTCAAGCAGGGTCCCACATGACCCAAGCCGGGGGGTGGGGCAACCGCAGTTCGGTCGGTGTAACGTGTGTGTCAAGACGTGTGTGTGCATCTTCTAAAAGTAGTGCCTCGAGGTCCAAGATGTGAGTCATCTCAATCCAATTTAATCGCGAAAATCCTTCCATCTCCTCTCCCGAGCCGCCAATGATTAATATTCCGAGGTGTTTTGTGATTCATAAATCGATATAGTGTGCCGATTTTTCATCCACCGCCATCGATAACGACTGCCCAAACATACAAAACCCCATCCACTCCCGAGGATTCTCAGGACAAAGCACTTTATCACAGTGAAGTCGACAAGCATTTTTTTTTTTATATTATATTTATATAGCTTTCAAATGGTTACCAAACCCGCCTGCAAAGGCAAATAGTTCATCTTTATTCTCCTAAGCCTGATGAAGAGAGACTTTGCACAAAAACTTGTGTTTGTTTTAATAAGATAAAACCCATTGTTGTTTCTTTATTGAGAGTGTTTATAGACCAACAAAAGTTGAGCCTCACTAAAGCATTACTTAGGACGAACTAACATCTAATTTTGTTATAATTATAATATGACTTCTTTAATTCCATTTTTTTTCCAAATCCCAAAAAGGCTATTGTCTTAAACTGACTATAATTTCAACACCCATCTTTTTTTTTTTAATTCAACTGAAAATTCTGATTCCTTGATTGTTGAATTGAAGAAGTTTGACTGTGTGTGTGTAAAAGTTGTTGTTATAACCAAGTTGCTGTTATAAGCAAGATAGTATTCTAATGAGGTGTACCAGAGATAATAGGAAGACTGGACTAAGGGAAGAAGATAAACCTTGTTGTTTGTAAGGGCAGGTAGCATTTATACCATGGCCTACCTCTGTTATTTGGGTAGCTGCTCTTGACATTTTGTCATGTCCGCATATATTGGAACATAATGGGTTATAAATACTCTGAGGGGATTTTCTTTTCAATGATACATTCAAACCAAGCATTGCTCTTGTAGAGTTAGCCTTCCATTAATTGGTTGTTTTTTTTATCAGTAAAACATAAGGACTTTGTTCTTTAGTTTTAAAGCATGTGTGCGGGGGAGGTCCGATTCAATGATTCAATTATAAGGTTGTGAGGATTGTGTATAAAAATTATGCAATATAAGGTTGTTTATGAAAGTTTTCTTATTCATGCCAATTTATTATTATTTATCTTTCTTCTTTTTTCTTTTTATTTAGCATTTGGATACACGTGTGACTGAATTAAAAAGCAAATTTTACATTAAAGGTGGCTACTGACAACTTATCATTTTTTGACAGTTTGTGCCTATGAGAGGATTATATCATTGTCTTTGTTAGCAGTATTATCATCTGTCAATTTTGCTTCTTCAACGTTACAAAAGTTGACTAGGATATCCCATCACCTAGAACAGGAGTTGGCAAACTGCGGCTCGCGAGCCACATGCGGCTCTTTGGATGTGAAGTTGCAGCTCTTTATATAGTTCCATACGCAAATATTATTTTTGCGAGTGCCATTTATTGTTGGCAAGAAAAAATTTTGTGGCCCTTTAAAAACTTTGAAATTTTGTATATTGCAATTTTTGACTCTTCCGACTCAAAAGTTTGCCGACCTCTGACCTATAATATAAAATTTACCGCAGTGCAAGTCACTAAAATAATGCAATTGTAATAGTCCCGTAAATGGAAGGTTTCATTATACTAATGATCCAGACTGTGATCTAACTTCCATACCCAAAAGCATTTTAAAAAAAAAATGTTCTCAATATTAAAAAAAAAAAAAGAAGATAAACTTTTATAAATTGTGGTCAGATGAGTTAGCCATTCTTTAACACAATGAATGAAATTGATTCTCGAGGAACTTGCAGCAATTTGAAACAGTGTTACTACTATTATACTATAGTCAGCATCCCTAAGAAAAGATGTGCTCAAAACTCATGAAATAAAATTTATTTCCTTATTTGCATAATTAGAATCAGATGGAACATATTATGATATTTACATAGAAATTTCTCAATCCTCTCCATACCACCCTTTGCTTTTCTCTACCATTTTTCGCTATCTCTATGGTATCTTCTTCTTTTTCTCAGTTACAATGCTTCTCTCTTGCTGTTCTGATACCCGATGCTTCTCTCTTGCTGTTCTGATACCTGATGCTTCTTTCTTGCTGTTCTGATACCCGATGCTTCTCTCTTGCTGTTCTGATACCCGATGCTTCTCTCTTGCTGTTCTGATACCCGATGCTTCTTTCTTGCTGTTCTGATACCTGATGCTTCTTTCTTGCTGTTCTGATACCCGATGCTTCTCTCTTGCTGTTCTGATACCCGATGCTTCTCTCTTGCTGTTCTGATACCCGATGCTTCTCTCTTGCTGTTCTGATACCCGATGCTTCTCTCTTGCTGTTCTGATACCCGATGCTTCTTTCTTGCTGTTCTGATACCCGATGCTTCTTTCTTGCTGTTCTGATACCCGATGCTTCTCTCTTGCTGTTCTGATACCCGATGCTTCTCTCTTGCTGTTCTGATACCCGATGCTTCTCTCTTGCTGTTCTGATACCCGATGCTTCTTTCTTGCTGTTCTGATACCTGATGCTTCTTTCTTGCTGTTCTGATACCCGATGCTTCTCTCTTGCTGTTCTGATACCCGATGCTTCTCTCTTGCTGTTCTGATACCCGATGCTTCTCTCTTGCTGTTCTGATACCCGATGCTTCTCTCTTGCTGTTCTGATACCCAATGCTTCTCTCTTGCTGTTCTGATACCCGATGCTTCTTTCTTGCTGTTCTGATACCCGATGCTTCTCTCTTGCTGTTCTGATACCCGATGCTTCTCTCTTGCTGTTCTGATACCCGATGCTTCTCTCTTGCTGTTCTGATACCCGATGCTTCTCTCTTGCTGTTCTGATACCCGATGCTTCTCTCTTGCTGTTCTGATACCCGATGCTTCTCTCTTGCTGTTCTGATACCCGATGCTTCTCTCTTGCTGTTCTGATACCCGATGCTTCTCTCTTGCTGTTCTGATACCCGATGCTTCCTTCCACTTCTCAGTACTTCTGCTGCTCCGCGATGTACTCTCTTGATTCCTGATGCCTCTTTATTGCTTCTCCGATGCATGGTGCTTCTCCCTCTGCTCCAATCCCTGATGCTCTGAAAACCTGCTCTAATCCCTAAAATGCTCTGACCTCTTCTTCTCTAATCCCTGATATTCTACCTCTCCTCTCTGCTTTGTGATGCTTCTCCTTTCACCTCTCTCTCTCTGGAGTCATGTGGGGGACACTCTGTGCCATACACTAGACAGTGAGGCCTTGTCGGGGTCGGTGGAAGGCTGGTTAAACCATTTAGTTTTCGACCACTATGACCCGGGTTCGATTCCCGCATTGGACACTTTTTTCTGTTTAAAAAAAAAATGCTCCAATGGCCCCCGATTCTTGCAAAAGTCCAACCCCTCCAGCGAGTGCAAGTAACCAAACGGGGCTCTGGCACATTTGTAAGTGCAAAGTCGAACTGCTTTTCACATGTGTAGACATGTGGTGCACTTACAGTAAAAGCAGTCGCCTACTTCTACCCACCATAATTATCATGGCCTGTACCACGTGTACTAGAGATAAGCAAAAAAAAAAAAAAACTTTCAACAGACTCCTCCTTTTAATTTCCATTCTCCTGATTGTGCCACAAAGTACTGCATATAAATCACAACCAGACTGTTGATGATCATAAAACCAAGCCGAGACAATTATGAAATGATAAATCCTGACAGCCATATAAGTATGTGGAATATTACATGCTTTCCCCCACACTTTTCTATTTATAATCTATGTGAATTAGCTAATAAATGAGCATTCCAAATAAGTTTGGAGAGAAGACTAAAGACAGAGTTAACATTAAATATTTTCCCATGCTAGCTTATTCAGTTCTTCTCAATTTAATGACTTACTAACAGACAAGCAGTTAACCAATGAAGACTTACCTGTTTTGGCCAGATTTCCAAGATGTATTGACAACTCAGACACCATAGCAGTCAACTGTAAAACTTTTCACTCCTGAAGGTTAGCCCAGTGGAGATCCTGGGCAGATAATAGAAGTGGCATCTGCTAGTGCCTCTAGCACAGTACATCATTACATCAGGGTTCATCTTTGTAGCCCAGAAGTCTCCATTTGCCGCAACACATTTAGGACTTTGGCTGCTTACATGCTACCATGTAGATGCCTCTCTGCTTCAAGCCCTATCACACATGCCTCTAGTACCCTCGGTCAGCATTTCAACATCTGACTGTATTCTGTCAAAGTACAGTGAAGTAAGAATCAGTTTCCAGAATCTTTTGTCTCCAGGACACTTCACATATTTGTGAAGTTAAATGTACATTTACTTTTCATAATAAAAATATACATAAATACACAAAAATAATTTCCCTGAGTTTTAAATAAAAAATAAATTCCTGAAATATAAAATCCCCCACAAAATTTCTTATTATTTTTCTCTATTTCAAATTTGCCAAAAATATCTTATTTTTTTCATGGAAAAAATCTCTTGTGCCACTGATGACCCCAATCAAGGCTAAAGCAAACCAATTTACTGTGATAAACAATGTACAGTAAAACCCCGCTAATACGAACCCTGGATATAACGAACCTTCCCTTATAACGAACCCACGCCGATTCCCAATTCCATTCCATTGAAAATACCATCGTTATAACGAACTTTGCGATTTTTAGAATAACGAACCTATTTTCGGTCCCAAAATGATAAAATCTATCAAAAATACTATGCTTATAACGAACTTAGAATTGTAATTAAAAAAAAAAATTAAAACAACCAAATTTTGAGCATGTTTCAGCTCGCGGATCGCGATTTCAAAACAATAAATTTAGCGGCTTTGTTTGTTTTGAATTTTGCACTTTATTTTTGCTGTATGTTGTATAAATTTTAACACATTATACTTTTTAATAAATATAATATATTTGCATCCATTAAATTTGAAACATAAAAATACAAATGGCTTCCAAAATGAAGAAAACAAAGGCATTTTAAAAACAAAAGCGTTATTTCTTTTAAAAAAAAGGCCATTTTCAGAACTTTTCAAAGTGAAACAACACAGGCAAAATGTTAAGAACATATTAAAATAAGATAATATAACTTTTCTATTATAAAAGATAAAATATAAAGCTATATTAAAAATTGTTACAAAGAGGAATCAACCTCAACTTTTGCCGCGATTGCGATCGTACGTTTTAGGGCTAAAAAAAAAATCCAAATAAATGGTCCCGTGATGAAACAAAAACTATTTTTATGCCATTAACTATGGTGATTTTAAAGTCAGCAATGTTTTGCATGACAGGTTAAAAAAAAAAAACGAAATCTAGACCTAGAAGAATATGTGGGAAAATGAAATGGAAGAAAAACACTAACTTTATTTGAATGGTGCAATGCTTGAAGAATGCTTTGAAGCAACAAGGTGTTAGAGCCATTTTTCCAAGTAAACAATATATTATATAATGTGATAATGATGTTTTAAAATCATTTTATATCTTTGAATATATATTTAATAAAACTTTGCCTAGGATTTGTCTTGATTTTTAAATTAGACATAGAGGTACATGTATGTTAATGATAAGAAGAACCTATCATCTAATGATTTCTATTATTATTCAGTATTAATGTAAGGAAATTGGTCAATTAAGGGAATTAAAACAAAGTGACCACTATTATGAGGAAGCCTCTTCTTGTGTGTATGGCTGTCCTTTAATTATACGGTCTAAAAATTTTGAAAAGTAAAAAAAAATAGCCAAACCGTGGCTGTAGTGAACCAAAAGCTCTGTCCCATTGGGGTTCACTATAAAGGGGTTTTACTGTATATACTCACATTCTAAATTTTACCACAATTGGGTGGGCTCTTTACAAATAAAAGTACTTCTCAACGAAGGTGATGACTTGGAAGTGTCATTAAAAGTTTAGAAAATAAAATCTAAGGTTTGTTCAATTTTAAATATTTCAACAGCTAGGTATTGATATACAGTCGAACCTCTTTAATTCAACACCCCAAGGGATCAGAGCTTTCGGTTGAATTAAAGGAAGTGTTGAATTAAGGTTATATGATTAGGTAATCATCTAACTCGCTAAAATAATATTTTTTTTTAAATAGCTTTGTAATATAAATTAATGATATTAATTGAAACCATTGTGTGTTTTTAAATTATTTTCATGATTAACTTTTAGTATCAGTGACAAAATGGCATTAATACATATTTTAGAAATATAAATAATTGTAACAAATAAATTTATTGGCAATGTGTTTCTTTTCAGTAATATAATCAAATATTAACTCTACAGACATTAAAATATTAAATATAATATATTAAATAATATTTTATTCTAATTGAAAAATATAGCAGTTGAAAGGAAATAAATATGGTAAATATATAAAAATAAAATTTTAAAATATTATTTTAAAATAATCATGAAGAGATCTTTTAAAAAATTCCTTTATAGATATCTGTTTTTGCACTGAAATCCTATTCAGGATGTATTCCAGATGGCATTTTGAAAAAACATGCATGCCTTTCTTTCTCTGAAATGTCTTTTAATAAATAAATTTTAATGTATTAAAGGCATCCACTGCTGCTGCAGGTGTTATTGATTTTGTGTTTAAATCTTTTATAATAACACAGAAATGGAATATTGAAATAAAATGTTATCATAATCATTGTTGGATCATTTTATAAAGATTTATTTATTTAAAAAGAAATTATTTATAAATTTAAAAATAGCTAAAATATTTCAATGTTAAAAATAAAAAAATAAAAATTATTATTAGTTAGCGCATGATGCCGAAATTCCCGCGTAAAAAAAACAACAATAACATCCGCGAAATTGCGCAACGGCACTGCAAAGTGAAACTTAAACTAACCAGAAACCAAAAGTGCGCAGGCGCGATCGTATCGGCGCCCGCTGTTGCCGATCGTCGCCGCCCGCCGATGCCGATCGTCGCCGCCGTAATACCGTTTAGCGGTAAAGTTGCATGTAAAATAACATTCAACTGTCGAAATTCGAATTTTAAAATGGTCGAACTATCGGAACTGTCGTATTATCGATACTGTCGAATTACGGTTTGTTATTTGATAGGCCGGAGGTCGGGACATCGGAACATGGTCGAATTATCGCCGAGTGTCGAATTGGGGTGTGTCGAATTAACGAGGTTATACTGTATTTTAAAGTTTTGAAGCCTCGAAGTTACAACATGAAAGTCTTGATAAATCTTATATAAAGTGGATCATTATTTTGTTGTAAGTTTAGTGTCTAGAAGGCTCTTTTGTGTGTAGGCATGGACACCCAGCACTGCGAGATGGAATCTTTCTCCATCCAGGAGCACCTGGAAGAAAAGAGGAGGGGCCATATTGAAGTTCTCAAGAACAGGAAAAGGCTGGCAGCCGCTGCCAACAGTACAAATTGTTCAGAGACAGACGAGAGTGAAGAGCTAAGTGACATTTCTGAATCAGAAATGGAAGCAGCCCTCAACTCTGAAGACTGCATTTTCCTCCAGCCCTTGCCTATCCATCAAAGGAGAGCCCTACTGAGGCGATCTGGGGTGCGCAAGATAGATTCCTTGGAGAAGGAGGAGTGTCGCAGCATCCGTGTGTCACGGGAGAACTGCGGGTGTGAGTGCAAGGTCTTCTGTGACCCCGACACCTGTGCCTGCAGCAGGGAGGGCATCAAGTGCCAGGTCGACCGGATGGCTTTCCCCTGTGGCTGCACCAACGAGGGCTGCGGAAACCTCTCGGGGAGGATTGAATTCAACCCCTTCCGGGTCCGTTCCCACTTCATCCGCACTCTGATGAGGATCAAGTTGGAGCAAGAACAGGACTCGTCCATGTCTTCCTCCACTTCCACGGAGGACATGGGGCCTTCCACCAGTGCCCCGGGGGCACAGAACGGGGGCTATGACTTCACCTCCTTCCTGGAGCAGCAGCCATCTCCGGACCTGGAAACTAAGGCTACTGCCACCCTCCTCTACAACTCCACCTCCCCCTTCAGCCCTGAAGAAAGCTCCTACTCAGACAGCTCGTCATCGGTGTCCAACGAGGAACCTTTCCCCAAACCTGAGCTAAACGGAGGGCCAGTAGAGGTAGCGGATGTGGTCCACGTCCTAACAGATATTGTCGCTAAGTCATCCGAATCTCTAGCCTCATGATGCATCTAGGCCCTCTAGAGATCAATTGCTATCCGGAGATTAAAGGAGTCTATTTTAAACAGCCAGCCCTACACATCCCTTCCTTGCTTCCACATGGTGGTGTGGTTATTCCTCCCTCTTCTAAGGTAAAAGATGAAGCACTCCCAATCTGATGAAATATTTTCTTTCTTTTTTTTTTAAAGGGTGTGTCTCAATATAAAACAAAATTCTACCTTTTTTTCCTCAATGTAAAAAATTAGGCATGTTAATTCTCATATTTTCTTTTTCCCTCTTTTACAACAGTGAAAATTATTCTGGTCCCCCTTTTTTTTGCTGCTGCTTTAAAAAGCATGTTTTTTAAAACCACTACTTTTTATATATATATAAGAAGAAGAATTTAAAAAAAAAGTATATATATTTAAATCCTATGTGTGCGTATGTATATTTCTGAAGAAAAAAATTGCCTTATTGGTTAATTGCATTTTTTAAAAAAAGGTTATAAAGAAGCTAATATTTTAGTTAATTTTTCTCCATATAATGTTGAAAAAAATCTTCCAGCTATGCACATTACTGTCGGAACTACCATTCATTCCCCCCCCCCATTTATTTAATTGTGATTTAATTTTTTTTTTATATATTTTATTTATTGCTTTATATGTGCACTTTGTAAAAATATGTATTAGAGAAAAGTCATGTTTTAAAAAAAAAAATTTTTTTTTCAATGTTTCAAATTGTCTTGAGAAAACCGCCGTCTGCTATTCCTCCCCCCTTTTTTTGTTTGTTTAAATAAGATGTTGTTTCTTGCTTTGATTGCTCCCTCCCCCCCCGATGTTTTCTTCCTTCCTAGCTGAATGGATGTAAAGAGAAAGAATGTGGCTGATGCACACTGCCACCTGTTGTTCCATTGTACAACGCTAGTACAAAACTCATTGTTCTACTTTGTACTAAATAAATGACAACCAAATGGTATGTTGCAGATATATATATTTTTTGTCTTCTTGGCTTTTACACCTTATAATTCAACAGTAACATAATGTGTACAAGAGGATAAGAAACAGCAGTAGAACATATCTGGGATATAGTTCATATCATATCTGGGAAAAGTTTTTGAGGATTGTATCTTTTTTTTTTTCTTATCCTTAGGTACACGTGGTACAGGCCATGATAATCATGGTGGGTAGTTAGCGACTGCTTTTACTGTAAATGCACCACATGTCTTCACATTGGATCAGGATTGTATGCTGGATTGTACAGGAGTGTATCCTGATTGTGATGGTTGCATAATTATGTGAAAAGTTTGATTGAAATGGTAGATGGCTTCTCACCACTATGATAACACACAATGTTGTTTGATACAAACTATCTCCTGATGCAAGAACACAGGGGCTGGAAACAAGGTAAAGTAATGACAGTGCTTATTGTAACTCCAGATGTAACAACCATATACATTAAAACCTCTCCTCTCTAAAGTATAATACAATATTATACTTAGTTGCAGAGAGCAAAAGTGTCTTTTTAAGGGAGATGTGTGTCCTCTTACCAGAGAGTTTCTAAATGATAAAAATATTCATTTTAGCGATGAAAACTGTCCTTTTTAAAGAGGTGATAAAAAGTCAGTTATAGAAACTGAAAGTGCAGAGCCTCTTACAAAAGAGGAAGATGGTATTGCTGATAGTGGAATGGAGCCTAAAGGTTCTACAGAACCTGAAAATGATACGAAGGTTTTGGGACTCTTGTGGAAATATGTGTATATTTTTTCACTCCTTTCTTCTTTTGAACTCCTGTTCAACAGCGGGGGGAGTATGTTACGACTACTAAAGGTTCTACTGTATATAGAAATTACAATGAGTAATAATGTAAAACACATGGATGCTCTCCTAACCTCTGCTGGAGATAGAGAATCACTTATTGGAGGTTGATTTGTTTACTTAACAGTTTCAATATATAAATATATAGGAAAATTGCAACTTACTATTATAAAATATCAAAAACCTTTTGCAACGGAGTGTGGGGGCGAGATATATTAAAAGATGGCTGTTTAATCTTGATGTGAATTGTTCTGGGATGTCTATTAAAACAGGAGAATAGACATCCCAGAACAATTCAGTCACACTTCAAATCAAGATTAAATAGCCACCATTTAATATATCTCGCCCCCATGCTCACTCTTAATTGTAACTTTGCCTGTTGAAGAGCGAGAACTCGAAAGCCTGTGCTGTTTTAAATAAAGAAACTTATTGTGAAAGGTTTTTGATATTTTATAATATAAATATAGCAAAGTTGCGGGAGGATTATATTAATGTACCATGAAAGGCATCTCTTCCTTTAATTCTATCCATCTGATGCATAAATAAAGGAAGAAATGCCTCTCATAGTACACATATAAATATATATGCCATGATATTGAAAGTCCATTAAAGAGGTATAAATAAATTATTTCTAACTAAACTGTCTATTGGGACCTGGATTTTGCAGCTGATGGCCAAGTGACTTCTTTGTTAAAGAATGCAAGACACACAATGGGTGTTGGAAACAGGAATCTCCCAAACAAAATGATGATAGTTGGCTTTGTCTTAGACAATGGGTGTTAAAGGATTGATGGAAAGTTGTCTAAAATTCCTGAAGGAGATGTAAGACTCGCCGTCGGGACTGGACTGTGGGTCCTGTTGATCTATCTGAACTGGACTCAAGGCCCTTTTATAGGGGAGATACTACATGATGACTTCATGCGGACCTCAACCAATCAGATGGTGATATGTAATAGCAAAATGGCTGATGTTTGGATGGGGAAGGAAGATCTAATAGTTAACTTATTTTTCACCTATAATTGACTTGACCAACTTTTCATGTCTTTGTCAAGGAGCTGTTTTTTATCTAAAACATTTGTTCTTTCATTTGTTACAGATTGGATATATTGGAGGTGAAAGGGGGTCGTTTATAAGATAGGGGAGACATTATTATATAATAATTATTATTGTAGTTGCCTCTCTTATTAACTTAATAGTTTCAATGATAATACACAATTTGGATTATAAACACAAGGTAATAAGACCAAATCCAAATAAATAGTGTGTGACATTTCGGTAACAGTCTTGTTACTATCTTCAGACAACTTCAGCACTTTTGTCTAAAGATGGTAACAATGCTGTTACCGAAACGTCACACACTATTTATTTATTTGGATTTGGTCTTATTACCTTGTGTTAACAGTTTCAATATATATTTATGTAAATATAACATAAAGTTGCAGGAGGATTATATTAATGTACCATGAGAGTCATCTCTCCCTTTTATTATGCATCATTCTGATAATAAATATTTACGATGGGAAGAGTGTGGTTCAGTTGGGATGTTTTGCAGGTTATAGGGCTAAGTGATACATAGTATAGTGTTTATAAATTGTGAAACATTCTGTGTTGAAGGACATGTTAACCTGAAATCTTGTGAAATAAAAGAAATGAGGAAAGAAACCAAACCCTTGATTCCTTATTGATTGTATCAAAATATAAAATATTGAAATTTTTAGCAAAGGAGCAATAAGTAAAGTTGAAAGATGATTCAAGAACTTAAAATTCTGGGAATACAAACTTTGTAAATGATGAAAGAATAAGTCTACCATTAAATTTCAAAGACTAAACACTTGGCAGCCATGAAAGTGGACAAAAGCTTGACAAGAATGTTGGCCAAAGACTTCAATGTGGACTATTCCATCACCATTCATTGTCTCAAAAATCTTAGTTGAATTAGTTGTGGTGATTTGTTAAAAAAAAAAAAGATTATAATCATGTACTACATACAGTATAGTGCCTTTACTGTAAGTACACCATATGTAGAAAGCCATTCACTTTATACTTCCAGTTTTTAAGAGACTCATGTGGGTCCCTACAATCACTGAAGGAGGTAGACTAGTGCAAGGATTGTAGTTTTTTTTTTTTTGCTAATCCCTAGTATACGTGGTACAGGCCATGATAATCATGGTGGGTAGTTAGTGACTGCTTTTACTGTAAGTGCACCACATGTCTACACATGTGAAAAGCAGTTCAACTTGCACTTACAAATGTGCCAGAGCCCCGTTTGGTTACTTGCACTCGCTGGTGGGGTTGGACTTTTGCAAGAATCGGGGGCCATTGGAGCATTTTTTTTTTAATCATAAAAAAAGTGTCCATGTGGGAATCGAACCCGGGTCGTAGTGGTCGAAAACCAACGGTTTAGACCATCCTTCCACCGACCCCCCAAGAATTGTAGTTCGTTGAAGCAATACAAGTTTTACACAAGGTTCGTCATGGCTGTCAGTAATTGGTAGTTTAAACCACCTGTTATCTCCTCCATTTAAATTTGTAATTATATAACAGGTGTGTTTTGATAGATTCTGTTAGAAACTTCCTCCACGTAACTCATATTACTTTTTTTCTTTTTTTGTGAATGTATCATGAAAAAAAAAAGAGCTTTTTTTCATGTTAAAAGCAATTTTTGTATATTTGTGTTAAAAAAAAACTAAGAAATGAGACGTTATTTATATTAGGCGTTAAATTGAGTTGTAGTTATGTAGAGTGCAATAACTACAACTCAATTTTCCAAAGTAACGCCTCAACTCTTTGTTTTTTAACATACAAAAAGTGCTTTTAACATGAAAAAAAAAGCTTGAAACATGAAAAAAAAAAGTGTTAGGTGGAGGAAGTTTCTAACAGAATCTATAAAAACATTGAGTTGTAGTTATTGCACTCTACATTACTTCACCATGTGTTATAAGAAATTGAAACTAGTTCTGACATGTGTGGTTTATTTTTTTTAAATAAAATAATTTTCTACTACCTTTACTGCAATGATAAATTAATGGGAGGGCCTGGCTCATCAGTAGTGAACTGTCCCAGCGGTTTCACCAGTTTAATCTACTGTACCGCTGTAATATTGCATTGGGTTGTTTTGCATTTATACTGATACTAAAGCTGACCTCTTGGAAAAGTTATTTTAAATGTACTATAGACATAAGTTTTAAGGACAATAAAAATACATACATGTGGCAATATCGTTGCGGAATTTCTTGTTGTTGGATGCGAATGGTGAGATTTGATTGAAGCGCAGTCGTTTGAGTGGAAGTTGCAGCATACAGTTAGGAATAATCAGGACACGTGATGGGGTTTGAAAATGAAAGGCAACTGGATTGGAGGAAAGAAAGCTTGAGAAGAGCTGAGCGATTTGGCTTATTAATTATCTGATCACATGGCGGTGATTGACTTAGCTATGGGGTGAGCGGGAAGGTCTCGAGAGTAGATGTTACCTTGTTGAGAGCGAAATCACTACTAGGTCCGAACTCGGCGAGAGCCTGTGAACAACTGTAGGTGTTGTTCCTATGAGAGCTAAAAACCTACTAACTATTCTTGCTTTTCGATTTAACACCACGAGTTGGCTTCCTTCCCATTGGTCGAAAATGGAACGTCCCCGTTTTCCTATTGGTTGACCTACTTAAAGGGAGACTTTCTAATTGGACCGCGGTTCTCTTTGGTGAAAGATATGGTCTGCCTGATAGGAAGTGTCGGGTGCTATTTCGACTTTATTTACTTCCGCGTTATCAAATACGCCCTGTTTTGCCAGGAAGTGTTGGGTAGCTTGACGCTTATAACTTCGGCGGATATTAGATACGTCCTGTCTTTGCCGGAAATATTGGGTGTTAGCTTAGCATTTATAACTTCTGGTCACCAGATATATCCTGCTTTGTCAGGAAGTATTGAGTGCTTCTTGACTAATATAACTTCTGCGGCCACTAGAGACGTCCGGTCTCTGCCCCTGCAATATTGACACAGGGGTGCCAAGAATAGTCGTGCCAGCTTTAGGCCTACTTCCTATGTCTTATTGCTACTTGCTTTCCTCCAGTTACCTTGTTCTTTATTAAGTCTTTGAAAATCATACATGGTACATACATAGTGGGTCGGGGTTGCATTTAATTATATACAAATTATGACAGATGCGCCCCCTACATGTGAAGAATTCAAGAAGGGGTTAGCCTGAGAGAATTCTGTAAAGTGAAAAATAATTTTGTGGGAAAATTAGTTGTGGGTATTGAGGGGCTATATACAAGCATTGCTGGTGATATAAAAGTAAAATAGAATGGTGTTGATGATATAGGTTGAGTATAATTAATAGAAATCAAAAGTTTTTAATTGTAAGAAATCAAAATGAATGTTATGGTACATAGTGGATTAAAAAGAAAAGAAAATGCGCCTAAACGAATTCTACTCGAGATTGGAAAAAAATCGAGGGAGTTCTATTAAGGCTTTTGAAATCAAAATAAAAATAATATAAAAATAGTTGAATGAAATCAAAATTGAATGTGTTTGGTTGAAAAAAAATTGTTTTGTTGCATGGTGATAAGGGAAAATGCCTAGTTACTTTTTTGCTCGAATTTTGGAAAAGAATTCGAGGAAATTTCATAAGGTCTTTTGAAATCAAAATAAAAATAAAATAAAAATAGTTGAATGAAATCAAAATTGAATGTGTATGGCTGAAAAAGAAAAATTGTTTTGTTGCATGGTGATAAGGGAAAATGCCTAGTTACTTTTTTGCTCGAATTTTGGAAAAGAATTCGAGGAAATTTCATAAGGTCTTTTGAGAAATCAAAAATAAAAATAAAAATAAAAAGTTGGAAGAAATCAAAGTGAATGCTTGGTTGCATGGTGAAAAAAAAAAGGAAAAATGCCTAACCATATTCTAGCTCGAAATTGGGAATGGAAAACGAGGGATTTTTATTAGGGCTTTTGAGAAATCAAAAAATAATTAAAAATAAAAAGTTGGAGGAAATCAAAAAATAATATAAAAGTTGGGAGAAATCAAAGTAAATGCTTGGTTGCATGGTGAAAAAAAAAGAAAAATGCCTAACCATATTCTCGCTCGAAATTGGGAATGGAAAACGAGGGATTCTTATTAGGGCTTTTGAGAAATCAAAAATAATTAAAATTAAAAAGTTGGAGGAAATCAAAAAATAATATAAAAGTTGGGAGAAATCAAAGTAAATGCTTGGTTGCATGGTGAAAAAAAGATAGAGAAAAAAAAAGAATGTTTTTGTAAATCAAAATGAAATATAATATCCAATTTTGAAAGAAAACCAATAAGTTTTTGTTGATTGGAAACTATGATAACATAACTAAGTGGTAAATATATGATAATTAATGATTAAAAGTGATGTTAAGTTGAATAAATTGATAAATTGATTAAATATTTACATTTTTAATTGAGAGAAAATAATGAAAATGATTAATATGAAAAATAAGGTGTATTGGTTTGAACCCTTTGGTATCTACATGCCCTATCTAAATGTTTTAATTGCTCAATTATGCCCTATAAATTTTTTAATTGCTCAATTATGCCCTATATTTTTTTATCTTTGTGTGTGTTGTGAAAAATGTTAGAAGTCTGTAAAGTAATTGATTTGTTATAATAGGGATGGGAACTCATTTAGATGTGTGTCGTGTACCTTGTTTGGTTTTCGAATGACAGTCGATTTGTAAAAGTCGATGCGCAGGCTTGAATTGGAACCCAAGATTGGTGGTATAGAGAGAGGAATTTGTGCGGGGAGCGGTGACCTAATTTTACGTGTTGGCAGAAGAGAGGGAATGGTAATTGGAGATCGGATGAGGCGCTCCGCTTTGTTTGCATAGGCCGAATTTATCGCCGCGGACTACACTTCCTGTCGCGGTGTCTCAAAATTCTCTCTTCCTTCCGCTTATTTAATTTTTGGTGCGGCTCAGATCTTGTTTTTGGAGTGTGACTTGTTTCTTCTATTGTCTCTCTACTTTTTTATTGGTGTTGGATTCATCGATATTTGTAGATAATCGGCAGGTGGGACAGGTTTTTACCTGTTTTTGTATTGTCGTGTGTAATGTTCTGCCAATAACATTGTGAAAGATGAGTGATGTAATTTCGGCATTACTTGTATTTTGAAAATCCGGATTGTATCCATTTATTAAATCGAATGGTCGTTGTGACTTTAATAAAAAAAATGGTATTCAGTGATATTAGGGTGGAATTGAGTGAAAAATGGGGCTTACGACGTGAACACGCTTTGAGTGGAGACGTGTCACAGGTGTGATGAAAGGCGTCTGTGGCCTGAAATGAAAAATTTTGTGGGGTGACCTGTGACACGAATCGAAAAAAAAAATTGTGAATGAAAAGGTGTCACGCGAAGTCCTTGTTTGTACAAAATCTAACCTGTTCTCACTATGACCAACAAATTTATTAAAGTCATATATCGAAATTTCTATTGTTAGTGTATATGGCACCTTTTAAGGTGAACATTTTTTTAGTGTTTTGGGTAGACGAGATGATTGTTACTAACGACGGTGCATGCGTTTGTTGGTGGTTGTCGTCTTTTGGCGCGAGTGTCGCGCTTGTTGGGCGGGTTGTGCGTGTTTGTTAGCGTGAAAACCGTCCTTTGGATGGCTGTTGTCGGTGTATTGTTGTTGCGAATGTCGTGATTGTTGCTAAATACGTTTGTGGGATTGTTGTGAGGTACATTTTTATGGCGTGGCGACCTATGGTCATGCATGGATTTTGTGTGGTAAGTGTGTGAGCTGTACTGACACGTTTTTTTGGGCATGGTGAGGGTTGAAGCCGTTGTGGCTTGTATTTGAGGGCATATAGTACTGGTAATTGGGTTGAGTGATAAACATGGTAGTGGGGTCAATGAATGCAGGCAAGGGTTATCCTGTGTGACAAATTTGATTGTAGTGCAAGTCCTTTCGGACAGGTTTGGCCTAGCCCGTGCGTGCATTCATTGAGTACAAAGGTTAGATATGGTTAAAGTGGTAGGTAGGTTAGATAGAAGTCCAATGTCAATTCTTGACGCCATAGGGTGGGTGCCTACCTCAGTTCAACAGGTCTCCTCTGGGACGTCTTGGTTTGGGATGGTTGGCTTGGCTCGGGACTGCTCGCACCGTCCGCGAAATTGAAGTGAAGTCCGGTACTGGAAGATCATTTTGGGATCGTTGGGGCTGTCCCGGGTCGCGCGGATTGGTTTCGGGGACTGTGTACGGCATGGCGGTGGATGACTCCTCGGTGGTCGGTGTCCGGCCTTGGTGAGACTCGCCTGGGGTTGGCGGGGGTGGTGTCCGTCGTCCTCCCCGGGGAATGGCGCTCCGGAATTCCGTCTCACTTTGCGGGGCGTCAACACGTCGGAGGGTCACGGTCATCTGCCATATGATGGCCGCTAGAAGGCGCCTGGTCGCCTCTCTTCTTGCCCGCTTCTTTTCCGCTGGTTTTGTCATTGCCGTTTGATTTGCTGGTGTCTGGGCTAATTTCCATTTTGATCCTGATTAAGCTCCATAATCTTTATCCTGTCGACTTAACCGTTCTGTGGCAATATCGTTGCGGAATTTCTTGTTGTTGGATGCGAATGGTGAGATTTGATTGAAGCGCAGTCGTTTGAGTGGAAGTTGCAGCATACAGTTAGGAATAATCAGGACACGTGATGGGGTTTGAAAATGAAAGGCAACTGGATTGGAGGAAAGAAAGCTTGAGAAGAGCTGAGCGATTTGACTTATTAATTATCTGATCACATGGCGGTGATTGACTTAGCTATGGGGTGAGCGGGAAGGTCTCGAGAGTAGATGTTACCTTGTTGAGAGCGAAATCACTACTAGGTCCGAACTCGGCGAGAGCCTGTGAACAACTGTAGGTGTTGTTCCTATGAGAGCTAAAAACCTACTAACTATTCTTGCTTTTCGATTTAACACCACGAGTTGGCTTCCTTCCCATTGGTCGAAAATGGAACGTCCCCGTTTTCCTATTGGTTGACCTACTTAAAGGGAGACTTTCTAATTGGACCGCGGTTCTCTTTGGTGAAAGATATGGTCTGCCTGATAGGAAGTGTCGGGTGCTATTTCGACTTTATTTACTTCCGCGTTATCAAATACGCCCTGTTTTGCCAGGAAGTGTTGGGTAGCTTGACGCTTATAACTTCGGCGGATATTAGATACGTCCTGTCTTTGCCGGAAATATTGGGTGTTAGCTTAGCATTTATAACTTCTGGTCACCAGATATATCCTGCTTTGTCAGGAAGTATTGAGTGCTTCTTGACTAATATAACTTCTGCGGCCACTAGAGACGTCCGGTCTCTGCCCCTGCAATATTGACACAGGGGTGCCAAGAATAGTCGTGCCAGCTTTAGGCCTACTTCCTATGTCTTATTGCTACTTGCTTTCCTCCAGTTACCTTGTTCTTTATTAAGTCTTTGAAAATCATACATGGTACATACATAGTGGGTCGGGGTTGCATTTAATTATATACAAATTATGACATACAATATACATATAGTGAAATTTTAGATGCACTAAACAGGACCTTTGGGAGAGGCCGCTGCTCATCATAAAACAGCTCGAGGAGCATGAACTCATGGAATTCATGTAATCTTTACACAAGGGGATAAGAAACAACGACAACATATAGTGCAATTAACTGCCATATCGGAAATGAAATCATTTAAGCATGATTGTTTCTATTGCACACAAACAAACTTATAGTATACTTACTGCGATGAAAAAATATATTTGGAGGACTCATGGCTCATCAGTGGTAAACCCTCCCAGTGGTTTGGTAGATTAAATTGGCGAAACTACTGGGAAGGTTCACCACTGATGAGCCAAGCCTTCCAAATATAATTTTTCATCGCTGTAAGGACAGTAGAAGTTTGTTTTGTGTGTAAAAAAATGTTCGTGCTTAAATGCCTTCATTTCAGAAAAAAAAAATATGTTCAATTATTTAAAAAATGTATTATTGTATTATCACATAGAAATATTAAATATGGGGTGAGAGAGATTATGCTGCATGAGTTTTCATCGTGATAGCATACATTGTATATATTTTTGGATAAAACGTGGCTTCTGTTTGCTAATATACAGCTGAGCCAACGATACCCAGGATTATGTATGCTCCAGGAATAATAATCATAATGAGATACTGCGATAACAATTTAAAATTTCCTATTATAATATTTCAAATATACAGTCAATATAGTATTAAAAGATATTAATAGTTACAAGACTTGGATGTGAAGAGGGAGAGGAAACCTGGGTGAGATGGGGCTCAGCAAGGAATCTGTCCATACCTCTCTCAGAATGGCGTTGACAATGTCTACTGTTCTTGTAACCAAGATGCCGCTCTGATCAATTCCTTGAGATTTCACAGTGTTCTGCCTTTAAAACAAGCGACCTGATCTTGTAACCAAGGTGCCGCCCTGATCAATTCCTTGAGCTTTCACAGCGTTCTGCCTTTAAAACAAGTGGCCTGATCTTGTAACCAGGGTGCCGTCCTGATCGATTTCTTGAGATTTCACATCGTTCTGCCTTTAAAACAAGTGGCCTGATCTTGTAACCAGGGTACCGTCCTGATCAATTTCTTGAGATATCACAGCGTTCTGCCTTTAAAACAAGTGGCCTGATCTTGTAACCAAGGTGCCGTCCTGATCAATTTCTTGAGATTTCACAGCGTTCTGCTTTTAAAACAAGTGGCCTGATCTTGTAACTAGGGTACCGTCCTGATCAATTTCTTGAGATTTCACAGCGTTCTGCTTTTAAAACAAGTGGCCTGATCTTGTAACCAGGGTACCGTCCTGATCGATTTCTTGAGATTTCACAGCGTTCTGCCTTTAAAACAAGTGGCCTGATCTTGTAACCAGGGTACCGTCCTGATCGATTTCTTGAGATTTCACAGCGTTCTGCCTTTAAAACAAGTGGCCTGATCTTGTAACCAGGGTGCCGTCCTGATCAATTTCTTGAGATATCACAGCGTTCTGCCTTTAAAACAAGTGGCCTGATCTTGTAACCAGAGTGCCGTCCTGATCAATTTCTTGAGCTTTCACGGCGTTCTGCCTTTGAAACAAGTGGCCTGATCTTGTAACCAGGGTACCGTCCTGATCAATTTCTTGAGCTTTCACGGCGTTCTGCCTTTAAAACAAGTGGCCTGATCTTGTAACCAGGGTGCCGTCCTGATCAATTTCTTGAGATTTCACGGCGTTCTGCCTTTAAAACAAGTGGCCTGATCTTGTAACCAGGGTACCGTCCTGATCAATTTCTTGAGATTTCACAGCCTTCTGCCTTTAAAACAAGTGGCCTGATCTTGTAACCAGGGTGCCGTCCTGATCAATTTCTTGAGCTTTCACGGCGTTCTGCCTTTAAAACAAGTGGCCTGATCTTGTAACCAGGGTACCGTCCTGATCAATTTCTTGAGATTTCACGGCGTTCTGCCTTTAAAACAAGTGGCCTGATCTTGTAACCAGGGTGCCGTCCTGATCAATTTCTTGAGATTTCACAGCGTTCTGCCTTTAAAACAAGTGGCCTGATCTTGTAACCAGGGTACCGTCCTGATCAATTTCTTGAGATTTCACAGCCTTCTGCCTTTAAAACAAGTGGCCTGATCTTGTAACCAGGGTGCCGTCCTGATCAATTTCTTGAGCTTTCACGGCGTTCTGCCTTTAAAACAAGTGGCCTGATCTTGTAACCAGGGTACCGTCCTGATCAATTTCTTGAGATATCACAGCGTTCTGCCTTTAAAAAAAGTGGCCTGATCTTGTAACCAGGGTGCCGTCCTGATCAATTTCTTGAGATATCACAGCGTTCTGCTTTTAAAACAAGTGGCCTGATCTTGTAACCAGGGTGCCGTCCTGATCAATTTCTTAAGCTTTCACAGCGTTCTGCCTTTAAAACAAGTGGCCTGATCTTGTAACCAAGGAGCCACCCTGATCAATTCCTTGAGTTTTCGCAACGTACGGCCTTTAAAACCAACGTCCATATTTTGAATCTTCAGCGTTACTCCGATTATTTCCAGCTTGATGTCATTGCTATTTAATATAATGAGCCAAATTTTGAAAACTTTATCCTTCATCAATATTATTATTTTATTTCTATAAATTATATAAACTCTAAAATTCTTATTTAGAGCCTATTATAAGAGTTCAGTAATTATCTGAGAATCCTTCATTTTAATTACTTCTAACCTCATTGTTGCTAGGTATTGGCTCTAACAATCCAACTTTTTCAAATGTATATATATAGTCAATATACACTAGAGATTGTCATGTATCATAATTATAATAAGTGTAAAGTCTTAAATGTATATAAACTTCAATGTGTCAGCTTTGTGAGCGATCACGTAATCTTACATAACCCAATAAAGTTTTAAAAATAGTCACGACCCAGTCCAATTTGAACAATTTTGTCGAAGTTACATAAGACAAAATGAAAATGTTCTATATTATCACGTGGACCCTTCCCGAGATCTTCCACAAGTCATTAAAGAGTTTTACGACCAGACGCTGGACGGCCGACATCACATATAAGATGCTCCTGGACCTTGTCTGTGTCGCGCCACTGGCTTCTCTTAGTTGGTATCAAACCTGCTTCGTCCCTTGTGCATTAACCTCATGTTAATATTATCTTTTAAAAAGACATTTATATTCATTTCTACTGTCTCCTCAAATCTTATATTCATAGTTAATTTAAAATACATTTTTCAAGAGCCTCAGTATCGGTATAAAAGGAAAACAGTGCAATGCAATATATTAGTGATATGGTAGATTATACTGGCAAACCACTGGGAGGGTTCACCAATGATGAGCCAGGCCCTCCCATTAATTTTTCATTGCAGTAAAAAATTATTTTATTCATCATGTGTCAAAAATAGTTTAAATTTTTTATGTCTTGCTGTGTTTATCACTTGCCTTCACAGTAACTGAAGTCTTCTGCATGGCACGTCATTGCTATCAGAGAAAATCCTCTGTAAACACGTCCGTTCCTTCCTCGGTCAATGTGGCTATTATCTCCGACTCATTAAGAATTAACTTTGCAACAATGATCAAACCGCTGACGTATTTAAACGGAAAAGGAACCAAAACTAAATCGTTATAGGCACTGAAGAGGTATATAGATGTTGAAAAAGGCACTAACAGAAGAAACAATACTTTAACTCTGCTGTAATGGGAAATGGATAAGAAAATATCTTCAACAATTTCACTATCAAACACAAAGACGTCCAAAGTGGCATATCGAAACTGGAATATTTAGCGATAGTTTGAGTGTTACAAAAATTGAGATTGTGTATCTTTGGCAGGGAGTTCTGAGATATAAAGAATCTGGCTAGCAAACGTGCATGAACTGTGCTCAAGACTTACGAGATGGGGGACTGAAGTGAATAGAATACAACTTAGAAATAGTGTACCATGCACACACTACATTGCACATAATATTTGCATTATCATTTATACCGTTCTACAAAGAAGATACCAATAGTGATGAAAACTTCGACTTATCGGCGTGGACAAGGTGTGTTCATTAAGTTCTCAGACTGAAGGTGTAAAAATAATTATATTTATTTTTACTATTTTCTTGTATTTGTATTGTATATAATAAGGAATTGACTTACAGGACATTATCATTCTTGATAAATTACGCGCACCAAACTTATTACGAGGGTGAGTAGAAAAGTAAGGTCTTCTACGAGATAATTTCCGAACGCGCGTTGCTAGGTGAAATCCGACAACACCGCTGCCTTCCTTGGTTCCCCCTCTACCGTCTAGAACCTTCCCGGTGACCTTTGGAACGCCTAGTCGCTGTCTGGCAGCTGTTCGCGATGGAGCTTCCCCTTAGCTCTCCCGCCAAGTGCGAGTTGCGCTCAGTTATACGCTTTTTAAATGCGAAAAATAATTCTCCGGTCGAAATTCACCGTCAGTTAGTGGAAGTGTATGGTGAGAAGTGCATGGACATCAAAAATGTGTGGAAATGGTGCCGGGAGTTTAACGAGGGGCGGATAAACGTCCACGATGAACAGCGGCCTGGGCGGCCGAGTTTGCCGGAATCAACCATGGCTCGAATCGACGAAATGGTGCGCGCAAACCGGCGGATAACCCTTGAAGAGATCGAGGATGGCCTGAATGAAGATTGCAGCCACTTCTCCGTGCACAATATTGTGTCTGAGACCCTCGGCTACAGAAAGGTGGGTCGACAAGTGGCTCAAAGAGGCGGCGGGAGAGTGGTACAACACCGGAATTACAAAGTTGGTTGACAGGATGAAAAAAGTGATTGAGCATCAAGGCGACTATGTAGAAAAATAGCAAAGTGTCCAACCTTTCCAATGATGTATAAAAAGTTGTGATTAAATGTGTTTTTCTATGAAAAAAAAAAATAGGAGACCTTACTTTTCTACTCACCCTCGTATTAGTGCTTAGGAGATTTTTAAATAATGTCATTCCTTGTGTCAAAGCACCTTTATAATATTGTTAATTGGGGTTTAGGAACTAGGAAGAAGTTCTCAGATTCTATATGATGCCTGGGATAGGATTTTTGTAAAAAAAAAAAAAGCTAAAATCAAATTTCGTGTGTATGATTACGGTGTATGATCTAATTACCATTTTCTGTCATTTTTTCTTGAATTGCTTCCCATAAATGTTTCAGAATGTCCAAATAAGCTATTGTAGTATCTTGTACAATTAGGCAATCACATACTAATATAAATAAGTATTTATTTACATTCCAAATTATACATGTGTTTTAGCATTGCTACCTAGCGAGACCTGGAGGTGGATGATGATATATATCCAGATACAGAGTACATTTTACATCATTGATATATCACATCCACCTTCTCTGTCATGGCTGTCTGTTCCTAGGTGGGTTCCTTCTGGGCAGAATCTCCTCTTGAGCTGAACTCACATACGCCTACGGCCATACCACATTGAAAACACCGGTTCTCGTCCGATCACCGAAATTAAGCAATGTCGGTCAGTACTTGGGAGGGTGACCACCTGGGAACACCGGGTGCTGTAGACTATTACCTTTACATATGGGGCTCAAAAATCATTTTATGTTGGTTAGCAGCCCTGTAAATAAAGATATTTCCGGACTCACATAGTAATCACTTTCTTCAGCAGGATCTTCTTGCACCACGATACCTGCTTGCGCTTTCCTGTCTTCTCTTGATCTTGCTTCATTGGCCTCACCTGGAACAACGGTTACCTCTCTACCTGCTTGGGCTTTCTCTCCTTCACTTGTTCTTGCTTCTTTGGCCTGACCTGGAACAATTCCTGGCCCTCTTGATTCCACTGTCTACCCTCTATTTCCTTATTTTCATATCTTTTTCTTTATTGGTCTATATGAACATCTTTCATTTGACCATTTACCTCTACTTGGTACACTCTGTCACCTTTTTTTCTAATTATTATACCAGGTATCCATTTAATGGGAACATCTCTATAGCTCTTGCACCATACCTTGTCATTAATATCAAAGGTTCTAAATGTTCCATGACCATTCTGATCCCATTTCTGCTGTTTAATTTGTTTGTTTTTTTTTACTTTATCTGTTAGGCATGGATGCAATAAAGTCAATTTGGTTCTGAAGAGGCACCCTAAAACAACTCAGCAGGGGTTTTTGTCTGTTGCTCCATGTGAGGTGTACTTCTATACATGTAAAGAATTCTTGATATTCTACCTTGTATAGAGTCACTATAATGCCCCTGGTTTTTATCTAAAGGCCTCTTTTACCATTTTTACTGCTCTTTCTGCAAGTCCATTGATTTGAGGATGGTAAGCCGAAATTAATGTCTGTTTAGTTCCATTTCTTTTTTTAAAATTTTGCATGTCTAAGGATGTAAATTGAGGCCCGTTATCTGAGACTACTTCCTTTGGAAGTCCATATAGTGCACATAGCATTCTAATTTGTTCTATTGTTTTATTGATTGTAATATCCATCATTGGGATAACCTCTACCCATTTTGAATGGTTGTCCACTACATTGAAGAGATTTAACCCATTTTTATGTGCAAAATCTATGTTAATTCTTTCCCAAGGACCTTTTACCCATTCCCAGGGTTGAAAGAAAGTTTTTGCTGGATTGGCCTGAAATATTTAGCAATTTTTACAAGTTCTTGCAACTGCTTCAATATCCTTATCAATATTGGGCCACCAGACATAGCTTCTGGTCATGTTTGGCCACAGCTTTCATTTTGAACATTTCACTATGGGTCTTATTACCTTGCTTATCCCTAGTACACGTGGTACAGGCCATGATAATCATGGTGGGTAGTTAGCGACTGCTTTTTTTACTGTAAGCGCACCACATGTCTACACATGTGAAAGCAGTTCGACTTTGCACTTACAAATGTGCCAGAGCCCCGTTTGGTTACTTGCACTCGCTGGTGGGGTTGGACTTTTGCAAGAATCGGGGGGCCATTGGAACATTTTTTTTTTCTTTAAACAGAAAAAAGTGTCCAATGCGGGGATCGAACCCGGGTCGTAGTGGTCGTAAACCGAACGGTTTAACCAGCCTTCCACCGACCCCCCGTCTTATTACCTTGTGTTTATAATCTATAAACCAAATTGTCCTTTATCACTAATGAATATGTTTCTTCCTTATTGAATATGGAAATGTAGAAGCTTTGTGCGAAAATAATCTTCAAGTTTTTTTTCTAATCTATCATGCCTTGATGGTGTAGGCTATGTTTACTTTAAAAAGATGGTACAGCATAACTTGGATTATAGATTAGAAACACAAGTTAATAAGACCAAATACAAATTAATAAATAATGCGTGGCATTTCAGTAACAATACCTTAACTGAAAGGTCACACACCATTAATTAACACCATTAAAATAGACCATGGATTTGGTCTTATTACCTTGTGACTTTATAAAGATAGTATGAGAGAGTTGATAATGATTTTAAACTTTAATTTAAACTACAAAAGATAATTAACACACTCTATTGCTGTAAGATATATTTCTAACAGAAAAAGAAGAATGAAGAGCTGCAGGATGACAATTTCCATATTCTAGTTCCTCACCTTGAAGAAGTACTAAAGCCTGTGGAAGCTATTCTTTAATGGGTAACCCCCAGGTTCCAGGAGTGTATTCAGAATCTATTGTTCAAAGCAAGACTCTGTGCATGTTAACAAGTAACTTTTATAAATTTATAAAATATGCAATTTTCAATTTTTTGTTTATTCTCTATCTACAATCATAATTTAAATTCATATTTTAACACAATAATAAGGTCCAATTTAGATTATAAATTAGAAACATAAGTTAACACCATCACTGAATTTTGGTTATGATACCTTAGGTTTCTAAGCCTTTCTTCTTAAGTTATAGTTGACACAAATAGCAAATTGTTATTGGTGTTTCTAAATAAATATGGGTTAGAAATGTAGTCTACAAAGGGTTATAATCTGAAGGAGATAAAATTTACATTTCAATTTTATAAGTAAATATATAAAGTTAAAAAATAGTACAAATGTGAAATTGTACTGGGATAAGGTGGATAAATTAAGAAAAAGGCATCTCCTTTTAGTTACACGATAAGATGCCTTTTTCTTATATATATATATAATGTGTTTGTATCACCCATAAAGAAATTGCTACACAAAGGTCAAATTTAAAAATATGTAAATTTATTGAGTTATCTCTCAGAGAAAATGGTAGGAAGTTGGAGTCCAAAACAAAGAAAGTGTAGATAGAGTGTGTGGAAAGTGAATAAATTAAAGCTCTTGCTAGTTTGGCCAAGGGAGGAAGAAACACTAAAACAACCCATTTTCTTTGCAAACTAATATTTTAAAAAAATGGAGAGATAGACACAAAAGTATTACATTGTAGAGAAGAAGGTAGAAAAATAGAGGTGGAATTGTTCATATAGAGTAAACTTGCATTTATCACATTGATTCATAAATAAAACAAACAAATAAAAAAAGAGGCATTAAATAAATAAAAACAACACTGAACAAACAAAAAAGAAAGGATAACAATAAAAAAAAACTATAACAATCCAAGCAGTGTATAAATAAATAAATAGTAAAACTCTCTCTAAAATAATCTAAAAAAAAAAGGAATACAACTCTGAGGTAGAAGATTTAGAGGCCACCGCCGCTCCTTTCCACGGAGACCATGGTCTTCTCGTACTCCCTCTCTGCAGCCCGGGCCAGGCGGCTGCTGACTATATGGCCACTCTTGATGGAGGACATCAGCTGCACCCCACAGGGGGAGTTATAAGGCAATTCTTTTATATATATATGTGTTACAATAAATAGGTTATATATATATTTTTTGCTTATCCCTAGTACACGTGGTACAGGCCATGATAATCATGGTGGGTAGTTAGCGACTGCTTTTACTGTAAGCGCACCACATGTCTACACATGTGAAAAGCAGTTCGACTTTGCACTTACAAATGTGCCAGAGCCCCGTTTGGTTACTTGCACTCGCTGGTGGTGTTGGACTTTTGCAAGAATCGGGGGCCATTGGAGCATTTTTTTTTTGACAGAAAAAAGGTGTCCAATGCGGGAATCGAACCCGGGTTGTAGTGGTCGAAAAACAAACGGTTTAACCAGCCTTCCACCGACCCCCCATGTAGTAATGTAGTTTTATCTTGTAGGATAACTGTAGTGTGGCATGTTGGTTACAGTCATGGTGGCCACAATGTTTAGAAAGGTTTCAGGCGTGGAATTGGGATTGCACAAAAGGACAAGACATGTTGGATGTCACCATAGAGAAGGCGAGAGAGTAAGTGAAGCCGACGCCGGTCAGGGCAGATCTGTCGAGAGGGGTCTGTCAATCATCGTGTCTCAAAGCGGACTAATCTGTTTGAGCAAGAAGGGGGCACACCTGGGAACCCGACATGTTTTTCGAACCTTTTTCCTCTACTGGTGCCTGCTGTCACTCATTTGAAATTTTATTTCTCACCTTGGCAATTACACTATAACTATACAACACATGGGGACATAGGTATATATTGGAATATATTACAACATATATATAAAAGAAATGAAAGAAATAAAGGGTGTTTACTCTGCCCCTAGCATGGTACACTTCACAGTAGAACAAACTATGTGAGAGGTGTGGTAACCTGTTGTTGTTTCTTATCCTGTTGTGCAAGATTATACAAATTCCATGAATCCATGCTCCTCAAACTGTTTGATGATAAGCAGTGGCTTCTCCCAAAGTGAGGTGTAGGGATGCAGCTTTCATTGGTCATGGCACCACGATCCAGGCACACTTGTGTGATAACTTTAATTAACTGACCTTTTTTTTAATGGATTAAAAAGTTGGACTGGAGGTCTTGACATTACTTTGTTATAGCAAGACCTTATATAATAAACAAAGGAAGTTTCTTGGGTGAGTAAAGCATCTATCTCTATCCCTTGTTAAAAATCCCTTTGCCATATTCCACTGTAATTATCCACTTACCACAAGGAACTCCTGCAGCTCAATCTGGCCATTCCTGTTGAGGTCCACCTCGTTGATCATCTCATGTAACTGCTCATCTGAGATCTTCTCTCCCAGGTTCTTCATCATGCGGCGCAGGTCATTGATGCCAATGTAGCCCTTACGGCCTCCATCCAGGGCTTGGAACCTCTTGGTGAATTCCAGGACCTCCTTGGCACTCAGTCCTACTGGCAGGACTTCAGGGGACATCCTGGTGCCGATCTCCTTGCCCATCTCCCTGCAGATGAACTCTTGGGCCTCCTCCATCTGGGCCTGCACTCACCCACAGAGGTTTTCTATGTGACATATGAGAGACCACTCATTAAACATCTCTCCTAGTCCCTTCTGGAAGTGGTTATTCTTTAGAGGTTGGATTTGATCAGGATAAAGTTTTTTTGATTTTACCAAAGTAGTTATCAGATCATAGGAGTTTGAACTAGGTATTTTTTTTTTATCAATAACATTCAACTTTTAAAAATATAGTTTTAAATAACTTTTTAGCTCTATTTATGCTCAACAACAATATTACTTGTATTTTAATCCTAACTTAAATGATAAGGCACAATTTGGATTATAGATTATAAAAACAAGGTAATAAAACCAAATTCAAATAAATAAATAGTGTGTGACATTTCGGTAACAGTGTTGTTACCATCTTCAGACACTATTTATTTATTTGGATTTGGTGTTTGGACTTGTGTTCCTAACTTAAATGCTATGAAAAAATAATTGGGAGCATTTTCAATCATACAAAACCAATGTTACTTTTGTGATACTTTTCTATTAAACCTCACATAGGCCATAGCGACTCTCATTCTACAAGGCCAATAATGCTGTTGATCTGTAATATTATATATAATTGTTGGTTGTATATATACTGAATGTAATATTTGAATCAAAGATACATTTCTTTCAATGGCCTTGTAGAACGAGAGTGGTGTACGCGTGCTCAAATTTTTTAGTGAAAAACACAAACATCCTCGATAAAGAGAGGCGAGTTGCCCCTCGAAATATTGGAACACGTGGGCCATAGCAGACATCTCCAACTTTTTTTTTAGAAGACAAATGTTGTCAGAAAATAATAACTGAGGGAAAATTTTGAAGATCATTTGTTGGTTGGAGGTTGTTTGGGAAAATATATGACTATATATATATATATCAACCTATTTTTTATTATTTAGTTCCTGATGTTTCAGTGACTCACTGTCACTCTCCTCAGGTTGTTGTTGTTGTTGTTTCTTATCCCCTTGTGTAAAGATTACACGAATTCCATGAGTTCATGCTCCTCGAGCTGTTTTATGATGAGCAGCGGCCTCTCCCAAAGGTCCTGTTTAGTGCATCTAATGCAAGCCAAAATATGTTCTGGAGCTGCAGGTGCCAAGCTACATTTTGGGCAAGTGGGGTAGATTTTGTTATTATTTTCTATCTTCAATGGCTTGAGATGGCCTGTTCTAAATCTTGTTAGTGTTGTTTGATGCTGTCTATTTCTGATGTTCAGAGCTCCTCCTGGTGACTGATTATAATAAAGGGAAAAAATCCATCTGACAAAGGTCTTTGTGAGAAATGAGAAAACACCACTCAAGAGACTACCTCCAGGAGAGACCAGGGTGATTATCATGGGAGGTTGGACTGCAGCAACACAGACCCATGTTTTAAGAAGATGACACACCTCTTTCAAGATTATTTTTAAGGAAATTAAAATTTTTATTATTAATTTGTAATTTATGTTATTAAACCTCTGAACCTCTTGATCATACTAGTATCATCACTTGGAACTGTTATTATATAACCATTTTTACTCTGTTATATAACAGGTTTAAAAAAATTAAAACTTGGGGCTTTAGATTTATGATGTTATAACCAAGTTGATGTTACAATGAGAGGTACCACTGTAGTGGGTGTACACCATGCATCCATCACATGTGTCCTTAAGGAGAGGTTTCCTATTTTTCCAGAGAGCTGTTAAAAATGGTAATTTTGGTGATGAAAATTACTGTCCTTTGTAGAGAGATATTCACTAGCAAGAGTGTCCTCTCATGTAAGTTGTACTGCATATATATATATATATGTTATATAAAGGTATTATTTAAAATGTTATATTAAAATATTATATTTAAAATTATATTTCATCGATTCAAATACTCTGTTAAATCTACCACCAGATGTCGGGACCTTCCCTATATAAAACCGATTGTTGTTGTTTCACGTTGGTCGGCTCAAAACATTTGTACATTATGTAAATAAGCTTTTCATTTTTTTATTCTTACGCCTTAAGCCAGGCAGTACTTTATTATTATAGCCACGACTGCATCACCATTACAATAATCCTCAACATGATCAAAATTCAAGCAAGAAATCTCATTTGTTTTTATAACATATATATATATACAAGGTATGTCCCATAAGTTCTCGGACTGGGTCCATAAAAAAAAAAGGTAAGATTTTTTTCAAATTTTTTTATTAAAACTTTTCAAAGTAATCCCCCCTTGCTTCAACGCACCAGCGCCATCGTTTCTCCCAATTGTCGAAACAGTTTTTATAAGCCTCTTTTGGAATGCTCTTCAATGCTAACGGCGATTTTTCTATTATGTCATCCCTGGTGTCAAAATGTCTTCCTTTTAGAACTGCTTTAAGTTTGGGGAACAGGAAAAAGTCATTTGGTGCGATGTCTGGGAAATAGGGTGGTTGAAGTAGGATTTGTGTCCCGTTTTTCGCCAAAAAGCTAGTCATCAAGTGCGCTGTGTGAGGGCGAGCATTGTCATGGTGTAGGATCCAGTCACCATTAGTCCATTTTTCTGGCCGTTTTTTTCGAATCGCTTCCCTTAGACGGCGAAGAATGCCCAAATACATTTCCCTAATAACTGTTTGGCCTGCAGGAAGATACTCGTGATGAACAATGCCCTTGTTATCCGAAAAAGCGACCAGCAACACCTTGTTTCTGGATTTTTTGGGTCTAGGCTCACCCTAACCTCTCCACTCGGCAGATTGAGGTTTGGTTTCAGGGTCATAGCCATAGACCCATGTCTCGTCGCCTGTGATTATCTTGTCTTTCCATTCTGGATCCGTTCTTGTCATTTCCATCATGTCCTCACAGGTTGCAAGCCGACACAGTTTTTGCTCATTGGTGAGGAATCTTGGGATGAATTTTGCAGGAGTCTTTTTGAGCTTCAAATCTTCGGTTACGATCCTTCCAATCGTTGTTTTAGAGATGCCTGTGTCTTGCTCTAGCTCCAGCAAAGTGGTTCGAGGATTTTCTTTTATCAAATCGGTGATTTTTTGCACATTTTCATCAGTCCTTTGAAATTTTGGGCGTCCTTGACGAGGATCATCTTCAATGGAAATTCTGCCAGCTTTAAATCTAGAATGCCATTCAAAAACAGTTGTTCTCTTTGGGGGGTCATTGGGGAATGCTTTATTAAGCATTTCAAAAGTTTCGGTTGCTGATATTTGAAGTTTCACACAAAATTCTATGCAAATCCTCTGCTTCAATTTTTGTTCCATCGTAAAATCGCCGCAGCGCTAGGTGTGACCTTTAAATAAATTAGAATAACCTTGGCGCGGCCGCAAGTACCGCCTCGATATTGGTACCACCGTGTAGCCAGATATTTTTTCTATAATAAACAGTCAAATTCATTTACATTTTTCATTTATTTATTTTTTTATGGACCCAGTCCGGGAACTTATGGGACATACCTTGTATATATTAGCACTAAAAGGTTTCAATTTAACTGGTGACTAGTGTTACACAAACCTTTTTCTCTGAAGAGGACCACTTGAGCTCCTCTGCCATGATATCTATGATGGTGGGCAAGGCTTCCATGGTGGCCTCTGTGTTGAGGAAGGCCAGCCTCATGCGCCGTGCAATGACATCTACTGCTGTCATGGCATATTCCCTCAGAGCATACTTCACCTGTGCATACACAGAGAAAGCTTCAATCATCCAGTATCACCCTGTAGGTACAAGAGCCAGGCACTCTCATTGTAGTATGGCACAAAGCTAGGTGTCCAAAATAATGAAAAGTTTTCTCTCCTTCTCTTTCTCTCACACACAATATGAATTTGTTATATATTAAAAAATATTGCACACATTTTTTTTGTGAATTATCATTTTCTTTCTCAGCAACAAGTCCCAATTATGCTGAGAGTTATATTTAAAGAAAATATATTTTTAAAAATAGACAAAAAATATATATATAAAGATAGAAATTCAGAATATTATTGATGCAAAAATGAACTATATACAGTTAAACCTGTCTATAGCACCCTCTCTAAATAGCACCTTCCTCTCTATAGCGCCCGATTTTAAATACGTAGTACGATGCGATTTACATTAAAAGTGACCTGTCTATAGCACCCTATTTTAGGGAGTCCCAAGAGGGGGCGCTATAGACAGGTTTAACTGTATATTAATGGGCTTAAGTTTCAAAACGATAATTAATTTTTTATCTATATGAATATTATTAATTAGGCCGCTCCATTGTGGGCAACAGAGCATAAAGACTTATTGGATAGTATACAAGACATATTTATCCGTAGGTTCCTGAATCTGCCCAGATACACTCCAGGCTACATAATCAGATTAGAAACCGGTCGTATCTCATTGAGTGTAACAGCTTTAAAATTAACCCTGAAGTATTGGCTGCAGGTGTTGAATATGAGCAGTGACAGATTGCCGCGTATATGTTTTAATAGAACACGGGAACTGTCTAATGCTTCGGGCACACCCATCGGTTTCATTAAAAAGCTCACCAATCTGCTTAACAATAATGGATACCCTGCACTTGCTTCCTGTGATGATCCTGAAACGCTGAGGAGCGCGATTACAGGGCTCTTAAAAACAGCGGCAGACCAATCTATACAAAACGACCTTACAAGAATGGATAAATCTAAGCTATACTCTCACTAAAAAGACATTCACATATCTTTCATGACGGAGGGATACCTTTTAGGGGATTTTCCTTTCCCGGTTGTAAGACTACTCGCACAAGTTAGAATACTTTCAAGTTTTTTTAGAGAAAACCACACCAAGATGCTCTGCGGTGAGGACCCGATTTGTACCTTCTGTAATTCAAAACAAAAAAATGAAATCACTCACTATATTTTTGATTGCTATGCTCTGAAAGAAGAAAGAAGAACCCTTATGCTCAAAACTGGGCAACTCTGTGCTTCACTTCCATCAATAATTGACAATATGACCCAGAATAAGTATATTGCTACGGCGTTTTATGGTTTCCACAAGTCCGTATCTCAGAAGAAGGCCAAGTGACACTCACTCCTCACTTTCTTACTGCTACTCTTTTTGTGTTGTTTTTCTTGCTTCCCTCTTTCTCTTTCTTGTTTTTTTTTTCTTTTTCTTCTGTATATATCGTTATTTCCTTTTGTCTCACTGCTTTGTTCTTATGCATACCTCTGGTGAATCCTGTATAGGGTCAGTGACCCTGAATAAAGGCTTTTTGTTGTTGTTGTGTATATTATTAATTTGTAGAACAGGTTATTCTTCCAGGATATTAATAGAACACAGCAAGAAGAATCCTCATCAGAAAGTGTGGCAGGAGAAAGTGAGGTGGACTATACATCATGGTTAAGGAGAGATAGGTGAAAAAGGAGACAGAACACTACCGTAATGTAATGCAGCAGGTGCTAGGAATAAATCAGAAATAATAACTTTGAACAGATGGCAAGATATAGTCACAGACCACATGTACTTGTCAAGATACCATTCCATTGAACTGGAAAAGAAGGAGATACTTTTGTGCTATTTAAAAAACTATTTTCCTTTCTATTAAGAAAAAAGCATCTCCTGATCCAAGTAAAATTTCACTTTCGTACTATTATTTTCACATTTCCTATACATGTAAGAGAAATTTCTACACTTACTAAATGGAGGATAAAAAGAATAATAGAGCCTGACTTATTAGTAGTGAACCCTCCCAGCAGTTTTGTCAGTTGATCTATGAGACTATTGTGTTGCTTAAAAGAGAGGCAGCATTTGAAGGTGTTAAATTCCTACGGATGGGGTTCAGTGAAACTCTCTTGTAGAAATGTTTCAGTATATAAATAAATATTTTCGGCTAAATGAACTCAGTAGAATTTAGTTTAAATATATATGGATAACTAACAGATAACTAGTATATTCATGCTATCCATGCCTATAGAAGAACCGAAAGGTTCGAAAGCTTGCAATAAATCTAAAAAGAAGCTCCTCATGTGATCTTTTATCCGTATATATATATAAATAAATGACACAGCTTACCTCTGCCTCAATGTAGGGGAAGTCCTCATTCAGCCTCCTCCCTACCACAGGCCAGCGTTTGCCAGTCAACTTAGCCAGCTTGGCCACACTGAATGCCCGGTCTCCGTAGTTGGCCGCCAGATGTTTGGCCACCTACAACATCACTGGGTCAGCAATGTTGGAGCTGCATCTAAATATAAGACAATATATAGAAAACTTTCCAAGCATAATTCAATCTGTATAAATGCAGACTAGTGAAAAGGAGGTTGCTTGATGATTTTTATGTAAGTATATATTTTTGTTAGCTCAATGATAGCTTCTGCTTTAGGAACAATTCTGATAATCTACCTTAGACTTTCAATATTGGGTTATGCAATTGGATTTTAAAATGTTTGTAGAAAGGGATATAATAAGGAAAAATTAGAAATAAAAAGTTGAAATTAAAGTTTGTGACATTATATATTTCTCTTGTTCACACACACACTTTCCTTCTTATTTAACTCTGAGAATTACAACTACAATGAGATAAACTCTAGGCTTTTTTTATAATAAATATGTGAAACCTAAGTATTTAGGACTAGGTTGGATTTTAATTGATACACATTTTGAAGAATTTTACAATTATATTGAAAGTTGCTTTTGACCCCATTTGGTGGTTGATTATTAAGCAGGATTTTTCGAGAACTTCGGGATGGATTTGACCAAATCCAAAACACCACCTCTGATTGGCCAAAGTATGCTATGAAACAAATAACACAATTGGTTCAAATTTTCACATTAGGTTAGGTTGTTTGTTCACATTACATGATCAAGCCAATTGGAGGTGGTGTTTCAGATATGGCCAATCTCTCCAGGTCTCCCATGAGTTTATGCAGCTAGATTTGCAAATCATGTATTGCCTTTATCTCTGTATTGTAAATTTGGGAGTGCCAATTTTATACTTCTTGGTGATACTGGTCTCAAGCATACATGGGGTACAGCCATGGTGGTGGGTAGATAGGTATTTTTTACTGCTTATACTTTGTGTGCTTGCACCATATGTCTATGCATGTATAGAAGACAGTGTTTTATTCAATTTACAAGGAGTCTTGTTCAGTTACTTGTATTCACTAGGGGTTTTAGGCTTGTACTTAAATCTGGGCCCATTTGAGCAATTTTTCATAAAAAAAATATAAGGTAATAAGATCAAATCCAATTCATAAAAAAAATGTTACAATGTGGGTTTAGAACCTGAGTCTTTGAGACTGAGAACACCACTTTAGACTTATACTAAATCCATCCACAAAGTTTCAATGTAGAGGAAGAAGGATGCTAACGACTCACATCAGTTTCGAGGCCAAAGTCCTGCACTAGGCGGATGTACATGGTGGGAGACCAGCTGTGGGCCCCCTCCAGAAGCCAGCCCTTGGTACGGCAGGAGGGATGTGCTGGGGTCAGCTTGGCTGATTTAATCGCTATGTCCACCGTCTCCTCCGCCATGCTACGGTAGGTGGTCCACTTGCCACCTGCAATGGTCACCAGGCCGGAGGTGGGACACACTTCAATGATGTGGTTGCGGGCGATGGCCTCTGTCTTCTGGCTCTTGCTGGGGTCCAGCACCAGGGGCCGGATGCCGCACCAGGCTGACAGAACATCTCCTCTCCTCACTGCACACACAGTCTGTCTTGTGCTGCTGACAATGCCATTCTATTCATTGGTGGGTAAACACCTTCAATTCTAGACAATCACAATCCAGGATTATATACTGAATTGAGCGCTTTTTTCTACTTCAATGGTCTCCAATTCTTACACAAGTCCAACTTCACCAGTGAGTGCAAGTACCTAAACAGGGCTCTGGCACCTTGTATAAATGTTAAATGCCAAACTGCTTTCTATATGTGTAAATATGTGGTGAATTTACAGTAAAAGGCAGTCAGGAGACATATATGCCATTTTCCAGCAAGATAATGCCCAACCATATGTAGTCAACATCTCACGAGCCTTCCTTCAAAATGTTGACATATTTCCCAGGTCTGCATGTTCCCCAGATCTTTCCCCAATTGAGCATGTATGGGACATAATAATGGGCAGGAAAATTTGGCAATCTCCACAGCCAAGTAGTCTTCAACACCTGGGGCAAAAGAATGAAATGGCTTGGTCTAGCCTCCCACAAGAACCAATAAAAAAAAACTATGGCAGTATGACTCATCGTGTAACTGTTTGTATACATGCCAAAGGAGGGCACACTAAATATGGATAAAAGCAGTGTATCCCAATAAATTTACACCTTTTTTTTTAATCAATTATTTTTCACTTTACCATTATAGCTCACCAGTTTTCAGAAAATTTACATAAGGATTTCTAGATGATGCAATTTTTTTTGTGCCCAGTGTATTACATGAACTATGTTTTGTAAAATATTATCTAAATATATTGTGTATTAGAAAATGAGAGTGGAGATAACAATAAAACAACAGAGAGTTACATGAGAGAAACTGTCAATGTTGTAGAAACTTTACTGCCAGTGCACTCTTGCACCATGACAATATATTCTTCTAATAAGTTATGATAATAGGAGACTTGTGTCAAACTGCACATGTGTAGACATGTGGTGCACTTACAGTAAAAGCAGTCAACAACTTCTACCCACTGTGATTATCATGGCCTGTACCACGTGTAATAGGAATAATAATAATAATAAAAAAGATTAAAAATTACCTCTAAACACATACAGAGAAGTGAAGAATTCTCCACTTTTATATTCTGATTTCCTTTTGAAAGAATCTCCAAAGAATTATTTTCCTTCTATTTTGCTTTGAACAATGAGAACAGATTCCACAGACATTAGAACTCATTTAGGATGCAGGAACCAGAATATGAAAATTGTTACCAAGTAACTCATCAGGGTTGGGATTCTGCCTGTTCTTTTTTTATCCTGGAAATTTATTTCTTAAAGCTCCAATCATCTTTTATATTTTAAATTGAAGATGAAAGACATTGCCAATGCATGCTTTTTCATATTATTTTTAAAAAATAAATATGCACTTACTGCCACAACATCAAAATATAATGGATTAGAAAAAAAAAGATGATCAGAAAAAGAAATAGATCTTAAAATAACTTGCAAATTATTTTCGGACAAAAAAAAAGCACCAAATCCTACAATTATTTATATAATAAAATAAATAATACTTCAAGGATAAAGTTTCTTGTGCAATCCTTTTATTTTCAAGCTTTCAGACTGTCAGTCCTTCAACAGGAGTATCACATTAACAAATTAATGATAAATACTTTTATACAGTTTATTAATACAAAGCAATAAGAGGACAGTAGAAGTTTGATTTATTTGTGAAAAGAAACACTCGTGTCTTAATGTCTTCATTCGTTGTATACAAATTATTATTTACATATTTTAAATACTTATTGAGATTTATCATAAAAGGTCAGATGACCTCCAAGATTGGTCTGCAAACATCATTGCAATCATCCTATTATCAATCTTTGCCCAAGATACATCAACATACACAGTGTTGAAACTTAGAAGATAACCTACTACCTCCTTATATCATGGCATTTCCACACTGACCAATTGCGTAGCTTCAGTACTCCAGTGTTATCTTTCCTTGTGGAGAAATAGCATTCTTTACCTTTGTAATCTCAGTGTTCAACAAGAAAAATGAAACAGATTAAATTATGGCCCCTGAGAGACCCCAGTACTATTTCACTTATGCACTATTTTTCATATATAATTTGGATTAAACTTTAAAAACAAATAAAACTGGGAAGAAATAAACATTAAGGATTAATACAAGAGTAGAAATCAATAAAGTGTCTTATTACCATCTAGGTCAGAAGTAAGATAGTGCCTGATTTCTTCAAGGATAAACTGGATTTCCTCTTCCGTGGGTTCTGGATGGGAAGTCACAGAACAAGGTCTGTCAGTAGTCCCTGCAGAAAACACCTCAGCAACATGTTGCACAACATCCTGACAAAGTCTGCCATACCAGCAATGGTCTTATTCATCCAAGGCAGGAAGAAGATGACTCTGCCATCACTGGTGGCAGGATCCAGGAGTCCCATGCCAGAAGGGCTGTAGTAGCCAGGGAGGATGACGTGGATGCCAGAGCTGGGCTGGCAGATGGGACGTGTTTCTGTGTTTGCCATGGTGCGGAGAGAGTCTGTGAATGGACCAGTGGCATTGATAACGCAGCGGGCCTTCACATCCCACTCCTTTCCAGTCACCATGTCCTTCAAGTGGGCCCCACACACTCTCCCAGTCTCATTCTTCAGCAGCCTCTCCACCTTGCAATGATTGAGGACAGCTGCCCCTTGGCGTGCTGCTGTGACTGCCAGGGCCAGGTTGGTGCGAGCATCGTTTTGTTGGCCTGTGAAATGCAAAGATTAGTGTTCTCCCCAGTTGAGAATTGAAGCTTGGTACACACCATCATAGTACACTAAGGCTCCACAGAGGTTGTCTTTCTTCAGCATTGGGAAGTTCTCCAAGGCTTTCTTTTTGGAAAGGAAGTAGCTGGACTCAAGTTGTTTCTTGCCGGCCACCATGTCATAGGCCTTGATCCCTACCCAGTAGTAAGGTACCTGCCACCACCTGTCTCAACAGACATCAGGCCTGCTAGCCACAGTCTCACAACATACCACAAATACATTTCAAGAGATTGTTTATAGATTTTTTTTAACAAGGGGGAATATGGAATGCCTTTTTGCATTTGAATGTGTAGATTTCTAACAAAGGGTTTTATAAAAGCCAGTGGATTACACAATGGTACTTTCATAAGTAACCTGGCATTTGTAAAATAAAACTGTCAATAGCTATCATCTGTTAAAATTGAAAAAATAAAATAAAAATGTTTTTTTCTTGTATCTCAGTGTAAGTGAAACAATTTACCATCCAAATATAAATAATAAAGCACCATATACAATTGAGATAGGAAAGAGAATCTCTTGTCCATTGTTGAAGAGTGCTACAAATAAGAGGAGTGAGTATGTTTTAAAAAAGGAGGATACAAAGATAGACACTGTATAGTGGATTGAGGTGGTTTTAAATGGCATATATGATAAACATTAGATACTTCTTACAAATAAAGGATTTAAAAAAGAAATTCATTATATTCTATGGAAATTGAAATATAATAAAGGCTTGGTTCACAATGGCTATTCTTCTATTTCTGTAAAGAGACCAGAACAATGTTCAGTTTCAAAAGGTTCAATAGTACTGTATGTCTCTTCTTACACAATTATCTTGTAAAAAAAAAAAGAAGAAAAGAAGAAAATATAAATTTCCTGAATTAAATCTATATTATACTTGGTGTTAAGAAGGTGTATTTTCAAGAGACTATATATATATTTTCTATCCTGCAGTTAATCTTTCATTTAAGCAGGTTGGTTTCTACAATGTGGACTTTACATATAAGCTGGGCTGAAGGATAAAATTTGGAAAATTCCACTTGGGGTCATCAATCCTTTATTGCTCTCTTTGTGCAAGTTAAGGAAGTCTAGTTCTGGTATGTCTGTATACTACTGAAGTTATTTTGGAGTAATTACTTGTTTTGTATGTGGTAACAGATTCAAACTTGTCTACTTACTTTTATTTACTCTCTAGTGGGTTTTGCTGTTGTCAAGTATTACGATGGGCTTCTCAATTTTTTATTTTGATTATTTTTGCTAAGTGTTCAGATTCATCCATTTAATGAATAATTAGTTAATTCTCTTAAATATCTACACAATTGCTTCTAATTTTTGGCTGCTATTTGATTACTTTTATTATTTTTCTCTACAATTTAGTGGAGATGTATTCCAAATGTATCGCTCCAAAGTGTATATATATATATATACAAAGAAAAGCTTTAGAGTTCTGTTGACAATAACAAATTATGGGAGAAAGGGTAAACTGTTGCAAGCTCCTACCCTCCATGATTATCATGTCCTGTACCATGTACCAATAGGCCAAGCAGATTGTTACCTGTAAATGGGCAGCATTATAGGCAGTGGAGTGGCCAGATGGGGAGCTACTTCTAACAGGTTGGCTCGTTCGTCCAAGGCTTCTCTGACCATACGGTACTGGACACACACACCAAAAATGAAAGAGTAGCAAAAACTAAAACATCTTTGGCAAACCAGCAATTTGAGATCAGTCAATTCCCCAGTATGAAAGTTGAGAAAAGTCTGCTAAATTTTCAATATTCCAGTGTAAACCCCTAGTGAAACTAGGTGAAATAAACGTTGACATAACTCTCTCTAGTGAACTATAACCTAGAGTCTACCAACCATAGTGTAAGGAGAAATAGAATGACACACATATTCTTTCTTAAACAGTAAAAACCCTTCTTAAAAGTTTGTGACCGTAATAACAAGGCAACCTTGATTGTTTTTCAACGGGTAAAAAAGTTATACCTGCAATCTTGACTTAATTGTGAAAAAATGTAATGAACATATTATAAAAAAGATTACGCTGCATATAGTTATGGTCTGAATGGTTGACAGATTTTTCAAATTAGACTCAATTTTACCATTAAAACATTGTTTTTGAGGTAGAAAATTTGGTTTAACCTTTATGAGCTGCTCCAAGTTTCCTCTTCACATGTGAAGCTAGAGCCAGAGTCAAATATTCCCTTCCTTCCTGTGTCTGGATTACTTCTGGGAATAAATCCTGTTTTGTCCTTAAATTAGTTTGTCAACTTGTGAAAAACTATCTCTACCACCCACAACCAAAGGTGCATAAAAAAATAGGTAGCAACCTTTTGAAAAAAAAAGTATTTCTTCTCAAATATTAGCAAAGTAAAATGGAATTTTAAAATATCAACATGATATTTCTAGCTTCCTAATTCAAGCTGTCTATTGTTTCTAAATTTTGCAATGCATATTTTTGACCTGTGCAGAAAAATAGGAGCCAATAAAAAGAAGTAAACATTTGGTTTTGTTATACCCAACATATTTTATTATCAAATATTAATATTTATAATGGTATTGATAAAAGTGGGACCTATCAATACCTAGCAACTTTCAGCATTGTGTTCTTCTTTCACTGTGAGCTTCTTCTAGCATGGAGCATTCAAGACTTCTTTCACTTGCTGTTTGACTCCTTAAAGCCTCTATACAGATGCCACAGATAATCCAAGTAAAGTTGGTAGTTACTATTTGAATGAGTTAGCATGGAGTACTGAAGACTTCTTTCACTTTCTGTTTGACTCCTGTTAAACCTCTCAACTCTATGGGACTATTTACATGATACCTCTCTTTCATGCAATCGTCCTGTTTGTGTTACAAGTAGTCAGATAATGGTCACCCATCCACACAAAATTTTCATTTGTCTTGTACAAGATTTTCTCCTAGAAGATCTAAAAGTGTGTTGAATATGTAAATATAATTGTCTGAAACAAAACTGTATGTGCACAGCTATTTTCCCTCTTCTTTATGGAGAAGCCAATATATACAATTTTAAAAATATATTAAAACTTACAAGAGAAAAATTCAATGAACCAAAAGGGTTATATAAAAAAGTGTACTTCATATATATAATTTTAATTATATTTCATACTCTCCAAGCTGCGGAATTGAGAAACTATCCCCTAATAAGTCAATGAGTCCAATAAATTACCTGTTCATAATCGAGGTGGAGGATGGCCTTCTGAAGATATCGGACCCCTCCGTGGATCAGCTTGGTGGAGCGGGAGCTGGTGCCGGCAGCAAAGTCATCCATTTCTACCAGCCCAGTGTGGAGGCCTCGTGTGACGGCATCCAGAGCTACTCCGCAGCCTGTGGCCCCTCCTCCCACCACCAGCATGTCCAGCTCCTGGCCGGACTGGAGGACCTTGAGGTGGTCAGCCCTGGTGGGCAGGGGCAGGTGGGGCCTCTTTTGATTCTCTCCAGCTCTCACCACCTACGGCATTCCTTTATGGTAGGGAAAACTGGAGAAATATATATAACCTCTTTAATTCAACACTTACTCTGCAGTTTTCTGACTCCCAATTACTCAACCAACTTTAACCATCTATAATTCAATATGGCTTTTTAATTTAACCAAAAATTCTGATCCCTTGGGGTGTTGAATTGAAGAAGTTGGAGACTATCGTCCCACAGAAGAAATAATAAGACAAATGTCAGGATCCTAAGGCAAAATTTATCTTCACTCAAACAACATATAAAATACCAGAGACAAAGCTTGCTACGTGTAGCCAAAACTTATCAAAATGAATAACCTGTTCATGAAATAATAAATATTTTATTACAATACTTTTTAGATTTTTTTTTAACATTGAACCATTCAAACTGTCACTAAGCTAATTTAAAAAAATACAGTAAAACCCCGCTAATATGAACCCTGGATATAACGAACCTTCCCTTATAACAATCCCACGCCGATTCCCAATTCCATTCCATTAAAAATACCATCGTTATAACGAACCTATTTTCGGTTCCAAAATAATAAAATCTATTTAAAATACTATGCTTATAACGAACTTAGAATTGTAATTTAAAAAATATTAAAACAACAAAAGTTTGAGCATGTTTCAGTTCGCGGATCGCGATTTCAAAACAATAAATTTAGCGGCATTGTTTGTTTTGATTTTTGCACTTTATTTTTGCTGTATGTTGTATAAATTTTAACACAAATTACTTTTTATTAAATAGAATATATTTGCATCCATTAAATTTGAAATATAAAAAATGCAAATGGCTTCCAAAATGAAGAAAACAAAGGCATTTTAAAAACAAAAGCGTTATTTCTTTTAAAAAAGAAGGCCATTTTCAGAACTTTTCAAAATGAAACAACACAGGCAAAATATTAAGAACATATTAAAATAAGAGAATATAAATTTTATATTATAAAAGATAAAATATAAAGCTATTAAAAATTGTTACAAAGAGGAATCAACCTCAACTTTTGCCGCGATCGTACGTTTTAGGGCTTAAAAAAAAAAATCCAAATAAACGGTCCCGTGATGAAACAAAAACTATTTTTATGCCATTAACTATGGTGATTTTAAAGTCAGCAATGTTTTGCATGACAGGTTAAAAAAAAAAAAACGAAATCTAGACCTAGAAGAATATGTGGAAAAATGAAATGGAAGTAAAACACTAACTTTATTTGAATGGTGCAATGCTTGAAGAATGCTTTGAAGCAACAAGGTGTTAGAGCCATTTTTCCAAGTAAACATTGTATTATATAATGTGAAAATGATGTTTTAAAATCATTTTATATCTTTGAATATATATTTAATAAAACTTTGCCTAGGATTTGTCTTGATTTTTAAATTAGACATAGATACATGTATGTTAATGATAAGAAGAACCTATCATCTAATGATTTCTATTATTATTTAGTATTAATATAAGGAAATTGGTCAATTAAGGGAATTAAAATAAAGTGACCACTATTAAGAGGCAGCCTCTTCCAGTGTGTATGGCTGTCCTTTAATTATATAGTCTAAAAATTTTGAAAAGTAAAAAAAAAAAAATGGCCAAACCGTGGCTATAGTGAACCAAAAGCTCTGTCCCATTGGGGTTCACTATAGAGGGGTTTTACTGTATATATTTTTTTAAATATATAAAAAAAATTATTTCAACTTCTATATAATAAGTACACATCAAAAAGCTTATTGTTCTATATACTGCAATGGAAAATTTTTAAATGGTTCTTTATACTAGTTCACACACATGACCTCTAAATTGGAAATTTTGAAAAGATTATAAAACATAACTAGTTTTTATTTCAGTGAAATATAGCTTTCTTTCTTGTAAAAAAATGGTGTTTATCCACCAATACTGTTTATTATCATCCTATAAACCCACCTGTTTTTGCATCATGCTGTTGACTCCATAGGCCACCAGGAGTGATGACCCTCCGTACAGGACTAGCTTTCCTACTCTTCTGGATGCCATGGTCTGTCACACACCAACTCTACATGCTAAACATGGATAGGATAGATGGAGAGGGAAAATATTATGTGATTATAGTATGGGGTGTAGGAGTAACACAGGAGATCTTCCTTAGTTTACTGCTCATAGCTAGATAGGTGAAAACTCCATCTTTGTCGGTCCCAAGCCCGAATGAAAAAGGAGGAGAGGGAGCAGTAACAAGCTCGCTAAAAAACCTGGGTTCAGCTGGCCCGGCTGATAGTACCCTGTAAGGGCTCCTAATCCAGGGATACAGGATGAGCAGCGTTTGTACTCCATGTTAGGAATGGCTGCACATGGTGTCTGTTCCTCATGTCAGAGGCGGCCATTTCTTTTGGAACTAAGTCGGCCTGCCACTGAGTAGTGCTCCCAGTCTTAATGACAAAGGCAGACGCATTCTACTTCACCCAGACCCTAATATGATTGAGTGGAGATAAGAAAGAAGAGATAGATGAAAGCGTTCCCTCAACATGAGGCTGTGATATACTGTATTCTAAGAAGAGACCAAAGATACGAGTTTCTTTATTAAAGATGTATAAGCTTGGTGAGATTTCAGACAATAACATCCTTCAACAGGCTGTGACGTGAATACAAGAGTCTGTATTCACAGCCTGTTGAAGGAAGTATTGTCTGATATCTCACCAAGATCAAACCTCTTCAATAAAGAAAGTTGTCACTGTTTAAGTTTGCAATAATATCCATCGATTCGGCCTATTATAATACTGTAATCACATTACTGAAGACCTCATGAGACATCATTACTGAAGATTTCCAATTTACAATGCATGTCAATGATAACACTTTACCTTGTTATATGATTTGAATTCTCGTTAAAAAATAACTTCTTCAAGTTCAACAATGCCTGCACCAAAGTTCTAATAAAATAGTGATGGGAGAGGTACATAAGGGCAAACCACATTGAAGTAATCAAAGAAAATTGATAATTGAATATTTTGACACCAAACTTTTGAAATCTCTCTTTTAAAGGAACTACTATATACATTCTATATACAGTTACGAGCGTCATTCTTAATCAGTCATCTCTTTCACCGTTTGCTTTTTTTTTGGAATGGCGCCCTCCTATTGGTTGGCTACGGTCACTGCCCGGGTCATTCGGCTAGTATATGTATAAATACCAAAATTAATTTGGTAGTAGAATTGCTACCATCATCAAGGCCAAATACCTGATCTAATGATGAAGATGCAACTGCTATTGAAATGTCATGCAAAGTTACTTGTTTGTAATGTCACTATATTATCTAAAAAAATAAAATAATAATAAAATCTCTATTGTTAAAATTTTAAACAAATAAATTTACTGGCAATGTGTTTCTTTTAAATAATATTTGATGATATTATTCAAAAGAAACACATTGCCAGTAAATATTTTAGAATATATTTTAGGCTTTTTACCAATTAAGATCACATACACAAGCCAATATATATATTTAAATCTTAAAAAGTATTTCAATTGTCAGCAAAGTCATTAATGTATGCCTTAGTCACATTCTATAACAACAGTTTCTCTGCTACCCAGCTTAAAAGTTTTAAATTAATAAGGCACAATTTTGATTATATATTATAAACAAGGTAATAGGACCAAATAAATAGTGTGTGATGTTTCTGTAACCGTGTTGTTATCATCTTCAGACAAAAAGTACTGATTACTTACTGAAGGACTTGATTCAGTACTTATGTCTGAAGATGGTGACAACACTGAAACGTCACACACTATTTATTTGGTCTTATTACCTTCAGTTTAAAAATATTAAGAGACAAGTTTAGTATTTAGATAACCTTGAATCCCTCTGTTGCATGTACACATTTATATATATATCTATAGATCCCCCCCCCTCCCCTTACCTTATTTTAAAAAAGTACAATTTAATAAAACATAAGTTCTATTTTCAAACCAAATTCTAATATAAACTGTGACATTTCTTCCACATTTACAAGCATTAAATCTGTACAAGTGTTGAAATCTTCCAGTCTGATGATAAGTGTAGAAATATGAATCTACCAATAGTTCAGTTTACTTAAAATACTGTTACTTCTATATTTTCCTCTATATACAGTAGAACATTCCTGTGTAGGACATCTAATTGCAGAGCCAAAGTGTCTTTTAGGGAGAGATGTCCTCTTACCGGAGAGTTGCTAAATTGTAAAAATGGTAATTTTGCAAATGAAAACTGTCCTTTGTAGAGAAGTGCCTGCTAGCGTGCGGGTCTGCTAAAGGGAGGTTCTACTGTATTAAAAAGAGGCTTATAGCACAGATGAACCTACTACCTATCTAAAACTGACCAGTCTAACTAATGGATTTAAGTCTATTGGGAGATGTTTTAAAAGCTTGCTAAATATAAATTATACATATATTTATGGGTACAATATTTTGGTAAAATATATATACAGTGGTACCTTGACATACGAGCGCCTAGACATACGAGTTTTTCGAGATACGAGCCGACGAGCAAGTGATTTTTTGCTTTGAGTTACGAGCGAAATTCGAGATACGAGTTTGGTTCGGTAGTGTTGAAGATATTAATCTGTGATTTTAAATGGGAATTTTGTATGGGGAAATTTGCTTCGAGATACGAGTAATTCAAGATACGAGCAAGGTTGCGGAACGAATTAAACTCGTATGTCGAGGTACCACTGTATATCCCTTAAACAATCTTCTTATTACACAGGATTGTAGATTTTGATAAAATCAAAAATATATATAAGATGCTGCAACTCTTTATTTATTCAATTAAAGGAAGCTTTTGGGCAAGCCCTTCTTCTGCTAACTAATCAAGTAAATAAAAAAGAGTTGCAGCGTCTTATGCTTTTTTGTAATCACCTGAACATAGCTTAATGACAACCATTGGAGAAATTTTAATATTGTGGTAGCAGCATTATTACTGTCTCTTCACAAATAAAATTACTGAATTAAGATGGTAACAACACTGTGTTACCAAAACACCCTGTATAAATTACTTATTACCCTGTGATTCTTACCTATAATCCCCCCTACAACAGCATTCCATAACTTTGTTACTGTTTAGTAAGGCCAAAATTGAACTCCAGATAAAAGTTCAAGGAGAGAAAGAAGTCAATAACTAAGTGGGCTCTTAAAACAGCTACCTTTATCAGACTAGAGCACTTTGTAGATTTAGTGATAATGGTATCATAGCTTCCATTGTTTGGATTTATTGACTGTTACTTGTTTTTGTTGCATAAAATATTTGTTTTCACATTACCACATGTCTCTTTATCATCAACCAACCTTTAGTAGGCATATTAAATATTTAATGTTATAACTGGCTTATATTATATACTTAGGAACATTTCAGATTCTCTCTTCAAGTTGCTAACTTCCAAGATATTATAAAATGTATATAAAGAAAGAATTGTTCAAAATGCTTATTAATAAAAGAAATAATTGAGATATTTTGTTCTTGTTAATTTGTAGTTTTGGCCGAATGAACAAGTTTGAAAATCTTGAAAAAAAAAGCTTCATTAATTATATATGTAAGGGAATCTAAGAATATTTCAGAACAACAAGAGATATAAAACTCTAGAATTCTAACCCTAGCTGAGATGGATCTATAAATATCATAAGAAACCCAGTTTTATTTTCATATCAGGAAATACAAGAATCTTATTGATGATGTTTAAAAAAAAAAATGTGAAGAGACTAAAAAAGTATCTGGTCTTTACCAGAAAGTGAATTGAAGAAAATCAACAAGGGCTAATGGAGAGTGAAAGTAAGCCAAGTTTGGATCATGCCAAAAATACTGTGGCATCTTAAATTAGTCACCCTTTGTTGTAGAGGGTAACAGTTAAAAAAAAAAAAACTTTCATATTTCTACCACCTCTTAAACCTTATTTCAATCTATTTTAAGGTATCAAATCTGGGAGACATATTTCAACAAAAAAAAAAAAAAAAGCACTCTTACTTGCGAGACTTTAGGTGTGCACAACCTGTACCAGTAGAAACTAACTTCCTCAAAGCAAGCACAGATAATCTCTCCTGTCAAACTAGTTTAAAAAAAAAAAAAAGGGGGAGGTTGAGGAAAAATATTGCCTTAAATCTAGCAAACCCCCTCCCCCCATAACTCCTCCCTTCCTATCTTTTTCACTAGTAGCAACAGTGATATATGCTTCAGTAACATTTAGAATTACACCATTGTTTTCTATGAGATACTTACTCTCTGTACAATCTAATCTCTTCAGATGGAATTACTGGGAAGGCAAAAATTTGTCCCACAATTATTCCAATATTATTTTTTAAATGATAATTTGAGATAAAAATGTATATACAGTAGAACCTCCCTGTGAAGGATACCTAATTGCAGAGACAAAGTGTCCTTTAGGGAGAGGTGTCCTCTTACCGGAAAGTTGCTAAATAGTAAAAATAAGAATTTTGAAAATGAAAACTGTCCTTTGTGGAGAGGTGTCTTCTAGAACGAGTGTCCTCTCATGGAGTATGTTCTACTGTATATTAATTACTTGGGACTGTGCTGATAAATGAGGCTACTGATATTTAAAACTGATGATAATTGAGACTGACAATTTTTTTATACTCCCCGACAGGGGGATTAGTATCAAGGAATATAAGAGTGGGCAGCTTTTCTCAATTGTCTTCATTGTCAGACATTTGAATAGGGAGAAGAGAGAGGTTACAAAGTTTAGCTTAATTTGTGCATGTGGTTAAATAATAATGTACTTAATATATTAGTTTTAAAGAACCACCTGGAATTATATATAAATTCAAAAAAGATCCATAGAAGCATAGGGCGCTTCTCCCGTCAAAATACGACCCGAAGCCGCTAGTTTGCGGCGACGGTCAATAGATGGCGTCAGTTTTGACGTTTATTTTGATGGGAGAAGCACCCTATGCTTCTATGGATCAATTTCCTCCCAGCAATTTTTCCATCTAAAAAAAAGATATCAGGAAAATCTCAAGTTAAACAAATAGTTATTATATTCCATAAATAAACTAAATGTGACAAGTATGTTTTACATATTTGGAGCCATAGAGAAAAATGATTCTTAGAGAAATAGGGAAATATAAAAGTAGAATAAACAATTCCTCATCACATGACAGCCCTTTGCACTTGGATCTATAAAATAAAAATTGTATATACTTTTAAAATAGAATATATAGTACCATCATGTTAAAGAAATTATTAGAGAGAGAGCCCCTTACTTTCAAAATCAGATGGGTTTCTATAATTAGTAAACAGATGTGTATAAGTGTAAACACCCCAAATAACCCTTCAAATACAGCCTATATTGAACAATACAACAGCTGTCTAGTCTATGGTAGATTGTTGAAACTGGTGGAAGAGGGAGGTAACAACTGATGAGAGACAGGCCCATCCAAGTCAGTAATCCATGTGTCTAAAATAACCACTCTCTATATATATATCTCAAAATTACTTCATCTTCAACATACCTATGATGCTTATATGTTCTATTTACTACAGTACAACCTCCCTGTAAAGGACACCTAATTGCAGAGCCAAAGTGTCCTTTAGGGAGAGGTGTCTTCTTACAGGAGAGTTGCTAAATTGTAAAAATGGTAATTTTTCAAATGAAAACTGTTCTTTGTGGAGAGGTGTCTACTAAAGAGAGGTTCTACTGTCTTAAATTCTGAGAGAAGAGAATTGTATTTTTTATGGCGGAGGAGCCTTGGCAACTTCTTTACATCAATGCACCCGTGATAAAGTACAATTATAGATTATAGCTACAAGAAAGTAAGGCTGATGGTAACAACGCTGTTACCGAAATGTCACACACTATTAATTTATTTGGAATAGGTCTTATTTTCTTGTAGCTATCAAGTATGCTATTCAACAAACATATATAAATCTTAGAATAATTCTAAGAATAATATTCTGTGTTTCTCAGAAAACTATCTTCTTCTTATCTGCTATCTTGTTTACACACTTGATAACATGAACTATTTGAAACATGCTGTGATAAAATTTCTCATTCAGAACTTTTGTCTGAAGATGATAACAACGCTGTTACGGAAATGTCACACACTATTTATTTGGATTTGGTCTTATTACCTTATGTTTATAATCTATAATCCAAATTGTGCCATATCAGGCAAACATATATATGTATCTAATAACTATTGCTGTGTGACTCAGGATTTAATTAAAAGACTTTTTACAGAATTTTGACAGTGCACACAGTATAAAAATTACAACTAATCAAGGAACATAATAAAAGGTTATAGGGCAAGGAAAGGTATTAAAAGAGAATAAAAAAATGCTTTAATATGAAAGTTATGGTTTCTTATGGAGGTTCTCTACTGTAGCTCTCTGAGTTAGTAGATAAAAAAAAAAAGGCAAAAGCAATGATAAATGGCTTGGCTAAATTCCATTATTTACCACAATTGGCCTGCTTATCTCCAAACTCTGGCAAATAAACTTGAAGAAACAAAGATATTAAAGGCCAAAAATTCAGAAGAGATAACAAGAAAAATCTCAGATTCCATCATTGAGACAGTTATAGCTAAAGGAAGTGATTATTTGACTATAGATATGGTATAATTGTTTAAGGAAACCCTAAAATTAGAAAGATAAATATCAGCACACTGAAAATAAAATATTTAAATTTGATATTATTAAGTCAGAATGATTTTTGTTTTTATGAAATTTGCTAGAATGAATGAATTTGGAAAGTCCTGTTGGACCTTGTTTAGTGTATGAAATTTTGTCATGACTAATCACAATGAAGGTCAAAGAGACATTGTATTTAAATCTTTGTGGTGAGATATGTACAGGTTCCTACTTCTCATCTTTGTGTGGGAGGGGTCGGTGGAAGGCTGGTTAAACCATTTGGTTTTCGACCACTATGACCCGGGTTCGATTCCCGCATTGGACACTTTTTTCTGTTTTAAAAATAAATTTTAAAAAATGCTCCAATGGCCCCCGATTCTTGCAAAAGTCCAGCCCCACCAGCGAGTGCAAGTAACCAAACGGGGCTCTGGCACATTTGTAAGTGCAAAGTCAAACTGCTTTTCACATGTGTAGACATGTGGTGCGCTTACAGTAAAAAAAGCAGTCGCTATCTACCCACCATGATTATCATGGCCTGTACCACGTGTACTAGGGATAAGCAAAAAATATATATATATTTGTGTGGAAGTTATATTTGTAACACAGCGGCCCTATTTCCATTGCAAGTTTTGTCATTATGGTTTGATCCAAATTTGTAATTCTGTAGAATACATCAATACTTCCATATAGAGAGATTTAGGAGTACAATATATCTCCCATAAGAACAAAAATATAATTTTATAAAATAAAAATTTTTAAAATGACAACCTGACCTAATGAGAGATTAAGAATAGCTATGTATTTGAGCTGTGGTCTCTCTTGGGAGGCTCTACTGCACTTCTTTCTGAGTACAAAATAACCATGAAAAAGATTTGGCATAAATAAAGGTTAGGAAGCAATTTTGGGTAAATGGTTGCAGGGTTTTCCCACTATGTACCAAGTTCAATTCTCAGCCTGCAACCCCAAGACATATTATTGACTGTATTGACTCATCCATTGATGAGCTCTACTCTTCCCCGGCAGACACCATCAAAAATCTCAAGCTTTACAAGCTTGATACCTTAGTGTGATTGAGTGGAGATAAGAAAGAAGAAGAAGAAGGAAGCCATTTTAAAGCAGGATAGTCAAAACAAGGCATATTGATGAGGGACAAAACTGTGCCTATTTCTTCAGTAGATATTGTCCTTGCTCTATAACAAACTAGAGCTGCCATTCACTGTGCTGTGCCCAGTCAGTTTGATTTGAGACAATCTCAAGAAGAGAGGAAGGCTGGGTTTTAAATCCAAGCAACCTTGGCATCAGTAACACCATGAGCCATCACTGTCAAGGTCATTACTGCTGAATTAGTATCAAATAAACGTGTGGTTCCCGACCTGTTTTGGTAGTGACGCACCTCATAAATTTAAATGGGTTTCTGGTGACATAGAAGACATTTTAAGCCAAATAGTAGTATGACATTAGGTAACAATACCACATCCAAATTGTATCAGGACAAAATCACAAATTTAAACTCTATTGCATGAAAGATATATTCTCTAAGATTGAAACAATATCCAAAAGTGTTAATTCACATGTAATACCTGTGGGATTGTTATTCTTAATTTCATTCTGGAGGAAAAATTGTAGTATAGTTCCACAAAGTAGTTTGGAAACAAACCTGAAGAATTTCTTGGCAAAGACAAGCAAATACCCTTTTAAAAATCACTCTTCTAAGTCATCCCTGCTTCCCACTAATTTCACTGTTGTATCATCTGATGAGCCAAGCCTCTCCCAATATTCTTCACTACATAAATGACCCAGATTTAATCAGTTATGTGGAACAGAATATGTAAACTAAACTGTTATTGGACTAATTTGCATATCCCAGGATTGAAGCTAGGTGAGAGTGACTCCTTACAGTCCTAGTCTATTACATGGCAAAGTTTCAACTGTATAGGTCAAATATATTTTGTTTGTAAGTAAATGAGGACAACCAGAAAATCAGCCCTTATTGAGCTAATTTAAATATTCCAGGAGGGGTTGGCTATAAGCTATGACATATGTCTAGTACTAACTCTATATGATATTCATCAGAATAGGTCAAATATACAAAAGCCTTTATTAAGACATATGGTCTTATACATGGATTCACGACAGTCTGCATAGGAAAAGGATAAAAGGTAAAAGTGAATAGGTCAAATATTATAGAAACGTATGAGGTATAAACATCGACATCTCACAAATTTTCCTTCTTTATTTAGGCTGACTGTAGAGTGAATTGATAAACCATCAAATGATAACAAATCCCAAAGCTGTGTTTTGGAACTGCTAACTTCCTCAGACTTAGATATTAGGCAATATCAAGTACAGTAGAACCTCCCTTTAGCGGACATCTCTCTACAAAAGACAGTTTTCATTTGCAAAATTTGCATTTTTACAATTTAGCAACTCTCCAGTAAGAGAACACCCCTCTCTAAAGGACACTTTAGCTCTGCAATTAGGTGTCCTTTACAGGGAGGTAGTATTACAAATTAGGAGACCAAATAATAAATTTATAGATCATGTTAACAGCATTGTTACCATCCTTAAACAAAAAGTACTATAAAATGGTAACAACTCTATATTGGATAAACATAATATATAAATTACTTATTTGGTATTGTACTCTCTCTTTCTTGTGACTTTTTATTTAGAATCATCCAAATTATACCAGAAATTTCAAAATATAAAACCTCTATAACAACAGACTTGAATTCCTCAGTCCCTTCAAATTGAAATGATATAAAATGAAACACTATGACAAAAAATTCACAGTAATGATATATAGATCTTAGTCAAAATTGGGAACTATGGTGTGCTAATGCATCATAATAGATCTTAGTCCATTAAAAATATACAATTTATAGAATTTTGAAAAGTTGATCAATTTCTTGATAGTTTCTGATAAATTTGTAGTTAATCTAGAGAGAGAGAAACTAGAGGTAACCCGGGTTCCTGGAGTGAAAATCGCCAACTACCCTACACCTTGAAGAGGATATACAGTAGAAACTCCATGAGAGGACACTCGTGCTAGAGGACACCTCTCTATACAAAGAAAAGTTGTCATTTGCAACATTACCATTTTTATTATTTAGCAATAGATAAGCAGCACCACTACTATTTAGCAACTCTCCAGTAAGATGACACCTCTCCCTAAAGGAAACTTTGGCTCTGCAATTAGGTGTTGTTCTTTACAGGAAGATTCTACTGTATATATTTATAAGGCACTTTTTTTTTCAAATGGAGTTATAAAATTGGAACATAAGTATATTAACACATTCAAAATAGAGATTTTCAAGAATATCAAAACTACTAACTTTTTTTAATTTTGTAGGTGCAGTTTATAACTTAAAGTATATATATATTTAAAAAGTCATAATGAAAAGGGTAAAATTTGAACTGGAGCAGCCAAATATAAGCAGGAAGTCATATGAAACTATAATTTACAACCACAAGGTAATAAGACCAAACCCAAATAAATAGTGTGTGACGTTTCGGTAACAGTGTTGTTACCATCTTCAGACTGGATTATAGATTATAAACACAAGGTAATAAGACCAAATCCAAATATTTATTAATATCAACTATTTATTTATTTGGATTTGGTCTTATTACCTTGTGTTTATAATCTATAATCCAAAATTGTGTCTTATCATTATAATTTACAACATATGACAGTACTGAGACTGTTTATTGATTGGCTATTAATATGATTTTAAAAAGTGAGTTATTGATATGGAAGGATAATAGTAGATTTCATTTTCTCATTATTTTCAGTAGTAGAATTATTTTGTTTAAAATATGTCTGTATAGACATTTTTCTAATATCTTAAAAACCAAAGAATACAATAGCATTGTCTGACCTTTGACAGGATCAATGCATATTTGCTTCTCAATAATATTTCTTTTAAACAGGGTAAAGTTTTATCTACAACTTAAAAATATATATACAATATATAAATATTCTCCAATTTATTCCAAACTATAATAAACAACAGTGATTTGTCAGGCTTTGTCATTCTTATATAGATTCTTCTCTCAAAATGACCTTTTGCAATGTATCAATAAGAAATTGTGTATTTTTGCCATGTGCATTAAAAAAAAAAACACTAATTACTGGATTTAAATTATTTAATCTATTTTATAAGAAATTGTGTTATAACTCTTTAATAAAAGTCGTCAATATAACTATTTCTATGCATTTTAATTTTTTTTTTAATGATAAAAATATATTAATTTTTATTTACGTTTTTATATGCTCAGATAGATGTGTAAATAATAATAAAAGTAATTTAGTAAAAAATGCAAACCCTTTTATGACAGGATTATATGATTTAAAAAGACAGAAATATGAAAATATTAATTGATTATATGAGAGTTTAAAAATAATATCAATGCATTTCAAATAGGTAGCAAAATGAGTAAAATGTATTCTGCTATTTTAACTTGCGATATTTCAATGTCAATTATAAGGTCAAATTAATAATGAATAATCGCAGAATGAATCGCTTATACTCACCTTAAAATTGCACTTATGTTATTGTGGTGTAAATAAATATCATGAAATTATTTAACTTTCTCCAAAAGAGAAAATATAACTAAAATATTTACAGAAGATGTTTCAAGACCCTTTAAATACACAAGGGTGCTAGACTTGTAAACAGAAAAACATAATTTGAATACACTGAATATTTATATAATGTATAATAAGCATTTTAATTTTTATTTATTGAGTTTGAAAATTGTAGTTATATGTTTGTGCGCAAATTTACTTATCTTCAATGCCTATAGAAATTGGCAATTTTTTTTCCAAAGAATTTTAAGTTTATAACTATGTAAGTATATTTAAAAAAAAAGGTAAAATCGTCTCCAAAATTGTCATTAAAATTGAATATTGCATTCAAATATATATTGATGATTCCCGAATTTATAAATTGAGTATTTAAGATACAATGGAATGTAAGATATTTAATAATTTATTGAAATAAATTATAGTTTTTAATGTTTCGGCAACACACACACTTGAGTTATTTTTCTTTAAACAAATTCTTAACTTTAGCATGACCATTATAAATACCCTACATTTTTATGTTAACCACAGGTTTATATTATTTGTAATACTTAGTACTTATCCACATTGTAGAGTGTCTTCTGCAACTGGTAATAATTAAATACCAATATTTGAAATTGTTCAAATTTAAAATAAAAATGTTGTTTTCAAATTTCGAAGGTTTGTGAACAACTATATAACACAATCGGGATTATTATCACCACACATTAAATATTAGTGAGCACTATTTATTCTACAAAAAATAACATCGTTGCAATAATTAAGCAATCATAATAATATTATCATGCATGCAAATTAAATGGAGCAGTGCTTCATTCTGACCTTGGGGGTAGGATGAAGCACTAGATATAATGATTAGGGTTATTAACACTCTCAAACCTGAACGTTGGATTCTCATCTTTTCACTTTGATTAGTCTACCTCAAGGCATCTTGATTTTGGTGAAAGATG
>CP092864.1:36497370-36536117 GCA_030710605.1 Cordylochernes scorpioides
TAAAGACACAGAGTCCAAGGCTGCCTTGGAATTTGGGGGTGAAGGCAAATCCCGGCAGAGGTTAGAGGCCTTGTAGACCCACTGGAGAGTTATGGCGAAGAAGTCTTTGACACCATGAGGAACTCGCAGGGAAGATCGTCCCATCCAAGGGGCGCTGGATAGTGGTGGCAATTTTTGCAGCTGAGATCTCGGAGCAGAGCAGGGGGTCGTCATCCCTTAGATGAACTCAGATGCAGCATTGGAGTCGCACGACACCCCGGCAAAACGCTGCTGGAAGATGGAGTGAACACTGTAACGCAGCTCCCTGCCCTCATGTTGCCTTCCTCTTCACGGTGGTTTGTCCTAGTAAACTGGTGTACACAAAACGCATGCCCGAAATCAGGCAGTGATGTGTAGTAGGCGTCTGACGGCGCAGCTTTGAGCCTGCCTGCAAGAACCACCTGACGGGTGTTCTGATTTAATGGAGGGCCAGCCTCTTCATAGATCTTCACCATTCATATCCTCGAAGGCTGCAGAAGTGCAGTTGATTGTCTGTGACATGTTCCACGACGAACCCTGAGCGAAGCATGGCAGCCACGCATGGTTGATGAGGAGCCGGAGTAGCGCCCATTTGGAGAAGCGCAGCTCGGTGGTCTAAAAGCCTGTGATGGGTAGTCTGGTATCCTGAGACTCGATCAGCGAATCTCAAAGAGAGAAGGACTCTGTCAAAGCAAAAGAGGAGTCCACCCAGTACCTGTAGTTAGCCACTCTGGTTGGGATATGATCTGCATCGAAGATTGTGGCTACATCTACGAGGGCTGTTTGATCCCAGCTGCTCAGAGAAAGCCTTCCCAAAGCCGAAGGCAGTATCATTCGCGGACTCCTCGTTGATGTTCAGGTCGCCCAAAACCCACACGTCCTCCTGGACCGCCGTAGCTGCGATAAACTATAGCTGCCAATGCCTCGTGAGGAGTATGAGAGAGGTGGCAGTTGATGACGCTCACTTTCTGACCATTGACGTCACGATGGCGATGTATCAAGCTACATAACGCGTTGCCACAGAAGAACGCTACGAGCGGCGCGAAGACCAAGGCGATCTAGAACTCCTAATGGCAGTAGTTGGCACTACGACAGCGTTGTAGCTTAGGCAGAGGTCTGGAACATATTGTTTAGCAACAAGACATTCTTCTCGTTTATGAAAGTAACGTCCACGCGGTGTTGGCAGAGCTCGACGCACCTCTCGCAAAGGGCAAGACCACGTTGATGCATGCACTGCTGAAGTTTATTGGATACACTTGGTTTAAGCACGGCCGTGAAACGCTTGTAGAGTGCCGTTTCGATGAAGGGTAGGCACTTTAGCAGTTTAAGGGCTAATGTTCCAACCGATCTTTTGAGAATAATTCATTCTCTCTTGAGAAAGTTGAGAAAGAATATAATTTAAAACAAATTTATTTTACACATATATACTGAGGTAAAAATACAGTCGAGTGATGTGTGTGTGCGTGTGTGGCACATGTCATTAGGGTAGTTAAATGATATATAGCTACTAGGAAGGATTTAAAAATGTGATTCCATAAAAGGAACAAAAATAAATATTTGTACAGCTACAACTCATCCCGCCCCACCTTCCTCAATTACTTGTCAATGCAGGACCAAGAATTTTAAAAGTCCAGCACATCCAAAGCCGCGGTCAGCGACCCTGAGCACTGTCAAGCAATTCCTCTTGCTTTTCCTTTTTCCTCAAGATCAGAAAATTCCCCATTCTTGCCCCAGTGTTTCCGAACTCATCACAAAGCTATCAGGATTCCTCTTACTCTGTGAGATATTTTTATATAAAATAAAAATTTGTTATAAAATTTTCAATAAAATAAAAATGGATTATATATAAATAAAATATTCTCATTTAAAAATTAAAATGAACATGGCGGAAAAGGCCATCTTTGGAAAGATCCAGAGTAGGTGGTGGAGCTGGTGTTCTGCCTGAAGATGTGCCACCGTGATTTGACACCATTGATCTGTAGCTTTCCCATAGGGAGTAAGCATTTATTCAGAGTCCATGCTTGACTTGGTGCTGGTCGGATCAAGTCAGCAACCATAGGTCAATGTGGCTCGACCATACCAGGGTGGTACGGCCTGCCCTGCGAACTCCTCGCCGTCTACGAGGATTTCTTCATGGATGCCCTGCAGCATGTGTTCGTGGCCTCTCAGCATCGATACGCCAAGCTCAATCTGCCTGATCCCCAAGGCCCGCAGCGATCGCTGCCTCGAAGGCTATAGGCCAATCTCGCTGTTGTCGGCCGACCACAGGGTGCTCGCCTTCATCCTCCTCAGGCGCCTCAAGCCCCACCTACCATCCCTGTAGGTGGACTGCCAGACGTACGCCCTCCCCAGGAGGTCTCCCTTCTGTAACATCGCCTGGGTCGAGGAGCCTGCTGCTGGGGGCTCGCCACTGGCCGTCGTCTGCGTCGACCTTGAGTCCGCTCGACCTTGAGTTCGCCTTCGACTCCCTGGATCGCGGCTTCCTGCTATCCCTCATGGTGTTCCTGCGCCTCCCACCGGCCCTTCCGTGGGCTGGATACTGCTCCTGTACGCCAGGCGGACGTGATGATAGGGCTGGAGCATTCAAAACGGCTGCCTTCCATCTCCTCAATGGCCTAAGACAGGGCTCCGCCAATTCCCTGGTGCTCTCGACCATCCAGCACCACCTCTACGCGTACCTGCCAGAAACTATTACCATCTACAAGCTGCAGGCTCGTAAGGCGTGGTGTCCTAGCGAGGCCCGTGGTCACGGGGAATCGGCCTTATCGATATCTGCACGCAACTCCATCTTGCGTGCTTCAAGGGTGTTCAGGTCGCGTTTCGCGGAGGAAAAAATGGCTTCTCCTGGTTGGTGACGAGCGACACCTGGCTAAGACCTTCACCTGACGGCACTAAACTCCAGCCCCGGCGTCTCAGGCTGCTGAGAATTTGGGAAGAAATCTCGAGCATTCTGAGCCTAAACCACCGAGTGGCCCTCTCGACTCAGCTGCTGGATCTCCCCATCATCGGCGGCCTAACCTTCTGGCCCCCTCGCGCTAGGTCGGCGCTCGAGTCTGGGACTACACCATCGTCCGCCTTACGCGCTCCGCTTTCGTTTACACCGCGGCCTTCGCCGCCTTCTGCCAGAGAGTGGTAGCAGAGAACGTTCGGGCGAGCTTCTGGGAGACCAGTCTGATCCAGGCCGTTGTCCTGCGCGGAACGACTACGACCTTCACCAGAGTCACCACCTGCTCGGCCCGTCGCGCACTAAAACGCCCCTGCCTCGCGGCCCTGTCCATTCACTGGTTCCTGGAGATATGGGTGTCTACCATTGATGTCCCTGTCAGGTTTGAATGGTCCTCGCTCCGACGCGGCGCCTTCTCTGGACACAACGAAGATGTTGTCACCCTCCGACTGGCCCTGCATGCCCTGCCGCACCTGGACCATCCAGCATCTGCCGTCCGTCCTACTGCGGGTCCGCCGACGGCTTCTTGGGTCACCGATACTGGGGATGCCAAAACATCAGGCCCCTCATCTGGGAGGCCTTCAACATCATCCAAAGACTTCCTGACCTACAGGCCCGGATCTTCGGATCCAGCCTTGAAGACGACGAGCTAGCCATCCTTGCATCAGCAAAGGCCTGAATCTACAAGTACTTACTTGCCTTTGGTGTTGACATTGAGAACCATCATCGCCTGGAATGATCTCTCGCGCGGTGGGGAGGACTCCCTGGGTGACAATATATATATTGTAAATAGGTTGTCTTTTTTATCATTTTTAGCGACTTCATTTTGTGAAGTTGTAAATGTTGAATGAGGGGTCAATAAATATATTTTAATTGTCACCCACACACACACACAATTAAAATAAAAAATATTGGTTAAAATAAAACGTCTTTGTTTGAAGTGTAAATGTTGCTATTAAAATTAAAATGTTGTCATTAAAGTGTAAAATGTTACCTCAAAAGTACAAAACATATATATGGTGTAAACTAATTCTCGTTATGATAAATAATATGATGATTATACCTCTATTAATGATTATTATATATAATATTTATAAAGTTATATCTTTCCTGTCATTTCAAATTGGTATTTAACTCTCAATTTATGTTTAAAAGAAACATTCGTGCTTTAATGCTTCCATTTCTTATTTATCTCTCAGTTTATTTTTATTAAAGTTACCACAAAATTGGTATAGCATATAGGTATAATTCATTGATTAAAATTAAAAATAATATAAAATATAAAGAATAGAGAGATATTCAACATAAATATAAAATTTAATATTTTTTTATTAAAATGTGTAAACGTTTTTTTAGAATATCTTTAGAATCTACTATACAAAGGAGGGGAAATACAATTAAAAGATAAAATTTCAAAAATGAAGTTCAAATATGATTGAAAGAAATTGGGGTGCATATTACCTTATTTTACAATATAACATTAATTTATAATATATTTTACTAAAGACACAAATATGTTAAATCTCTTTTTAAAAAAAATTAGATTTAGTCAAAAGTGTTCAACGGATAAAATTAGTCATTTCTCTCGCGCTCCCTCTTTTTTTTTTATTAATTTTTTTTTTCTGCTGTAAATACACAACTTGCGTTGGGATAATTGTCTGTTGAGTAAATTTGAAACCCCCCCATAAATACTTTACATAATTTGGCAAAATAAATATTTTTAATGTGACATAATTCCTGTTTTGTAAACTAAACCTATAATTTTCACGATGAAAAATTCTTAATATATAAATGGTATATTATTTATAATATATACATGTTTTCTTCAAATTTCAAGGTTTGATATTTAAAATGTCTCGTCTTTCTTTTGATACTTTTATTTTCATTACCTTGACACTTTCAAATACTCTAAATATATCCATGCCATATAATTTTTAATATCCCGAATAATTATTTAAAATAGATAATATAAAAGTAAGCGATTCACATCAAAAGTAAAATTAAACTGTACATTTTGGCGTCTGAAATAAATGTTTAAATATATTACACCCAAAAAAGAATATGTTGAAACCGTGTTGCATTTTTCATAAAAGTCAGTATTTTTCTAATTAAAATCACATGGCAGCACGTTAACAATGAAAATGATAACAAATAAGATCATTTTAAGAGTAGAAATATATTTATTTAATCTGGTTTAAATATATTTAAGCCAAAATAATTGAAAATATACTTTTCTGAAAACAATCCAGCAATAGAAACTTTTTATAATACATTTATTTTAAATCAAATATATATTTTAAATAGATTAAGGTAACATGAGAGATGTTTGACAGTTCCTCACTGTATTAAATGGAATGCAAACCTTTTATTCATTTGTTACTAGATACCCAGAATGTAAATAAACAAAGTATAGATTATATATATAATAAGTAGGAAATGATCTTAATCCAAATAAATGTATAATATAATTGATAATAAACTGACTACATGTATCTTTTGGTTGATAATATTTAACATAATGAGTACTTTTGAACTTAAACATTATTTTTTTTAAATGAACACAATATTTTCACTTATTCTCATCTAAATAACAAATATTTTTATATATATTTACTACATATATTTTTAAATGAAATATACTTATTTAGTTACCATTCATTTATTTATCTTTGAGATTTTTGAGAGAAAGAACATTGCTGTTATGATATTATTCTAACTGCTAAATGCTTCCCTCAGCCAACAAGATTCTTTTTCCCAAGCATTCTGATATTTCATTTTGATGGTTAAAACCTCCTTTCTGATAAGTGACCACCTTTGTTAAATAAAAAACATCTTGATTCAACCCAACTTCCAATAAGAGACCATCTCCAGAAAAGCCTAGGAGTATTGTAGAACCTCTTTTTAAAAGACATATTCAAGTTAAAGAGCTAAATTCAACATTATAGAGAGGTGTCTTCTTATCAGAAAGCAGCTAATTGACAAAAATGATAATTTTGTGGATGAAAACTGTCCTTTTAGAGAGTTTTCCTCTAGCAAGTGTTCACTTATGGAGGTTCTACTGTATATCTATGAAGAATTACAAAAACAATTACAGGACTTAGAATAAAACACTTTAAAAGAATGACAATAAATCCAGATTGCACAAGAACCTACAAGACATGTAACAACTGTCCTGGTGTGAAACTAACACCTACCCTCATATTATTATGCTAAGCAATGGCTGCAGCCTTGCAGAAAATTGACATGGACCCAGAGCAGCAGCTTTAAACACCCAAGATAGTGGACATTACATCTGCTGTTATAGAGATGCATGGGGACATCTGAGCCTCTTCATTGGACACGACAATAAATGTATTGGGAGTACAAATAAGTTTTGAGGGATTTGCAAAAGAAGCCACAACAAATATTATATAAATAGCATCGGACCTTGTAAGGTTTCATGTTAAGGCTTCATCATTTCCCCAAAAAAAATCAGAAGAAGTCTTTTCACTCAAGTGTAAGGAACTTTTTTTTTTGGTGCTCTAACCATGTCAACCTTTTTGCCAACAAAACACAATTTGCGGGAAGCGCTGCTTTTTTGTTTTAATTTGAAGAAAGGTGCAACTGATGGACATCGATTGCTGTGTGAGGCATATGGTAAACATGCTCTATCAAAAAATGATAAAGCACAATTTGGATTATAGATTATAATAAAAGAAAACAAGACCTAATCCAAATAATTTATTAGTGTGTGACGTTTCGGCAACAACATTGTCACCATCATCATGATGATGGTGACAATGTTGTTGCCGAAACGTCACACACTAATAAATTATTTGGATTAGGTCTTGTTTTCTTTTATTATGCTCTATCAATAAAATCATGTGAGTACTGGTTTCGGCGTTTCAAAAGTGGCGATTTTGACACCAGAGACAAAGAACGCGGAGGGAGGCCAATAAAGTTCGAAGACGCTGAGTTGGAGGCTTTATTGGACGAAGATTCAAGCCAAACTCAAGAGGAGCTCGCTGAAACCTTGGGAGTGACTCAACAAGCGATTTTGAACCGTCTCAAGGTCATGGATATGGTGCAAAAACAAGGAAATTGGGTTCCATATGAACTCAAGCCAGGAAACATCGAGCGCCGTATTTGCACGTGCGAACTACTGCACAAAAGACAAAATCGGAAGGGTTTTTTGCATCAAATCGTGACGGGGGACGAAAAGTGAATTCACTACGACAACACAAAGCGCAGAAAATCGTCGGTTAAGCCCGGTCATGCATCAACTTCAACGGCCAAACCGAATATTCATGGCAAGAAGCTAATGCTGTGCATCTGGTGGGATCAGCTCGGAGTGATCTACTATGAGCTACTTCAGCCTAACGAAACCATCACTGGAGAACATTACCAACAACAATTGATGCGATTAAGCCGAGCATTGGAGATTAAACGCCCACTATATGCCAAAAGACATGACAAGGTGATCTATCAGCACGACAACGCTCGGCCACATGTTGCAAAAGTTGTCAAGGAGACTTTGGAGGCGCTTCAATGGGATGTCCTACCCCACCCGCTGTATTCACCAGACATTGCTCCTTCAGACTACCACATGTTCCGTTCGATGACACATGGCCTGGCCGAGCAGCACTTCACTTCTTACGAAGAGGCGAAAAATTGGGTCAATGTTTGGATCGCCTCAAAAGACGAGGATTTTTTTCGACACGAAATCCGTATGCTGCCTGAAATATGGGAAAAAGCCGTAGCTAAAGATGGACAATACTTTGAATGAAATATATTGTACTGATTTCTCTGAATAAAGCTTCGAATTTATAAAAAAAATCCCTCAAAACTTATTTGTACTCCTAATATATCTATGTTGACATTAGAAAATAAGACCTAATCCAAATAATTTAATATTGTCTATAATCTAAATTGTGCTTTATCAATCATGTATATCTATGTTTTTTTTAAATTTCTATTGTATCTTGATCTAATTATTTTCTTCTTTGTTTCATTACTCAACCACTACTCTATTTCCATGAGATGCCATTTATTGGGTTCAGAGTAACACTGAATGAGCCTGGAATTTGAGACTAGGGCTATAAATAGGTGTTCACTGTGTAAATAAAGATGTAAAATTTTAACTTTAATGCCCCCAACTCTGTCAACTAGCTTCTTGCTTTCTAAACATCCTACCACAGATTCTATAGATAAGAACTTATTTCATATAATCTCCTCCTCACTTTTCCATTACCATAATTGTATCCAATCTTGTTTTCCTTTGACACAACTTTCCCCATATAAAATACTTCCTCCCCTCTCTTTCTTTTTCCTTTTATTTGAATTAAAGATCTATTGTATGGTGCATGATAAGGTACAATTTGGTTTATAGAATATAAACACAAGGTAATAAGACCAAATCCAAATAAATAAATGGTGTATGACTTTTCGGTAACAAACGTCACACACTATTTATTTATTTAGATTTGGTCTTATTACCTTGTGTTTTTAATCTGATATCTAACATATGTAAGGCTCTTATGGTGAATTGGGTTTCCAATATTAATATTGTTAAATAATGTGATAGTACCTCTATTTGCTTGAATTTGTCAACTCCCAATCTACACAACCCTATCCATCGATCTTCTTCTTTCTTATCTCCACTTAATCATTTAGGGTATCAAGCTTGTAGAGCTTGTTGATGGTGTCTGCTAAGTGAAGTAGAACGCATCTGCCTTTGTCATTAAGACTGGGAGCACTACTCAGTAGCAGGCCGACTTAGCTCCAAAAGAAATGCACTGCACATGAACTGCATTTATCCCTAGCCAATACCACTAAAGTCCTCAAAATCTACAGACACCTTTATATAATTGAAAGGAGAGAGAGATACTAAAAGAAGATATCATCATCTAAATTATAGAAAAAATGATTTATAGATATTTGATACATTAACCTGCCATCTGGCTCATCAGTGGTGAACCTTCCCAGTGGTTTTGCCAGTTTAATCTACAGATATATCAACAGTTTTTATATTTCCTTATTTCCCAAAGTTTCACTGACTCACTGCCATCTTCCTCAGGTGGATGTCTGTGTGAGTCATCGTAAAATCAAACAATAAAGAACTTTTCAGAATTAATTTTCAACAAACTACTAACTTTTTTTAAAACCAAATTGTCCAATTTTTAGGTAAAATGTTGAAAGTTTGAATACTAAATATGAAATTTTGTTTGTTTGTTTAAAGGGTTTCAAGCTATTGTGTCAATCAGGAGCCTTGACATTCCTGAATCTGACATTCTGATTTGAGGTGAGTTAATTACATTTTTAAAAACCTTTTTCCCACTTTAATGATCTCATTATTAACCAAAAGTCTTTTTAGCTCTATTAAATCAGCCTTCTCTTCTCTTGTTAATTCAGGAATGAGACTTTTCATCAACCTTTTTATAAAAGTTTATTGTCCTTTTTTGATATTTTGGTAATTCAATTGTTGCCCATTAAAAAAAAAAAAAAAAGGTGAAAAGATGGTGATGTGATGTCTTTTGCCAATAACTTTCCAGTTTTTTTTTTTTTTTATATAGGGCGGCAAGTTCATTGACAAAATATAAAAAAATATAATAAACTTTTATAAAAATGTTGATAAAGTCTCTTTTCTGATTTAATCAAAACCCTACCTACAATTATGGTATTCTCTTATTCCTGGTGTTATGGAAAAATAGCTGTTACATTTTAACATTTTACTTGGGTAATAAGGTACAATTTGGATTATAGATTTAAAATACAAGGTGTGTGTGTGTGTGATAAGACTAAATTCAAATAATTAAATAATGTGTGATGGTTCTATAGCAAAAGTTCACACAGTATTTATTTATTTGGGGATTTGGTTATTATACCTTGTAGTTCTAATCTACTTGAGTGCTATCCACAGCTCAGCCAACCCTTCCTATGTAAAGTCATGTCTGTTTGAGTGTGTTGGGTAACTTAGTTGTTTTGTTGTAAAGTCACATCACATTCACACTCTGTATACTACTGACTATACACATGAAGTGCTAGCTGAGTTGTAGGTAATATATATATATATTTTTCTTATCCCTAGTACACGTGGTACAGGCCATGATAATCATGGTGGGTAGTTAGCGACTGCTTTTTTACTGTAAGTGCACCACATGTCTACACATGTGAAAGCAGTTCGACTTTGCACTTACAAATGTGCCAGAGCCCTGTTTGGTTACTTGCACTCGCTGGTGGGGTTGGACTTTTGCAAGAATCGGGGGCCATTGGAGCATTTTTTTTTTTTTTTAACAGAAAAAAGTGTCCAATGCGGGAATCGAACCCGGGTTGTAGTGGTCGAAAACCAATGATTTAGACCATGGTGTAGATAATATGATAGTATAATGTGTGTTGTGTGATTGGTCTGTTAAACCTCTCTTATCATAATTACAGTATGTATCATCTCTCTCTCTCTAATCCAGCCTACTGTAGCTCAATCATTTTTCAAAGCCCCCAACCAAATTGCCTACTTTAATTTAATCGATTATAATTCAATACAGGCTTTTAATTCAACAGAAAGAACCTCCAATCCCTTGGTGTGTGTGTTCTTCTTTCTTATCTCCACACTGGGTGAAATAGAATGCATCTGCCTTTGTCATTAAGACTGGGAGCACTACTCAGTGGCAGGCCGACTTAGCTCCAAAATAAATGGCCGCCTCTGACATGAGGAATAGACGCCATGTGCAGCCGCTCCTAACATGGAGTACAAACGCTGCTCATCCTGTATCCCTGGATTAGGAGCCCTAAGAGGATACTATCAGCCGGGCCAGCTGAGCCCAGGTTTTTTAGTGAGCTTGTTACTGCTCCCCCTCCTCCTTTTTCATCCGGGCTTGGGACCAGCAAAGGCGGAGTTGGTGTGTGTGTTGTATTAAAGAAGCGTGCTGTATTAAAGAACATATAAATGATAAATAATTTTATTGAATTCTCATAAATAAAGCAAGAGGAAGACATCTCTTGATTGTAAAACTAAAAGTTGCTTAATTACTTGCGCATATCAACTAATTTTAATTATTCCAGAATTGGCCAAATACCCAATTAATCAAGATAAGCTAACTATGTATGTGTTTCAGGCTATTGGTTCTCATCAGTGTGGTGCAAGCTGTACCTCAACAACCAAAAAAGTTGTTCTTTGAGACTCCCTATAAAATCAAGGAATGGGTGTAAAGGGTGTGAGAACACCAAACTATATGAAAAAATGATACAAAAGTACCACAGTATGATTTCACTTTTGTACTATTTTTCATATCGTTTGTCGCTCTTGCGCCCTTCTGGCCTTAAATACCTATTCCATGATTTTTCAGGAAGCCTCAAAGACCGGCATATTTGGTCAATTCTGGAATAAGTTAAAACCAGCGATTGGTTGATATTTATCCCGACATATGGCGCAAGCCATTAGCAAATTTTAGTTGCAAGATCAGGGGAGATGCCTTAATTTATCAACCTGATCCCAGCACAATTCCACTTTTGTACTATTTTTTCATGTAAATAATGATTGGCCAGTTTTTAGCATCCTATTTTGACAGGAGAGGTGATTTCTTTATTTTTATAGATCATTATCCCCTCCCCGCAAAATTCCATCTGTACTAGCAAGCAGGATTTTTAATTGTTTAAAATTGACAGGGTAATCATCAACATGAGGTACAATCACCAATATGGAGGTCGGTCATTAATGGAGAATGTCATTTCTGGTGGTTTTATGGGTAAGGCAACTTTCCCCACATGATGTGACTTTAATTGTTCATACTGTTAAAGATATCCCCTTCCAGAACCAAATTGGAAATCTTAATAAAATATGCCTTTAAAATTGGTTGTGTAAACTTGTGTTTCATAATTTTTTGCAATTTTACTGAAAGGTTTGGTAGTATAAGTTTTTAGCAGCCAACTGAAAATATACCTGTTCAAAATAAATAAAAATAATTTTTACTGGTGAAAAAATTTAATAAAAATAATTGTTGATCAAAAATGCTATAAAATTTAAAGGTTATATACTCATCATTTAATGCATACAGCAGATGAAAAGCCTAAATAGAAAGCTGTTATAAATAAACCCAAAATCAGTTAAATAATGTTGACTGATATCCAAAAACTATTTTTAAAAATAGGATAAATTTAGCAAAAAATGGCCTAAAGTCAATTATGCCCATATAGGAATTTGGCTCTCACCAAAATTCCTGCCCCTGCTGGTTGCTCTTCTCTAAAGACACCAAAACGGTACCATTAAACCACAAGTTTAACTTCGTCAGGTTCCTCCTATTTTATGATGATAGCTGCAATCAACTACTTTATGGACCTTGTTGTCTACTGCCCTTCTCAGATGTCTACCAGTGTAGATCCAGAGAGAAGGAGAAACTATTATTTTCTCTCCTTTATGGTTTTGTGCTTCTGACATTCTATATACAGTTACGAGCGTCATTCCTCATCTCCTAATCAATCAGTCAGTTTTCATCTCTGTCACCGTTTGCTTTTTTTTTTGGAATGGCGCCCTCCTATTGGTTGGCTACGGTCACGCCACCTTTGCCCACCCCCACTCGCTATTTCGTCTTTGTAACTATTGTGTTGGAGCGGGTCGCTCCCAAAATAAATGCATATATTAGATAATAACCAAATGGAGTCCTCTCTTTCTTTTTCCCAGTAAGAGACGCCTACGGAAGCCAACAGTACATAGACAGATAAAGCACATAGGCTATAGTTATTAACCAATATATGCATTTATTTAAGGCGCCAATTTATAATTGTAACAAATAGTATTTGAATCAAAACATTCAATCGGGTAAAACACGGGCGTTAATGATCCAACAGGTCCACGTGTCTAAATTAAAACACGGGCGTTGCCCGGGTCATTCGGCTAGTGGTATTATAACTGTGGGGTGGCCTGGAACAAATGTGTAAACTACTGAATATTGCTGAGAGACTGCCATTGGATTCCACAATACGGTGAAATATTTCTGGAGCTGATTCTCAACAGAGATTAAAGAAAATGTAGTTATGGAATATCGCTAGTTGATGGCTCTGCAAACTTTTTTATATTCTTGGTTTCTCAGGTTGGGAAGAATTCTTGTAAATGAAATAATATTTTATCAGTTTTACATTCTCTCTCTCTCCTCTTTCTTCATCCCACCACCTCCCCAAAATTAAAGATAAAAAAAAGTTTGATTTTTGTTAGAAATATATATATTCACATTTAGTCAACAAGATTAAACCCATACCATGGGGTAGGAATATCACTGGGAAACCAATATACTTTTTTGATGATGGCAGAGTACACTCTTCCTCCTTTGTAAAATAAAAAAAAAGGCTTTTGAGAGACCCAATATTATCCAACATTCACAGAGTTTTACAATTCTTTTATGGGAGGTTGTACTGTATAACAGAATTGAAGGGATCAAGAACTTTTTTCTTAATTATAACAAATTTTTGTTGTTATGTCAAGTGAAAGGATCAGAGATATATATTTTGTTATTATCAGCTTTCTTGCTCTGTATTCAGTAGTCACCACCCCCATATATTCAGTACAGCTTTCAATGAATGAAGTAATAGCCTCACATTCCTGGTCTTGCTCATTGAAGAGGTTGGATATGTCTTCTTTTATTTTATAGAAGTTGCCCAAGGAGGTACCACTCATGGGAGTTGATACCAGAGGAATCCATACAATATGAGTAGTGACTGTACCACACAGTCTGGCCTTGTTATTGACACTTCACAAGTAGTTTATTTATGTGTTTGGTTTTGTTACTTTCTGATATCGCACATATCATTTTTTTTTTTTATAAACCTTATCTCATATCCCCCCTCCCTCCTGCTCTATATATTTTTTCCAAAGCTTTATCACCACTTTAATGGAGATAAAAATTTCCTCTCTCCCAAGTGGCATCTATATCTTAGAGTAGTGATATATATATAAGCAATGTTGTCTTTGTAACAGTCACTTATCTCTCTTCCTATTTGAATTTCTTTAAACCCCATTGACATCCAATGGTATCTAAGACATGATGTAACTGAAAGATAATTGCCTCTCTCTATAGAAGCCGCCGGTCCTACGTACTTTCCCACATAAAAGAACAGCTGCCAACAGCTATTGTTGGTTGGCTAAGCAAGTGTTATTTTTTATAAATTACTAAACACAAGGTAATAATTTATTCAGTACTTTTGTCTGAAGATGGTAACAATGCTGTTACCGAAACGTCACACACTATTTATTTATTTGGATTTGGTCTTATTACCTTGTGTTTATAATCTATAATCCAAATTGTGCCTTATCATTTATAAATGACTAAACATCCTGCACCTAAAGAATTCAAATTAAATATTGATTGAATGGAAATAATATGAACAAATACACTCATGGACAAAACTTAAGGAAGTTTTATATTTTAAGCATGAACTACTCCTTATTTGCTTATATAACGCTGTATTTTACCCATGCATGTAAATTTGAACGTTCTTAAAAATAATAAATAAATAAAAAATATAATTTAAAAATATATATATACATGCTAAGAGGTACAACTTTCTTAAGTTTTGTCTTTCAATGTAGAATCCATTACTTATATTTGAAAAGGGTTACACAGGTTGCAAAGGCAAAAGAGATTTTTAGAGAAATGAAGGAACTATTGAGAAGAAATCTAGTTGTGGAACTAAAGACTACCTAAATATATTTCTGGTTATTTTAACTGCCAGGATATGTGGTGGTAAACACTGACCATTGAACTAGAGATAAAAATGCAGACATTTGCTATCTGGAATACTAGAAAGATCCTCAGTATCATCTGGACAGATGGGTGGCAAACAAAAGATTTAATAGAGAATATATCATTTTCTAAATTCTAGGTGATCAAGAAAAGGAAAGTTTGCCGAACCTGTACTACTTATTGGCCATGCTGCAGAGATAGACCTTGGATGAAAATATACCAAAGATGGATTAATTTGATATTCTGGTAGAATGGTCTGGAATTATGCAAAGAAGTGAAGCTTAGAACAGGGTAAATGGTGTTCAATAATGGCGACATCCATGTCATAGATGGAATTACCAATGGTGATAGAACAAAACAAAAATACTAGATTATAAGACATTTAAAAAAAAATACCATTTTAAGAAGTATTTTCATTTAAAAGAAATGTGCTATTATCTTTAGAATAAAATAAGGAGCTATTAATGCCATACCCATATGGTATGGAATATTTATTTTGTTTTATTATCTTGTGATTTTGTCTAATATCCTAATTGTACACAACACCCTTAGCACTAGTACCGAGCTATGGGAAAGTAAATTGAATTTTTCAATGACCACAGAAGAATCTCCCATGAGAGCTCTTTCCAACACAATAACAAGGATTTTTAAAATCTTTATTCAGAAGGTGGTTTCTTATTATGATTGGGTTAGATAATTAGTTCGAGTTGGAGTCGTCAAAAGTAGTTGGCAGGTTATGTTTTGTATCACCCTAGTAGGGAATGATAAGGCATATAATTTGGTTTATAGATTATAAACACAAGGTAATAAGACTAAATTCAAATAGTGTGCGATGTTTCAGTAACAGCGTTGTTACCAAATGTCACACACTAGTTATTTATTTGGATTTGGTGTCATTACCATGTGTCACTTTAGTGGAGGATGATGAGCACAGATGTGGCTGACACTGAAGTCGTCTATAACTCAAGATGGGGTGTGCAGGAATGTCCAAGCGAGCCTACTCCCCCTCCCTACCCCAAGAAGATCTACCTCCAGTCAAGAAGACCAAAAAGAATGTTTCCTTCAAGGATGTGACAGTCTATTACTTCCCCCGGGCCCAGGGGTTCATCTGTGTTCCCAGCCAGGGGGGTTCCTCTCTAGGTGACCATCTCTCTGTTACATTCTACTAGAACAACTCTTCTAAGCAACTGGTTGGAGGATGCCACCTGCATTTGCAGTAGAACCTCCCATGAGTGACTTGCTTTAAAAATTCCTGATCTCTCTTTCTCTCCTGGAGGTGGTTTCTCATTGGAGGTTAAACTGTATTAGTTGAAGAGTTATTTTGGATTTTAAAGATAGTTTTTTTTTAATATAATGATAAATGTTTTTATCTCCTATGATGATGTTGTTGCTAACGTCCGTCAAGTTTGACTATTGGTGACTGACTACATGGATAAATATTCTACAATGCTAGTGCAGAATGTAGATTAGATATTTTATTCATATAGTTTTCTCAGCAGTGTTGTTTCTTATCCCCTTGTGTAAAGATTACATGAATTCCATGAGTTCATGCTCCTCGAGCTGTTTATGATGAGCAGCGGCCTCTCCCAAAGATCCTGTTTAGTGCATCTAATGCAAGCCAAAATGTGTTCTGGAGTTGCAGGTACCAAACTACATTTTGGGCAAGTGGGATAAATTTTGTTATTATTTTCTATCTTCAATGGCTTGAGATGGCCTGTTCTAAATCTTGTTAGTGTTGTTTGATGCTGTCTATTTCTGATGTTCAGATCTCCTCCTGGGTTCACTCCACTGTACCAACTGTGCTTAGGTGGGATACTCCAGTTCTTGTTTATTTTTGTATCAGCAGTGTTTTATACAGAAGTGGTTTGCCAGTGCCTTCTTTTGTCTCTGCTGTTGGCCAAATAAATTTGGCTCTTCTGCCTTTAGGGGCGAATTCTCACCCTAAGGACAAAAGAGTGTCCCTTTTCAGCACAAGAATGAAGTCAAAAGCTTATCCCAACTTTCATTTAGTCCCCTTTTGTGTTGGCCATCCCATTACGATGTTGCCCGCCCTCTACCAGAGTGGTACTCACATTGGAAAGTACAAATAGGGATTTTTCCATTCATTGGGATTGAGATCAAGTGACATTTCTCTAAAACCCTCCAGTACTTTAGAGGACATCTTAATATGATACCACCAAAATATTAAGGATAAAATAATTTCATCTTCAACATGTGGGGTGTCAAATGACCAGGTTTTGCACTACTTCCTCTGTACTAAGTTGAGTTCATCTTGTTGAGGATGAAATATCTCCATGGACCAATTACCTACAAGTCTCTCCAATTTTCAAATATCCTGTAGTGGGTTAAATATCTTTTTTTTTTTTTTAAATATTTATATAGCTTTCAAATGGTTACCAAACCCGCCTGCAAATGACATTTTGTCATGTCCACATATATTGGAACATAATGGGTTATAAATACTCTGAGAGGATTTTCTTTTCATTGATACATTCAAACCAAGCATTGCTCTTGTAGAGCTAGCCTTCCATTAATTGGTTGTTTTTTTATATCAGTAAAACATAAGGACTTTGTTCTTTAGTTTAAAGCGTGTGTGTGGGGGGAGTCCGATTCAATTGTAAATTTGTGAGGATTGTGTATAAAAATTATGCAATTTAAGGTTGTTTATGAAAGTTTTCTTATTCTTGCCAATTTATTATTATTTATCTTTCTTCTTTTTTTTTTTATTTAGCATTTGGATACACGTGTGACTGAATTAAAAAGCAAATTTTTCATTAAAGGTGGCTACTGACAACTTATCAATTTTTTGACAGTTTGTGCCTATGAGAGGATTATATCATTGTCTTTGTTAGCAGTATTGTCATCTGTCAATTTTGCTTCTTCAACGTTACAAAAGTTGGCTAGGATATCCCATCACTTAGAATAGGGGTCGGCCAACTGCGGCTCTTTGGATGTGAAGTTGCAGCTCTTTATATAGTTCCATATGAAAATATTATTTTTGCGAGTGCCATTTATTGTTGCCAAGAAAAAAATTTTTCGCCCTTTAAAAACTTTGAAATTTTATATTGAGACGTTACAGAAACAATTTTCAATTGTACATAAATTCCTTTAAAATGTTACTTTAATTTTTCATATGTTTATTTTCAATTTCTTTTTCTCATTCATCAAAAGTCAATGATGTACATACGATATGTAAAAATACACATAAACAAATGGCTTGTAAAAGAAAGCGGCAATAAAATGAGTTTAGGTAAAATATCTTTTTCATTAGCAAACATTTCACTTTTAAAATAATAAACTTTAAAAATAAAGTTTTACTAAACTAAAATTAGCGTTTTAAAATAAAAACGTGGCATTTGGCGCAGTCGAACAGGATACGGAAAGAAAAAATGGCGGAAAATCCAAACAACCGGTGGCAAAAATTCAACGGCTCGAAGTCGGCAATTAGGCCTGAGTCATGGATCAAATTATATGATTTTGAAAATAATTCTTTAAAAGAAGATGAAAAAATCAAAAATCTTATGTACTACTTGACAGATTCAGCACTTGAATGGTATGAAGACGAGATTATTTCAAATCCTGCAATAAAAAGATGGGAAGTTGTAAAGGAAAAGTTGATTCAAAGATTTGGTTCATACAACGCAAATCCAATTGTCTCAGCATCACATCGAAGATTAAAACGAGAAGAGAGAGAGAATCAATAGAAAATTATTTTCAAGATAAAATTCGCCTGTTAAATCAAACCCATCTAACGAAGGAGGAAAAAATTCATTTATTAACAGACGGACTTCCAAATGATTGGAAAGATCTAATTGTGGCTGCACAGCCAACTGACACCATGAAATGGTTCCATATCGCAGCTTCAATCGAACAAAATAGGGCTTCAATTCAGTTTAAGCCTAAAAACAAAATACATCTCGCGACAAAAAATAATGATAATAGAAAAAATGTTTGCCCATTCTCGTGTCCAATATGTTCGAAAAAGGGAATAAAAATTAAACATTGGGTCACAGATTGTGAGGATTATGATCCTAATTATAAAAAGGATAGGCCTAATCAAAACACCTCAGTGAAACAAGTATGCGGAGCCCCGGAATTGTTGAATGTAAGTACTTTGACAAATACCCCTACACAAGGAGCTTTCAAGCTTATCAACATAAGTGTTGAAGTAAATGGAATTCCTGCGCAAGCATTTGTGGATACTGGAGCAACAGTATCAATAATCAATTGGCGATTGTTCAAGCGAACCCGTCTTCAACTTCAACCAAATTCAGACATTCACATCAGCCAAGCGGATGGTGTTACCAGGACATGTGGAAGCCTTCAGACCAAGGTAAGAATAGATAAACTAATTAAACCTGTAACTCTCCATGTAATGAAGAACTTTAAATATCCACTCTTGATCGGATTAGATGTTGCATCTCTTTTTAATCTTTTAATAGATGTCAAAGACAAAACAATTTACACCAAATTTGATGGATTACAAAATCCAATTCTTGCAAATCATCTAGAAGAGATAAGAGAACATGAATTAAAAAAATTACTTGAACACAATAGGAATGTATTTTCTCAGCATGCTATTGATTTGGGAAAAGTAGCTATACAACATAAGATCATCACGAAAAGTGAACAACCAATTTCTCTTAGACCCTATCGTCGTCCTCTAAAAGAGTATGAAGAGATAGCTGAACAAGTTAAAGAACTTCTCGAACACAAGTTAATAAGAATTTCAGATTCTCCTTGGGCATTTCCTGTTGTTATGGTTCCCAAGAAGGATGGAAATAAAAGGATGTGCATTGATTACAGACGTCTTAATGAGATCACACTGGATGACAGGCAACCCCTACCTCACATACAGGACATGTTTGATCGATTGCATGGATCCAGATTCTTCTCTACCCTTGATGTTGCATGGGGTTATTGGCAGATCGAAATGGACCCGCAATCTATTCAAAAAACTGCATTCGTCACAAACGATGGTCATTATGAGTTTTTAGTGATGCCCTTTGGTTTAAAAAATGCTGCTTCAACGTTTCAAAGGATAATCCAACATATTCTAGGTGAATTATTATGGAAAGGAACTTGCTCTTTCCAAGATGACATATTGGTGTACACGAAAACATGGCAAGAGCACATAGAGCTTCTTAGTAAAGTTTTTGACAAATTAAGACAGTACAACATGAAATTAAAATTGTCGAAATATATTTTTGGAAGAACTGAAGTAAAATACCTCGGACATATCATCAGTCACAATCAATTAAAACCTGATCCAGGAAAAGTAAAATCTATTCAAGACTTTCCAAGACCTGATACTGTAAAGAAAGTTCGTCAGTTCATGGGATTGGCAAATTATTACAGAAAATTTGTGAAGGACTTTTCTAAAATTTCATTCCCCTTGGTTCGACTCACTCGGAAGAATCAGCCCTTCATCTGGAATGAGGAAGTAGAGGAGTCATTCGCTAAACTTAAAATGGCACTATCTACAAAACCTGTCCTTGCTATCTACAACCCGGACTACCCCTCTAAAGTTTATACAGATGCCTCCAAATATGGAATTGGAGCAATCCTAACACAAATTGGTCCAGACAATGAGGAACATGTAATTGCTTATTACTCCAAAACACTGCAACCACACCAAGAGAATTATTCTGCTTATGAGATGGAATGCCTAGCCGTGATACAAGCAACTGATCACTTCCATGTATACATAGAAAACCAACCATTTGAAATCATCACTGATCATGCGGCGCTCCAATGGCTTTTCACCATGAAGAAACCGAAACCTAAGTATTTTAGATGGATTCTTAGTTTATCCTCGAAATCATGTAACATCGTTCATCGTTCTGGAAAGCAACAAACTCATGTTGACGCCTTATCAAGACTCCCAGTTGTTAACATTGCAACTCAAGAACTTCAAGAACACCAACAAAATTCAGATTTGAGTTTCTTGAAAAATTCCCACACTCACGACGGTGTGGTAATGATCAAACAAAAAGGAGTTTTTAAAGCAGTTGTCCCAAACTCGCTTACCAAAAAAATATTGGAAGAATATCACGATTCATTGAGTCACCCATCAATAACCAAAACATGCAAACTTATAACTCAATGTTATTGGTGGAAAGGAATAACAACTGATATCAAGAATTATGTTCGATCTTGTAAATCTTGTCAACTAGTGAAGGTCAGACATGAACCAACTTTAGGAGAAATGATCACTTCAACGTCAAATATCCAACCATTACAAATGATCGGTTGTGACACTATTGTACTGGGAACAGCAGCAGCTAACACAAAGCATAAATTCATTCAAGTTTTTGTTGATCACGCAACTCGTTATCTATGGGCATATCCCACAATAACAAACACTGCTCAAGCTGTCACTCAATGTCTTGATAAGATAATCAAATCTGTTAATTCGATCAATACTATCTTAACAGATAATGGCAAAAATTTTATATCAAAAGAGTTCAACAAATTTCTTTCTTTACAAGGAATTAAACACACATATACTTCGCCTTATCATCCTCAGTGCAATGGCATTTGTGAGAAATTAAATGATACGATAATGACAAAACTGAGAATAGCTGTTCTAGAGAAACCTAGATGTAAATGGAGCTCATTGTTACCGCAAGTTGTCAAAAATTATAATTCCACACCACATGACGTGACTGGTTTTTCACCGCTTTTCTTAATGTATGGAATCGGTAATGTACCCGAATTTGCCGACCAAACTCCAATTACAATTGAAGAAGCCAGGAAGAAAGCTAGCCTGCGGACAGAACAAAGTAGAAGTAAGTGGAAGATTAAACACGATAGCCATCACCCCAAGTATGTCTTTAAAGAAGGAGACTTAGTCATAAGAAAAATTGCCTTCAACGACCCTCGTCTCATCAAGACATCACCAAAATATGAAGGACCATTTGTCATTCAAAAAAAAGATATCTGATGTAACCTACGATATCTCTCTGAAAGACCAAAAGCAAGCAAGACGCGTTCACATATCTCAACTTCGACCATTTATTACCCGAGAATAAATGCTTCAAGAAGGGGAATATGAGACGTTACAGAAACAATTTTCAATTGTACATAAATTCCTTTAAAATGTTACTTTAATTTTTCATATGTTTATTTTCAATTTCTTTTTCTCATTCATCAAAAGTCAATGATGTACATACTAAATTAGTAAAAACTCAATAAAAACGATATGTAAAAATACAGATAAACAAATGGCTTGTAAAAGAAAGCGGCAATAAAATGAGTTTAGGTAAAATATCTTTTTCATTAGCAAACATTTCACTTTTAAAATAATAAACTTTAAAAATAAAGTTTTACTAAACTAAAATTAGCGTTTTAAAATAAAAACGTGGCAATATATTGCAATTTTTGACTCTTCCAATTCAAAAGTTTGCCGATCTCTGACCTAGAATATAAAATTTACCGCAGTGCAAGTCACTACTATTATAATAGTCCCGTAAATGGAAGGTTTCATTATACTAATGATCCAGACTGTGATCTAACTTCCATACCCAAAAGCAATTTTTTAAATGTGTTCTCAATATATTAAAAAAAAGATAAACTTTTATAAATTGTGGCCAAATGAGGTGGCCATTCTCTAACACAGTAAATGAAATTGATCCTCGAGGAACTTGCAGCAATTTGAAACAGTGTTACTACTATTATACTATAGTCAGCATCCCTAAGAAAAGATGTGCTCAAAACTCATGAAATAAAATTTATTTGCATAATTAGAGTCAGATGGAACATATTATGATATTTACATAGAAATTTCTCAATCCTCTCCATACCACCCTTTGCTTTTCTCTACTATTTTTCACTATCTCTATGGTATCTTCTTCTGTTTCTCAGTTACCTCAGTTACAATGCTTCTCTCTTGCTGTTCTGATACCCGATGCTTCTCTCTTGCTGTTCTGATACCCGATGCTTCTCTCTTGCTGTTCTGATACCCGATGCTTCTCTCTTGCTGTTCTGATACCCGATGCTTCTTTCTTGCTGTTCTGATACCCGATGCTTCTCTCTTGCTGTTCTGATACCCGATGCTTCTCTCTTGCTGTTCTGATACCCGATGCTTCTCTCTTGCTGTTCTGATACCCGATGTTTCTCTCTTGCTGTTCTGATACCCGATGCTTCTCTCTTGCTGTTCTGATACCCGATGCTTCTCTCTTGCTGTTCTGATACCCGATGCTTCTCTCTTGCTGTTCTGATACCCGATGTTTCTTTCTTGCTGTTCTGATACCCGATGCTTCTCTCTTGCTGTTCTGATACCCGATGCTTCTCTTGCTGTTCTGATACCCGATGCTTCTCTCTTGCTGTTCTGATACCCGATGTTTCTTTCTTGCTGTTCTGATACCCGATGCTTCTCTCTTGCTGTTCTGATACCCGATGCTTCTCTCTTGCTGTTCTGATACCCGATGCTTCTCTCTTGCTGTTCTGATACCCGATGTTTCTTTCTTGCTGTTCTGATACCCGATGCTTCTTTCTTGCTGTTCTGATACCCGATGATTCTTTCTTGCTGTTCTGATACCCGATGCTTCTTTCTTGCTGTTCTGATACCCGATGCTTCTCTCTTGCTGTTCTGATACCCGATGTTTCTCTCTTGCTGTTCTGATACCCGATGTTTCTTTCTTGCTGTTCTGATACCCGATGCTTCTTTCTTGCTGTTCTGATACCCGATGCTTCTCTCTTGCTGTTCTGATACCCGATGTTTCTTTCTTGCTGTTCTGATACCCGATGCTTCTTTCTTGCTGTTCTGATACCCTATGTTTCTTTCTTACTGTTCTGATACCCGATGCTTCTTTCTTGCTGTTCTGATACCCGATGCTTCTTTCTTTCTGTTCTGATACCCGATGTTTCTTTCTTGCTGTTCTGATACCCGATGCTTCTCTCTTGCTGTTCTGATACCCGATGTTTCTCTCTTGCTGTTCTGATACCCGATGCTTCTCTCTTGCTGTTCTGATACCCGATGTTTCTCTCTTGCTGTTCTGATACCCGATGTTTCTTTCTTGCTGTTCTGATACCCGATGTTTCTTTCTTGCTGTTCTGATACCCGATGCTTCTCTCTTGCTGTTCTGATACCCGATGCTTCTTTCTTGCTGTTCTGATACCCGATGTTTCTTTCTTGCTGTTCTGATACCCGATGCTTCTTTCTTTCTGTTCTGATACCCGATGCTTCTTTCTTGCTGTTCTGATACCCGATGCTTCTTTCTTGCTGTTCTGATACCCGATGTTTCTTTCTTGCTGTTCTGATACCCGATGCTTCTTTCTTGCTGTTCTGATACCCGATGCTTCTCTCTTGCTGTTCTGATACCCGATGCTTCTTTCTTGCTGTTCTGATACCCGATGCTTCTCTCTTGCTGTTCTGATACCCGATGCTTCTCTCTTGCTGTTCTGATACCCGATGCTTCTCTCTTGCTGTTCTGATACCCGATGCTTCTCTCTTGCTGTTCTGATACCCGATGTTTCTTTCTTGCTGTTCTGATACCCGATGCTTCTTTCTTGCTGTTCTGATACCCGATGTTTCTTTCTTGCTGTTCTGATACCCGATGCTTCTTTCTTTCTGTTCTGATACCCGATGCTTCTTTCTTGCTGTTCTGATACCCGATGTTTCTTTCTTGCTGTTCTGATACCCGATGTTTCTTTCTTGCTGTTCTGATACCCGATGTTTCTTTCTTGCTGTTCTGATACCCGATGCTTCTTTCTTGCTGTTCTGATACCCGATGTTTCTTTCTTGCTGTTCTGATACCCGATGCTTCTTTCTTGCTGTTCTGATACCCGATGCTTCTTTCTTGCTGTTCTGATACCCGATGCTTCTCTCTTACTGTTCTGATACCCAATGCTTCCTTCCACTTCTCAGTACTTCTGCTGCTCCGCGATGTACTCTCTTGATTCCTGATGCCTCTTTATTGCTTCTCCGATGCATGGTGCTTCTCCCTCTGCTCCAATCCCTGATGCTCTGAAATGCTCTGACCTCTCCTTCTCTAAATCCCTGATATTCTACCTCTCCTCTCTGCTTTGTGATGCTTCTCCTTTCACCTCTCTCTCTCTCTGGAGTCATGTGGGGGACACTGTGGCATACACTAGACAGTGAGGCCTTTCCTTACTACTTTTAACAGATGGGGGGTCGGTGGAAGGCTGGTTAAACCGTTTGGTTTTCGACCACTATGACCCGGGTTCGATTCCCGCATTGGACACTTTTTTCTGTTTAAAAAAAAAATGCTCCAATGGCCCTCGATTCTTGCAAAAGTCCAACCCCACCAGCCAGTGCAAGTAACCAAACGGGGCTCTGGCACATTTGTAAGTGCAAAGTCGAACTGCTTTTCACATGTGTAGACATGTGGTGCGCTTTCAGTAAAAGCAGTCGCTAACTACCCACCATGATTATCATGGCCTGTACCACGGGTACTAGGGATAAGCAAAAAAAAAAAAAAACTTTTAACAGACTCTTCCTTTTAATGATAAAGCACAATTTGGATTATAGATTATAATAAAAGAAAATAAGACCTAATAAATTATTTGGATTAGGTCTTATTTTCTTTTATTTACTCCTTTTAATTTACATTCTCCTGATTGTGCCACAAAGTACTGCATACAAATCACAACCAGACTGTTGATGATCATAAAACCAAGCTGAGACAATTATGAAATGACAAATCTTGACAGCCATATAAATATGTGGAATATTACATGGTTTCCCCTACAATTTTCTATTTATAATCTATGTGAATTAGCTAATAAATGAGCATTCCAAAAAAGTTTGGAGAGAAGACTAAAGGCAGAGTTAGCATTAAATATTTTTCCATGCTTTCTTATTCAGTTCTTTTCAATTTAATGACTTACTAACAGACAAGCAGTTAACCAATGAAGACTTACCTGTTTTGGCCAGATTACCAAGATGTATTGACAACTCAGACACCATAGCAGTCAACTGTAAAACTTTTCACTCCTGAAGGTTAGCCCAGTGAAGATCCTGGGCAGATAATAGAAGTGGCATCTGCTAGGGCCTCTGGCACAGCACATCATTGCACCAGTGTTCACATTGTAGCCCAGAAGTCTCCATTTGCCGCAACACATTTAGGACTTTGGCTGCTTACATGCTATCATGTAGATGCCTCTCTGCTTCAAGCCCTATCACACATGCCTCTAATACCCTCGGTCAGCATTTCAACCACTGACTGTATTCTGTCAAAGTAGAGTGAAGTTCACTCTAAGATTCAGTTTCCAGAATATATTTTGTCTCCAGGACAACACTTCACATATTTTTGAAGTTAAATGTACATGTACTTTTCATAATAAAAATATACATTAAAAATACACAAAAATAATTTCCCTGAGTTTTAAATAAAAAAAAATAAATTCCTGAAATAAAATCCCCCACAAAATTTCTTATTATTTCCTTTATTTGAAATTTGCCAAAAATATCTTATTTTTTTCATGGAAAAAATAACTCTTGTGCCACTGATGACCCCAATCAAGGCTAAAGCAAACCAATTTACTGTGATAAACAATGTATATACTCACATTCTAAATTTTACCACAATTGGGTGGGCTCTTTACAAATAAAAGTACTTCTCAACGAAGGTGATGACTTGGAAGTGTCATTAAAAGTTTAGAAAATAAAATCTAAGGTTTGTTCAATTTTAACTATTTCAACAGCTAGGTATTGATATATTTTTAAGTTTTGAAGCCTCGAAGTTACAACATGAAAGTCTTGATAAATCTTATATAAAGTGGATCATTATTTTGTTGTAAGTTTAGTGTCTAGAAAGCTCTGTTGTGTGTAGGCATGGACACCCAGCACTGCGAGATGGAATCTTTCTCCATCCAGGAGCACCTGGAAGAAAAGAGGAGGGGCCATATTGAAGTTCTCAAGAACAGGAAAAGGCTGGCAGCCGCTGCCAACAGTACAAATTGTTCAGAGACAGACGAGAGTGAAGAGCTAAGTGACATTTCTGAATCAGAAATGGAAGCGGCCCTCAACTCTGAAGACTGCATTTTCCTCCAGCCCTTGCCTATCCATCAAAGGAGAGCCCTACTGAGGCGATCTGGGGTGCGCAAGATAGATTCCTTGGAGAAGGAGGAGTGTCGCAGCATCCGTGTGTCGCGGGAGAACTGCGGGTGTGAGTGCAAGGTCTTCTGTGACCCCGACACCTGTGCCTGCAGCAGGGAGGGCATCAAGTGCCAGGTCGACCGGATGGCTTTCCCCTGTGGCTGCACCAACGAGGGCTGCGGAAACCTCTCGGGGAGGATTGAATTCAACCCCTTCCGGGTCCGTTCCCACTTCATCCGCACCCTGATGAGGATCAAGTTGGAGCAAGAACAGGACTCGTCCATGTCTTCCTCCACCTCCACGGAGGGACATGGGGCCTTCCACCAGTGCCCCAGGGGCACAGAACGGGGGCTATGACTTCACCTCCTTCCTGGAGCAGCAGCCATCTCCGGACCTGGAAACCAAGGCTACTGCCACCCTCCTCTACAACTCCACCTCCCCCTTCAGCCCTGAAGAAAGCTCCTACTCAGACAGCTCGTCATCGGTGTCCAACGAGGAACCTTTCCCCAAACCTGAGCTAAACGGAGGGCCAGTAGAGGTAGCGGATGTGGTCCACGTCCTAACAGATATTGTCGCTAAGTCATCCGAATCTCTAGCTTCATGATGCATCTAGGCCCTCTAGAGATCAATTGCTATCCGGAGATTAAAGGAGTCTATTTTAAACAGCCAGCCCTACACATCCCTTCCTTGCTTCCACATGGTGGTGTGGTTATTCCTCCCTCTTCTAAGGTAAAAGATGAAGCACTCCCAATCTGATGAAATATTTTCTTTCTTTTTTTTTTTAAAAAGGGTGTGTCTCAATATAAAACAAAATTCAACTTTTTTTTCCTCAATGTAAAAAATTAGGCATGTTAATTCTCATATTTTCTTTTTCCCTCTTTTACAACAGTGAAAATTATTCTGGTCCCCCCCTTTTTTTTGCTGCCGCTTTAAAAAGCATGTTTTTTAAAACCACTACTTTTTATATATATATAAGAAGAAGAATTAAAAAAAAAAGTATATATATATATATTTAAATCCTATGTGTGCGTATGTATATTTCTGAAGAAAAAAATTGCCTTATTGGTTAATTGCATTTTTTAAAAAAAGGTTATAAAGAAGCTAATATTTTAGTTAATTTTTCTCCATATAATGTTGAAAAAAATCTTCCAGCTATGCACATTACTGTCGGAACTACCATTCATTCCCCCCCCCATTTATTTAATTGTGATTTAATTTTTTTTTTATATATTTTATTTATTGCTTTATATGTGCACTTTGTAAAAATATGTATTAGAGAAAAGTCATGTTTTAAAAAAAAAAATTTTTTTTTTCAATGTTTCAAATTGTCTTGAGAAAACCGCCGTCTGCTATTCCTCCCCCCTTTTTTCGTTTGTTTAAATAAGATGTTGTTTTTTGCTTTGATTGCTCCCTCCCCCCCGATGTTTTCTTCCTTCCTAGCTGAATGGATGTAAAGAGAAAGAATGTGGCTGATGCACACTGCCACCTGTTGTTCCATTGTACAACGCTAGTACAAACCTCATTGTTCTACTTTGTACTAAATAAATGACAACCAAATGGTATGTTGCAGATTTTTTTTTGTCTTCTTACCTTGGCTTTTTTACACCTCATAGTTCAACAGTAGCATAATGTGTAATCTTTGTACAAGAGGATAAGAAACAACAGTAGAACATATCTGGGATATAGTTCATATCATATCTGGGAAAAGTTTTTGAGGATTGTATCCTTTTTTTTTTTTTTTTTCTTATCCTTGGGTACACCTGGTACAGGCCATGATAATCATGGTAGGTTGTTAGCGACTGCTTTTACTGTAAACGCACCACATTTCTACACATTGAATCAGGATTGTATCCTGATTGTGATGGTTGCATAATTATGTGAAAAGTTTGACTGAAATGGTAGATGGCTTCTCACCACTATGATAACACACAATGTTGTTTGATACAAACTATCTCCTGATGCAAGAACACAGGGGCTGGAAACAAGGTAATGACAGTGCTCATTGTAACTCCAGATGTAACAACCATATACATTAAAACCTCTCCTCTCTAAAGTATAATACAATATTATACTTAGTTGCAGAGCAAAAGTGTCTTTTTAAGGGAGATGTGTGTCCTCTTACTAGAGAGTTTCTAAATGATAAAAATATTCATTTTAGCGATGAAAACTGTCCTTTTTAAAGAGGTGATAAAAAGTCAGTTATAGAAACTGAAAGTGCAGAGCCTCTTACGAAAGAGGAAGATGGTATTGCTGATAGTGGAATGGAGCCTAAAGGTTCTACAGAACCTGAAAATGATACGAAGGTTTTGGGACTCTTGTGGAAATATGTGTATATTTTTTCACTCTTTTTTTTTTGAACTCCTGTTCAACAGCGGGGGGGAGTATGTTACGACTACTAAAGGTTCTACTGTATATTACAATGAGTAATAATGTAAAACACATGGTTGCTCTCCTAACCTCTGCTAGAGATAGAGAATCACTTATTGGAGGTTGATTTGTTTACTTAACAGTTTCAATATATAAATATATAGGAAAGTTGCGACTTACTATTATAAAATATAAAAAACCTTTTGCAATTGCCCCCACGGAGTGTGGGGGCGAGATATATTAAATGATGGCTATTTAAGCTTGATGTGAATTGTTCTGGGATGTCTATTAAAACAGGAGAATATACATCCCAGAACAATTCAGTCACACTTCAAATCAAGATTAAATAGCCATCATTTAATATATCTCACCCCCCTGCTCACTCTTAATTGTAACTTTGCCTGTTGAAGAGTGAGAACTTGAAAGCCCGCGCTGTTTTAAATAAAGAAACTTATTGTGAAAGGTTTTTGATATTTTATAATATAAATATATAGCAAAGTTGCGGGAGGAATATTATAATTTACCATGAAAGGCATCTCTTCCTTTAATTCTATCCATCTGATGCATAAATAAAGGGAGAAATGCCTCTCATAGTACACATTTATACAGTTATCAGCATCATGCGTTCTTAATTCTGTCACCGTTTGCTTTTGGTTCAGTGGTAGAATGCTCGCCTGCCACGCGGGCGCCCCGGGTTCGATTCCCAGCCGATGCTTTTTTTTTTTTACAATTTTTAAAACTCATTTATATATTATACAAGAATGAAATCCACGGCGCCAATTTATAATTGTAATGATTAGTATTTGAATAAAAGCATTTAATCGGGTAAACCCTGGGTGTTGCCTGGGTCATTCGGCTAGTATAAATATATATGGCATGATATTGAAAGTCCACTAAAGAGGTAGAAATATATTCCTTCCAACTAAACTGCTTATTGGGACCTGGATTTTGCAGCTGATGGCCAAGCGGCTTCTCCTTTGTTAAAGAAGAAAAGATACACAATGGATGTTGGAAGCAAGAATCTCCCAAACAAGACAATGATAGTTGGCTTTGTCTTAGACAATGGGTGTATTAAAGGATTGATGGAAAGTTGTTAAAAATTCCTGAAGGAGATGTAAGACTCGCCGTCAGGACTGGACTGTGGGTCCTGCTGGTCTATCTGGACTGGACTCAAGGCCCTTTTATAGGGGAGATACTACATGATGACTTCATGCGGACCTCAACCAATCAGATGGTGATATGTCATAGCAAAATGGCTGATGTTTGGATGGGGAAGGAAGATCTAATAGTTAACTTATATTTCACCTATAATTGACTTGACCAACTTTTCATGTCTTTGTCAAGGAGCTGTTTTTTATCTGAAACATTTGTTCTTTCATTTGTTACAGATTGGATACATCGGAGGTAAGAAAGGGGGTCGTTCATAAGGTAGGGGGGGACATTATTATATAATAATTATTATTGTAGTTGCCTCTCTTATTAACTTAATAGTTTCAATGATAATACACAATTTGGATTATAAACACAAGGTAATAAGACCAAATCCAAATAAATAGTGTGTGACATTTCGGTAACAATCTTGTTACTATCTTCAGACAACTTCAGCACTTTTGTCTAAAGATGGTAACAACGCTGTTTCCGAAATGTCACACACTATTTATTTATTTGGATTTGGTCTTATTACCTTGTGTTAACAGTTTCAATATATATTTATGTAAATATAACAAAGTTGTGGGAGGATTATATTAATGTACCATGAGAGTCATCTCTTCCTTTTATTATGCATCATTCTGATAATAAATATTTACAACAGGAAGAATGTGGTTCAGATGGTATGTTTTGCAGGTTATAGGGCTAAGTGATACATAAATAGTATAGTGTTTATAAATTGTGAAACATTCTGTGTTGAGAAGGGCATGTTAACCTGAAAGCTCATGAAATAAAAGAAATGAGGAAAGAAACTAAACCCTTAATTCCTTATTGAATATGTCAAAAATATAAAATATCAAAATTTTTAGCAAAGGAGCAATAAACAAGAGTTGAAAGATGATTCAAGAACTTCAATTCTGGTAATACAAACTTTGCAAATGATGAAAGAATAAGTCTAGCATTAAATTTCAAAGACTAAGCACTTTTGGCAGCCATGAAAATGGACAAAAGCTTGACAACAAGAATGTTGGCCAAAGACTTTAATGTGGACTATTCCATCACCATTCATTGTCTCAAAAATCTTGGTTGCATTAGTTGTAGTGATTTGTTTAAAAAAAAAAAAAAAGATTATAATCTCGTACTGCCTTTACTGTAAATATACCACATGTAGAAAGCCATTCACTTTATACTTCCAGTTTTTAAGAGACTCATGTGGGTCCCTACAATCACTGAAGGAGGTAGACTAGTGCAAGGATTGTAGTTTTTTTTTTGCTAATCCCTAGTACACGTGGTACAGGCCATGATAATCATGGTGGGTAGTTAGCGACTGCTTTCACTGTAAGTGCACCACATGTGAAAAACAGTTCAACTTTGCACTTACAAATGTGTCAGAGCCCCGTTTGGTTACTTGCACTCACTGGTGGGGTTGGACTTGCAAGAATCGGGGGCCATTTGAGCATTTTTTTTTTTAATTATCAGAAAAAAGTGACCAATGCAGGAATCGAACCCGGGTCGTAGTGGTCGAAAACCAATGGCTTAGACCATCCTTCCACCGACCCCCCAAGAATTGTAGTTCGTTGAAGCAATACAAGTTTTACACAAGGTTCGTCATGGCTGTCAGTAATTGGTAGTTTAAACCACCTGTTATCTCCTCCATTTAAATTTGTAATTATATAACAGGTGTGTTTTGATAGATTCTGTTAGAAACTTCCTCCACGTAACTCATATTACTTTTTTATTATTTGTGAATGTATCATGAAAAAAGATTTTTTTTCATGTTAAAAGCAATTTTCGTATATTTGTGTTAAAAAAACTAAGAATTGAGGCGTTATTTTGGAAAATTGAGTTGTAGTTATTGCACTCTACCGCACCATGTGTTATAAGAAATTGAAACTATTTCTGACATGTGTGTTTTTTAAATAAAATAATTTTCTACTACTTTTGCTGCAATGATAAATTAATGGGAGGGCCTGGCTCATCAGTGGTGAACCCTCCCAGTGGTTTCGCCAGTTTAATCTACTGTACCGCTGTAATATTGCATTGGGCTGTTTTGAATTTATACTAAAGCTGACCTCTTGGAAAATATATTTTAAATGTACTATAGGCATAAGTTTTGAGGACAATAAAAATACATACAATATACATATAGTGCAATTAACCGCTATCTATATATCGGAAATGAAATCATTTAAGGATGAATGTTTCTATATGATTGCAAAGAACTCTTCCTTGTAAACTTTGAAATGAACCAGGCGATAAGGAAGATGGGTGTCTTTTATTATAAGACACCCATCTTCCTTTTCGCCTGGTTCATTTCAATGAATGTTTCTATTGCACAGAAAACAAACTTATACTATACTTACTGCGATGAAAAAATATATTTGGAGGACTTGGCTCATCAGTGGTGAACCCTCCCAGTGGTTTGGTAGATTGAATTGGCGAAACTACTGGGAAGGTTCACCACTGATGAGCCAAGCCTTCCAAATATATTTTATTGTCGTAAGGACAGTATAAATTTGTTTTGTGTGTAAAAAAATGTTCGTGCTTAAATGCCTTCATTTCAGAAAAACATATATGTTCAATTATTTAAAAAGTTTATTATCACAAAAATAGTAAATATGGGTATGATGGGGTGAGAGAGATTATGCTGCATGAGTTTTCATCGTATACATTAATTGTATATATTTTTGGATAGCATGTGGCTTCTGTTTGCTTATATACAGCTGAGCCAACGATACCCAGGATTATGTATGCTTCAGGAATTATAATCATAATTTTTTTTTTTTTGCTTATATATATATATATCCCTAGTACACGTGGTACAGGCCATGATAATCATGGTGGGTAGTTAGCGACTGCTTTTTTACTGTAAGCGCACCACATGTCTACATATGTGAAAGCAGTTCGACTTTGCACTTACAAATGTGCCAGAGCCCCGTTTGGTTACTTGCACTCGCTGGTGGGGTTGGACTTTTGCAAGAATCGGGGGGCCATTGGAGCATTTTTTTCTTTTAAACAGAAAAAAGTGTCCAATGCGGGGATCGAACCCGGGTCGTAGTGGTCGTAAACCAAACGGTTTAACCAGCCTTCCACCGACCCCCCATATAATCATAATGAGATACTGAAGTAACAATTTTAAACTTCCTATTATAATATATCAAATATAGAGTAGATATAGTATTAAAAGATATTAATAGTTACAAGATTTGGATGTGAAGAAGGAGAGGAAACCTGGGTGAGATAGGGCGCAGCAAGGAATCTGTCCATACCTCTCTCAGAATGGCGTTGACGATGTCTCTACTGTTCTTGTAACCAATCAATTCCTTGAGCTTTCAAAGCGTTCTGCCTTTAAAACAAGCGGCCTGATCTTGTAACCAGGGTGCCGTCCTGATCAATTTCCTGAGTTTCCACAGCGTTCTGCCTTTAAAACAAGTGGCCTGATCTTGTAACCAAGGAGCCACCATGATCAATTCCTTGAGTTTTCGCAACGTACGGCCTTTAAAAGCAACGTCCATATTTTGCATCTTCAGCGTTACTCCGATTATTTCCAAGGTCCTTTCTTAATGTGCAGCTTGATGTCAATGCTATTTAATATAATGAGCCAAATTTTGAAAACTTTATCCTTCATCAATATTATTATTATTTCTATAAATTATATAAACTCTAAAATTCTTATTTAGAGCCTATTATAAGAGTTCAGTAATTATCTGAGAATCCTTCATTTTAATTACTTCTAACCTCATTGTTGCTAGGTATTGGCTCTAACAATCCAACTTTTTCAAATGTATATATATAGTCAATATACACTAGAGATTGTCATGTATCATAATTATAATAAGTGTAAAGTCCTAAATGTATATAAACTTCAACGTGTGTCAGCTTTGTGAGCGATCACATAATCTTACATAAGACAATAAAGTTGTAAAAATAGTCACGCCCCAGTCCAATTTGAGCAATTTTGTCGAGGTTACATAAGACAAAATGAAAATGTTCTATATTATCACGTGGACCCTTCCCTGGGATCTTCCACAAGTCATTAAAGAGTTTTACGACCAGACGCTGGACGGCCGACATCACATATAAGATGCTCCTGGACCTTGTCTGTGTCGCGCCGCTGGCTTCTCTTAGTTGGTATCAAACCTGCTTCGTCCCTTGTGCATTAACCTCATGTTAATATTATCTTTTAAAAAGACATTTATATTCATTTCTACTGTCTCCTCAAATCTTATGTTCATAGTTAATTTAAAATACATTTTTCAAGAGCCTCAGTATCGGTATAAAAGGAAAACAGTGCAATGCAATATATTAGTGATATGGTAGATTATACTGGCAAACCACTGGGAGGGTTCACCAATGATGAGCCAGGCCCTCCCATTAATTTTTCATTGCAGTAAAAAAATATTTTATTCAAAAAAGAATCCTGTGTCAAAAATAGTTTACATTTTTTATGTCTTGCTGTGTTTATCACTTGCCTTCACAGTAACTGAAGTCTTCTGCATGGCACGTCATTGCTATCGGAGAAAATCCTCTGTAAACACATCCGTTCCTTCCTCGGTCAATGTGGCTATTATCTCCGACTCATTAAGAATTAACTTTGCAACAATGATCAAACCGCTGACGTATTTAAACGGAAAAGGAACCAAAACTAAATCGTTATAGGCACTGAAGAGGTATATAGATGTTGAAGAAGGCACTAACAGAAGAAACAATACTTTAACCATGCTGTAACGGGAGATGGATAAGAAAATATCTTCAACAATTTCACTATTAAACACAAACCCGTCCAAAGTGGCATATCGAAACTGGAATATTTAGCGATAGTTTGAGTGTTACAAAAATTGAGACTGTGTATCTTTGGCAGGGAGTTCAGAGATGTAACTGATCTGGCTAGCAAATGTGCATGACCTGTGCTCAAGACTTACGAGATGGGGAACTGAAGTGAATGGAATACAACTTAGAAATAGTGCACCGCGCACACTATGTTGCATAGAATTTTCGCATTATCATTTATACCGTTCTACAAAGAAGATACCAATAGTGATGAAAACTTTGACTTATCGGCGTGGACAAGGTGTGTCCATTAAGTTCCCGGACTGAAGGTGTAAAAAATAATTATATTTATTTTTACTATTTTCTTGTAATTGTATTGTATATTAATTAATTAATTAACTTTATTAACATCATGAAACGCGATATCCCAAACTCAGGGATATTTGCGCCAATACATTTCACTGCATTACAGCAATTCGGCTATATACAATCCTGTTCAATTCATTATTTTACATAAATTAACTAAAGAAAATTGTCCAAAGAGAAAAACAAACAACAAAGCAAAACACACAGAGCAAGCATCGCAGTTCTTTTTTTTTTTTCTAAGATTCCTTCTCTTTTTTCCAATTCAAGAGAAAGTTGTATATGTATTTACAAAATTGATCAAAATTTTTATACTTTTCTTTTTTGTCTACAAATTCATCAAGCTGTCCAATACGACCAAATCTATTTTCCCTAAAATCCCGGAAAATTGGGCACTCCAGAAGTAGATGTCTCGCGTCTTGAATTTCACCTCCGCAGAAGCATCCTGGTTCCTTCACGGCGCCGATAGTTGCCAAAAATTTCCCAAAATTGCCATGATCTGTAATGAATTGGATATTATAAAAATTTGGACGGAAAAAATCTTGGAATTCCTAATACGAAAAAGCTTCTGAAAATTTCATTAGTGTTCTCAAAAATTTCATTCATTTTTGCGTGTAAGAATGATTTGACTATACTTGGAGCATGGGGTTCGTAAGTAATTAGATCTTCAATGGACATTTGAGCTAGATCAAATTTGATTATTCTGGATTCTATATAATCTGTTAGGAGTGGAATTTTTGCCAAGCTATGCACACAGTTTGATGAAGTGGTTTTGTATGCTCTAACTGCCCATAAAATGATCTGGTACTGCATGGAGTTCAGTTTTTGTTTACAACGATTGTTTAAATATTTGAACCAAATTTCAGAACCGTATGTAAGTACAGGCCTAATGATTGTTTTGAATAAAGTTAACCTCTTTTCAGTGTCTAAACCCCACATATTGCCACTTAGTGAACATAATAAATTTTTCATACGTCCTGCCTTACACAGAATATCATTAACATGCGGTGTAAAGTTAACTTTGTTTTTCCATTTGTGATTAGAAAATTTCATTCCCAGAATTTTTACTTGCTTGACCGGCATTATTATATTGTTATTAACCTTAATAGGTATTTTTTGTCTGTTATGTAGGTATAGCATATTAGTCTTCTCTGTACTGATCGTTAATTTATTTCTATTACACCATTGGATCACATAATTTAAGGTGTATTCACTTGCGGTTTTTAGTCCTTCAATAGTCTTATTCCAGCAAATTATTGTAACGTCGTCTGCATAACATATAATATCTGCATTCATTGAATCAAAATTTATCAACAAATCATTTAGCAAAATATTCCATAGAAGTGGAGATAAAGGTCCACCCTGTGGACATCCTTTAGTTAGTTTCTTATAAAAAGTTTCTGATTCGTATGTAAATTTCACCTCCCTTTCATTATTCAAATAAGATTTTATGATCCGTATTAAATCTGAAGGAACATCATCATTATCCATTCTTTTTATAATAGCAGGCCACCATGCATTGTCGAATGCACCCGCAATATCTATAGCTATCAAGGAAGTCAATTCTTTTTGTTTATGTTTCAATATAGTTTCTATAATTTTATCCATTCCAGTAATTGTTGATCTAGATTTCATAAAACCATGCTGCCTTGAGCTCATTAAATTATTCTCTAAATAATAGTTACTTAATTTATTTTTTATTATATTCTCAAATGTTTTAGATAGATTAGATGTCAATGATATAGGTCTATAACTTTTATTTATTTCATAATTCGTTTTGCCTGGTTTTGGAATTATTTTTAAGAATGATTTTTTCCATTCATCCGGATAATATCCCATTTCTATACATTTATTGAATAATTTATGCAGAATTGGGATTATTTTTATTTTAGCCTGTCTAATCATATTGTTACTAATGTAATCAGGGCCCGGTGCTTTTTTAATATTTGTTTTTAAAATTGTTTCCTCTATTTCCTTAGATTCGATATAAACACTACTTTTATTTTTATATTTAGGCGTATAATTTCTAATCAAAATATGATCATCTTTATCCAAACCTCCAATATCATCCTGAAATAGATCGTTCATTAAACTTTTTATTTTGTCGGTCTTTAAATGATCTGGTAAATTATCTATTAGTGGTAATCCTAAATTTCTATTTTTCGATCTCAATGACTTGAATATCCTATAAGCATTACCAAATGAGTTATTTGAATGACTTTCTTCTATAAAAATTCTCCAACTCGCTCTTTTTGCCTTTTTACTTTTATTTAAATATTTATTTCTCGTTGATTTATAGGTCTTTTCAAGGACCTTTCCATGTCGGTAATACAAATTTCTAATATAGTGGAAATCGTTTTTCATTTTCTCCAGCTTCCCATCCCACCAGTATGTATTTGTTTTATGATTTCCGCTTCTTGTCTTGACATTTAGTGACAGATAAGCTGCCTCTTTAATTATTTGTGTGAGAGTCTTTACAATGTTGTCAATATCTTTGATGTTTGACGCGTGGTTTATCATGGTGATAATATTATCTACGTCTTGTATTGCTATTTTTTCGGTAAATGATTTCCAATCAGCATCTTTTTCTATAAATTTCCATGTTGAGTTTTGAACTGTCCTTTGCCTGTTAAAATTGTGATAAATGTCAAAGGTTATTGCTACGTGATCTGAAATGTGCGTCAATATAGTCGTCTTCCAGTTTTGTACCAAACCTATTGATTTTTTGTTTGAAATCGTAAGATCTATAAAGCTAGAATTTCGGCAGGTGGGTATCTTAAGATTATGAATAAATAGGTTATATACTGTATATAATAAGGAATTGACTACAGGACGGTATCATTCTTGATAAATTACGCGCGCCAAACTTATTATTAGTGCTTAGGAGATTTTTAAACAATGTCATTCCTTGTGTCAAAGCACCTTTATAATTGTGTTAATTGGAGTTTAGGAACTAGGAAGAAGTTCTCAGGTTCTATATACAGGTATATATGATGGTTCTATATGATGCCTGGGATAGGATTTTTGTCAAAAAAAGTTAAAATCAAATGTTCTGTGTATGATTACAGTGTATGATCCAATTACCATTTTCTCTTCTTTTTCCTCGAATTGCTTCCCATAAATGTTTCCCAAATAAACTATTGTAGTATCTTGTACAATTAGGCAATCACATACTAATATGAGTATTTATTTAAATTTAAAATTATACATGTGTTTTAGCATTTCTAACAAGTGAGACTTGGAGGTGGATGATGATATATATGTGAATACAGAGTACATTTTACATCATTGATATATCACATCCACCTTCTCCATCATGGCTGGTGGATGTCTGTTCCTAGGTGGCTTCCTTCTGGGCAGGATC
>CP092864.1:36546208-36558274 GCA_030710605.1 Cordylochernes scorpioides
GAAAGAGAAAGAATGTATTTTATTTATAACTTTAATATTTTTACATTATAATTTTAAAATGATACACAAGAGAAGATTATATTAGCAGGACCCACTGCTATTTATATTATTTATCACGGACTTAATCGAAATTTATAATAACTCAGACCTGCCGAGTGTAAATTTGCCAGAATTTGGAGATATCCATTTATTGCTGTACGCCGACGACATAGCAATTATAGGTGAGTCCAGGATAAACCTCCAAAAGAAGATCAAAATACTGAAAGAATATCTCGATGAGAACTTAATGACACTAAATGAGTCCAAGTCAAAGATTATGGTGTTCCGTAATGGAGGTAAACCCTCAAATAAGGATAGATGGTTCTGGAATGATAAACCCATAGCAATAACTTCAAGATATACATACTTGGGATTCCCTCTGACACCAACAATAACAACTACTCACCCGGCAAATTACTTTAAAGGAAAAGCACTTACAGCAATTAACGCCACACACCCAATATTAATAAAATCAAAAGCAAAGTCAATAAATTTATCAATCAAACTCTTTGATACAATAGTGAGAGCTGTCCTGATGTATGCCGCTCCATTATGGGCAACAGAGCATAAAGACTTACTGGACAATATACAAGACATATTTATCCGTAGGTTCCTGAATCTGCCCAGATACACTCCAGGTTACCTAATCAGATTAGAAACCGGTCGTATCTCATTGAGTGTAACAGCCTTAAAATTAACCCTGAAGTATTGGCTGCGGGTGTTGAATATGAGCAGTGACAGATTGCCACGTATATGTTTTAATAGAACACGGGAACTCTCTAATGCTTCGGGCACACCCATCGGTTTCATTAAAAAGCTCACTAATCTGCTTAACGATAATGGATCCCCTGCACTTGTTTCCTGTGATGACCCTGAAACGCTGAGGAGCGCGATTACAGGGCTCTTAAAAACAGCGGCAGACCAATCTATACAAAACGACCTTACAAGAATGGATAAATCTAAGCTATACTCTCACTACAAAGACATTCACATATCTTTCATGACGGAGGGATACCTCTTAGGGGATTTTCCTTTCCCGGTTGTAAGACTACTCGCACAAGTTAGAATACTTTCAAGTTTTTTTAGAGAAAACCACACCAAGATGCTCTGCGGTGAGGACCCGACTTGTACCTTCTGTAATTCAAAACTACAAAATGAAATCACTCACTATATTTTTGATTGCTCTGCTCTGAAAGAAGAAAGAAGAACCCTTATGCTCAAAACTGGGCAACTCTGTGCTTCACTTCCATCAATAATTGACAATATGACCCAGAATAAGTATATTGCTACGGCGTTTTATGGTTTCCACAAGTCCATATCTCAGAAGAAGGCCAAGTGATACTCACTCCTCACTTTCTTACTGTACTCTTTTTGTGTTGATTTCTTGCTTCCCTCTTTCTTATTATTATTTTTTTTTTCCTTTTCTTGTTTTTTTTTTTTTTCTTTCTCTTTTTACTCTGTATATATCTCTATTTCCGTTGTCTCACTGCTTTGTTCTTATGCATACCTCTGGTGAATCCTGTATAGGGTCAGTGACCCTAAATAAAGGCTTTTTTGTTGTTGTTTGTTGTATATTAGCAGGAAGGACACAGATTTGCAGGGTATTATCCAATTGCCTTTCAGCCAAGTTTTTTAAGTGCTTAATAAATAAATAATTTTAGTGGAAAAAAAATGTCAAAATAGAACCCAATCACATTTATTAGTCCTATCAAAGATACCCTTAGTGGTAAAAGAAGAACTAAAGAAATTCGTTTTAGATTTTTAAAATTACCACACATTTAATTTTTAATTGCCTATATGCTAAATTTTATTTTTTGATACCTCCATGTGATTTTTTAAAAATATTTAATTCATAAATTTTGGCATGGGAAAAAACTACGATTAGGCATTTATAAAGGATACATCTGTTTTGAGAGTTCCTCATAGATCACGTCAAGTAAAGGGGAAGGGGAGGGGGATATGCCATACACAGTTTGCCAGAATGCAGACCTCAGACTTGAATTCATGAGGATTTCAAGTGTTATACATAGGTTGTTCAGGATTTCATACCTAGGTTGCTGTGAATACCAAACTTATATTAATAAAGACGACAGACCTTGCATGCTAAGGATCTCAGAATTAAGTTGCTGATAAGATTTTCAGAAAATAACAAGCAAATCATCAAACTTCATAGCTCATGAATTTCTTCAGATATATTTAGGTTAGGTTAGATCAGAAATATAACAAATGGAAAAATCGACCATATTAGGCAGTAAAATTTTAGAAGGCACCTCCTGATTGTGCAACTGAGTGTTGCAGACGAATTTTACTACCTGATTTTATAATTTTCACCTTGGGTTAAAATATAGTTTCGCCTTCACTTTTGGACTTAGGTTATCATTCCATGATATATTATGAAACCTCTATTACCCTTTATTTTTGGTCGTTGAGGTACAGCCTGAATCACGCTGACGAGGGCCAAGAGTCTGAAACGTGTACGTCGTTTGCCTTTTTCTTTATTGCATCTGTAGCCGCTCCCATATATTAACATTAATATCATATTAATTGTTGTCATATAAATATAATAAAATAATTATACATCATTGCAACATCTTCGTACACATTTATTTTTAGCAAATCTTTATTGTCTTAGTAAAGTCTGACAAAAACAAATCAAAAAGGGATGATGATAACCTGCGTCTTGCAGATTAACATTTTCATAGAAACATATATATATACATATTTATTGCTAGCTATATATCAATCATTTTAAATATAAAACATAAATCATATAAAATGTAAATATTTATCTATAATATATCTCAAACACCTATATCTAACATTATATAATCTAGAAATGATTTTTGACCACACACATATATACAAAAAAAGAACTTTAACGTGTAATATACACCAATTTAACCCTTCTGATAATTTGTATAAATAAATGTAATTAAAAGTTGATTTTACAATAAATAATTTGTTATATGACTCCGCTTATAAATCAATGCCGCCCACATAAATTGGTGAGCCGCGTATTTGAAATATAAACTTTAACGAACATTTGCAAGCAATCAAACAAGAATTTCAATTTGATTAAAAGTGAAAAATAAAATTACTCATAATATCAAATTATAAATATTTAAGAAATACATATTAAATATTTATATTTAAAACAAAAAATATAACATATTTCGCAATATTTAAAAACAACGAAAACGTACATCGTTTGGTATTTAATTCAAGGCAAATTTTCAGCTTAAAACAAAATCGCTATCAAATATAATTTTAAGAAATTATTTATGTGGATTGTCGTTATTAACCACCACACATCCATATATATATATATATATATATATATTGATTTCAACACCTGATCTTTTTATCTTTTATTTTTTTCTTTCGTTTTTTAATATATATATATGTAATGATAGTTGAAGTTTGGTTGTTGTCGACTTGTAGTATCCTGTCGACACATGTAATGAAGTTGAAAATTCCAGTAGCTTTTGTAGAGATCCTGTCGACTACTGAAATATTGTTGAAGTCCTGGTAGCTCTTGTTGTACTGTGTTGACCGAGAGGAACAGTCAGGATGTAGAGTTTTCCAGTACCTCTCTGCACCTTGGAAGACCTTTAAAAGTTCTCACAAAATACAGGCAGTCGTGGTCGAGGCAGAGTGGAAAGCTGGGGATATCCACACAAAAAACGAAGACACAGTTGCACTAAGAAAGTTCCGTTAACAGATAAAAGCTGAGCTAGAAGCGCAAGATGGAGATAGACGAGTTCTTCCTAACTACATGTTGGATGAGATCGACATAACTTACGACCGACGCGGCTTGCACTAAGGGTGAACTAAACTAAACTGAACTGAACTCTACTGAGCTGTCAAGTCACTGTAAGGTGATGTATTTATAGGTTAAAGACGGGGCGACCTTATGTGACATGGGCGTTTCTGAGAAAAGGGGGGCCTTGGCATGTTCAGGTGTGAGAGGGGTCTCTGCCTTCCACCACATGTGACAGTGTGGGTGGCCTTGTTTGTGGGAATTGTAAATCGACCTGATTTATGACTTCCCTCTTTAGACTTTGTTGTTTTGGCAATACTATGCTCGATCTCTGCTTTAGCTCAACTCTTAAATCTATTACAGATTTTATTTATTTATCCACTTTGTACAAATTACATTACATAGGGTGATGCAATGACACAGATTAATCATGCGCATAATTATTTATAGATGTGTTTCTATATACAACATGACAATCTTATTATAAGTTATATACACAGTATGGGGTTGTTGGTTTAAATTACCATATATATATATATATATAATATTTGGAAATACGTAAAATAAAATGGCCTGTGTGGGAGTACAAGGAAAGAGGGAAGATAGCCAGGTTAACAAACAACCCCCTTGGTAAACAAGTATCACGACTTCATTCTCCTCTAGGGACTTATCTTTCTTAAAGCGGCTTTAAAAGCGGCTAGACGGGATGATCAAAGTTCAGTTCTCACCGAGGTGGCCTCGACGCCAGTTGTTCTAGGGGTTGTTCTGGGACCTTCAATCTTTCCTCCCCGATCTATTTCCTCACGGGTTTTTGCCTCTGGATCCTGTCTCCTGTGTGTCCTTACCACCCATCGCTCAACAACCACGACTGCTTCTAACCAACATGCCACACTGCATTCATCCAACAGCATAAACTACATTACTACATATATATATATATATATATATATATATTGAGATAACAAATTTAACAAAAGTAGATTGTGGATAAGGTGAGAAATGTGCTAAAACAGATGACATTTATGTTAAAGGTTATAGCTAGAAGTTTGGTAGTCTTATCACACATATTTATTTATTTAATTGGAACGAAATTAAACTGAATTGAGGTATTCTTTAGAAGACATAGCAATTTTTTCTTGATGGCGGCGAGATTCATATTATTCTAAAGCTAATTATTCTCCATTGACACCTGATAGAGAAATGTTGGAATTAGTCTTAGTCTCAATCAACTTCACTCTCCTGATAATCGACAGAGAAAATTTAGGATGGTTATGCCTTGTATGGTAAAGGCGGTCATTTCCTTTATAGCCATTATAGTTTTTAGACATTATTTTGTTTAAAATTCTAGTAAAATCTATATCAGTTTGTTTCGTTTCTATATTTAGATCTAGAAGGATTTAATTGATTTTTTTGCAAAGTGAAAACATTTCGGAATAATATACTCATGGACAAACCTTAAGGAAGTGGAAAGTCTAACATCACCAGTTATCTGTTTTTTTTTTTCTGAAGGAGATAGAGACAATTTTTCTCACTTTTTTTTTATCTCGCGTGTCTTCAACAGAGGTCACTGTATATAAAATATCTTTCAGAGTTGTTTTCTGAATCCCGATCTATCTCTATATATATATAAGTCAATGTCTGTCTGTTTCGCGATAAACTCAAAAACTACTGAACCAATTGGTACCAAATTTTGCATGTCGCTTTTTATAAACCTGAGGAAAATTTTCGGCTACATTTTGATTAGTATTTTTGGCTATTTCTTTTTTTCATTTGAAGAACTTTTTTTTACGCGGAGTAAATACGAGGCGAAGTAACAACACGAGGCCAATTAAGCGACCAATGAGCGTTCTGCATTTCTTTTCAAGTTGCTTGCATACTTTTTTAAAATATCTTTTTATACGAGTGTCACTTTTTTTTACAAAAGTATTGAGAGAGAAATTTATATTACTAAGTTACGGTAAGTGCACACAATGCAATAATAAAAAAAAAAACTTTACAAAATTAGCGTTACTGTATGTAAACAATGACTTTCGTAATTTTTATTAATTTTTGTTTTGGCCTTTGTTTTTTTTTTATTATATAATAATAAATAAAAGTTACAGTCAATATGATAATTCTTAAAATTAAACAAACAATAGTCAATATGCAAAAAATACAAACTAACTTAATAAAATATTCTAATATCAAGCAATATGCAAAATCTTTCATAATATTTAAATGTACATATTATTAGCATCTTAACGGCGTTTATTCGTTTTTATGTACTCCTGCAGGAAGGCAGAAATACTCGAAAGTTCGATATTGTTTTAATAAAGTGTAAAGAATCTCCAGAACTATTTTTTGCGCGGCAGTAAATACGAGGCGAAGTGACAACACCAGGCGAATTAACCGACCAATTAGCGTTCTGCATATTTTCCAAATCGCTTGCCCTACTTCGTATTACTAAGTTACGGTAAGTGCACACAAAAATGCAATTTTAAAAAACTTTACAAACCTATCGTTACTATGTACACAATGGATTTCGTATTTTTAATTTTTGTTCTAGCCTTTATTTTTTAAAAATATTTTTACAAAAAAAAATCATATGTAGTGAAAATTTAATATGAATTACTGTCTCATTTAACAGCCAAAACATGTGTTTGTCTATAATCCATATACCCTTTGGTTTTTATCAGCCTAAAATAGTAACATGGCTTATTTTGGCATTAGTTTTTTTTTTAGTATTATTATTTTTTGCTGACATGTTGATAGGGCACTACATTTTACAGAGTTACGGTTAGTAAACAATGCAGATTTGACAATATTTACAAACTTTTATTACTGTATGTAAACAATGGGCTTATGTTTTGTCATTTTTGTAATGGCCTTTGTTTTGTTATTCTTTAAAAAAATCATATGTTTCATTGATAGTTTAAAATTTAGTCTGTTGTTGTCATATATTTGCCTAAGTTCCATGTGCCCTTTTATTTTTTACTGAGCATTTATTGACATTTATTAACATGACTGTATTTTGGCTTGCATTTTTATAAGCCTATTTATTTTTCTTACTGAGAGAGATGGGGAATTGCACTCGGGGGAATTCCCGGGCGAAGCCGGGTCATTCGTCTAGTACAAGATATAATCATTAAGTTCCTGGACTCGCTTATTAAAAAGAAAACTGAACTAGTTCAAATAAAATTGACTGTTTTTATAAAATATTAAAAGTTCATGCTACCTGGGAAAAAATAATCAGCCACATGTTATTTTTATTGTTCGAGAAATTCCAATTTAAAACAAACCTAGCTTCAGCCGCTCGGCGAATTTTGAGATGGAATTTTTAAGAACAATGGGTATGTTTGAAATTGTGTTTCAAATAGGGTAAATCGGTTTCTGAAAGTTTGCTAATGATTCAAAAAGCGTTCGGAGAAGAGGTTTTTAAAAGAACGAAGGCTTTTGAATGTTTTAAAAAATTCAAAAAAGGTTTCACGTCAGTATTTTATAAGCCAAGGTGCGGGAGACCACAAACTGACCACATCGTTAAAAATGTTCAAAATATAAAATTCTGATCATGAAAAATCGTCGGATAACAATAAGAGTTTTCAGAAGCGACCAACATATCATTTGGACTATGCCAGGAAATCAATCACAAAGATCTAGGTTTGAAAAGAACTACAAGCAAGTTTGTGCCTTGTCATCATGACAACGCACGCCCACACACAGCCCATTCAGTACTGCTTTTTTTGGCCCAAAACAACACCCCTCTCCTACCTCAACCCCCTTATTCTCCATATTTAGCTCCTATTATATTTTTCCTTCATTCCAAATTTAAAATGATAATGAAAGGGAAGAGGTTTGACACTAAAGAAGGAATAAAAAATAAAATAGCTGGAAATCTTGAGAAGTCTTACGGAGGACAATTTTGCAGCATGTTTCGCTAGTTGGGAGAAAATATGGAGGCAATGTATTGATGTATAGGAGGATCCTACTTTGAAAATTATAAAAAAAATATTTATAATATTACTTAGTATAAAAAAGTTATACTACCAGTCCCCGAGAACTTAATGATCATTCCATGTACATGCTAAAAGGTAAAACTTCTTTAAGTTTTGTCCATGAGTGTATGTATATATTGAATATTTTCGCATCGTTCACAAACTGGTCCCATATTTGCTCGCTGTTTCGATGACTCTCTGGAGAGTACTATCCAAATCAAGATACGATTCAAACTGTTAGAAACAAACATTATAAAGGGGTCATCAAGTCTCCAAAACGTCGAAAAAATAAAATTTGGTTGATGTGAAAATATCTAATATACTCGTATATACTTATTATTATTTTTTAAAGCGAGTTTTAAAATTGTTCAAAATGAGTAAACATGTATATATAAATCACACATTTTTTTTACTATGTGAATTTCCCCCCCAAGAAATAATTTTTGAAAAGAGTTTTTATATTATTTTAATTTACAAGTATGTAAAAAATATATATATATTTAAGAAATTAGTTGTGCGTGTGAAGATATGTATTTGTTTTTCACCTAGCTAAGAATAGAGTTTACTTTAAAACTGAGTAAGTTGGGGTAGGGTTAAACTCGTTGATTGCAGCACTCTAAGACCTGGGGCCACATACATAGCCATTATCATTATTACAAAAGTACCACCTTACCAAAAAGAACAAATAGCCAAACTAGGTTATTTCAAAATGAGAGGAAGGAACTACTGCGAGTCTGTGTTACATAGAACGTCCGATGTCAGCGTCCCCTCCATCCTTCAACACCAGATCCCATCATTGATTGATTTGGATTTTTTTTACTATTATCAGCATCGTGACCTGCTCAGACATTGCCTAGGCTTTTCAACTAGTCAGCAGGATAACCTAAGTAGTTCTGCCTTCAAGAAACCTGACTTCTAGTTCATCTTCTATCATATCTGATACTTCTATCTATTTATCCTCAACCATCCATAGATTTGTGGTTGGCAGTATTCCTGTCCTCTCAGAGTTTCCTTTCAATGGGTATTATTTTGACGGTATCCTATCTACATATTTATCCTCCACCATCCATATATTGGTGGCTGGCAGTATTCCTATCCTTTCAGAGATTCCCTTCTTCGGCTAGTCTCTTTTGACGGTATCCTATCTATCTATTTATCCTCAATCATCCATAGGTTGGTGGCTGGCAGTATTCCCGTCCATTCAGAGATTCCTTTCATTGGCTAGTCTTTTGATGGTATCGTAAGATCTTCTCTCGAAATTGCCCAAGAATTCCATTCTTGGCCTTTTTTTTCCTGGCCTTCCTTCCATACATCCCTCCAGTAATACTTCTAGCTACTACGAGTGTTGGATAAGATGTTCAAACACGCTGGTTCCCCTCCTCTCGATCGTCTCTAGTAGGCCATTTCCTTCTTCGATCATTTTAGGACATCTTCTTTGTTTAGTGACATTCCACGGTATTCTCCCCATTCGACGCCACATCTAGAAAGCCTGTAGCTTTTACCATTTGCGTCTTTTAAAAGAGTAAAAAACACGCCCAATGAGGCCTTTGATAAATTGATTTTTCGTTTTAATCCGATGCCTGCCAACTCTGAGATCCGACCACTTGCAGATCAGCTGCTTCCACGGGTTCACGCGCCACCTCGAGCACCCCTAGGTATATATATATAAACAGTGCATCTTTAATTGGATCACCACGCCTAGATACAAGGTGGAAGCTTTAAATTGACACAGAAACCAACAAATTACGAGCGAGGAGATTGATACTTTTGTCATTTCTTCCATTAACACAATAAACTTTCTATCTTCTCTACTTCTCCAATTTATAATTATTTAAATCAGGAAGATTCATTTCAAGAATGAAGCTTTTAAAATTAAATAAGAAGATTATAAAATCATTAAGATATCATTGATGTTTTTCCATTCACCATTTGCACCCACCCGACATGTTGTTAAGTCATCAAAATGTCAAAAGCAGTTCTGATTTGAGGATAACAACTCTCAACTCTAAAAGTTCGGTAAAACATCCTCGAAGAATAAGACAGTACTGCACAGATAACAGGATGAATTCACGCACGGAAGGGGCTGGTGTTATAAGCTCAGTAACAAATGCTCTCAAACGCTTGGGAAAGATCCATGACAATTCAACAACAAATTCAAGACCAGCGAAGAATTCCGCTCTAGTTAGAAACAACACAAATAGCATGTCCTTCACTAAAGCCGAAGAAATCAACCTTCTTCCCCAAATCTCCATACAAGAGGTTTTAAGAACGCAACAACAAAATACTTCAAACAAACTTTTAGATAGAAAACACGCCCACAAGCCAAAATCTCGATTTCAAACAATCCAAAGCGATAAAGGAAAATTCAAAGTCATTCCTTGTCGTCAAAATATTTCACCGGAAGGCTTTTCCAATCTGTCTGAAACGGAGTTACTAGCTTCCAATAAAAAATGGGACGGCAATTTGCTATTCTCCAAGTTGGGTGTAGGTTCTGCCTCCAGGGTGGTCCAGAACGGGTCGGAGGTGGTTGAGGAAAACGGCTCTTTCGTCTATGCCAGCTATGAGGACAGCTGCGAGGAGTTCGGGACTGCGGAAGTCCACAATGATAGAGGTGAGTGAGACAGGAATGTATGTACCCTGACTCTGAATCTCACGAGGTGCAGTGCCGAATCCCGCCAAGTTTGCTTCCCATCTTGCCACGTGCAGAAGTACGAAGCCCATGTCGTCGATCACTCCGCCGAATGAGGGCAGCGTCACACACCCGCCCTCCATGGAGAACCAGCTCTATCAGCTGAGAAATAATGTAGGCACAAATTTTAGGTAGAAATATCTGTTTGTTTTTTGCTTTGGTATATATACAAAATGATCTATATTAATTTATTGAAACCCCGCTTTGGTGCAGCGACCATTACTACACGTTGTTCTTGGTTTTGTATAGCTCTCCAATGATACCCAGCTTACAGTGTCTCTGATGTGGTGCAGCTATCAAAGCTGTTCAGCGACCATCACTGCACACTGATTCTGTAATTGTTGAGCTGTCCAACGATCCCCAGCTTACAGTGTCTCTGATGTAGTGCAGCTACCAAAGCTGTTCAGCGACCATCTCTAAACACTGCTCCTGTAATTGTTCAGTTTTCAGCGATTCAAAGCTTACAGTGTCTCGGATGTGGTGCAGCTATCCGAGCTGTTCAGCGACCATCACTACATACTGATTCTGTAATTGTTCAGCTGTCCAGCGATCCCCACTTTACAGTGTTTTTAATGTGTTACAGCTATCAAAGCTGTTCAGCGACCATCACTACACACTGCTCCTGTAATTTTTCAGTTTCAGGCGATCCCCAGTTTACAGTGTATCTAATGTGTTGCAGCCTGTTCAGTGACCATCACTACACACGGCTCCTGTAGTTGTTCATCTGTCGAGTGATCTCCAGCTTACAGTGTCTACGATGTGGTGCAGCTCTTCAAGCTGTTCAGTGACCATCACTACACACTGATTCTGTAATTGTTCAGCTGTCCAGCGATCCCCAGCTTACAGAGTCTCTGGTGTGGTGCAGCTATCGAAGCTATCAAGCGACCAGAAGTACACACTGTTCCTGCTGTGGTGTATTCTATTGCTGTGGCTGGTGACCCTAACGGCTGCCGTGGTTGTGGTCTGGAAACTGTCTGAGGCTTCACGAAAAGTCCTCTCCCAAGATATTCACTGCGGATTTTTCCACTTCTGGCCCTTCATTTGACCTAAGCAATAAACTCGCTGTTTTCACCCTTTAACCCGTTCACTACATACCAAAATCTTCAATCACAAATACAGATTTAAATAGAAAAGGTTTTCCTGAATTTCTCTGTTATCTTTTTTTCTAAGAAGTCATCAAAAATACTTCTATAACAACATTCAAATATATTACTTCAAAGGCATACGTAATATTTTTCGACGTTTACTTTTTATTTATTAAAATAAAATGAAATATTAATATATAATATTCGATTTTTAAAAAATTGCACCATACTATGGATACCTTTGGCGTTACCTTTAGTGGATTATTAGGGTGACATACAAATTAATTGGATATTTTTTTACATTGTAATATCAGTTCATGTAAGTTTTTATGGTAAGTTGAAGCTATGAAATTGAAGAGCATAAGGAGAAAAAAAAATTGATAGATATGTCAGCCAAAATCATTGTTTCGGATGAAAAATTGATGAATTCCCGATGGCTACTTTTACTAATTAAGTGTAAATATGCTTTCCCTTGTTGAAAGCCCTATTCCAACCTTCCAGAAGAACTCGGTAACCGGGATC
>CP092864.1:36558374-36597301 GCA_030710605.1 Cordylochernes scorpioides
GAGCCAAGCCTCTCCCAAAATTATTCACTACATAAATGACCCGGCTTTAATTAGTTATGTGGAACAGAATATGTAAACTAAACTGTTATTGGACTAATTTGCATATTCCAGGATTGAAACTAGGTGAGAGTGACTCCTTACAGTCCTAGTCTATTACATGGCAAAGTTTCAACTGTATAGGTCAAATATTTTGTTTGTAAGTAAATGAGGACAACCAGAAAATCAGCCCTTATTGAGCTAATTTAAATATTCCAGGAGGGGTTGGCTATAAGCTATGACTTATGTCTAGTACTAACTCTATATGATATTCATCAGAATAGGTCAAATATACAAAAGCCTTTATTATGACATATGGTCTTATACATGGATTCGCCATGGGGTCTGCATAGGAAAAGGATAAACTGTAGAGTGAATTGATAAACCATCAAATGATAACAAATCCCAAAGCTGTGTTTTGGAACTGCTAACTTCCTCAGACTTAGATATTAGGCAATATCAAGTACAGTAGAACCTCCCTTTAGCGGACATCTCTCTACAAAAGGCAGTTTTCATTTGCAAAATTTCCATTTTTACAATTTAGCAACTCTCCAGTAAGAGAACACCTCTCTCTAAAGGACACTTTAGCTCTGCAATTAGGTGTCCTTTACAGGGAGGTAGTATTACAAATTGGGAGACCAAATAATGAAGTTATAGATTATGTTAACAGCATTGTTACCATCCTTAAACAAAAAGTACTATAAAATGGTAACAACACTATATTGGATAAACATCATATATAAATTACTTATTTGGTATTGTACTCTCTCTTTCTTGTGACTTTTTATTTAGAATCATCCTAATTATGCCAGTGATTTCAAAATATAAAACCTCTATAACAACAGACTCAGTCCCTTCAAATTAAAAATGAACATATGTATTATTGACTGTATTGACTCATCCATTGATGAGCTCTACTCTTCCCGACACCATCAAAAGTCTCAAGCTTTACAAGCTTGATACCTTAGTGTGATTGAGTGGAGATAAGAAAGAAGAAGATATTAAAAATGATATAAAATGAAACTATGACAAAAAAAATTCACAGTAATGATATATAGATCTTAGTCCATTAAAAATATACAATTTATATATTTTTGTAAAGTTGATCAATTTCTTGATAGTTTCTGATAAATTTGTAGTTAATCTAGAGAGAGAGAAAATAGAGGTAACCCGGGTTCCTGGAGTGAAAAAATCGCCAAATATGCTACACCTTGAAGAGCATATACAGTAGAAACTCCATGAGAGGACATTCATGCTAGAGGACACCTCTCTACAAAGGACAGTTGTCATTTGCAACATTACCATTTTTATTATTTAGCAATAGATAAGCACCACCACTACTATTTAGCAACTCTCCAGTAAGATGACACCTCTCCCTAAAGGAAACTTTGGCTCTGCAATTAGGTGTTGTTCTTTACAGGAAGATTCTACTGTATATATTTATAAGGCACTTTTTTTTTTTTTCAAATGGAGTTATAAAATTAGATAATAAGTATATTAAACATTCATAAGAGATTTTCAAGAATATCTAAACTGCTAACTTTTTTAAATCTTGTAGGTGCAGTTTCTAACTTAATGTATATACATATATATTTAAAAAGTCATAATGAAAAGGGTAAAATTTGAACTGGAGCAGCCAAATATAAGCAGGAAGTCATATGAAACTATAATTTACAACCACAAGGTAATAAGATCAAATCCAAATAAATAAATAGTGTGTGACGTTTCGGTAACAGCGTTGTTACCATCTTTAGACTGAATTATAGATTATAAACACAAGGTAATAAGACCAAATCCAAATATTTATTAATATCCACTATTTATTTATTTGGATTTGGTCTTATTACCTTGTGTTTATAATCTATAATTCAAATTTGTGTCTTATCATTATAATTTACAACATATGACAGTACTGGGACTGTATAGTGATTGGTTATGAATATGATTTTAAAAAGTGAGATATTGATGGAAGGATAATAGTAGATTAAATTTTCTCATTATTTTCAGTGGTAGAATTATTTTGTTTAAAATATGTCTGTATAGACATTTTTCTAATATCTTAACAACCATAGAAAACAATAGCATTGCCTGACCTTTGACAGGATCAATGCATATTCTCATCACCTATAATATTTCTTTTAAACAGGTTAAAGTTTTATCTACAACTTAAAAATATATATACAATATATAAATATTCTCCAATTTATTCCAAACTATAATAAACATCAGTGATTTGCCAGGCTTTGTCATTCTTATATAGATTCTTCTCTCAAAATGACCTTTTGCAATGTATCAATAAGAAATTGTGTATTTTTGCCATGTGCATTTAAAAAAAAAAAAAAAACACTAATTACTGGATTTAAATTATTTAATCTATTTTATAAGAAATTGTGTTATAACTCTTTAATAAAAGTCGTCAATATAACTATTTCTATGCATTTTTTTTTTTTTTTTTTTATGATAAAAATATATTAATTTTTATTTACGCTTTTATATGCTCAGATAGATGTGTAAATATTAAAAAAAGTAATTTAGTAAAAAATGCAAACCCTTTTATGACAGGATTATATGATTTAAAAAGACAGAAATATGAAAATATTAATTGATTATATGAGAGTTTAAAAATAATATCAATGCATTTCAAATAGGTAGCAAAATGAGTAAAATGTATTCTGCTATTTTAACTTGCGATATTTCAATGTCAATTATAAGGTCAAATTAATAATGAATAATCGCAGAATAAATCGCTTATACTCACCTTAAAATTGCACTTATGTTATTGTGGTGTAAATAAATATCATGAAATTATTTAACTTTCTCCAAAAGAGAAAATATAACTAAAATATTTACAGAGGATGTATCAAGACCCTTTAAATACACAAGGGTGCTAGACTTGTAAACAGAAAAACATAATTTGAATACACTGAATATTTATATAATGTATAATAAGCATTTTAATTTTTATTTATTGAGTTTGAAAATTGTAGTTATATGTGTGTGCGCAAATTTACTTATCTTCAATGCCTATAGAAATTGGCAATTTTTTTTTTCCAAAGAATTTTAAGTTTATAACTATGTAAGTATATTAAAAAAAAAAGTAAAATCGTCTCCAAAATTGTCATTAAAATTGAATATTGCATTCAAATATATATAGATGATTCCCGAATTTATAAATTGAGTATTTAAGATACAATGGAATGTAAGATATTTAATAATGTATAGAAATAAATTATAGTTTTTAATGTTTCGGCAACACACACACTTGAGTTATTTTTCTTTAAACAAATTCTTAACTTTAGCATGACCATTATAAATACCCTACATTTTTATGTTAACCACAGGTTTATATTATTTGTAATACTTAGTACTTATCCACATTGTAGAGTGTCTTCTGCAACTGGTAATAAATAAATATCAATATTTGAAATTGTTCAAATTTAAAATAAAAATGTTGTTTTCAAATTTCGAAGGTTTGTGAACAACTATATAACACAATCGGGATTATTATCACCACACATTAAATATTAGTGAACACTATTTATTCTACAAAAAAAAAACATGTTGCAATAATTAAGCAATCATAATAATATTATCATGCATGCAAATTAAATGGAGCAGCGCTTCATTTTGACCTTAGGGGTAGGATGAAGCACTAGATATAATGATTAGGGTCATTAACACTTTCAAACCTGAACGTTGGATTCTCATCTTTTCACTTTGATTAGTCTACCTCGAGGCATCTTGATTTTGGTGAAAGATGGAAAGAGAAAGAATGTATTTTATTTATAACTTTAATATATTTACATTATAATTTTAAAATGATACACAAAGAAGATTATATTAGCAGGAAGAGTACACAGATTTGCAGAGTATTATCCAATTGCCTTTTAGCCAAGTTTTTTAAAGTGTTTAATCAAATAAATAATTTTTGTGGAAAAAATTGTCAAAAAACCCAATCACATTTTTATTAGTGCAACATCTTCGTACACATTTATTTTTAGCAAATCTTTATTGTCTTAGTAAAGTCTGATACAGCCTTTTATTGTTTATTTTCGGAACGCCAAAAAGTGACAAAAACAAATCAAAAAGGGATGATGATAACCTGCGTCTTGCAGATTAACATTTTCATAGAAACATATATATATATACATATTTATTGCTAGCTATATATCACCATCTTCTCTCTTCAAACACGAAATCTCACAGGCGGTCTCCTCGCTCGAGGTGGGTTCCGCCTTAGGACAGGGCCCTCCTCTTTCAAGGCCTCGGGGTCCAGCGAGCGAAGAGGCTCCAATGACTTTCCATCGTCTGTATCACTCTGAACCTCTGAATCTTGATCCGACCGATGGCTAGTTAGTCCTGGCGACAGCGACTCCATATAACCTCTGTCTCGTACAACCTCCGAGATTATGGCACTGGGACCTGCTCCTCTTGAGTGCTCGGGTTGACGCTCTCCATCTCCACTCTCATCTTCCTCACCATTCCTCCACCTTTTTCTAATTTGATCCCTGTGATAGGCCTTTACCTGTCCGTGGATCAAAATGGTGTAGACTCTAGTTCCCTTCTTGCCCACAATTTTTCCTGGGATCCATTTATCACCACCTCTAAAGTTTTTACACCACACTAAATCATCTATCTGGAATTCTTCCAAATGGGTTCGCCGATCATACTTCATTTGCCTGGCTTGCTGGTCCCTAACTCTAGATGCCAAGCTGGGATGTATCAACGATACTCTGGTTCGAAGCGCACGCCCAATAAAGAGCTCTGATGGAGTCTTTCCCGTTGTCACATGCGGGGTGCTTCGATATGCCAGAAGAACTTTTGATAAGGTGTCTTGAATGGTATCCCCAATTTTCCTTTTATTTTTATCCAGGGCAGTCTTAATTGTTCTAACCGCTCTTTCAGCCAAGCCATTACTTTGCGGGTGGTACGCCGGGATCAATGTTTGTTTAATTCCATTTCCTTCCAGAAAACCTTTCATTTCACTACCAGTAAACTGAGGTCCATTATCAGATACAAGTTCCTCCGGTAGATCATAGGAAGAAAAAAGTCGCCGTAGTTGCTCAATGGTTTTGCGTGTGGTGGTCTCTCTCATTGGGATGGCTTCGATCCACTTTGAATGACTATCTACTACTATTAATAAATTAATGTTTTCCTTATTTGCAAAATCAATGTGAATTCTTTGCCAAGGTCTGGTTGACCATTTCCAGGGTTGCCATTTTCCTTTATTTGGCCCATCCTGGGATTGCTGACAGCTTCTGCACTTATTTACCAAAAACTCGATTTGGGTATCTAGATTTGGCCACCAAAAATGTGATCTTGCTACAGCCTTCATTTTGTTCATACCGGAATGAGTCTCATGAAGACAGTTCAACATTTTTATTCTGAGAGATGGTGGAATGACAACTCTCATTCCCCAAACCAAACACTCCCCATCTACAGTTAGCTCAAGTTTCCTTTGAAAATAAGGTCTGAGGTGATCAGCCACCTTTTCAGGCCAGCCTTGCTGAGTATAAAATTTGGCCAATGAGAGCACTTCGTCTTTTTCAGTTTCCGTGGCAATTTCCTCTGCTGTGATCGGCAATTCTTCCACATAGGATAAAGCATAGACATTATTTAATCTTGGAATTTCTTCACAGCCCACAGGAAAACGTGACAGAAGATCTGCATTCCCATGGTCTTGAGTTCTTCGAAATTTAATATCGTAAGTATAAGCTGACAAAATAAGCGCCCAACGCTGCAATCTTGAAGTAGATAAGGTGGGGATTCCTGATCTTGAGCCCAAAATGGTCACCAATGGCTTATGGTCTGTAATAAGAATAAATTTTCTTCCATAAATAAATTGATGAAACTTGGTAACTCCATAAATAATGGCTAGAGCCTCCTTCTCAATCTGAGAATAATTTTGTTCTGCTACCGATAAAGTCCGTGAGGCAAACATAATCGGTCTCTCCTGGCCTTCTATAATATGTGACAACACAGCGCCCACTCCAATCTGCGATGCATCAGTGGCCAAACACAATGGCAAAGTCGCATCATAAGGGACTAGCACCCTCTCAGAGGTAATGCTATTCTTGCACTTGTCAATGGCCTCTCCACATTCCTTTGTCCAAACCCAAGGACGTTTTTTGTGAAGAAGCTCATGAAGAGGCTTCAAAAGCTCTGGAAAATTGGGTATGAACATACCATAAAAGTTTACCAAACCAAGAAATGACCTTAATTCAGAGATATTCGTAGGCGTTTTGGCCTTCTGTATTGCTTGTACCTTATGATCTAAAGGTCTGATGCCCTCTTCCGTGACAAGATGTCCTAAATATTCAATTTCTTTTTGCAAAAATAGGCATTTTTCTTTCTTTAGTTTGATATTATACTTCGCCAAGCGAGCAAATATAGTCTTCAACAACGCCAGATGTTCTTCAATTGATGCTGTGGCTATAAGGACATCATCAATATAACAAATTACGCCTCCTATACCTGACAAAACCCTATCCATTACAGATTGAAAATAACTGGGCGCATTTGCCAATCCAAATGGCATTCTCTTAAACCTGAAAAGCCCTTTATGAGTATTTATCGTTAGTAACGGTCGGGTGCCTGGGTCCACCTCTAATTGCAGATAAGCGTTCCTCAAGTCCAATTTAGAAAAGTATTTTCCCTTGGCCAATGTGGAGAATAAATCTTGCTGTGTGGGAAGGGGATAGGCCGCAGTGTCCAAATATTTATTTAGAGTTACCTTGAAGTCGCAGCAAATTCTGATCTCTTTATTTTTCTTCGGCACTACAACCACTGGAGTGGCCCATTTACTGCTCGCCACCTCACATAGATAACCCTTAGCCACCATTTTGTCTAATGCTTCAGTAACTGCTGGCCTAATGGCGAAAGGCACCGGACGAGCCTTATGGAAAATTGGATTCACATCACACATGTTTACTGAAAATGTGAAACCTTTTATTGGTTCGGTTGTCTCCACAAATAGGGCTTGATTTTCCTTCAAAATTTCCTCAATGGTAATTTCCACAGGCATATGTTTTACCGCGAAACAGCCCAATTTCAATCTATTTATCCATTCTCTTCCCATCAAAGCCCTCTTTTCTCCTTTCACCACCAACGCTCTAAGTTTGTAAGTAATATCTTGACACTCCACTTTGACATTGATTTTACCCAGAATGGGTACCACGGTACCATCATAAGTTCTTACAATAATACTCGCTTTTTCCAATTTCAAGTGTTGAAGACTATTTTTAAAATCCTTTTCTGATATCAGTTTTAGACCACTACCCGTATCCATTTCAAATTTAATAAAGTTTCCTTCTACTTTTAACTCCATCAGATAGGGAGGGTCACTTGAGGCAAAATTAATTTTATACTCAGGTATCGTCACGCTTATAATTTTCTGGACATACTCTTCCTCCTCTTCTTGGTCTCCTATCTGATGTATATTTCCCGGCTGATTCTGATGTTGCCTTAGATTTCTTCTACTGCTCCAACATATTGAGGCAATGTGTCCTTTTTTATTACACTTAAAGCATATCGCCTCCTTAAATCTACATAGTTCTTTATGCTGTTTACCACAATGTTTACATTTGCCATTCTGGAAATTTGATTCAACCTTGCGTTCCATCCTCAACTTATCTACACAATCTTCACCCTGCTCCAAGTGAAATAATTTTGTATTTTTCTCGGCCGCTTCCATAGATAATGCTATCTCAATTACTTTAGCTAAAGAAATGTCGCCCTCCGACAAAATTCTATTTTGTATTTTGGCATTATATAATCCACAAACCATTTTATCACGTAAAGAATCCTCCAGAAAATTTCCAAAGTTGCATGAGGAAGCCAAACGCTTAATTTCCACCAAGTAATCCGAGATGCTTTCTTCCTTTAATTGCATTCTTTAAAAAAAAAATGAACCTCTCTACTACAATTGAGCGCTTTGGAGAGAAGTGCCTTTTCAAGATATCTATTAGGTTATCAAAAGTTTTATCTTTAGGTAGAATAGGACTGCACAAATTCTTCAAAACACCATATGTTTTACTTCCCATGAGGGTTAGGAGATAAGCCTTTTTCTTCTCATCCCCTGCCTCCTCCAATATGAGAAACTGTTCCAATCGTTCATAAAACGTTTCAAAAGTTTCAGTTTCCTCATTATATTCCTTAAATTGGTAACTAGCCATTTTTTTTCACTCTTTCTTAAATTTGCATCCTAAAACTTTGCAATTTGTGTCTTTTAAAATTTACTTTCAATTATATGCAAAATCAAAGATATTTTCTAAAAATATTCACTTCAAAATTCGAGGGTACTTACTCTTATATCCTCGTCGCCAAATGCAACATCTTCGTACACATTTATTTTTAGCAAATCTTTATTGTCTTAGTAAAGTCTGATACAGCCTTTTATTGTTTATTTTCGGAACGCCAAAAAGTGACAAAAACAAATCAAAAAGGGATGATGATAACCTGCGTCTTGCAGATTAACATTTTCATAGAAACATATATATATACATATTTATTGCTAGCTATATATCAATTAGTCCTATCAAAGATACCCTTAGTGGTAAAAGAAGAACTAAAGAAATTCGTTTTAGATTTTAAAAAATTACCACACTTTTAATTTTTATTTGTAATTGCCTATATGTTAAATTTTATTTTCTGATACCTCCAAGTGATTTTTAAAAAATATTTAATTCATAAATTTTTGCATGGTAAAAAACTAAGATTTGGCATTTATAAAGGATATATATGTTTTTAGAGTGTGTGTCCGCATAGATCACGCTAAGTAAAGGGGAAGGGGAGGGGGGATATGCCATACACAGTTTGCCAAAATGCAGACCTCAGACTTGAGTTCATGAGGATTTCAGGTGTTATACATAGGTTGCTGTTAATACCAAGCGTATATTAATGAAGATAACAGACCGTGCATGCTAAGGATCTCAGAATTAAGTTGCCGATAAGATTTTCAGAAAATAACAAGCAAATCATCAGACTTCATAGCTCATGAATTTCTTCAGATATATTTAGGTTAGGTTAGATCAGAAATATAACAAATGGAAAAGTCGACCATATTAGGCAGTAAAATTTTAAATGGCACCTCCTGATTGTGCAACTGAGTGTTGCAGACGAATTTTACTACCTGATTTTATAATTTTCACCTTGGGTTAAAATATAGTTTCGCCTTCACTTTTGGACTTAGGTTCTCATTCCATGATATATTATGAAACTTCTATTACCCTTTATTTTTGGTCGTTGAGGTACAGCCTGAATCACGCTGACGAGGGCCAAGAGTCTGAAACGTGTGCGTCGTTTGCCTTTTTCTTTATTGCATCCATATATATATATTTTTTTTTTTTCTTTTTGAGATAACAAATTTAACAAAAGTAAATTGTGGATAAGGTGAGAAATGTGCTAAAACAGATGACATTTATGTTAAAGGTTATAGCTAGAAGTTTGGAAGTCTTATCACACATATTTATTTATTTATTTTGAATGAAATTAAACTGAATTGAGGTATTCTTTAGAAGACATAGCAATTTTTCTTGATGGCGGCGAGATTCATATTATTCTAAAGCTAATTATTCTCCATTGACACCTGATAGAGAAATGTTGGAGTTAGTCTTAGTCTCAATCAACTTCACTCTCCTGATAATCGACAGAGAAAATTTAGGATGGTTATGCCTTGTATGGTAAAGGCGGTCATTTCCTTTATAGCCATTATAGTTTTTAGACATTATTTTGTTTAAAATTCTAGTAAAATCTATATCAGTGTTTCGTTTCTATATTTAGATCTAGAAGGATTTAATTGATTTTTTTGCAAAGTGAAAACATTTCGGAATAATATACTCATGGACAAACCTTAAGGAAGTGGAAAGTCTAACATCACCAGTTATCTGTTTTTTTTTTGAAGGAGACAGAGACAATTTTTCTCACATTTTTTTTTTATCTCGCGTGTCTTCAACAGAGGTTACTGTATATAAAATATCTTTCAGAGTTGTTTTCTGAATCCCGATCTATACAAGATATAATCATTAAGTTCCTGGACTCGCTTATTAAAAAGAAAACTGAACTAGTTCAAATAAAATTGACTGTTTTTATAAAATATTAAAAGTTAATGCTACCTGGGAAAAAAAAAAATCAGCCACATGTTATTTTTATTGTTCGAGAAATTCCAATTTAAAACAAACCTAGCTTCAGCCGCTCGGCGAATTTTGCGATGAAATTTTAAAGAACAATGGGTATGTTTGAAATTGTGTTTCAAATAGGGTAAATCGGTTTCTAAAAGTTTGCTAATGATTCAAAAAGCGTTCAGAGAAGAGGTTTTTAAAAGAACGAAGGCTTTTGAATGGTTTAAAAAAAAATAAAAAAGGTTTCACGTCAGTATTTTATAAGTCAAGTTGCGGGAGACCACAAACTGTCCACATCGCTAAAAATGTTCAAAATATAAAATTCTGATCATGAAAAATCGTCGGATAACAATCAGAGAGTTTTCAGAAGCGACCAACATATCATTTGGACTATTCCAGGAAATCATTCACAAAGATCTAGGTTTGAAAAGAACTACAAGCAAGTTTGTGCCTTGTCATCATGACAACGCACGCCCACACACAGCCCATTCAGTACTGCTTTTTTGGCCCAAAACAACACCCCTCTCCTACCTCAACCCCCTTATTATCCATATTTAGCTCCTATTATATTTTTCCTTCATTCCAAATTTAAAATGATAATGAAAGGGAAGAGGTTTGACACTAAAGAAGGAATAAAAAAGAAAATAGCTGGAAATCTTGAGAAGTCTTACGGAGGACAATTTTGCAGCATGTTTCTATAGTTGGGAGAAAAGATGGAGGCAATGTATTGAAGCAGGAGGATCCTACTTTGAAAATTATAAAAAAATATTTATAATATTACTTAGTAGAAAAAAGTTATACTACCAGTCCCCGAGAACTTAATGATCATACCATGTACATGCTAAAAGGTAAAACTTCTTTAAGTTTTGTCCATGAGTGTATGTATATATTGAATATTTTCGCATCGTTCACAACTGGTCCTATATTTGCTCGCTGTTTCGATGACTCTCCTGGAGAGTACTATCCAAATCAAGATACGATTCAAACTGTTAGAAACAAACATTATAAAGGGGTCATCAAGTCTCCAAAACGTCGAAAAAATAAAATTTGGTTGATGTGAAAATATCTAATATACTTGTATATACTTATTATTATTTTTTAAAGCGAGTTTTAAAATTGTTCAAAATGAGTAAACATGTATATATAAATCACACATTTTTTTACTATGTGAATTTTCCCCCCAAGAAATAATTTTTGAAAAGAGTTTTTATATTATTTTAATTTACAAGTATTTAAAAATATATATATTTAAGAAATTAGTTGTGCGTGTGAAGATATGCATTTGTTTTTCACCTAGCTAAGAATAGAGTTTACTTTAAAACTGAGTAAGTTGGGGTAGGGTTAAACTCGTTGATTGCAGCACTCTAAGACCTGGGGCCACATACATAGCCATTTTCATTATTACAAAAGTACCACCTTCCAAAAAAGAACAAATAGCCAAACTAGGTTATTTCAAAATGAGAGGAAGGAACTACTGCGAGTCTGTGTTACATAGAACGTCCGATGTCAGCGTCCCCACCATCCTTCAACACCAGATCCCATCATTGATTGATTTAGATTTTTTTTACTATTATCAGCATCGTGACCTGCTCAGACATTGCCTAGGCTTTTCAACTAGTCTCAGCAGGATAACCTAAGTAGTTCTGCCTTCAAGAAACCTGACTTCTAGTTCATCTTCTATCATATCTGATACTTCTATCTATTTATCCTCAACCATCCATAGATTTGTGGTTGGCAGTATTCCTGTCCTCTCAGAGTTTCCTTTCAATGGGTATTATTTTGACGGTATCCTATATACCTATTTATCCTCCACCATCCATATATTGGTGGCTGGCAGTATTCCTATCCTTTCAGAGATTCCCTTCTTCGGCTAGTCTCTTTTGACGGTATCCTATCTATCTATTTATCCTCATCCATCCATAGGTTGGTGGCTGGCAGTATTCCCGTCCTTTCAGAGATTCCTTTCATTGGCTAGTCTTTTGATGGTATCGTAAGATCTTCTCTCGAAATTGCCCAAGAATTCCATTCTTGGCCTTTTTTTTTCCTGGCCTTCCTTCCATACATCCCTCCAGTAATACTTCTATACACTACGAGTGTTGGATAAGATGTTCAAACAGGCTGGTTCTCCTCCTCTCGATCGTCTCTAGTAGGCCATTTCCCTCTTCGATCATTTTAGGACATCTTCTTTGTTTAGTGACATTCCACGGTATTCTCCCCATTCGACGCCATATCTAGAAAGCCTGTAGCTTTTACCATTTGCGTCTTTCAAAAGAGTCCAAAACACGCCAACTGAGGCCTTTGATAAATTTATTTTTCGTTTTAATCCGATGCCTGCCAACTCTGAGATCCGACCACTCGTAGATCAGCTGCTTCCACGGGTTCACGCGCCACCCCGAGCACCCCTAGGTATATATATATATAAACAGTGCATCTCTACTTGGATCACCACGCCTAGATACAAGGTGGAAGCCTTAAATTGACATAGAAACCAACAAATTACGAGCGAGGAGATTGATACTTTTGTCATTTCTTCCATTAACACAATAAACCTTCTATCTTCTCTACTTCTCCCATCTATAATTATTTAAATCAGGAAGATTCATTTAAAAAATGAAGCTTATAAAATTAAATAAGAAGATTATAAAATCATTGAGATATCATTGATGTTTTTCCATTCACCATTTGTACCCACCCGACATGTTGTTAAGTCATCAAAATGTCAAAAGCAGTTCTGATTTGAGGATAACAACTCTCAACTCTAAAAGTTCGGTAAAGCATCCTCGAAGAATAAGACAGTACTGCACAGATAACAGGATGAATTCACGCACGGAAGGGGCTGGTGTTATAAGCTCAGTAACAAATGCTCTCAAACGTTTGGGAAAGATCCATGACAATCCAACAACAAATTCAAGACCAGCGAAGAATTCCGCTCAAGTTAGAAACAACACAAATAGCATGTCCTTCACTAAAGCCGAAGAAATCAACCTCCTTCCCCAAATCTCCATACAAGAGGTTTTAAGAACGCAACAACAAAATACTTCAAACAAACTTTTAAATAGAAAACACGCCCACAAGCCAAAATCTCGATTTCAAACAATCCAAAGCGATAAAGGAAAATTCAAAGTCATTCCTTGTCGTCAAAATATTTCACCGGAAGGCTTTTCCAATCTGTCTGAAACGGAGTTACTAGCTTCCAATAAAAAATGGGACGGCAGTTTGCTATTCTCCAAGTTGGGTGTAGGTTCTGCCTCCAGAATGGTCCAGCACGGGTCGGAGGTGGTTGAGGAAAACGGCTCTTTCGTCTATGCCAGCTATGAGGACAGCTGCGAAGAGTTCGGGACGGCGGAAGTCCATAATGATAGAGGTGAGTGAGACAGGAATGTATGTACCCTGACTCTGAATCTCACGAGGTGCAGTGCCGAATCCCGCCAAGTTTGCTTCCCATCTTGCCACGTGCAGAAGTACGAAGCCCATGTCGTCGATCACTCCGCCGAATGAGGGCAGCGTCACACACCCGCCCTCCATGGAGAACCAGTTCTATCAGCTGAGAAATAATGTAGGCACAAATTTTAGGTAGAAATATCTGTTTTTTTTTTTGCTTTGGTATATATATACAAAATGATCTATATTAATTTATTGAAATCCCGCTTTGGTGCAGCGACCATTACTACACGTTGTTCTTGGTTTTGTATAGCTGTCCAACGATCCCCAGCTTACAGTGTCTCTGATGTGGTGCAGCTATCAAAGCTGTTCAGTGAACATCACTACATACTGATTCTGTAATTGTTCAGCTGTCCAACGATTCCCAGCTTACAGTGTCTCTGATGTAGTGCAGCTACCAAAGCTGTTCAGCGACCATCCCTAAACACTGCTTCTGTAATTGTTCAGCTGTCCAGCGATCCCCACTTACATTGTCTTTGATGTGGTGCAGCTATCCGAGCTGTTCAGCGACCATCACTATACACTGATTCTGTAATTGTTCAGCTGTCCAACGATCTCCAGTTTACAGTGTTTCTGATGTGGTGCAGCTATCAAAGCTGTTCAGTGACCATCCCTAAACACTGCTTCTGTAATTGTTCAGCTGTCCAGCGATCTCCAGTTTACAGTGTCTCTGATGTGGTGCAGCTATCAAAGCTGTTCAGTGACCATCACTACACACTGCTTCTGTAATTGTTCAGCTGTCCAGCGATCTCCAGTTTACAGTGTCTCTGATGTGGTGCAGCTATCAAAGCTGTTCAGTTACCCTCACTACATATAGATTCTGTAATTGTTCAGCTGTCCAACGATCCCCAGCTTACAGTGTCTCTGATGTGGTGCAGCTATCAAAGCTGTTCAGCGACCATCACTACACACTGATTCTGTAATTGTTCAGCTGTCCAACGATCCCCAGCTTACAGTGTCTCTGATGTGGTGCAGCTATCAAAGCTGTTCAGTGACCATCACTACACACTGCTTCTGTAATTGTTCAGCTGTCCAGCGATCTCCAGTTTACAGTGTCTCTGATGTGGTGCAGCTATCAAAGCTGTTCAGTGACCATCACTACACACTGCTTCTGTAATTGTTCAGCTGTCCAGCGATCCCCACTTACATTGTCTCTGATGTGGTGCAGCTATCCGAGCTGTTCAGCGACCATCACTACACACCGATTCTGTAATTGTTCAGCTGTCCAGCGATCCCCAGCTTACAGTGTCTCTGATGTGGTGCAGCTATCAAAGCTGTTCAGCGACCATCACTACACACCGATTCTGTAATTGTTCAGCTGTCCAGCGATCCCCAGCTTACAGTGTCTCTGATGTGGTGCAGCTATCAAAGCTGTTCAGCGACCATCACTACACACCGATTCTGTAATTGTTCAGCTGTCCAGCGATCCCCAGCTTACAGTGTCTCTGATGTGGTGCAGCTATCAAAGCTGTTCAGCGACCATCACTACACACCGATTCTGTAATTGTTCATCTGTCCAGCGATCTCCAGTTTACAGTGTCTCTGATGTGGTGCAGCTATCAAAGCTGTTCAGCGACCATCCCTAAACACTGCTTCTGTAATTGTTCAGCTGTCCAACGATCCCCAGCTTACAGTGTCTCTGATGTAGTGCAGCTACCAAAGCTGTTCAGCGACCATCTCTAAACACTGCTCCTGTAATTGTTCAGTTTTCAGCGATTCAAAGCTTACAGTGTCTCGGATGTGGTGCAGCTATCCGAGCTGTTCAGCGACCATCACTACATACTGATTCTGTAATTGTTCAGCTGTCCAGCGATCCCCACTTTACAGTGTTTTTAATGTGTTACAGCTATCAAAGCTGTTCAGCGACCATCTCTAAACACTGCTCCTGTAATTGTTCAGTTTTCAGCGATTCAAAGCTTACAGTGTCTCGGATGTGGTGCAGCTATCCGAGCTGTTCAGCGACCATCACTACATACTGATTCTGTAATTGTTCAGCTGTCCAGCGATCCCCACTTTACAGTGTTTTTAATGTGTTACAGCTATCAAAGCTGTTCAGCGACCATCACTACACACTGCGCCTGTAATTGTTCAGTTTCCAGCGATCCCCAGCTTACAGTGTCTCTAATGTGGTGTAGCCTGTTCAGTGATCATCACTACACACGTATCCTGTAGTTGTTCATCTGTCGAGTGATCTCCAGCTTACAGTGTCTATGATGTGGTGCAGCTATCCGAGCTGTTCAGCGACCATCATTACACACTGATTCTGTAATTGTTCAGCTGTCCAGCGATCCCCAGTTTACAGTGTCTCTGGTGTGGTGCAGCTATCCAAGCTATCAAGCGACCAGAAGTACACACTGTTCCTGCTGTGGTGTATTCTATTGCTGTGGCTGGTGACCCTAACGGCTGCCGTGGTTGTGGTCTGGAAACTGTCTGAGGCTTCACGAAAAGTCCTCTCCCAAGATCTTCACTGCGGATTTTTTCACTTCTGGCCCTTCATTTGACCTCAGCAATAAACTCGCTGTTTTTCCCTTTAACCCGTTCACTACATACCAAAATCTTCAATCACAAATACAGATTTAAATAGAAAAAGTTTTCCCGAATTTCTCTGTTATCTTTTTTTTTAAGAAGTCTCATCAAAATACTTCTATAACAACATTCAAATATATTACTTCAAAGGCATACGCAATATTTTTCGACGTTTACTTTTTATTTATTAAAATGAAATGAAATATTAATATATAATATTCGATTTTTTTAAAATTGCACCATACTATGGATACCTTTGGCGTTACCTTTAGTGGATTATTTGGGTGACATACAAATTAATTGGATATTTTTTACATTGTAATATCAGTTCATATAAGTTTTTATGGTAAGTTGAAGCTATGAAATTGAAGAGCATAAGGAGAAAAAAAAATCGACAGATATGTCAGCCAAAATCATTGTTTCGGATGATTCATTGTTGACTTCCCGATGGCTACTTTTACTAATTAAGTGTAAATATGCTTTTACTTGTTGAAAGCCCTATTCCAACCTTCCAGAAGAACTCGGTAACCGGGATCCATCCAAACCATATTCGGTGTTTTAAGCGGTTCAAGTAAGTCAAGTGTAACCATCTCGACCAGAGCTTCGAGTCAGAATGATCTGTTCATGATAAAATTGTGAAAAAAGTTTTAAAATTACAAAATATTTTCTCACAATAAGTTTCTTTTTTTATTAAAAAACGCTAGCTTTCAAGCGATAATCGCTCTTCAACGGGCTTAATAAAATATCGACTTCATCCTACCAGAAATATTTACAAAAACATAAAAAAAAAAAGGTTTTTGTAAATATTTCTGGTAGGATGAAGTCGATATTTTATTAAGCCCGTTGAAGGGCGATTATCGCTTGAAAGCTAGCGTTTTTTAATAAAAAAGAAACTCATTTTGAGAGAATGATCTGTAGAAATTGTATCTGAAGAAACAAAAAAGCCAAATTTAGAGCCACTTATATGGAATTAATTGAATCCATTGCATTCCTTGAATATAACCAAACCTTTATTAATATCTTCGGATATTTCGATAAAGCTGATTGTGTGTATATCCATCTTCTGCAAATATCAGAACGTATGTAAATAATATTGCTTGCAAGATCTATATCTGTTTTATATATCTTCGTATTTATGGACAAGACACCAGTTATTTCGATAAAGCTAATTGTGTGTGTATCCAACTTCTGTAAATATCAGAACATATGTAAATACTATTGTTTGAAAGATTTATATCTGTTCTATAAATTTCCGTGTTTTATACATGTTTTCATTATGCAAATATCAGAACGAATGTGAATAATATTGCATGTAATATCTATATCTGGCCTATACAATTCTCCACCAAAAAAAAAAACAGATCCCATATTTACATAGCTTGTGTATATGTAGCTATGTAACGTAGAGCGGTGTGAGCTACGTGGTCGACCTAAGGAAACTACACGGACCCAAGTGTTGGTTTAACCTACCGCCCTGGTTTATCTGGTAGATCCGGCAACCCTGCATTATTTCACAGAGTTTTCCTACACTCTCTCCGCTACTAACTTCACTCAATGAAATCTTGGTTTGACGAGAATTGGAAGAGACAATAAAAATAAATTCATAATGTTTTTTTTTTTATAAATAGGGGGTTTGGAGGGGGAGTAGTGTATAAATATCGTTGATTTTGGACAGCCGTGACACGGCATCTGAATCCCGCATTGCATAGTTTTTAATTTTACTTAAAGGAATTGCTTCAATGGCCTTGATTCTTGAAAAAGTCCAATCCCTCCAGTGAGTGCAAGTAATCAATCGGAAAATGGTACATTTATAAGTGTAAAAGTCGAACAGCCTTCTCCGTGCGTAGACATGTGGTGTTACTTACGGTAAAAACAATCGATTACTATTCACCATGATTATCATGGCAAACTTGGGATAAGTACCACCACCACTTCTTCAGAACAATAATGGTCTAGCTGAGTATCTCCGTAATCTACAACTATGTCAAGATAGATTCAACATTAGGTGGAATTTCTATTTTAAAAAAACGTGTTCTCCGCAATAAAATCTTCTTTAATAATTTACTAAAATAATCAAGTTTCGAGTTAAATAACTTTTCTAGAGTCGTTTTCTTCTAGTCCACATTATATGAAAATATATAAACGCCTGTGGAAAAATTAATTAATTCGAAAGTGTTAATTTCAGTAAATTATTCAAAAAACATTTTGAGGAGAATGTGATTTATTATTGTGTGTGCTTTTCTATAAAAACTACAGTTTATATATTGTTACATCGTTGTGAGAGTTTACGTCAACATTCTATTGGTCCATATGTAGAATGTAAGTGAGAGACCAGAACCCCAATAGGTTTGAACTTTTAGATCACTATAAGAACAAACCTCAAGACATCTACTGATCGATTGCCCAGCATTTCAAGATTATAGAATGAAGAATGAACTAGTTGTTTGTGAACTTAACGATTTGATTTCCGATAAAAAATCATATTTAAAGTTCAATTCATTTTGTAATTACATTCTAAACTTTCTACAAAATCTGGATCTCTAATGTTTTCATGCGTTGAATAATGTAAATAACTTATGTAAATAAACTTTTCTCCTTGTTTGGCGCAAGTATCCCTTGCGGGATATACGTAGCGCTTTGGAAATAAAATAATTGATAATTGATAACTATAGTTATTTGAATGCGAATTGAGTTCGCAAAAAAGAGCTAGTTCTTTATTAAAAGTTCGTTATAATTCTAGTATTTTTCAATGGAATGGAATCGGGGATTATATAAAAAGTTATTTATAAAGGCGAAGGATAAATATAGATATTTTAATAAGAAATTGTGAAAAATTTGGGACTTAAAAATAAGTTAGCAATAAGGGTATATTTCGCCATTTAAAAAGAAACTCTAGTATTGTCCAATGAGAAATGGATTATTAGGGATTATAATATATTCGTTATATACATACAGTAGAACCTCTCTTTAGCGGACACCTCTCCACAAAGGACAGTTTTCATTTGTAAAATGACCATTTTTACAATTTAGCAACTCTCCGGTAAGAGGACACCTCTTTCTAAAGGACACTTTGGCTCTGCAATTAGGTGTTGTCCTTTATAGGGAGGTTCTACTGTATATATATATGGATATAAGGGAGGTTAAATATATATAGCTATCTTAATAAGAAATTATAATAAACTTGGGACTTGAAAATGGTTAGTAATAGGGGTATTTCGCTATTTACAAGACGTTATAGCTCTCGTATTATTCAATGGAATGGAATAAATTAGGGATTATAATAATTTCGCTATATACGGGAGAGTTATTTCAATAAGAAAATATGAATTTTGGATTTTATATTAGGTTCACAATATAGATAGTTCGTTATTTATAGTTTCTTATAATCCAAGTATTTTGTAATGAAATGGAATTATTATAGGCTCGTTTTAACGAAGATCTATACTGCTCTATAAAAATATTTGAACGTTTTACGATGTCTACAATTTCCTATAAATTAGACTTTGGGTTTTATCTAGTATTATAAACAAAATTAACCAATATTCTAAGTAGATAGCGACAAAAAAAGCTCTATGCGTGTCAGAATCCTAAGTATGCCTCAAGATGTTTACACCCCAAGATTCCCTGAATACCGACAACGAAGAAACTGACGAACTATAAACTTTGTTTTATGATCCATGCCCCCATATGATCCTCAAGGTCGACTCTTGACCTGGCGCCTAAATTTGCCCTTTGACCTTAGGAATACGACCCGTTCTGATGTATTCACCACAGGGGTGCATTACCTTACATGACGTCATTATATTGATCTTTTAGGGGGAGGTTCTTCACCTTTTACACTGCCCCAACATCTGTCTGTGTTTCTGTGTTTGTCAGGAGTATCAGTGACAATCCGCGGATTTTTTTTGGACCAATTATCGTTCGTGTAAAGAAAAAGATTCATTATTCAAACACTGCTTTTTCTTATACATGTAATGCACTCATGGACAAAACTTAAGGAAGTTGTACCTTTTAGTATGTATATCGAGCTTTAGACAATAACTCAGAAAGATATTTAATACTTTTATTGAATACACATGAGATAACCAAGTATGAACAAAAATTACCTCTGTCTCCTTCCAAAAATAAATAAATGAACAGACGGCATCTAAGTTTTGTCCATGAGTGTATGTATAAATACAACCTTCAATAAATGTTTTTTTTTCTTCAATTATTTGTTAGTTTCGAATTTGCGAAACAATATATAGGAATAAACAAACCTTAGAGAGAAAGATATATATTGTTAAGAGAGAATATAAACTGATCCCCGTATAGATCATTGTTATAAAGTGGAGCCTTTTGTGCGTCGCGAAATATTGTTTTTGTTGTTGTTTTGTTTTAATGATTCTAAAGTCTAGTTAATGTTCTTCATAATATTCTGTCTTCATTTTAATATCCCTAATCTTCTTATTGCGAATCTTTTTAAAATTATAAACTATATGGATATTGAGTAAAATATATCAGGCCTCTAGGGGAAAAGCATCTTTTTTTTTAGGAAAGACCTGTTTCTCTTACATGATGATATACTAGAGATCTATTGTCTTGGTTTTCTATATTTCGTTGATGTGTTATGATATTCTTATATTTAAATTTCTACTGGTTTCACCTACGTATTTGGTTTTGCATTCGTTGCATTCTATGGAGTATATGGCATTCTTAATATTGGAAGGATAATTAAGACTATTTGAAAAATAAAGATTAACAAAATTATAAATGCTAGGAAATCTGTAATAATAAAGACCTCTACAGAATCAGACATGGAATCTCTAAATGATGAGTTAGGCAGGGCAGAGGAACTCGCAAATATCAGCAAAATATTTATCCCCAAACCAAGAGATCCTACAGTAATAGTCAAAAATGTTAATAAACTTACAGAAACCGCTAATTTTACTAAAATAATCTGCAGTATGAACCCTGAATTGAACGAAATGGAAAATGATATCCATGTTTTGTTTAGCATGAAATCGAATAAGCCCCACCACAACATAGTTCTTAGGGTTTCTCCAAAGGTTTACCGAATCCTTAAAAATATGAATAATAAATTATATACTGACTTTGAACGCTGTTTTGTGGAAGATAAGATTCTGGTAAAACAATGTCAGAAATGCCTTCAATTTAATCCCAACCATAAATTGGCCGATTGTACTAACGTCGAGATATGCAAATTATGCGGCGCGCAAGGAATTCATGACTGTTCAAAAATTTGCAATTGTTATAACTGTCTAAAACATCCTAAATTTAGAAACTCGCCGAATCATAGAGCTAATTCCTCGAACTGTCCTCTATACAAAATACAGATAGACAGAATTATCCAACGAACGAGATATGATCCAACCGACAATTAGGCAAATTTCGCAGCTAAGATTTTTGTTTATTTAGTTTGAATATCATGCAGGGAAAAGGAATTAAATGTTTACAACAAAATGTAAGAAAAAGTATCTTGGCACTGAATGAGCTTCAAGCTTCTATAAAAGACAACCCACCAGATATCATCCTAATACAGGAACCTTATCTGATTAATAGAGATGTAATTTTCGATTTGGAATCTCAAATAGTGCATTCAACGACAGATGAACAAATTTATACAGCAACGATCTTTATGAATAAGAGTTTAAAATTTAATAAAATCAATAAATTCACAAACTCCTTTTGTACAACCACTTCTTTAACTTCAGCAAAATCAAATACTATTATCGCAAACTTTTATATACATCCACATAGATTTAATGACACTCATAGAAAATTTATCCAAGAGCTTCTGGAGACCTACAATCAACAACCTATTATACTATGTGGTGACTTTAATTCTAGACACCCAGTCTGGTTTGATTCGACAACAAACTCCAATGGTTTCAAATTCCACTCCATCATAGATGAACATAACCTATTTATTCATAATCTTAAGATACCCACCTGCCGAAATTCTAGCTTTATAGATCTTACGATTTCAAACAAAAAATCAATAGGTTTGGTACAAAACTGGAAGACGACTATATTGACGCACATTTCAGATCACGTAGCAATAACCTTTGACATTTATCACAATTTTAACAGGCAAAGGACAGTTCAAAACTCAACATGGAAATTTATAGAAAAAGATGCTGATTGGAAAACATTTACCGAAAAAATAGCAATACAAGACGTAGATAATATTATCACCATGATAAACCACGCGTCAAACATCAAAGATATTGACAACATTGTAAAGACTCTCACACAAATAATTAAAGAGGCAGCTTATCTGTCACTAAATGTCAAGACAAGAAGCGGAAATCATAAAACAAATACATACTGGTGGGATGGGAAGCTGGAGAAAATGAAAAACGATTTCCACTATATTAGAAATTTGTATTACCGACATGGAAAGGTCCTTGAAAAGACCTATAAATCAATGAGAAATAAATATTTAAATAAAAGTAAAAAGGCAAAAAGAGCGAGTTGGAGAATTTTTATAGAAGAAAGTCATTCAAATAACTCAATTGGTAATGCTTATAGGATATTCAAGTCATTGAGATAGAAAAATAGAAATTTAGGATTACCACTAATAGATAATTTACCAGATCATTTAAAGACCGACAAAATAAAAAGTTTAATGAACGATCTATTTCAGGATGATATTGGAGGTTTGGATAAAGATGATCATATTTTGATTAGAAATTATACGCCTAAATATAAAAATAAAAGTAGTGTTTATATCGAATCTAAGGAAATAGAGGAAACAATTTTAAAAACAAATATTAAAAAAGCACCGGGCCCTGATTACATTAGTAACAATATGATTAGACAGGCTAAAGTAAAAATAATCCCAATTCTGCATAAATTATTCAATAAATGTATAGAAATGGGATATTATCCGGATGAATGGAAAAAATCATTCTTAAAAATAATTCCAAAACCAGGCAAAACGAATTATGAAATAAATAAAAGTTATAGACCTATATCATTGACATCTAATCTATCTAAAACATTTGAGAATATAATAAAAAATAAATTAAGTAACTATTATTTAGAGAATAATTTAATGAGCTCAAGGCAGCATGGTTTTATGAAATCTAGATCAACAATTACTGGAATGGTTAAAATTATAGAAACTATATTGAAACATAAACAAAAAGAATTGACTTCCTTGATAGCTATAGATATTGCGGGTGCATTCGACAATGCATGGTGGCCTGCTATTATAAAAAGAATGGATAATGATGATGTTCCTTCAGATTTAATACGGATCATAAAATCTTATTTGAATAATGAAAGGGAGGTGAAATTTACATACGAATCAGAAACTTTTTATAAGAAACTAACTAAAGGATGTCCACAGGGTGGACCTTTATCTCCACTTCTAAGGAATATTTTGCTAAATGATTTGTTGATAAATTTTGATTCAATGAATGCAGATATTATATGTTATGCAGACGACGTTACAATAATTTGCTGGAATAAGACTATTGAAGGACTAAAAACCGCAAGTGAATACACCTTAAATTATGTGATCCAATGGTGTAATAGAAATAAATTAACGATCAGTACAGAGAAGACTAATATGCTATACCTACATAACAGACAAAAAATACCTATTAAGGTTAATAACAATATAATAATGCCGGTCAAGCAAGTAAAAATTCTGGGAATGAAATTTTCTAATCACAAATGGAAAAACAAAGTTAACTTTACACCGCATGTTAATGATATTCTGTGTAAGGCAGGACGTATGAAAAATTTATTATGTTCACTAAGTGGCAATATGTGGGGTTTAGACACTGAAAAGAGGTTAACTTTATTCAAAACAATCATTAGGCCTGTACTTACATACGGTTCTGAAATTTGGTTCAAATATTTAAACAATCGTTGTAAACAAAAACTGAACTCCATGCAGTACCAGATCATTTTATGGGCAGTTAGAGCATACAAAACCACTTCATCAAACTGTGTGCATAGCTTGGCAAAAATTCCACTCCTAACAGATTATATAGAATCCAGAATAATCAAATTTGATCTAGCTCAAATGTCCATTGAAGATCTAATTACTTACGAACCCCATGCTCCAAGTATAGTCAAATCATTCTTACACGCAAAAATGAATGAAATTTTTGAGAACACTAATGAAATTTTCAGAAGCTTTTTCGTATTAGGAATTCCAAGATTTTTCCGTCCAAATTTTTATAATATCCAATTCATTACAGATCATGGCAATTTTGGGAAATTTTTGGCAACTATCGGCGCCGTGAAGGAACCAGGATGCTTCTGCGGAGGTGAAATTCAAGACGCGAGACATCTACTTCTGGAGTGCCCAATTTTCCGGGATTTTAGGGAAAATAGATTTGGTCGTATTGGACAGCTTGATGAATTTGTAGACAAAAAAGAAAAGTATAAAAATTTTGATCAATTTTGTAAATACATATACAACTTTCTCTTGAATTGGAAAAAAGAGAAGGAATCTTAGAAAAAAAAAAAAGAACTGCGATGCTTGCTCTGTGTGTTTTGCTTTGTTGTTTGTTTTTCTCTTTGGACAATTATTTTTAGTTGATTTATGTAAAATAATGAATTGAACAGGATTGTATATAGCCGTATTGCTGTAATGCAGTGAAATGTATTGGCGCAAATATCCCTGAGTTTGGGATATCGCGTTTCATGATGTTAATAAAGTTAATTAATTTGGTTTTGCATTCGTTGCATTCTATGGAGTATATGGCATTCTTAATATTGGAAGGATAATTAAGACTATTGCTTTTTGTTATAGGGTTTCTTAGTAGCGAACTTAAACTGGGTGAGTTGCAGAAGAAAGTTTTAATGCCGATTTTTTTTCAGATGACGAGCTATTGATATGAATACTGGTGAGTAGGGAATGCTGCAAATAGATTTGTAAACTGGGGGATTTTGTATTTTAGAGGGGCTATGGAAATGTCTTAAAATAAATGATAAAGGATATTGGCAAGTTTTTAGATTTCTTAAGATATTCTTGGTCTCTTCTGGATATATGGATATCATAAATGGATTAACTGTGATAAGAGTGTTCAAGTTTAACTACACCCACTAGGTAAATCCTCAGTATTTCAGAAATCCCACCGCCGCTGGGGATGATTCTCTTATCGGCAATTAGATTGGGACATCCCAGACCGACCGAGGGGTCGGAATTAATAGCCTTGTACCGAGAAACTTGTATTCCCCACGTTTATTTCCTGAAACATTTGCTCAATGGATTTAGGAAGTATTTGAGCTTTCATTACAGTGTTTATTGTTGCGCCAAGTTGCAGATTTGCAGGGTAATTGACCTTGTTTTCCATCTTTCTTGGTGTGATATGTGTTTCCCGAGCTGATTTCCATAATAAAGGTAAATAAAAATATTAAAAATGAAATATTTAGCTGTAATTCTACTGTCATTTCAAAGCTTATATCCATAGTTTTCTTTAATATCAGTTCTAAGATTCCACCCTCTTAAGTGCAGCATATACAGGGTGTACCAGGTAAATTGGGAATTTCAACAATGGTATTTTAACTGAAATTTTTTGCAAGTAAAAATTAAAATATCCGAATGAAATTTGACACAGTAGTAGATAAAAGGATATAGTTTGTATTTATTCAATGTAGTTTCCATTATTAGCTACAACAGTCTCGAGGCGAGTGCGGAATGAAGCACAGGCCTTGGCGACGATGACCTTGTCCATTTGGGTCATCACCGTGTGAACTGCTTTCTTGACAGACTGGATGGTGGTATGAGGAGCTTTGTTGACATCTCTCTCAACAACGCCCCATACATAGTAGTCGAGGGGATTGCAATCTGGAGAATTAGGGGGCCAAATATCAGGACCCCAGTAACTAGGGACGTTAAGTGTCAGCCACGATTGTGTCTTTTTTGCCTTATGGGCTGGAGCTGAGTCCTGTTGGAAGACATACTTCCTTCCTGCGGCCACCATGTCCATCCAAGGCTTCACAACGGTCTCCAGAACATTGATGTAGGTGTCAGCGTTCATCCTAAGGCCCTTCTCAAAGAAATGGGGAGGCATGACATCACCTTCACTGCTGATAACGCCAAGGACCATTACGGAGGCAGGAAATTTCGTGTGCATCACGACAGGTATCTCTGAGGGGTCTTTACAGATCCAGCGATCATTCCTGGGATTTACCTTTTGGTCCACGTCAAAGTTCTTTTCGTCAGAGAAGAACCTTAGCATGCCAAAAGAGTCGTGTTTCAGGTTGTTGAGGAGGGCAGCAGCCTTTCCTTTTCTGTTATTCTTCATATTCTCAGTCAGCAACTGACCTTTCCGAAGGGCATAAGACTTGAGACCAAGGTCCTCATGGATAGTTCTGACAATTGTCATAGAGCCAACGTCCATTTCCTTGGCTATGGCCCTCATGCTCTTCCCAGGGTTTCCATCAATCTTCTCCTTGACATTTTTGACAAATTCTTCGCCTCTTACCCTGTCCGATCGACGCGAGTGCTTTTTCCTTGTAGCTATCCCCTCTTTGTTACTGTCGGCCTCATCAAACTGCTTCTTGACACGATAAATAGTGGTTTTGGGCAACTTAAGAAAATCCACTATCTCTTTGGGGCTCCTTCCGGCGCGCAGAGCAACGATGATGGCAGCTCGATTTTCAAATTCTCGGTTACTCTTCATCACTACACTGCGTACACATGTACTGTTGCATTTTACATGAATATGGCTACGTAATGAAAAAAAAAAAAAAACAAGTTTTTAATCTCAAGTAGTTTTTGTTTTATGGACTGTCAAAGTTAGTCCCAATTTACCTGGTACACCCTGTATAAGATGTGTCTCGTTCAATACAGTATTAGAGCTCTAAGAAGTGGTCTGGCGGATTAAATTGGTGAAACCGCTGGGAGGGTTCACCACTGATGAATCAAGCCCTCCCCAATATATTTTTCATCCATTAAGGTCAGTAGAAGTTTGTTTTTTGTTGAAAGAAACATTCATGCTTTAATGTTTTCATTCCCTATACAATACAATATTTACCAATAAAAGTTTGCGTGTTTATTTCCTCGTAGTTAATGATCTTGAGTCTCTCCGGTCCTCGCACCAACGTTCAAAGTGATATGAGATCACAGTGGTACGTGTCAAATATAATAAATAATAATACTATAATAATACTCTGTAGAAATATATTACACATAATCATTTAAAGCCACCCATGTAATGATGCCTGAAACCATGGTATACAGGTTGTTTGCTTTTTGTCTGAATTTGCCTAAACTGGTATTGTGGCTCATTCATTATCATCATTAGTAAAGTTTTCTACTGGGGTAATGAACAAGTGTATCGTTCTGGTGCATAATTGAAGAGAAAAGTGCCTCTTATGGTACATGAATATCATCCTCCCGCAACTTTTTGTTGTATAATCAATTAAATTATAAATCTTATTATTTTAAAGAAATTAAAACAATGATTCAATTTGATTTAAAGAACATAAATCATGATGCAAAAATATGTAGTTGCACTACAATAATGTACATAAATTGGATTCTCGGCCATTCTTTCGTTCAACCTAGAATTTGGTTATATCCTTTAACTGGGTCAATTTTTGTGAACTATTGAATTTGTAGGTGGTATTTATATAGAGAGATTAACCTGTCGATTGTATACATAGATATTGAAGATATTAAAGAATTGTTTCACGCATCCTTTCTTTAAAATCATAAAAGCCTTTATTAAGGCATATAGTTTTATACATGGATTCGCCACAAGGTCTGCTTAGGAAATAAAAAAAAAAAACTATTTAATGATAAGAATGTAGATTATATATACAGTAAAACCTAATTAAGAAAATTAGTCTAATACACGGACTTATATGATAAGTCTAAGGTAAACACAAAAAGATAAAAGTAAAATTTATATATTAATAAAAACACGGGTTACATAAAGTGTAATACGCATAGAATCAAAAAGGATGAGTTTCTTTTATTGGGAAAAACGTTTCTAGCTTTCGGGCGTAAGCGGCCCTTCCACAGGAAATAATGGAACAATTTCAAGTAAAGATGTATATACATATATATAACAGGTAATTTTTGCATATCTAGGATTAATTATGAAGTATTATATTTTATTATTTAAGAAAAATTATTGTTATGTAAATTAGTCAATTTGCTGATATTATTATTAAATGCATAATTGAAAAATGGTGTGATGAAGAAAAACGGAAAAATCTATTTTAGTTTTTGGACCAGCCTATCATATGTCTCTGGGATGTCTATATGTCTGTTTATACTATTATATTTTGTTGATAACATATTACATAAACTTTATTAAGACCTTTCGTCTTTAGCAAAAATTCCTCAACCAAAGAACGGAAGGTCCAAAAATTTGAAACGGGATTTGTATACAGCATTTGCATTTATAGGAAACAAAAGAAAGACAAAGGATAGAAATGAAAGGAGAAATATTAAAATCATATAGTTAGGTCTTATAGTATTCTCTTTGTTACTATTCTGTAAAATCAAATAATCTCTTTGTCTAAAATGAGATAAGGTCCCCTATTATTTCGTTGATATTGTCACATGTCAGATAACAGTTGCTGGATTTTCCAAGATTTTTTTTCTTCTATAAGACATTGGAAAAATCAAAGAGATAATGGGGAAATTTAGTACTTTTTTACACAGGAAACATTCCATTCCTTAGGATTCATTATAATATATTAAAAATTAAAAAAGTCATATCCTGACCAAGAGCACATGTGCTTTTCAGAAGGCAAAGCGCCATCTGGTGAAACAGAAATCAACTAAACATTGATTTAGTCTGTTCCCTGATCAATGTTTAGTTAATTTCTGTTCCACCAGATGGCGCTTTGCCTTCTGATAAGCAAAAGTGCTCCTGATCAGGATATGCCTTTTTTAATTTTTAATATCAACACCTGACCTTTTTATTATTTTTTTTTCTATTGTTTTTTCACATTATAATAAATATATATATTTATATATTTTTAAGAACATCATTTGATGGTTGGATAGCAATTGTAGAGAAAAAGAGTGCTACATTTACCAAATTCTATTTACACTTTTTATTTTACATCCCCTACGTTTCGTTTGATCCTTTATCAAAGGAATAAAGGCGGCAGAGAGTCACCGAAATTTCCCTTGATAAAGGTTGCAGACAGACGCCCAAACTTCCCTTGATAAAAGTGACAGAGCGTTGCCGAAAATTCTTATTAAGAAATAGTAATCATAATGAAATTTTGTAAAATATTTTTCACGTTAATGCTTCCATTTAGGATTTAGAAAATACATAAGAATGTTATATTATAACTAGTAATTTATAATACAATATAATATAATGCAGCGTGTGATTGTAAAACGACATTTGAAAATGATTCCGCAAGTGTTTCTTTTCAACGAAAAATCAAAATTTATTTCAAGGAGAAATAACGATTATTTCTAACCTTAGGGAGAGGTATGAAAGGATGAATTGTGGAGAATAATGATAAACGGAAAATAAAATATTATAATTAATTATATATTTATTAATTAAATTATAACTAGTAATAGTTCATTACATCCTAATAAAAGTTTTTGTTTAAACAAAAATACCAGTCCGTGTGAACTTTACTCACAAATTTCAATGGGCAGAAAATTCAAAAGAAAAAAGGTTTAGAACAGCTGTACCAGAAAATTAACTGTTTGGGAAATTTCAAACCTATTTGAGCTGAAATAAATCTCTGCAGCAAAAATGACAACAATGAACATTCAAGTTTTCAACAGTTCAAAAAATAAACAAAGGAAACTCTAAACCAAAAGCCCATTTTTTCATACTCAAATAATTCCTGAGTAACTATTGCTCGCGAATAAAATGATCATTCACTATAATAATGAAACTATTTTCTGCTATTTTTTTCAAGCCATGATACATCAAGAAAAAAAAAAAAGCACGGTCAAAGGATTTTTTTTCTCCCTGAAGATCCGCACGAACATTTTTTGACCACCCTAAACTGGTACATTCCTTATTTTTTTTAGCCTAATGTGTTTTGAAAATTTCAGAAATTTAAAGAAGATAAGCAACTCTCTGAAAATAAGAATTCACATTTAAGCTCACTCTCTTGATATCGTTAAGGACTTAGCGATACATCTCATAAAATTAGATCATTCTAAACCTGATGGTTTACACAATTATTTCATAAAACTGGGAGACCTGAGATCAGAGACTGTTTTTATAAATGCTGTGAGAGTTCTCTGGTATCCAGAGATACTACTTTGTGAATAGAATTTTCAGATCCTTTTAAAAATATAAATATAACGCTTTTTTTTTCACGGGTATGTGCGGGAATATCGAAAGCAACCTTTTTTTCGCTCTCGAATAGGGAAAATTAGTGAAAAAAATGTCACGGTCCGGGATTTTTTAACACAACATTTTATTGGTCGTTAAACTAAACTACTACATAAGTTATATTTTTTAATTTATATATCTTAAAATTAAGGCATTAGGCTACTGCTGCGACAAGAGAATATTGAATTTGGAAATATTAAATTTCTTAATTAGGAAAGAATTTATTGTATTTTATAGCTCTGTGATCAAATACAAGGATTATAATGACGACTCGTCAAGAGAAAACTTATGCAACTACGAATTTCATCGCTCTACCATATCTGTCGTTAGCCAAAACGGACAATCACTAGTTAGCGCACACAGCCGGTAAACTCGCCGGTTCCGAAATGAAAACTAAAGGATTTTACCTTTGTTGAAAGGGGGTCGGTGGAAGGCTGGGTAAACCGTTTGGTTTTCGACCACTAGGACCCGGGTTCGATTCCCGCATTGGGCACTTTTTCTGTTAAAAAAAAAAAATGCTCCAATGGCCCCCGATTCTTGCAAAAGTCCAACCCCACCAGCGAGTGCAAGTAACCAAACGGGGCTCTGGCATTTGTAAGTGCAAAGTCGAACTGTTTTTCACATGTGTAGACATGTGGTGCGCTTACAGTAAAAGCAGTCGCTAACTACCCACCATGGTTATCATGGCCTGTACCACGTGTACTAGGGATAAGCAAAAAAAAAAAAAAACCTTTGTTGAAGATGGGTGTCGACAACAAAATATATTTAGAGGAATTACATCGATATTACGATAAAAAGGAAAAGGACGCTTGCCATTGTCCACTCTGGAGCTTCATAATCCGTCATGTCCAGAGATAGAGGAAAATACCAAGGTAATCGTAAAAGGAGATTTTCCATGTTTTCAGGATTAAGCCTTCCTTAGAGCCAGATGAGCAAGGGTACCACAGATAATGCGACTCAATGAGCTCCCAAGAAGATGATGTCCCAGCTGACAGCCACCATTGACATAAGAAGAACTCTTCAGACCAGAGATATGGAAACCTCTGATCCCGTTACTCAATTTCAACCATTCAGTCTGAGGTTGGAAGTTCCTGTTGAGATTTGGTTCAGTAGGAGTAAGCAATGGAAGAAAGAAATATTCAACCATTTCTGTTTTAATTAACACATTATGAGAAAAAAAATATTTGAGCTCTAATGAGGCGATCTTATAAATACCATATGCGTTGGCCCTTATCTTGCTGGGAATAAAGAATGCTAAATTATCATCAAGAGACAGACTGACCTCACTAATAAACTTTTTTTAATTCTAAATTTTTATTTCAACAAAAATCTCTTTAATTTTCCAGATTTCCAAACACCACTTTATAAGTATTAATTTTTAACGATCACTCTTCTCCCCCACTCTCTATACTTCGAACAACGTCTAAAGATGCACCAATATTAATAATAAATCCTGGTTGGCTTATCATCCACAAATTCCATTCTCCTCATAAAAAATGTCATTTCAAATATTTCAAAAAGTTTTATCGTGTTATATCAAGCTTTGGCGCAATATGTCACTGAGCAAGAAATAAAAGTCCTATGAGGCAACGGTCAGTCACCACAGAGCTATGGGATTGGGCAAGAGTGGCGGAATGCCTTACGCCAAAGGTAAACCAAATCGTAAATTATACCAGCGAGGATCATAACTCGAGCTGCTCAGCTGACAGGCGGGGGAGTTCTTCAACTTTATAGCCAGAGGGTACTGTGCAAGCTGTTCATTGATTTAACTTATACCTAGACTGTTATATTGGGGAATAGGTTTTATAGCCCTTAGTAAATCTTCCTGAATAGAAGGCCGTCACTCTCCACGAATTGGACCTCCCCACAATGATATTGGAAAATTGAATTAAAATAAACATAACTATGAAGAGATATATCAATTCGGGAGATTGATGTCTTCTCTGTACACATGCTAAACATCTGATGTTTCAGGTACCCCTGCTGTATTAAGATTAACTAATAAATTTTATTATAACTATTACTTGTGTTTCTTGGGAGGCGTCGAGTATATATATGTGCCCATTGTTACTGAGCTTATTTGAATTTAGATAAGAGCTGGTCTAGAGAGTGCCATGAAGACATTGAGTGTATATACACACACCTATGTGACCATTGTTGCTGAGTTTGTTTGGGTTTAGATAAGAGCCGGTCTAGAGACGGCCAAGAACTCTATGAGTACATTGAGTGTTAATTGTTGACCATTGTTGCTGAGATTGGTTGAATTTAGATAGGAGCTGGTCTAGAGTAGCTATGTGTCGCACCTATGTCCCAGCGCATAAAATCTGTCAGTCATGTCATTCTTGACTCGCCATAGCATCCCCGTGTTGGGAACACACCTGACCTTGTCCCATCTTCCCCAAGGTTAAGGAACGAGATTTTACCCTAGATAAATAGAGAAGCGACAGAACTCTAGGATGACTCATTATTTGATGGCTCACGCTTCCACTTTTGGGAATGGAGGACCTTAATGTCATTATTCCGGTAGTTGGCGGTCGACGTTCCAGGAACCCGGGTTATGACTACATCTCTCTCAAAGGTTAGTGTGGAGGTAGACCATGGAGTAATAAAAAGCAGACGATGTTACAATTTTAAACTTTTTTTATATGAAAAAGCAATAACGCGCCATCTATATATAAGAAATTAAAATATTTAAGCACGGATGTTTGCGGAAGAGCATTTCACGATGAAACTATTTATATGTATTTCTACTGTTCTAAAATCTTATGTCCATAGTTAGCTTGAATACCATTTCTAATATTCCACCTTTCAGTGCAGCATATATAAGCAGAATGATCCAATACAGTATTAGAGCTCTAAGAAGCGGTCTGGTAGATTAAATTGGCTAAGCCGCTGGGAGGGTTCACCGCTTATGAGTCAAGCCCTCTCAATATTTTTTTCCATCGCAGTAAGAACAGTAGAAGTTTGATTTGTCTGAAAAAGAAATTTCGTGCTTAAACACGTTTCTTAATAAACATTTTCATGTAAATAAACCTCGTGTAACCATATATGCATATACATATATGCTATATACATTCCTTAATGTGATTCACTTTATTCTTCTGCTCATTTACCTTATCTCGATTTTTAGTTACGCATGCGCAGCTTACTTTCTATCACAGTTGCCCTAGCACTGGCGAGAAGTGCGGTAAACAACGATAGATGGCATCTGTAGTCTCCTTTCTGATTGGTCGACCGGACGCATGCGCGAGTCTCACCCACTAAGTAGTCATAAATATTTTTCAGAGAAACAAATTTGGCGCCAAAACACAAATTGAAGAGCATAGAAAAATGTTTTTTGTCCTTTTTTTAAAGTAAAATAAAACAAATATTCATTTTAAATCTGAAGCAAGGTATAGACTGTATAGAAGCTTTACTGTTATATTTATATTTAAAAAGTTTAAATATAAACAAATTTAATTTCAGAAGAACTGAAAAATGGTGCTGCTCAAAAATAAATCTTATATAAATATCTATAGATATTTTTATTGAATATGAGAGAGAGATTAATACATATATATGTGTTCTGAAAATAGAGCAATCCATACTTAAATCATTAGATAGTAAAAAGGCATATATTGTATTGAATAAAAATTTATTTGCCAATATTTCGGCTGGCTGAACGCCAACCTTTATCGAGGCATTAATACAAAAATGTAATGCCTCGATAAAGATTGGCGTTCAGCCAGCCGAAATATTGGAAAATAAAACTTTTATTCAATCCAATATATGCCTTTTTACTATCTAATATATATGTGTATTTAGAAAGGCATCTATCCCTTTAATTATTTAATATATATGTATCAACAGAGAAGTAAAATTTATGTTAAATATGCATATAAATTTTTGTTTGAAAATTTGAATTTATTGCTACCCCGTTTTTAGGTTAAAATGGCATATACGGAAAAAAAACTTAGTCAAGGCTTATGTATGCATTGGTTTTCTTCTTTTATTTCGCTTTTTAAAAATCTTAACACATACAAGGATAAATATGAAATGTATTTGTTATAATTATATATTATTTTTGTATATATAAGATCTATTTATATTGAGTACTAGCCGACTGGACACGGCTTCGCCCGGGTATTGTTCGAGAGGGGTTTACTCATGAATGAATAGAGCCCCCAACTGTTTTAAAACTTATAGTAATGAATTTTTTTTTCTTTCAGAACAATGGAGATAAACTGCAAATATCAAAATTGAAAATGTTGGTAAAAAGAATCTGAAATATAAGATCAATTTCACAAACACATCTAATGAATAGAGTGCTGTTTTGGAGGAGTGGTCTAAACTGTTGATTTTTAAAAACCACGACCCGGGATCATCGAATCCAGCTTTGGGCACTTTGTTCTGAAAAAAAAAATTGCCCCAATGGCCCCTGATTCTTGAAAAAGTCCAACCCCTCCAGTGAGTGCAAATAACCAAACTGGGCTTTGATATATAAAAAATAAAAAAAAAATCTAATGATTAGTGTGAATAAAGGAGGAAAAGTTATCAGCGTCATAATCAATTCTTTCTTTATCAATTCTGTCACTGTTTGCTTTTGTGAATGAAATAAATACCCAAATATGGCCATTTCTCATAACCATCGGTGGTTCAGTGGTAGAATGCTCGCCTGCCACGCGGTCGGCCCGGGTTCGATTCCCGGCCGATGCGATTTTTTTTTATATTTTCCTTTTTCTTCTGTCTATATCGTTGTTTCCTTTGTCTCACTTCTTTGTTCTTATGAATACCTCTGGTGAATCCTGTATAGGGTCAGTGACCCTAAATAAAGGCTTTTTGTTGTTGTTGTTGTTGTTGTGTTAATATATTGAGAATGTGAATATTTATATTCATGGTGTTATATAAATGGCTTTATATGTATCTTGTATTAAACAATAATTTTATTGATATAATTCTAAACCACATACTCGCGTATGTAAGCACAGTGTATTATGTTAATCAACAATTTTATCTTTGTTCCATTTTTGTAAATAAGAAGCTGCAACTCATTCCTATCATTATTTACAACAACAAAAACCTTTATTAAGACACTATTGTCTTACAAAGGGATTTCCCTAAAAGGTTATATATGTACATGAGTGAGGAGGAAAAGCAATTTAGAGAGGAGGGGGAGCAGTCAGCCGTTGTCTGTGGAGTTGAGCACTTCTTCCCTCATCATTTACATTAAAATACTAAAAAGTTCCCATTTCTGTATTACTCTTATGATGATTTCGATATTTTACTCTAAATTTAATATTGTAAATTTATAAAACCTTGTTTACATTTATATATAAGAAGTACAAAATTAAAATTGTAATGGGATCAGGTAAATAAATTAATAAAGAAAAAGGCATCTTCCGATCGTGCAACTAAAAGTTTCTGATGGCTTACGCCATCTGTGGGAATAAATACCAACTAATCGTTCATTTTATTTATTTCGGAAAATATTAGCCAAATTTCATTATTAATCATGAAAATTCAAAAATTTTTCAGGCCCTCGAATTTTGGTCGTTACTTCAAGAATTCCTAACTATGTTCAACCCAACTTCTATAACGTTCAATTTTTTACAGGACATGGTGACTTCAACATATATTTGTTCAGAATTGGCAAAATTGGTTCACCTGCATGCACTTGTGGGAACGAAAAACAAACCCCTGAACATCTTCTGATAAACTGTCCATTAACTTCTGATCTAAGGGAAGAAAACCAACTTTACCTGACTAATACAAAACAAGTTGCTTGCAATAAAGACCAATACATCAAGTTTAATAGATTCTGCAGGATGTATATTTCAAGGCGAAAGTGTTGGCTGTACATATTTCAAGCTACTATTTCTAATTACTATATGCAAAATATGACATCGAACGTTTAATTTTCATGATTCCTAATGTTCAATTGTGTTAATTGTATATAATAATATACACGCAATTATCCTAATTGTGGATATGGCGTGTCTCTCCCAACTGTTAAATAAAAATAAAAATTTTGGTCGTTGAGGTAAAGCCTGCGGCATTGATACCTTTTATATAGTTCGCTCGTTATTATTTTTAGTTTAGGAAACTATTTGACGTAATTCTTCTTTTTCAAATACGGCACAACTTTGTATTGTCCTTACTGCGATTATAAAATATTGGGAGGACCTGGCTCATCAGTGGTAAACTCTCCTAACACCAGTTTATACCAGAAGACAGCTCTAATAGTGTATTGGGCTTCAACTGTATTTCTACCGTCCTCAAAGCTAATGTTCCTTTCTAAGGAACTTATTGCGGAATTAAAGACAAGTATTACAGAGAACGTGATTACACTCGTGGACAAAACTTAAGAAGTAGAATGTCTTAAATGTCGTCGTGTTTTTTTTTAAGGAGACAGAGACAATTTTGTTCACACTTGGTTATCTCGTGTCTTCAATAAAGGTCACTGGGTATCAAATAACTTCCAGAGTTATTGTATGAATCCCGATATACATGATAAAAAGATACAACTTTCTTAAGTTTTGTCTATGAGTTTATATTCTACGTGATGTGGAATATAAATATAATATAAATGGAATATATAAATATTTACTGGCCGAAGTATCTTCATTTCAAGAACAAGGAATATAATTAAGTATATAAATGTGATTTTTACCTTGAATTTTATAAAAACAATTATAAAAAAGGCCTCATGCTTGGATCTATAGAGAAGCAACAAGAACTATGAAGAAGGGAATATTCAAGGTATATTATATGGAACTCTATGAAGAAATTCACAATTTCATTTTTAAAACCAAAAAACAATTTCATTTAAAATTTTGATTAATCTAATACAATTTGCATATATTTTGATACAGGTAGGATAAACATACATTACAAACACAGATTACTTACTTGGAGAAATTTCAAGTTGAGAACAGTGAGATAACCTAATCTCCTTAAATTTCTCATCTCTATGACAGTTTATAGAATTCAAAAGAAGAAAGGAATTTTAAGGATTCCTGTATGAGCACCTCCAGACAGAGAATCCGACAATTTATCGACATGTCTCTCCACATTCCAATAGATTTAACCAGGCGCGAAGTGGCCACTACATGAATCAAGTCAAGAGGAATGTATGACTATAACAAATACGCCTCATAAATTGTATTCCAACAAGTTATTTCATAGGGGAAAGAATGAATCCATAAAAAAACAAGTCCCCATTTGTTGATGTCCCCCCTCTATCAACATTATTGATATCAGCAGACACCATTCAGTGGCTGGATGTCATTCCTTTACTTTCAGTGTCAAAACAAATTGTTTTTTTCCTCTAATCACAGATGTTAGAATGCCGGTGAAGTGTTTTTTTTTAACTTTCTTTTTTTTGTTTCTCTACAAATAAATGTCAAACTTTTTCATAAATTCCTTGTCATTTTGAGAACCTGTTATTGTCCTTCCAATAAATATTTGATTAACAGAATTTTGATAATTAAAAAATATATATACAGTAGATTTTAGTTAGTAGCATTTTGTTTTATAAAAAAACAGCTATTTTATATATGTGTACCTAAAGTGTCATCTATCATCTTAAATATCCATTAGAAAAAATGCTTGCACAGGGGAGTGATGAACAAAATTAATTGCTATAATTCATATTCAAAATCACTTTTGCCACTAATGCCCCTTTTGGTACATGTAAACCTCCTTAACAAACTTTTTGTTATACAGTTAATAACGCCTTCCTCTCTTTAGCGCCCGATTTTAAATACGTAGTACGATGCGATTTACATTACAAGTGACCTGTCTATAGCACCAATTCTCTATAGCACCCTATTTTGGTGAGTCCCAAGAGGGGGCGCTATAGACAGGTTTAACTGTATATACAGTTTGGATTTTTAACTGAATTTGCCAAAATTTGTGCTGTGATTCATTCTTTATTACCCACCAATTTTAAGTTCTTTTTATCTGGGGTGATGTTCATATATTGCATTATAAAGATACTTCTCTGCTTTTACATTTTGATACAATCAATAGGAAATAAGTCTCAGAGCTGCTACCAAATAACTCCACACGAGAATCCCTGGTAAATCCATGTATAGTAACTTCCTTTGCCTCCAATTTGCCCATATTAATCTATTAGATTGTCTTTTTATAATTTTCCCTGTATATAAATATCATGTTACCATTAAGTTCTATCACTGTTTTTCCTGCATGTATCCTATATTTCTGCTTGGAGAATCTGTATAAGACTAAAAGGTCTTAATAAAGCTTTTGTTGTTGTATAATCAATAAGAAATCAAAGGTTTGGTTTCTTTTTTCATTTCTTTTATTACTCGAGCTACTAGTATAAGTACAACTTGTTGTAATTCTGGATCTCCGTGTTGAAGGGCATGTTAGCCCGAAATATCGAGAAATAAAAGAAATGAGAAAAGAAACCAAACCCTTGATTTCTTATAGATTATGTACAAATATAATGCATTGTTCTAATCCACAATTAAATGAAAAGATGCCTTCTTTGGTATATAAA
>CP092864.1:36597401-36621400 GCA_030710605.1 Cordylochernes scorpioides
AATTATCATCGGACCAGTGACTTGCTACTCTGTGGTGTTGCTCTAGATATATATATAGCTGTTGGTTAGATAGTGTACGTGCATTTCTTCCAGTTGTTATTGTGTTGTTTGCTTGTATCAGTGACTTTAAGTTTAAGTCCAATAAATATCCTTCAGATATAGCCTATCGTCCTCTTCATATTATCAGGGTTATGGGCCCAGGATGCGCCAATAAAATTGCATCTGGTAAGAATATTTTAAAAATGTCAAGTCTTTACCAAATTGAAAAATTGATTTCTGAAAATTACGAGACATGGAAGATGCAAATGAAAATGATTCTAATTCATTCCGAACTTTGGGATTATGCAAATAGCATAAGGATCAAACCTGAAACCGAAGTAGAATCTGCTGAATGGGAGAAGAAGGACCAGAAGGCGCTAGCAACTATAGTCCTAAGTTTAAGTCCTTCAGAAATAATACACGTGAAGCGATGTAAAACTTCTGCAGAGGCATGGAAGCTTTTAAATGAAGTGCATCAGCCAAAAGGACCTGCAACGAAAGTGTTTCTTACGAAACAGTTAATATTATTGAAGATGAAACCAAATGAAAGGATGCAGGATTATCTCAACAAATTTAGCAGTTTGGCTGACAAGTTGAGTGAAATGGATGCACAAGTCCCAGAAGACTTCCTTTCCATCCTTCTGTTGTGTAGCCTTCCCGAGAGTTATGAGGGTTTTAGAACTGCCATTGAAACTAGGGACAAGTTGCCGAGCTTTGAAACTTTAAAAGTAAAAATGCTGGAGGAGGAAATCAGACAAACTGAATTAAACGGTACAACCTATTCTGAAGAAAAGGTATTCCTTGGTAATTCAGAAAGAAAGCCTTTCTCGAGCACATCGAAGCCAAAGGCGAAAGGATTCCCATTTAACTGCCACTTCTGTGGGAAAAAGGGACATAAAGCTGCTGATTGCAGAAAAGGAAAGTTCAAGAGTCCTAGAACTGAAATGGTTGCATCATTGGGAATCGAATGTTTGAACAAACTTGATGCAAACGAGTGGTGCTTGGATAGTGGCGCAACTGCCCACATGTGTAGCACAAGGAATTCATTCACTCATTTTGAAGACACTGCACCAGTAAAAATTACACTGGCAGATGGTCAATTCATTGAAGCTATAGGAAAGGGGAATGTAAAATTGGATTGTCAAAGCAATACTGGAACTGTAACCTTATCCTTAGAAGATGTGCTGTTTGTTCCTAGATTAAATGGAAATCTATTTTCTATCAGTAAGTGCACAAGTAAATTAAATGTCGTTAATTTTAAGCACAGAAAAGCTGAAATTGTGAACATGCGCACAAAAATTTGCATACAAGCATATGAAAAGAAAGAACTTTACATGTTGAGCCAAATTAATTGTCCTAAGGCATTATTAACAAAAGAGATTTGCATAGCGGGCGATAAAAACTATGAAAAATGGCACAGTCGATTTGGACATTTTAATTTGCAAGATCTCAAAAAGCTAAAAATGCAAAATATTGTTTATGGCCTGCCAAATTTTAATTTTATAGATTTTAACTGTGAAGTTTGTTTGAAGGGTAAACAAACAAGGCTACCTTTCCGAAAATAATCCTTTACGAAAACAAGGGAACCATTGGAACTGGTTCATACCGACATTTGTGGTCCAATGAGAACAAAATCATTGGGTGGTGCCCTTTATTTTGCAACCTTTATTGATGATTTTCGAGATTTATATTCACATTTATAATGAAATCAAGAAGTGAAGTATTTAAAGGATTTAGAATATTCAAAAATTATGCTGAGAAGCAAACCGGAAAAAGGTTGAAATGTATTAGGAATGATAATGCGCCTGAATACCTTAGCAAAGAATTCAAGGATTACCTAGAAGGAGAAGGTATAGGACGTCAGCTCTCTGTCGAATATACACCTCAACAGAACGGTGTCGCTGAGAGAGCGAATAGAACTCTGGTAGATATGACAAGGTGCTTTATGATTGAAGGTAATTTACCTGAAACTTTATGGGCTGAACTAATACACACGGCAACTTATCTATATATATAAAAATGAATGTATGTCTGTTTGTTTGTTTGTTTGTTTGTTTGTTTGTCCTTTATGCCTGACCAAACCACTCATTGGATCGCCATGAAACTTTGGGAAGTTATTTAGTATAGTACTGGGAAGGTTTCTAGCAAATAAAATTTTTGAAATAACTTTTCGCCTAGAAATAATCAAGATAAATATTATAATTTATCTGTTATAATTCAACAATCTGCTCTAAATATTATCATGATGATACGATGATTTTGTAATGTAGAAAATTAGGAAAGACAAAATTCAGGATGACACGGCAATTTATTTGAGACAAGAATAATGATACAATTCAAAGGCACTATTCCTTTAACTTCCAATTACCGAGGGAACCAATTAATATTGATTTTATTCAACTTATCGAGTATTTTTCAAGGGACCGGGAAAAAATGTTCACTTTATCGAGAGATTCGTTAAACAAACCTTTACTCGGGTAAAACCCGGGCGAAGCCGGGTACATCCATACAAGAATAGATTCAAAAACCATACATCCAATCGCCGTGAAATTTTGGGATATCATTAGGTATATCACCGGGAAGGTTTTTGAAAAATAATTTCATGAATATCTGGAATATCCTTAGAGTTATTTGCAGATTTGTAGATTTAACTCGCAAGCAGCGCCCCCATTGTGACGATGATAACAAGTTTTCTTATCACTAAGTTTGTTATCTTAAATATTATTTATCAAAAGTAAGATTATCTCAGGATGACACGGCAATGTGACACGGGAAAAAATGTTCACTAGATAAAACTATGATTTTCTATATGATATAAAAAGCCAACAATGAAGAGTGAATGTAATATAAAAAGCCAACAATGAAGAATGAATGTAAGATAAAAAGCCAACAATGAAGAGTGAATGTAAGATAAAAAGCCAACAATGAAGAATGAATGTAAGATAAAAAGCCAACAATAAAGAGTGAATGTAAGATAAAAAGCCAACAATGAATAGTAAATGTAATATAAAAAGCCAACAATGAAGAATGAATGTAAGATAAAAAGCCAACAATGAAGAGTAAATATAATATAAAAAGCCAACAATGAAGAATGAATGTAAGATAAAAAGCCAACAATGAAGAGTAAATATAATATAAAAAGCCAACAATGAAGAGTGAATGTAAGATAAAAAGCCAACAATGAAGAGTGAATGTAATATAAAAAGCCAACAATGAAGAATGAATGTAAGATAAAAAGCCAACAATGAAGAGTAAATCTCTATCTATCTATATATATAAAATTGAAATAATATTATCATGCATATAGAAAAAAATGATTATATGCCTCTTCTTTATGCCGGACCAAACTACTCATTTCATCGACATTTTTGAAAGTAAAACAGTGTAAACGGTATTAAATATGTATAATGGAACAATGGCTTAAAATATAATAGAAAGTGAGCTGAATGAAGACAAAAAAAAAATGTTAAGAATTCCCTATGAATTGAAATGAAGTGATTTTGGATATAAAATATAAAAAAAAAACTCGATTGATACACATTTAAAATGGTTAAAATGGCATTTATTAAGCCAAACAGTGTGAAAAAGTAGATACAGTAGAGCTTCCATTGAGAGGATGCCTAAAATCGTAGCTTAAACCGTCTCTCCGAGAGGCAGTCTCATATTAAAGGTCTATTAGAGATTCTTTAATATCAATTAGAACCTCCAATGAGAGACCACCTACAGGAGAAACAAGTTGAGTCATGTTTTTGGGTGGTCTTTCTTAAGAGACTCTATTTACATATATTAAAATCAACATTTTCTTACTGTTACGTTTAATTACTGCTAATCTATATATATAAAATTGAATGTCTGTCTGTCTGTACTCTATAGATTCAAAAACCATACATCCAATCGCCGTGAAATTTTGGAATATTATTAGGTATATCACCGGGAAGGTTTTTTGAAAAATAATTTCATGAATATCTTGAATATCCTTAGAGTTATTTGCAGATTTGTATATTTAACTCGCAAGCAGCGCCCCCATTGTGACGATGATAACAAGTTTTCTTATCACTAAGTTTGTTATCTTAAATATTATTTATCAAAAGTAAGATTATCTCAGGATGACACGGCAATTTATTTGCGACAAGAATAATGATACAATTCCAAGGCGAAGATACTATTCCTTTAACTTCCAATTACCGAGGGAACCAATTAATATTGATTTTATTCAACTTATCGAGTATTTCTCAAGGGACCGGGAAAAAATGTTCACTAGATAAAACTATGATTTTCTAATGTAGAAAATTAGGAAAGACAAAATTCAGGATGACAAGGCACACAGGGACCGGGAAAAAATGTTCACTTTATCGAGAGATTCAAATTTACGAGTTTCAAATTATCAAATATATCTTTTTTATTTTTTAATAAGTTATTAGATAATTGTTTTAACAAATGTTCGCTCGACAAACCTTTACTCGGGTAAAACCCCGGGCGAAGCCGAGTACGTTTTATAAGTTTAAAGAGAATTGTTTTAACAAATGTTCGTTAGACAAACATTCACTCGGGTAAAACCCGGGCGAAGCCGGGCGGGTCCGCTAGTATCAGAAATAGATGCCCGAGGCATAACGATTGTAAAACTCCACATGAGTTATTTACCAAAAGAAAACCTGTAGTTTCTCATTTAAAAATTATAGGAAGTAAATCGTTTGCCATGAATAATAGGCCAAATAGATCAAAGTTCGCACCTCGTAGTGAGGAATACAAATTGATAGGATATTTTTCAGAATCTAAGGCATATAGACTCTGGAAGCCTGGAACGCGTACAATTATAAAAAGCCGAGATGTACGTTTTATTGAACCATAATTGTCCAAAATTAGGAATGAAGTCATTGAAATTGATGTTGGTTCAGAAAAGGATTCTTTCAAGGAAATCCCTCTAGCAGAAGAAAGAGGAAGTACATCAGAAATTGACCCAAAAGCTGATATTGAAAGCCAATTGGATCTAGAAGTATCTGAAGTGTTAAACGAGCCATCAGAAAGTGGAGTGATAATTTCTAGAAGAGGAAGACCAAGGTATATTAGAACGGGAAAACCTGGCCGACCAAGAAAGGAATATCCTACGGCAAATTTATCCACGCAAGAATTTTCAGAAGTGAAGTACTCCCCAGATCCAAAAGACGCAGAGGAAGCGCTGTCTGGAAAAGATTCTTATTTTTGGAGGAAAGCAATGAGGGAGGAGTTTGATTCATTGATTGAAAACAAAACTTGGGAACTGGTTGATCCCCCTAAGGGCCAAAACGTAATTGGAAGCAAATGGGTATTCAAAAGAAAGTACAGTAGTGATGGTTCTCTTGAGCGCCATAAGGCTCGTCTTGTAGCAAAGGGGTTTTCACAGCAGTACGGAATCGACTACGAAGAAACATTTGCTCCAGTAGTGCGCCAAAGTACAATTAGAGTATTTTTCGCTTTGGCTGTAGAATACAACTTGATAGTCCACCAAATGGACGTTCAATCTGCTTACTTGAACGGAGAAATTAAGGAAGAAGTTTATATGGCACAGCCAGAGAACTTTGTATCAAGAAAATATCCAGAGAAGGTATGTCGACTTAAGAAGGCCATTTATGGATTAAAACAAGCTGGAATAGTTTTGGCATGAAAAGCTTGACACTGAATTAAAGTATTTGGGACTGAAGCAAATTCAATCGGACAACTGTGTCTACATCAAACATCATGAAGGCATTCTTCTGGTGGCAATCTATGTTGATGATTTGATAATTGCAGCTGAAAGAGAAGACACGTTGATATCCTTTAAAGAAAGTATGAAGAAGATATTCAAAATAAAGGATCTTGGAAAGATAAATTATTGTTTGGGTATAAGAATACAAACGGAAAAGGATGGCTCAATATCCATAGATCAGGAGAAATATATTGAAGAACTTCTGGCGAAATATAGGATGAAAGAGGCCAAGCCGATTTCTACACCCATGGACTCGAACTCCAAGTTAACAAAGATTTCATCTATAGAGGGTGAGAATGAGCCAGTAAAAAAGGTAGAATACCAATCACTGATTGGATCATTAATATATCTTTCAGTGTCGACAAGGCCTGATATATCCTATGCGGTTAGTGCTTTGGGACAGTTCAGCAATGATCCTAGGAGACAGCACTGGAATGCGGCCAAGCGTGTCCTCCGCTATCTAAAGGGCACTTTAGGTTTGAAAATAACTTACGAGAAAACTAATGAGACCCTTTATGGTTATGTCGACGCTGATTGGGGTGGAAACCTCGCGGATAGAAAATCTCAAACGGGACTTGTTTTTCTTCTTAGCAGGAGGTCCAATAGCTTGGGAATCGAAGAAGCAGCAGACTGTCGCTCTTTCGAGCACGGAATCTGAGTACATAGCACTTTGTGAAGCGGGAAAGGAGGCAGTCTATCTTAGAGCGCTGTTGCATGAGATGGGATTTGGTGAATTATTGAATGAACCTACGGTTTTAAAGACTGATGACCAGGGCGCTCAACAGCTGGCGAGAAATCCAGTCCATCATGCCAGAACTAAACACATTGACATCAAATGGCATTATATTAGAAGCATTTGCAGCGATGGTCTTATCGAGGTCGTTCACACACCAACCCAGGAAAATGTTGCCGACATCCTTACTAAAGGTCTGCCAAGAGTCTTGTATGATAAACATGTTGCTGGATTTGGAATGTAGAAATGTGATAAATTGAGAGGAAGTGTTGAAATTGACAATTATCTCGCATTTCTATGAATATAAATAATTATCATCGGACCAGTGACTTGCTACTCTGTGGTGTTGCTCTAGATATATATATAGCTGTTGGTTAGATAGTGTACGTGCATGGTTTTTCAGATCGTTTTTTCGTTTCCCCCAGTTCGCCGCTAGCTCTCTACCTGTGAACATCTTTGCTCTCCTGTTCCTGCCATGGTTCCCTCTAGGAAGAAAAAGAAGAACGCCCAGGAGCCCCTTGTGACCCTCGCTCAGCTGCACCAGGAGAACGATGAGGCGCTGCAACCCTTCAGGGATTCCATGACGTCCTCTGGTCCTGGAACCCTGATGCAACTGTACGCTGCCATGGCCAACTTCGTCAGGTTGCGGTCCGGGCAGATCAATGCCCTCCTTGCTGAGGTGGAGAGCCTCTCTGGCATCCTCGAGTCCTTTAAGGAGCTGGACGAAGATGCCAACAAGCCCCAGACTGACTGCCACAGCACCCAAACAAGCCCTGCTCCCTGCTTGAAGGAAACCAGCTCCCAGACTGACCCCACCAAGCCCGCCACTCCCGCTCCAACCAAGAGGAAGCACCCTGAGGCTCCCTACCCGCCCGCAAAGAGGACCAACTTGAAAGGTCCAGCAAAACCTGCGCCCTCCCGCGTCCCCAAGCCTGCGGCCGCCCAAGTGGTCCTTCATGGGGAAAAATCGGCGGCCCACACAGTGGTCGTCTCTGATGACCCACAGGCTGACCCTAGGGAGATTTACAAGGCTGTCCGCGCTGCCCACACTCTACCACAAGGTGTTTGGGCCTCTCTACGCACCAAGGGGAAGCTGGTCCTCCACTCCAGCAATCCCGACATCATCCCTGAGGTAACAACCTCCCTGGCCAGCAAGCTAACGGGAATGAAGGTCCGCCAACAGAAGGTGATCCTGCCTCGCATCTGCCTCTTCAAAGTGGATGAGGCAACATCCAACTCCACCATTGAAGAGACTCTGCTGGGAACTCCTGCTGTCAGCCAACTACCTGGGGACAAGGTGGTGCGCGTGGCGCACCGTTCTGCACCCAGAAACGGGACCTGCACCGCCTTCATCGAGGTGGACCTCAACACCTTCAGAGCTCTGGGCAACCGCGGAAGGATCGTGGTAGATGGAGTGATCCTCAACTTCGAGGAGTCCATCCGCGCACGAATCTGCTTCCGCTGTTGTGGCTTCGGCCACAACTCTGCCCAATGCACCAGAGATCCCAAGTGCTTCCACTGCGGTGAAGGCGGTCATGAAGGCCGTTTCTGCCCCTCTGCTGCTGACCGGCACACTTCCAAGTGCACCAACTGCTGTGCCAAGGGCCTTGCAGACAAGCACGAGGCAAGAGCCTCCAGCTGCCCCACCTTGAAGCTTAGAGCCCTCAAATTCTAGGCTTCCAGGACCTCCTGCCTCCTCAACTGGCCTCCATCCTGGCTTCTCACCCATCAAGGCGCTGTTTCCCTGACCTCTCCAGCTTCTCCCCCCCTGCGATGACACCTCCACTGCCAGATCCTTGGATCCCTTTCCACCAGTTCGCGTTCTGCAGCCATAGTAGGGCTAGAAGACCCATTTTTTGTAGGCCAATTAGCCCGGATTCTCAACTAACTAGTGTACGTGCATTTCTTCCAGTTGTTATTGTGTTGTTTGCTTGTATCAGTGACTTTAAGTTTAAGTCCAATAAATATCCTTCAGATATAGCCTATCGTCCTCTTCATTTTATCAAATTTCTTGCTTTATTTATATATGCTCTCAAACTTTCAGGTATTATAAACCCTTTCACCAAAAATATTAATTGGGGTGTGCAAACAAACGAAAAAAATAAAAACCTAAAGGGATATTTTCTACGAGGTCTAATTATATCAAGACTTGTCTATAAAATTGATTAGACAATAGCGGTTATAGGATAGCTGATTTAATTACACCGAAGCTTTCGGGGAAAAGATTAATGAAATTCACTAATGACCAAAAAAATTTTGATTTAAGATTAATTTTGTCATATACTCCATTAGAAAGGTTTATAATACCCGAAAGCTTGAGGAATGTATAAATAAAGGAAGAAATATATCCTCGGAGGCCGTTTTTATTATTGTTGAAAACTATATCATTTCAAGAAGCTATAAACCCCACAGTAACTCAAGATTCAACACAGTACCTCAATATTTACCCTCTGGTCATTTGACAAGAAATGTGACTGTTTTATTAAAATATAAAATACAATAAATAATAACAACATAAAAACTATTCTCAAACAAACATAAATTAATCGCTTTTAACCAGAAAATAAAACAAGGTGAACAAATATATATATGTGAAAAAACAATAGAAAAAAATAATAAAAAGGTCAGGTGTTCATTTTGAAAATAAAAAAGGCATATCCTGACCAGGAGCACATGTGCTTTACAGAAGCCATCTGGTGGAACAGAAATCAACTAAACATTGATTTAGCCTGTTCCCTGATATTTGGCCAACTCAATTTTTTGATAAATCAAGAAAAGCCATCCACGAACTCGTTTCGCGCTTTTGGCGCTCGTCAGCGTGGAGTAGGCTGTACCACTGCGACCAAAAAGATTTTTTGGTCCCAGAGGCTTCTTGAAAAACCAAGAAATGGGTATTTAAGGCCAAAATTACGTAAAAAACGCTTAACACGTGAAAAAAAAATGATAGAAAAAATAAAAAGGTCAGGTGTTGATATTAAAAATAAAAATGGCATTACTTACCAGGAGCACATGTGCTTTACAGAAGGCAGAGCGCTATCAGAGCGCTCTCTCAGAGCGCCAATACAAGGTATGATAATAAAATTCGGGGAATTGGGTCATAAAAGATTAATTTTTGGCAAAACTTTATGCATACCCTTTGTTCACTTTTAAGATCCATCGTAAAAAAACGCCGCGCCTTTGTTTCTTTTCTTGAAAAAAATGCATATAAAATTCTTATTATTTGAGATATCGAAAAGATATAAATCTTTTATAGTAGAACGAGGTCTCATGATTATGATGATAATTTTTATTTTTCGAAAACTCTTTCAGAAAATTTTTTTTGACTAATTCCCCGAACTTTTTGATCATACCTTGTATATATTCGCTCTGTGATTAGGAAATCAGAATATGCTTAACCGATGATTAGTTAGTTACCTTCTGGTTATATAGTGCTGGAAACTCTCCAATTGTTATCCTCAAAGAGGATCTTCAAAACTTTTCCCGCCAATAGTTGTGGCCCAAATATATTCTAAAACCTATCGCTAAAATACAACACTGAGTAACAGAGTCAATGTGTCCTTTAGATCCTTTAGAGAGAGGCGTTCTCTTACCAGAGAGAAACTAATTGGTAGTAATAGCAATTTTATAGTAACACACTGCCTCCGGGGATAAATTTCTTGCTTTATTTAAACGATCTATGAAGCTTTCGGGTATCGTAAATCCTCGGAGGCAGTGTATAGATACAATTTATAATTCAGAGGATTCTAGCTTTTGAATGGTCATTTTGGCGATTGTTGTGTATGTAAGTAGATGAAGTTTATTTGCATTCTTTAAAGCCTCATTATGTAAAAATATATGTGTATATAAATTAGACATTTGTTGTTGGCCAAACGGAATAATAAGAGCTAAATAAAGAGTCATGGTCAAGTTGTAGTACGTTTAATTATGACACAACAGCTATGAAAACTGTTCTTTATATACAGGTATCAGAGTGTCCTCTCGTGGAGGCTCTACTTTAAATCTATTTTTGTTGAGGAAGAGTATTGTAGTGTTATTGTTTGTTTGGTGGCTGGGGTGGGCGATCATAAACCCTTTTTTTCTATTCTAGTAAAAATATTCATAAGAAACCACCCCCTTTTGGTTAATAGCGTTCATAAATATAAATACATACTTCGGGGGGCGGGGGGAAGGGGCCGGTGAAAGGATGGTCTATACGAAAGACCCGATATACCCGATACGACTCGGGTTCGATTCCCACATTGGGCACTTTTTTCCGATAAAAAAAAAGCTCCAATGGCCCCCGATTCTTGCAAAAGTCCAACCCCACCAGCGAGTGCAAGTAACCAAACGGGGCTCTGGCACATTTTGTAAGTGCAAAGTCGAACTGCTTTTCACATGTGTAGACATGTGGTGCACTTACAGTAAAAGCAGTCGCCTACTTCGCTCTACCCACCATGATTATCATGGCCTGTACCACGTGTACTAGGGATAAGCAAAAAATAATAAATAAATGAATCCTTCTTTCAGACCTTCAGTAAATTTGCATAGCACCAATCGTACAGGATTTTGTTATAAGACACTAATATTTGATTAACCCTTGTTTCTGGAACGCATAAAAACAAAGAAGAGGCAGTAAAATATATATATGTTACACAACACTAATTCATTTTGTTAATCCTTTTTTCAATTATGTGCGTTTTTCGGTGTTTTTATTAAAACGTATTTAAAAAAAAAACGTTTTATTATACAATCAGTACGCTTAATAGTTCAAATTCTACTATTAAAGTATACACCAAGTATAAACCAATCAAATCTCTTTGAAGATAAATCTTAACAGAATAACAAAAGTAAAGATAACAAGTAACAAAATCGATCAGTTTTATCAATAAAAAATCTTAATTGGGGTGTGCAAACAAACGAACAAAAAAAAAAACCCTAAACGGATATTTTCAACGAGGTCTAATTATATCAGGACTTGTCTGTAAAATTGATTAAACAATGGCGGTTATAGGATAGCTGATTTAATTACACCGAAGCTTTCGGAAAAAAGATTAATGAAATTCACTAATTTACATTATTAATGAGCAATGCGAAAGGGAATTGACAGCTGTTTACGCATACATAATGAGGCAAGCGAAGAATTCCTCTTCAATGCCACTCAGCATTCCTTGAGCAGCAGGGCTTGTGTGTTTCCAAGTGAAGATCATTTGTTAGGAATGTTAAAGTCAATATTACGATATTTGCTCTGGTCACGAAAGGATAATTAGAATTGAGGATTGATGAATTTGAAGTTTTGGAAACCCGGATTCTCGGATAGACAAACATTTTTGAAAATGTGGAAACTCTTGGTGATTTACTGAATATGTTTAGCAACGATTTTTCATTCATATTCTCTCTTTATATGGACATTGTAATAAAGTAGCTTCAATCTCAATCTCTCTCTCTTATATATTTTTGTATATATGTATATTTGTAAATTATTATATGTATTTACATTTATTTATTCATATATATTTATCATTTCATGATCTTATTTACTCATATTTATGTATTTAACCTTATATAACCATATATGAGCGATGTAATAAAGAAGTTTCAATCAATCTCTCTCTCTCTGCCTCTTCGGCGTCGACCTCCATCCCGAGGCAGTGAAACTAACAAGTGTAGCGAAGGCTACCATCTACAAGTACCATCTTGGTCTTGAGTTGGGTAACGCCAGCTACTTCATCGACTTTCCCACCCTGTGGGAAAGAACTCTCGCAGTCCACCGGTGGCGGAGTCTTTCCCGCGGTGGGCGCCACCAATGAAGACCTTGTATATATATATTTTATATATATGTAAATTTATCAATTATTTTATATATTTATATCTATTTATTCATATATTTATCATTATATAATCATATTTATTCAGATTTATATTTTATCTGTATTTAACCTTATATAATCTTATATGGACTTTGTAATAAATCAGTTTCAATCTCAATCTCTCTCTCTCTCTCTCTCTCTCTCTTTCTCTCTCTCTCTCTGTCACACAGTTATTCCAATTGTAATTTAATACTTTTTATTCTTATAAGACTTGGTAAATATCACAGCTAACTACATTGTCTCGCCTCTTAAAAGGATCAGCTTATATAAAATATAAATCTCTGTTACTTACTCCAATACAATATGAACTATTGCAAATAGTTTCACGTGCAATTATCCAGATCGGATATAGCGTGTCTTATTTGCAACTGGTAATAAATAAAATACAAAATAAGAGGCGTATAATATATATATTTACTTATATATGCTGCTCCAGTTCTCTCTCCAAGTTCAAAAATAACTTTATCAAGTACGACTCAAAATGAGAAAACTAGGTCATGATATTTACAATGAATAATATGTATAAGTTCATTTAATTCACAGTGTTTTCACTGGTGTTCCAGATGTTCATTTTTTTTCTAGGATCGGCTGTTTTTCTCATTTATTTTTTTCTGTCTACACGTTTTCTTTCTTTTTCTATATATGCTGCATTCATATGTATGTCTATTACTATAAAAGATGCTAAATCCTACATTTTAGAAATACTTGGAAACAAATTTCATAAAGATGTAGGAATTTATCCTGCAGATAATTCAGGCCATCTGCATTATCTCTTCGGACGCGGAAATTATCAGCTCACTAAAAGTGGGGATAAACTTCTTTTTAATTCATTTTTATGGGAAAGTTCCATTTTACTAGCAATAATCTTAATTGCACTATTGTATTATTGAAAAAAAAAAATTCCGATCATATAAATGAATATAGATTTTATAGATCATTATCCTCCCGGTAAAATTGCCATCTATATCTTTTGGCCATAGATTTAGCCTAGCAATTTTACCAGCTAAGCACCTCTTCGGCAGATTGTGAAGATTTCATCTGATCCCCTGTGGATCTCTCTCATGGAATAAAGCCCGCCCTGGACTAACAAGGGCCATTAGACTGAAACCATGGTCTTCAGGTGCGCGATTCTCAATTTGCCAAAGCTAGTATTGTGGCTTTGTTACCGACCTGAGGCCGCTTGATTGCGGCGACAGTTGATAGATTAAGAAAAAGGCATCTCCTTATCGTGCAACTGAAAGTTATTGATGGCTTGCGCCATCTATCGGAATAAATATCAACCATTCTCGTTGATTTCTAATTATTCCAGAATTGGCCAAATACCCATTCTTGATTAATCAAGAAAAGCTAACCACGGACGCGTTTCAGGCTGTTGGCCCTCATCAGCGTGGTGCAAGCTGTACCTCAACGACCAAAAAAGAAATTGGTCATTAAGGCATCCTGAAAAAATCATGAAACGGGTAGTTAAGGCCAGAATTGCGTGAGAACGCTACACAATGTGAAAAAATAGTACAAATGTAACATTGTACTGGGATAAGGTGCATAAATTAAGAAAAAGGCATATCCTTATCGTGCAACTGAAAGTTGCTGATGGCTTGCGCCATCTAGTAGATAGAGTAATCGTAAGAACATAGAGACGCAACAGATGGCGTTAAGCTTTGACGTCTATTTCGACCGGAGAGGTGACCTTTATTTTTATAGCTGATGGCTTTTTGACCATCTATTGGCTAAAGGTCAATTTCCTAATACAAATATATTGGTTAAGATACAATTTTATATTAAAATTATTGGCAATATGTTTCTTTTTTTTTTTAAATTATCCCTAGTACACGTGGTACAGGCCATGATAATCATGGTGGGTAGTTAGCGACTGCTTTTACTGTAAGCGCACCACATGTCTACACATGTGAAAAGCAGTTCGACTTTGCACTTACAAATGTTTCTTAAAAGATATATATTAACAAATATTATCTCTACAGACTATAGTACAATGATAAAACTTGTTAGATGATAGGACTTAGCTCATCAGTGGTAAACTCTCTCAGCTGTTTCGTCAAATTAATCTTCTTTTACAAATATCTTCATTAGAAAGATATTCCTAAGATAATAAAGGAATATTTAATCGGTAGATAACAATTGAAGTTATAACTGTAATTGGTCAAAAAATGCTTTATAAATCAAGAGATGCCTGTGTTGGCGAATTCGATCTCTACACTTCTAATGGCTGTAGCGATAGACAATCACAGTGCATGCCACCAAAACTTATCAAGTAAGGTGATTTCTCCAGGTGTTCAGTATGTAGAAAGAGGAAGAAATTAAATGTAATATATGTGTAATTATGATGGATCTGAGGGTAGAACATGATATAATGAAGTATAGTTAATATTTAGAATGTATATGTGGAGTTATCAATCAATATATATCAATATATATTGAATCAATATTCAGGCTGTTGGTCCTCGTCAGCCAGACTCACTGACACAGATGGTCGGTGAGACAGATCACTTGATAAATCAACATTGTTATGTATTCTCCGAGAGATAGTTATCTGTTTGGAACTTGGTCGCATCATTAGAAGATCATTCAATCATTGTAACAGCCTGTGATTTTTATTTCATTATCATATTCTCTCTTTTTTTTTTGCAACTACATTTTTTTCCCAGGAATACTTTAATAGAGTTTTTATACTACTCGTAGTTGGTTGATGCATGGTACAAGGTGAGCTTGTACTATCGTTCTGATTCACATTTAAAGGTAAAGGTACCTCTCTTGGTACATATATACAGTTAAACCTGTCTATAGCGCCCCCTCTAAATAGGGCCTTCCTCTCTATAGCGCCCGATTTTAAATACGTAGTACGATGCGATTTACATTAAAAGTGACCTGCCTATAGCACCTCCTCTCTATAACACCCTATTTTAGTGAGTCCCAAGAAGGGGCGCTATAGACAGGTTTAACTGTATATATATGAAAAACATTAGAAAAAAAAATAAAATGGTCAGGTGTTGGTATTAAAAACAAAGTAGGCATATCTTGACCACGAGCACATGTGCTCCTGGTTAGGATATGCCTACTTTGTTTTTAATATATATATATATAAAGAAAAATTGTAGTATTAATATTAAGGGTAAATTTATAAAAGTGATTGAAATAATTTGTAAAGAGAAAGGTATGCAAATATATATTTAACAGAGAAGCATGCTTACTCTGAATTAGTATAAATAGAAAATATATGGAAGAGTAAAAGAGGAACAAAAAATGAGTATAAATAAGTTTATATTATATTTTTGAGATGAATATTTATGAAAGTATGAAAATATTTAAATTGTTTAACAGCAAGATTTAACAACGAAACCAAGCTTGTAAATCTGGCTTTGACACGTCATGCGCTTGTCCAAAAAACAAAAAACAACAACACAAAAAAAAAAAAACAACTGGGGTAACGAACCAGGTATTCTTCAATCAAAAAGAATAAAAATAATAGCGTAGTCTATAAAAGTGAAAACTCTTTTTTCCCAATATTTTATTTAAAGAAAAATTATTATAGACAAAAGAATTGCTATAAATTATTAAATAAAAACAAACAATAGCAATGCGTCTCTTTATACATAAAATTTTTAATATGCTAGCTTTCGGATCTTATCGATCCTTCAACAGGCCAAGCTGTAAATTGAGAGAAAGAATATATATATAAATGTAAAATATTATTTATATACATCAACGAAGATAGAGAATAAAATATAAAATAAAATAAATATAAACACATATATATACAGCAGCCTGGCCACGAGAAAACGTGAACTCGTGAAATGTGTTTATATTTATTTTATTTTATATTTTATTCTCTATCTTCGTTGATGTATATAAATAATATTTTACATTTATATATATATTCTTTCTCTCAATTTACAGCTTGGCCTGTTGAAGGATCGATAAGATCCGAAAGCTAGCATATTAAAAATTTTATGTATAAAGAGACGCATTGCTATTGTTTGTTTTTATTTAAAAATTATTATGTTTTGTAAATTTTAATAATGTTTGGTTGTTTTGCTATTCTATGAATTGTTTATTTGCTAAAAAATACGAATATAATACTTGTAAAGGGAAAAACCATTATATCTAAACAAAAAATATAGAGAAAAGTATATTTTGATAGGGAAACGATTGGTAAGAAGGAATTTAAGACCTTGAAATTTTGTCATCACTTAAATTCCTTCTTACCAATTCTCTCCCTATCAAAATATACTTTTCTCTTTATTTTTGTTTATATTTTGGGCTCAACAGTCTTTCGACAGGTATAACTATGTTACTGAGGTTTTGTGAATTTAAACCAATCCATATATATATATACAATAAAGTAGGAAATATTAGATATGCAAAAAAACTGATTTACATAATACAAGTTTATATAAAAGGACGTACCTGGATCTGTAAAGAAAAAAAAAAACTCAAAATATTTCGAGAGATTGTTCCCTCTTTATCAATTTATTGCACACTGATAAAGATAGAGCAATCTCTCGAAATATTTAGAGAAAAAAAATTCTTTACAGATCCAGGTACGCCCTTTTTATATAAACTTAATTGATGGATCGCCTTTTGACTCAAATTACACAATACAGTTTTAAAAAAAAGGATTATTGATTAATGTTAATGTTCTATTGAGGTTATGTGATTACAGTAAATAACAAATTGGAAAGCTGGAGATTATTATTAGGTAAGAGGTTCGGGAATTATACTATGGTATACGTCGGGTAAATCTATGGATCTATTGATTCTCTAATTACCATTTTCTCCTCAAAGACCGTGCAATTTTTACATCATGGTCGTTGAAAGTAATGACAAAATTTCAAGGTCTTAAATTCCTTCTCATAAATCCTTTCCCTATCAAAGTATACTTTTCTCTATATTTTGTATATATTTAGAATATAATCCTTTGCTAGTAAATTTAGATAATAAAGTAAATGTCCAAGGATGAGTATTTTTAATTAAACGTTTTTCGAGCTTTCAGGATAACGCCCTTTTACAGGAAAAAATGATACAAAATGAAACTTAACTATGCTATGGCAAGTTATATGTTATATGTACATTATAAAATTTACATAATATCAGCTGCCGTTTTTAACCTATTTTGGAAATGATATATTTACATACTAGAGAAAATTTGGTATTTAACATAGGTATATTAGGAGCAAATAGTAAACTAGGGTATATATATTGTCGCGCAGAAAATAAACTGAGAAACTGCCTTGTAAAGTTTCAAGAAGCTTAACTTTCCAAAAATAAACTTAAGACGTTGATTTTTAAATGACTTCCAAGAAAGATATATTTATTATCTCTCTCTGCCCGTGGCGTGATCTCCTCGAGCCACGAGTCACAAGCTCTTCTACCCTTTTAATGCTGTGTTTTCTCAACTTCTTGAAATAGAGGAGAACTTCAGATCATATATAAAAGTAAATGCCGCAATATTATGGTAAATTCCCGGAATATCAATATGTCTGTTTAAACTGTTGAATATACTTGTATATACTTTATATACTTGTATAATGGTCTTTTTAATTTTACAAGTAGTACAATCATATTTAGCCAATAAACAACATATGCAAATAGCAAAACAACCGAAAATTATTAAAATTTACAAAACATTTTTTAAAATTAAAAATTGGGGGGAGAAAGTTCACTTTTTAGGGATTACACTATTATTTTAATTTTTCTTATTGTGAAGATTATCTGGTTCGTTATCCCAGTTTTTGTTTGTTTTTGGACAAGCGCATGACGTGTCAAAGCCGATTTAAATGCTCGGTTCCGTTGTTAAATCTTGCTGTTAAACAATTTAAATATTTATTGTGATACATTCAGAATATACACCTCAAAAATAATAATATAGATTTATTTTTTACCCTTTTTTTGTTTCTCTTTTACTCTTCACTATATTTTATATTCATTTATATTTCTATATATATAGATAAATGTATATTTGTTCCGTATCCATCATATTTGATTTATAAATATGATGAAACGGGAAATATAGAGATAGGTATAGAAGGAATCTGTCATAACTTCAACCCCCGAAATATGCTAATTAGCCCAAAAACGAACTCATTTGAAAATCTAGATGTTTGAAACGATGATAATGTATTAATGAATCTTAAAATCATTACTACTACTATATATTATATATTAAAATAATAATAAAAGATAGACGTATCACGTATGTTTACATACCTTCTTTTTTTCATATCTCCACTCAATCATATTAAGGTATCAAGCTTGTAGAGCTTGAGATTTTTGATGGTGTCTGTTGAAGATTAGTATAGTTCATCAATGGATGAGATAATGCATTCAATTGTGGTTTGACGCAGGTTAAGAAATTCACTTAGTACATATTGCTAAAATCTTGCAACCATTCCGACAGCTCATGATGAGGTTAAAATATCATTTGACATATATCTGGATGAAACTTTTGGCACAATATAAATTTATGTGTTATATAAATGTTGTTTGGCGTTATAGGTTAATAAATTCACTTATTACATATCGCTAAAATCTTTAAACCATTCCGGAAGCTCATTATTCATAGATGACGTTAACAATAATTTGACATATATCTGGATGAAACTTATGGCACAATATAAAGTTAAGTCTGGAAGGAGTGAGTCACTGTCAGACAATAGCTTCTACAAAGCTATCTGCCACAGTGCCATCCTCTGCTAGAACCTTCTCTGCGATCTATCTGATGATCCATTTGTACTTCTTCATTTATAGCTTCCAGATCATCCATTATTGTTTTGAGTCTTCGTTTGTGGAATCGTCAATAATCGAGCAACGATATCGCAGACATCTCGGCAGAGAATCTCGAAGAAGTTGGATAAATAATGTTGCAGAATTATTATATTCATCAAGTTCTGAGTCTTGCAGAGAGAGTAAAGACTCAATCACTGGGATGCTTCTAATCCTATTTAAGGGATTTCGGATGCTTGCTTGAAGATAATTCCTCAGGTGTGATGAAAATCATGAAGACGAAGCGCATCTATCTAGATAAAGATTGATTCGTTAATGGTTACTAGAGTTTTCAACAATCGTCGCCTTACTTTCGCAATATCCAAAAGTCATAGGGTAGTTCCTCTGCGATAAGATCTGTGCCAAAGAGTTAATTAACACCCGCTGTTAAGAGAATGTTCGGATAGTATAACTTGCCTCGTGATATGAAGACGGCATTTGAAGATTTCTTTGTTGAGATCCATATGGATATTCGAATAGTTGTGACTCCATTTTGTATTTTTGTGGAGAAACACTGTTTGTTTCGGTGGAACCTGCATGAGTATCTCTTGTCAACGGGAAACTTAGCAGTTCTGTTCAGTATTGTTCTTCAGCGATTGACGTCTAGCCTTTCTTATCTAACGATATGGAATGTTGAACAGGCTGTTGTTCTACCTGGATACTGCACTCGTTCGTGAACAAATTGTTGGCTTAAATTTTGTTTATCATGATACCCAGGACCTCTAGGTCCCCCCCCTGATGTTGTGTCTGACATCTCTTGGGATAAAGTTGGTTTAGATGGCATCTCTTTCTACTGAACGATGCTTCAGTCTCGGGAACAAAATAAATCTCTCTCTCACACACATTTTTTTTTCTACCGCTCAATACTCCTTTTTTAAGGCTCCAGTCTTATATGCAGATTATTATTCTGAGAGATCCAGAGAAGGATAGGGGAAAAAGACAGATACAGAAATTATAATTTTATCTCTTTCTTTCGCCTAATAAACTAAGTCGAGTAGGGTTGAGCTGCTAACATCGTCCATTTAAGCTTTGCCACAGGTTATCTCGCGCACCGACAGGATCCCCCCCCCCCCCCCCCCTTGTATGCCGTGAGAGCCACATATTCACTAAAGTTGCCTAAATAGACCTTTATATTTGTTGTTTTCTTCTTTATAAGCTGAAGGGCTTTGCTATGAGGGAAAAACTTTATGTAAAATCTCTACAATTAACGAAGACTCTTTACAGTTTTATTAAACGATATATATCACCAAGAATAAACGATCAAATAGTGACTATATAAGCAGAATGAGGAATAAAATATTTGTCGCCATTTTTTAGATTAAATAAGCGAAATTTCTGGTAAGGTTCACCACAGATAAGCCAAGCCTTCCCAAATCTTTTTACATCTTCAGGTCACAAATTGTAGAAATTTGTCCTAAATGATTGAAAGAAATAGTGTTGAATAAAATTCCATCTTCAGCATTTTTTTCTGAAAACGCTGACCTTCATGGCTTTTCTATTCCACATCTACTTGGGAGATGGAAGAGACGCGTTGACCACATCTCTATAAACACCTTGACCCCCCTCCCACCCATTTTTTTGAGGGAGGCAGAGGGTGGGGCTAGGGGGTTGAATAGAGAAGTGATGTCAGCAATTCCACTGGCCCAACCCCACCGTCTCCCCTCCCTGGCTGGCTGTACAGTGATCCTTCTCTGTCAACCTGCGTTAGCCTTGGTTGTTGTTGTTGTCGTGTCCAATAAAGACAATTGACAATTAAAATAATTTTATTGACATCTTGTCAATAATGAATGTGTCAATATGAATATGGCGCCTCTGCCAGCGCTGCAGAGTTTGTTGGAGAATCACCAGTGGGTCTCCAGCGACGCCACGCATTCGCGATCTACGAAGAATACGTACTTCGCCAAAGTCCAATAAAGAGCCTCAGATATCTCCATGCATCTCTATCACTGCATTCGTAATGTCCACTATCTTGGGTGTGTAAAGCTTCTGCTCTGAGTCCATGTCAATTTTCTGCAAGGTTACGGCCATTGCTGGGCATGAGAATATGTGGCTAGGAGTTAATTGGTCTTCGTCTTTAATCTTAATAATGTCGTTCTTCAGCGGCTATCCAGATCTGAAGAGAAGGGTAGAGCCCCATTCTCATCATCATTGTCTTGGAGGGAAACTAATAGCCTAGTTTGGTCCTAGAGAGAGGTATCATGGATGTATCATTGTTTGGAGAGGAAAAATGTTTATAAACTTATAATACAACATAAAGTTGTGGGAGAATGATAATCATGTACCAGAAGAGGCATCTCTCTCTTTAATTATGCATCAGAACGATGCACTATTCATCACTCTCTATCATCACTAGTAAGGTTGTTTACTGGAGTGATGAACATCCTCTGATGCATAAATTTATATATAAAGAAGTATCTCTACCGTTACATTATTTTAAATATTTTTTTAAAATGTCAGCGCGATTATGTGGGGAAATTTCAACAACGATTTCATAATTTAACAAAATAAAAGCTGTTACTTAGTGATTACATACCTAGGGGTGTTAAATAAACGTTCAGAATTTCGAAACTCGAAATTTTTTTTTTGCACGCATTGAAAATGCTTTATTATTTTACACATTAAAACCCTGATAAAACAAACCTAATATAGCGAAATTTCCCTTATAACAAACCTGAAATATTCTCCATTTAATAATAAACTATGCCTATATAACACACCATCACTATAGTGAAACAAAGGTTCAATCCCATTGTGGTTCGCTATAGAGAGGTTTTAGTATATTTGTTACTCTATTTTTCATTTAAAGACTATATATTCATAAATCATATTGATATCAGTCTTTTAAAATATTTTATATATTATAGGGATATGATATTTTATCTATACATTTTGCGTTTTGGAATAGATTAATTTCATTAACTCATTTTTAGGTTGAAGTAATTCTTGAAAATTTTTCTTGCGTCCATACGACACGCAACACACACACAATGGGTTAATGTTAATCAAATAAGACAAAAGGTTTATGGAGATAAGTTCATTTTTATTTTTATTGCAATCTCAATCTTTCTGGTATTATCGATCTTCTACAGGAATCTAATGGGTTAAGGTTCTAGCTATTAATAAACATAGCTTCAGTACAGATTTCAAACCCGGGTTTTGATTGACGATAACTTATACTACCAAACAAGACACCAATCTCTTTTCCTGCACCACATATAGTAGCTAAAGATCTGTGAAACAACCACAAACCCAAACACACACAAGAGAATTTAAATTCAAAATCATCGAAAGAATGAATGAAAAACAAACTTTATTGACATCTAGTCAACAATGATACAAAAAATTCCAATAAAATTACAGCTATAAACAGTAGAATTTATACAAATATATATTTTTACATCAAACTCGAAGCCTTCTCCGAAGGAACGTCAAGTTTATAACCAAAAGTCTACCCAAATTCAGGGTGGGTTGTAAGCCTTGATTTAAAATCATCAAAAGAGAGAGGTCAACCACTATTATTATTCGTTTGCATATATGGGGATTATCGTAGCATGTTTTTTTTTTTTTTTTTTTCAAAGAGGATATTTTAATTAAAAAACGGCGTCCGTGTTGGGTGGGAGGAGGGAGGGTCAGAGGTTAACATCCGGGAACCTATCAATAACGAAGTCAGTTCATTTATTCAGCAGACGCGTGGTGAAGGATGTTCTTTGTCAACGGCCAGTGACTCCCCCACCTACCTAGGACAATATATGACAGCTGGCGGCTTATCTCACAGGTAAAATATCTAGGGAGTCGTCACCATCAACTTATCATCTTTAGTGGTGTTTTATAACTTATTGGTGAATAATCGCTGGGTTGGTATTAAATCATCGCAGAAAGTTCGTTCGTTCGTGCCTATAAGGAAGTAACTTCCATTATCATCGACCCGGAGCGACCGCTTCCCTGAGCTACCACCTTTGTAAAAATGTCTTTGGCATATCTATTCTAACCTCCCATAAACGACCCTCTTCAGGAGAGACCAGAAGTATTCACACACATACAGCTTTATTAAAACCACCGGTCTTATACAGATTCACCACAGGAAATAAGCATAGATGGAGCTCCTATACTCCAGGCAGCCCAGAGCCTCCAGGTCCGACGTATGTCCAGTGGCCACAGAATCCACAGGAGCATTCATGTTTCTGGGCAAGAGTCTACATAGGATGCTCTGATTTAACTATTTTTAATTAAAAATCACAATAGCCTTTAATTTGTCATCTCATACATTGTAGTGTTTTTATTTACATATTGCTTTGTTGTTGTTGATGAGTCCAGTGATTTTTCTATTCTCTCCCATAACTTATGATAATCTATGTAAAAAGAAGAGCAGAGGAGAAAATATCGATAAACTATGTATATATAATTTTATATCAAAATAGTTATTAGCTATATATTTACATATTTCCCATATTCTTTGTAAATTTGAATGTCTGGTACCCTCTTTTTTTACTTCTTTTCTGTATAGCTCAAAAGAATCGCTATATAAGGCGCTAAAAAAAGTTTTTTATTTATTTATTTATAATAATGAATAAATAAATACTCTTTAGCCTTATCTATTTGCGTGAAATCTGTGCTAACTTAATATAGAAATTATCTCTTTAGAGGTATTGTAATTGTACTCTTTGTCTTGTTCATGCAAGTTAATAATATAATAGCCCCACTATTCATAGTTTCTGTAAACACAAGGAATAAACCTTCAAATTAATTAGAGGCAATAACGTGCCATCTATGTATAAGAAATAAAAACATTTAGGTACGTTTATTTTATACATATAAAACAAACATCTAACCTTCAAATTCTGACTAAAAAGGCAAACAGAATGGAAGCTATACTGGCTGTATC
>CP092864.1:36621500-36635001 GCA_030710605.1 Cordylochernes scorpioides
GATCCGAGAGCTAGAATTGGTAGAGTTTCTGAGAAGGTTCTCCACTGATAAGTAAAGTTTTCCCGATTTTTTTAATCTTCAGTCCACTAAATATTAGAAATAAAAGTGCGCCGAATATTTACATTCTCAGCCCACAGATGGCGGTATGTGTTCTGGTTACTTACCAGGTCTATTAGTATGAAACGCGAAAATTTCCAGTGAATTCAAAAGTTCACCAATTCCATACAACAAAAGATTTTTTTATTCAAAGTAACTGCACTGATTAGCTATACACTCGGACCACTTTTCAGGCAAATTTCGAATTCCTTGTCTGAAAATTTATATTCCTTTTGAGTCGAACCAGTCAACAAGTCATTTTCGGAGTATGTCTGAGTTCGAAAATTCCTGGTTTTTTAGGGCGTGTCCTAAAGATGTGAAAAGGTGGTAGTTCGACGGCGCTAAGTCTGGTGAGTACGGCGGGTGGGGTTAGAGTTCCCAGCCCAAGTCTTTTATGGTGTTTTTGACCACCGTAGCGCTGTGGGCTGGAGCGTTGTCATGCTGCAGTATCAGGTTGTTGTGCTTTTCACGCCATTCCGGTCTTTTTTCATTTAACGCCTCTCTCAAACTGTGCATTTGTTGTTCGTAGCGACTAGTGTTCACCATTTTGCCAGGTTTCAGGAGCTCGAAATATACTACGCCGGTCTGGTCCCACCATATGCAAAGCATTGCCTTTTTTCCGAAGCGATTGGGCTTAGGCGTCTGTTTTAGAAATTGGCCGGGCAGGCCCCACGACTTTTGGCGCGTAGGATTGCTGAAGTGGATCCATTTCTCATCAGAAGTTACGATTCGGTGCAAAAATGACTTCTTTTCATGCCTGGCGAGCAGCCCTTCGCAGGTTACCAGACGCCGTTATTGCTGCCTTTCGCTCAACTCGTGGGGGACCCATCTGGAAAGCTTTTGGGTCATTCCGAGGCTGTTTAAACGTAGAGAAACAGCACCTTGAGACACCTGGAGCTGTTTTGCGAGTTTCTCCTGCATTTGGGTACTGTCCTCATCCAACAAAGCTTGCAGTTCAGCGTCCTCGAACTTTTGGGGCGGTTTTCCATGTGGTTCATTATCAAGTTCGAAATCGCCACTTTGGAATTTTTTTAAACCACCTTTAACACTGCGATTTGCTCAGAGCGTGGTCGCCGTAAACTTCCTCGAGCATTCGGTGGGCTTCAGTGGCACTTTTCTTCCAGTTGAAGGCGAACAACAAAACTTCCCGCAAATGGGCACTTTTTGGCTCGGAAATCGCCATTTTCCACGGGCTCCTGAAATTTTTCACGATTTGAATTTTTCTAAAACTGCACGCATGCTGATGCCACGTGAGTCAAAGAACAAAACGCCTACAACAGCGCCACCGTCGGCTCAAATAAAGTTGCACAGCGGCCTCTGGCGCCCATTTTCGCGTTTCATACTAATAGACCTGGTATATAACGAGATTTCCGATGTTTCCTTTAACTTGATTCAGAGTGGACATTGTTTTATTGGTATTTTATAGAGCTCAATTTGCTTCAGATATACTAAGTACAGTCTAGTCATCAATGTGAGATTCATTATATCGAAGAGCCATTAGTTTTCCGGGTTTTGAGTCTTATACCAATACGGTTTTATAAATTAACTTTAAGAATGAGAGAACTGGATTCTACCGGGATTTTCCAGAGGGAATGTTCAACTAATCTATATGATTTTGAAAATTGTTGAAAGTAGAAATTCTAGGATATTTCTAGATGTAAAATTGTTGTAATGTTGTCAGTGCTAGTTTGTATCTTTGCTAGATATCTCAGCTTTGTTAGTTAGCTAGCGGTTCTTGGATAGGTCAGGCCGCTGATTGGCGTGAGCTAATGGTCTGTATATATACTTTTATTAGATAATAAAAAGGCCTATATTGGATTGAATAAAATATTTATTTGCCAAAATTTCGGCTGGCTGAACGCCAACCTTTATCAAGGCATTACATTTTTGTATAAACAAACTCAGCCCCGCATGGTGTTATAATATCACAGTTGAAATAATTAAAAAAATACAAAGTAGGTGGGAGAAATGTGTGCATGAAAAAAAATATTATAAAAGTTACAATCAGAATAAATTAAATATCTTAAAATATTAAAGGGGAAAAGTAATGAGGTCTATTCAATATTAGGATAGGATAGACCTCATTATTTTTTTTCTTGCATCTATATTTCAAGTGCAACAAAAATATATAATATATTTGAAAATGTGTCGTTTATTTATTATTTTAAAAATATATAATTTTCTACTGATTTTACTCTAACGATAAAAATATTAGAAGAATGTGGTTTATGAGTTGTGTGAACCCTCCCAGGGGTTTCCTCCAGTTTTTTATCATTGCATTAAGGGCTGTAGGAAATTATTTTGTTATAAGAAGGAGAGAAGATCCGGGCGCCTTATAATTATAGTTTTTATGATGACGCGCGCTAGAGTACACCATATGATTTTATCTCCCTAATTATTGTAATTAGCATTATGAGATCATCGTTATTATTAGCATTATAATAATTAACCCTATCACCTTTTTTTTATCCCCATCACAAATAGTATTCTTAAAATCTTTATAATAAGATAGATAGAGATATTAATAATGTGATTTTTGCTCGATTGTAATTTACGAGAAGGCATCACAGTTCAAAATTGAAAGATGACACAGAAAGAGTCTACCAACAATGATAATTGTGTAGATATCACGTGTGTCTACACTAATTCGCTGTTTCGGAGGAGTCCTTGCAATAGACAAGCACATAAACATATATAAAGTTTTATATTCAATAGTTATATATATTTTTTTAATAAAAAAGACATATATTGGATCAAAATATCATTTATATATATGCCTCTATATTAAAGATTTATTTATGGATTGCTCTATTTAAAAAAAATAATAATAAAAATAAATATATATATATATATATGTTAGATAATAAAAAGTTATATATTGGATTTAATAAAAGATTTATTTGCCAATATTGCCTATATATGCCAATATAAATCCAATATTTTATTATCTAATGATTTAAATATGAATTGCTCTATTTTCAAAACAAATATATATGTGTGGAAGCAATGGTCGCCTCTCCCGTCAAAATAAACGTCAGAATCTGACGCCATCTATTGACCGTCGCCGCAACTAGCGGCATCGGGTCGGTGACAAAGCCACAACACCAAATTTGGCAAACTGATAAGCGTCCACCTAGAGACCATGGTTTCGGGCTAATGGCCCTCGTCAGCCTAGGGCGTCAGATTCTGACGTTTATTTTGACGGGAGAGGCGACCATTGCTTCCATGGATTAATTTCCTCCCGGCAAATTTTTCATCTATGTTTTGCCAATAGATTTGGCCCAGCCACATTGCCAGCAAAACACCTCTTTGGTAGATTGTGAGGATTCCATTAGATCCCGTGTGGATCTCATTGAATAAAGTCCGCCCTAGACTGACGAGGGCCATTAGCCCGAAACCATGGTCTCTAGGTGGACGCTTATCAGTTTGCCAAAGTTGGTGTTGTGGCTTTGTCACCGACCCGATGCCGCTAGTTGCGGTGACGGTCAATAGATGGCGTCAGATTCTGACGTTAATTTTGACGGGAGAGGCGACCATTGCTTCCATGGATTAATTTCCTCCCGGCAAATTTTTCATCTATATATATGTGTGCGTGAAAAATAATTTAAAAAGAGAAAAATGGTCAGGTGTTGATATTAAACACAAAATAGGCATTTCCTGACTGATGACATGAGCATTTTAGATGGCAGAGCGCCATCTAGTGGAACAAGTTACACAGTGACCATATTGAAGACACACGAGATAACCAAGTGTGAACAATGCCTGTGTTTCCTTTAAAAAATATCTTTAATTATTGTCCATGAGTGAGGAATATATCTGAGTTGACATGCCATGTTCTCCAATGAGAGAAATTATCCAGAAGAGATCAACCAGAATCCAGGTTTTAGACTCTATGGTGTGTTTCCGTCTGAGATATTCTACTGTATTTTGGTATAAAAAAAAAACTAATTTCAAAGTTCCTATTAAACAAATGAGTAGGTCCTTTTCAATAGTTTTAACAACTCTGTTTGAGAATTCTTAATCCCCTTCACAGAAATGCAGTGAAAATAAATAAGCAAAATAAGTTTGACCGTTAACCAACTCTGTGATTTTCATAATTATTCCATTTCGTAACAACTCTGTTTGAGAATTCTAAATCCCCTTCACAGAAATGGATTTAAAATAAATAAGTAAAATAATTTTGACCATTAACCAAATCTTGTGATCTTGGATCATCACCATCCCATGTCGTAACGACTTTGTTCGTTTGAGAAGGAAGCAAGATTATATAGAGTACAGAATTTTATAGAAAAATTATATATTAAAATAAATCACAATAAATAATGATATTGACAAATAAAAATTTATTAAAGTTTTCAATTACAAATATATGGTTACGTCAACAAGTATGTCGTTCTATTTTTTATTTCTCTCTCTTTTTCCATTAATTTGGTCGTAAAGGTATAGCCTGCATCACGCCTACGAGGGCCAACAGCCCAAAACGCGATCGTGGTTGTTTTTTTTTTTTTATTTTTTTTTAATCAAGAAAATGGGTTGGTCATATATCAGGAAACAGGCTAAAACATTGTTTTAGTAGATTTCAGTTCCACTAGATGGCGCTCTGCCATCTAAAAAGCTCATTGAGCAGGTCAGGATATGCCTGCTTTTGTTTTTAATATCAACACTTGACTTTTTATTCATTTTTAAAAATCATTTATTTATTTTTCATATAAGTGTAGATAAAATTGCCTCAGTCTTCTTAAAAAAAAAAAAAAAAAAAAAAAAGATGACTGGCGACATAAAATATTTCCCACTTCCTTAAGTTTCATCCATGAGTGTATTTTAAAATATTATATGGGTATCAACAACCTTTCCCTCACAAATTGAGATAAGATAACCCCCACACTAATCTCAGTTCGTCAGCATAATACAGTCTGTGCCTCAACAAACTTCCATAGAGATTTCGATATAGCAAGGAAGAGTTAAGTTGAAAATGATCATATGCATATACAATACACACGCATATATATATGACTTTTCTTGATTTATCAAGAAAATGGGTTGGCCAAATATCAGGGAACAGGTTAAATCAATGTTTAGTTGATTTCTGTTTCCACTAGATGTCGCTCTGCCATCTAAAAAAAGCGCATGTGCTTTTGGTCAGGATATGCCTTCATTATTTTTAATATCAACACCTGACCTTTTTATTTTTACTTTTTTTTCTATTGTTTCTCCATATATATATATATATATATATACATTGAGTAAAATCAATCATTCCTCCAGGGAAAGTGTCTTTTCAAAATTTTTTTTATTATTCTCTAGCTTTCGGGCACGGACGTCCTTCTACAGGAGAAAACATGGTATAATGATACGCCAATAGAACATGAGTTAAATATAATCGGATACTATGTTACTATATTTTTATGAGGTTCTATAGATATATATAAAAATATTATTTTTTACATATTAACTATTATACAAATTGAGACAAAATATTTTTAAAATATTTATCTCTAATAAGAGGACAAACAAATGAATAAATATAGGCCACTAGAAAATGTTTTTGAAAAGACAATTTTCCCTGGAGGAATGATTGATTTTACTCAATATTGATGCAAGGGATTATTTTATAATATATATATATGCGTGTGTGTGTTATGTATATATATTAATTTTAAAATAATAGATTGGGGTCAACTACCTTTTCCTGGTATAAATCAAGAATAGATCATCACAATAATCATATCGTCAGCATGACATCAATTTTGCTTTAACAACAAACCAAGATGGTCAAAGAGGGCTTCGAAATATATCAATAAAAAGATAATATGCATATATAATACACAAATATGTATACATTCATTTTAAAATTATATATGGTTTTCTCTCAGCTACCTTTCTTAATAAATCAAGAAAATATATAGCCACAATAACCCCATTTCTTCAACAGGTTGTTCCTCAGTAAACCAGCATGTTGGTTAAAGTCATCGTAATAAATCAATGAAAGCCTATTTCGGCCAATATGCATATGCAAATATAATACAAATATACATATGTAAAAAGAGGTTTAAAATTTATTGTTCTAACTTGTGAGGTAGAGGGAGGGGGGACGGTTGGTCCCCAGGGGTGGTGCGGTAGGTGGCGCCACAAGGAAGTCGCTGAGGCCAGTAGAGGGCCATTGGAACATTCTTGGCCTCGACGTCGCCAACCTGCCCGTCCAGGTGAGTCCCCGGATGTTTGTTTACCTTCCCTCACTCTTGTTTTCGTCGTCTGCTACGGTTTTCTCACCTTCGTTAAACATTCCAGAACAGCTCTGTTCTCACCTTTACAACTACCTTATATCATTTCCACAAATTTATAAAATAAGGTCAATATACCTTGATACCTTCGTACATTGCCCCAATATCAATACTATCGTTTTTTTTCAAATCTAGAACATTTAATTCATTTTATTTTTCATTTAAATACTCTAAATATTAATCTGAAAAGTGTTTTCGTATATTTTCAGATAATTAGATGGATTTTAATTAACCTGTTGATATTTTTTTCTGGGTCAACCTATAAGCTCAAATGTATTACACAACAACAACTCTTAATAAATTGATATATTTTAAAATTGTGTTTTCACTGTTACGTTTATCAAAATTTAGCGTAGTTCAGCTTAGGTATATCTTGAATGATGTCATCATCAATGATGGTATAGAAAAGAGTTATAAATAGCCAATAAATGCCATATGGATGAACAAAAAAAGAATATAAGGATATACAAAAGTTGCTAAAGGATTGTGATGGAAGATTCTCGTGTCGATTTCAAGCTGTGAGCGTGGGTTCAAGCCGCCTACATTCAACGTTGCGACCCACATTCAGTGGTAGGTAACCTTGTTTCTGGCCGCCTGGACTTTTCTTCGGCCATCTTGCTGACCCTGGGCATATAACCACGTCGACGCTGACTTGTTCTCAAGTTTAGGCTTCGATTCCTTCTTTTGCTTATGACTCATCAGTTACCATCACATACACAACAAACTATCCATATAGTCTTAAGATGCACTTTCAATTTAAATAGAGAAACAAATTCTAACAAATATCTATAAAAGACGAATGTATTATATAATATTTTTACTAAATAGAAGATGGAAGAACGACTATATTGGGAAATCCATAGTTATATCAAGGAGGAATCCTTCTTTCAAACTGCTTTTGTATTGAAAGATTAACTCAACGATTCGTTCAGAATTGAAGGTTTATTCTTGGTGTTGGGGTTTAATGAAACTATGGGAAGATGAACCATCGCTTAATTTGAAGAAAAATACCTAATTTATTATACCTCTTCAACTTTAGTGTCAAGACGCAAATGCGTGTTTAGGTAACTCGTTCTGTCTAGTTCATCTACGTGTAGCCAGAACACCTTCTTTGACACTTGCCGTGGATCTACATATCCTTAATATATTCCTTGTCAATTCTTTTGGCATTTTGAAAGGTAACCAATAACTGCAACCCTTTCACAACTTTTTGATCATTATATTTTATCCAAAATATATATTAATGCATAGTTACTTTATATAATATATCAAATATGTTTTCAAAATATTTTAGGATACATTCTACAAAATCTTATATATCGATATTTTAAATTTATAAAAAGTTTACTCCAAATAATCTGAATACCTCTGAAGCTTACAGAAGTTTTAAATTGTTCAGGTTTATCTATAACTTATTATTAAAATATTTTTCTAAATAATACTCTCCTTAGAAATATAACGAAAATTCCTTGAACAACGCAGAAATCTTTCATTTTAATATTTCGAGATAAAACACAATCCTCTCTCACGGTATTTTATTAAATAATGAGAAAAGTTTATATGAAATGATTAATTATTTTTTCCTATCAATTTAAAGTTTAACATAAGTAAGCAAATATTTAAAATACAATATAAAGAACCACATCGCGTTCAGACGTTAAATGTAAATTGTCTACTACTCGAAACGATGTTTCTGGATTTTAGAGAGAAAGAGATTGATAATACAATATAATATAATGCGGCTTGTGATTGTAAAACGACATTTGAAAATTATCCCGCATGAGTTTCTTTTCAACGAAAAAAAAAATAAAGGAGAAATAACGATTATTTCTAACCTTAGTGATGAGGTATGAAAGGATGAATTGTGAAGAGTAATGATAAACGGAAAAATAAAAGTGTCCAGGGATGGGAATCGAACCCACAGTTAACCATGGTTCTTAGAGTACAAAACGGCCAATTATCTTTACAAACTTGGAGAAATTTTTATAGATTGTGGATTAAATGGGTCGCTGAAGTAAACCAGGTAGTTCAAAAATGGACCGGTGAAGTCAAGTCGATGCACTGAAGCAGGACTGTTGTCATCCTATAGCGAATGTTGGATAGTTAATTGGATATAGTCTGCTGGTTAGGTCAGGTTAGATCGACACTCTTGGACAAAACTTAAGGAAGTTGTACCTTTTAGCTTGTATATAGAGATTCAGACAATAACTCTAAAAGATATTTGATACATAGTGACCTTTATTGAAGACACACGAGATAACCAAGTGTGAACAAAATTGCCTCTGTCTCCTTTTAAAAACAGGCAACATCGAAGACTTTCAACTTCCTTAAGTTTTGTCCATGAGTGGAGATCAGAATGTTCTCCTTAGAGATCCATGTCAGGATTGGCGATAACTCTTTTACAACGTCAAGATCGAATTCTAGCAATATATTACTATGTGACTTTTAAAAGAACATTTTTCTTTTGCAGAGATTATAAAAATGTAATCAAAATGTATTTAGAAAATATTGTTACATAATGTTACTGATCTGTTTTTGAATCGTAATTCTCTCTCTCTCTCGTTGTCTTTCTGATCTTTCAAATAAATAAGACTTTTTTGTTTTGATCAAAACTAAATTGCCATTCTCATATTTTATTTTTCTCATTTTTTAAATTTCTGGTTACAATATCTTTCATGCTTTTCATTCTTTCATCAGTTAAAAAAGCTTTGGGGAATAGTTGATGCATATGATCTCTATATCCTATTATAATTATAGCAATTCTATTATTTCAAATACGTAAATACTTGTTGGTGTTAGGTTAACAGAAAATCCTTTGTATCTTCAATATTCAATCTGGGTGGTCAATATCAATTCAAAGTATCATTTCATTCTGCAGGGAGAAACCAAATCTATACTCACACTAGAGCTGACCAAGAAGAGCTATGACATCTTCTAAGATACATTGCAATCCACTAATTACAATAAGAATGCAAACCCTTACCGTTTAAATGAGAATTTTAGATGTTTGGCTTTATTGGTCAAAGGAATGTATTGGACAATAAAGTGAAATGAATCTAAATCAATTTATAGTTGGCATTTAGTCCGAAAAATTCTCAATTAAGCGGTTTGTCTTTTATTCATTCTAATAGTCTAACTTTTTCTCTTCTTTCTTATTTGTATTTTCACTTATTTAATTACAATATGTATCAATTTTCTTCGGCCATGTCATTCCACTACTGATAGAAGGCGTTTATTTTTTCCTTGCCATGTTCTTTTATATCTTTTATCTCTTTTTAGAAATAGTCGCATAAAGAGAGCAGGGTTATATTTCAACTGTCCCTTACTAACTAAACATGTTGTGGAAGATGTGCATATTTCAAGTTTGGGATTTTCAACCGCTCAACTGGTTTCATGGTGATAATCCATTTGATAATCCCTGAAGCCATGTCTTGGTTGCGTTTGCTTCCGTTGGCATCGCAAATTTAATTAATATTGCATCCATTTTTTCGAATTTGATGTATAATTTTATCGAATTATATCTATTCTATAGGATATATATACGCATATATTTTCCTCTGAATTTTATTATCACACATGCGTCGAATATGATTCTATTTCAAAATAGAGCTGCATATATATTTAGAATATTTTAATTAAATTAAAATTTTTAGATAAATTGCAAATAATATCCTTATTAAGCACTATACAAAAAATCTCTTCATTAAAGTCATAGGTACAAGGACCAAAAATAGTTTACTTTATTGAGATGTGGCCTATAATGAGAGGCGTATATACTAATTATTTTAAAGGATGGCAAAACTTGAGGCTTTCAAAGTGATCGCTAACCTGTCGCGGTTGTTAAAGAGGATCAATCATCGGTATGCGATAGACTGCATATAGAAACGCAATCGTGACTGCCTAGACTGATGAAGACTTCAACTATGGCGAATGGAATGGCCTTTTCCCATTTTACCATAGGCTAATTTAGTAAATTTACTGTGATTATAAGCTAAGATATTTGCTCCGAAACTGAATCCAGTGAAACGCCTTATTAAAAACCGCTGCTGTTATAAATCTATTGAGCGGTCGTTAATGAGTAAGTCAATAATTAAGATGAGAAGTTTATATTAGATTAAAATTCACAATACTCCTCATTAGTTGATTTTTTCTTTACTTCCATAAAACAAGATTACGTATTTTAATTATAATAATTTAAAAAGATATTTAAAAAGAGTTATTTTAGGAATATTTATAAACGCTATTATAGTTTCTGAAACTACCTCTAGTGGTTGATGGCCAGATTTGAAAGGTTGATTAATATTTAGAACAATTCTTTAAAGGAATTGAGACTTGAAACTTTCAAAAAGTGGTCGCTAAAAGGACATGGTCACTAGCAGATGTGTTACAGAATATGTAAAATCTCGCACAACTTCAGCTGTCCTTGTATTCATCCAAGGCCATTACTTTATGGATTGGCCTTTTCCCAATTTACCATAAGCAGATGTTGCAAATTTAGTGTTCTAAATCAATGAGTTTTTTTTTTAATGAAAAAGAGAGGGGAATGATAAGGAAAATGAATATTTAAAGGTAGAAGTGTTTTTATCGTATGAGAATATCGTGTTCCATCAAAATAAACAAAGTTTACAAGAGGTTGAGTCCAGTTAGAAGTAGCAAACCTTCCGCTAAACACCGTTACTTCCGCCTACTTTATTTAGGTACGTGACGTAACGCATGGTGGCATTGTTTATTCTCTGATCTCACAGCCTCTTTCCCGAGCTTTCTTGAGATCCATCCATGTACAGACATCTTGGATAGATTCTTCTGCCATCGGTAGGCGACAACTTCTTGATGTCTTCATTTTATAGGGTGTATGAAAAAGTGAAAGTTGTATAAGCTTATGATTTTGCTTTGTTTTAAAATGCTTAAATATGCTTAAATTGAATATTAAACCTTAGTTCTATATATTTTATTGCTTAAAAGAAAAACACACAAAAAAACTACAATTGCAAATGATTTGATATAACTAACTAAGAAAAAACAAAAAATAATATCAAAAATGATTATGATAAAAAATTGAATATGTTTGCCAGAAAAATGTTTCTATGAATTAAAAAATAAGAATAATTACAAAATTAACATATAAACTTCAAACATAAGGTGTTAATAGACTTCTAGAAAATTTAATCAGTTATATAGAATCCAAGCCTAACTTTCTTGTATGAATTTATTTCTCAAAATTTCGGACTCTCTTATTAGCCCTTTGACAGGAGTAACATATTAACACACATTGAGTAAAAGACATCTCCTGATCGTGCAACTAAAAAGTTGTTGATGACTTGCACCATCTACGGAATAAAGAAGATGTCTTTTTCTAAATTAATCTACCTGATCTCAGTACAATTTCACTTTTGAACTATTTTTCAGTGTGATACTCTCGTCAATAGAAAAGCTAATAAGTCCGAAAAAAAAGCTAGATAAATAAAATTATACAAGAAACTTAGCTCTGGGTACTTTATTGATTTTATTAAATTATAAGTGAGGGGAGAAGAACGTTTATAATCATATATATATAGCTTGAAAGACAAAGCGTTTCAAATCATCTTACATTCAATCATAATTCAAATATCTTCAACAAGAATCTGTCATTATTTCTTGAGAAAGTTTCCAAATACCCTCAGGAACATCATATGATGGGGAAGGGAAGGATGGATCATTAAAGTTGGAAGTTTAAATTGATGACAATTTAACAGAACAATACACTCTCTCTTTCAATAATATATAGAACATGGTTTTAAAGTTTTTCATTTCTTCTTAATTTTTTGCTTAAATCTGCATTGGTGAACTTCCAGTAGCAAAATTGTATCAATGAATATGTAGTAAAATTATAATAAATAGCAACTAAACATTCATTTTTTAATTCAATATGTATGTACCTCTATAGACCTATAAGCTTATGTCCATAGGTTCCCTAAACACCCCTAAGCTACCATCCATAGTAAATATAGGGTATATAAGAAAACCACGATCCAATAGAATAGTAGAGCGGTCTAGAGCTTAATTTGGCAAAGCTGCTGAGCCAAGCCCTTTCATTCAATAACTTTTATCATTTCACACACAGTAAAGTCTGTATAGATAATATTTGATATGTGAAAAGGAACATATTGCCAAAAAATATATTAAAAATTTTAAATTCAAGATTATTAGACCAAAAAACATTTTCTTGATAAAAACAAGATAAGCCAATCTAGTACACGTTTCGGGCTGCTGGGTTAGCGTGCTGTAGACTCTTTCCCAATCTTAGCCACCAGCAACGTTCAGTTGGAGGATGATTCCTTTTTCCTATTTCTATCACATACACAAACCCTTTATTAAGACACCAGTCATATACAGATTATCTTATCTCATTGCCGGCTTGCTACGATATCCTCACGATGATCACTCACCATCATGTAGTGGAGAAGAGAACGGCGTATCTAAGTTCTTTTTCCTATTTACTGCTTTGTAAAAGTTATACAGGGATAGATCAACTATTCGCGTCCTATGTTTATCATCTCTCTAAACTGGAACATTATTATCTTTGTTCTAATATCTTTGTTTACATGTATTGCTATAGAAATCAGATAGACTGTGAAATAGTTTGAGAAATAACAAACAAAAAAATACTCAAAACTTTCCTTTGATAGTGCTCAAAGCATTGCAATTAAAAAAAATATTTTATTGAAAGATTTCCAGTCTTCTATCAACTTATATTAATATAAAAACACACATATTTGGATATATTTACAAAAATGAAACATTTATGGAATTTCTCCCTCTCACTTACCATCAAAAATAAAATGCGTAAATTACTTTACATTTAATCATATCTCTAAAACATTCATTGAAGCCATGTGTCTACTTGTTTGTCGACACATACCTTTAACATAAAAACTTTTCAAGATTTTAATTAAGTAAAACTTCTTGAGATAATAAAAACACAAATGTAAATATTATTATTAGCTGTATTTAAGATAATATGAAGCATTGAAGTTTGGTCTTTGAGAAAAACATAATTTAAGAAACTATATAGAATGCTCCCTAGTCTGTCTCCTCGGGAACAAATTCCCTGTCACCTCGTTGACCCAATAAAATACCAAGTTCTC
>CP092864.1:36638945-36854197 GCA_030710605.1 Cordylochernes scorpioides
CATCCAAACCATATTCGGTGTTTTAAGCGGTTCAAGTAAGTCAAGTATAACCATCTCGACCAGAGCTTCGAGTCAGAATGATCTGTTAATGATAAAATTGTGAAAAAAGTTTTAAAATTACAAAATATTTTCTCACAATGAGTTTCTTTTTTTATTAAAAAACGCTAGCTTTCAAGCGATAATCGCTCTTCAACGGGCTTAATAAAATATCGACTTCATCCTACCAGAAATATTTACAAAAACATAAAAAAAAAGAAGGTTTTTTAAAATATTTCTGGTAGGATGAAGTCGATATTTTATTGAGCCCGTTGAAGAGCGATTATCGATTGAAAGCTAGCGTTTTTTAATAAAAAAGAAACTCATTGTGAGAGAATGATCTGTAGAAATTGTATCTGAAGAAACAAAAAAGCCAAATTTAGAGCCACTTATATGGAATTAATTGATTCCATTGCATTCCTTGAATATAACCAAACCTTTATTAATATCTTCGGATATTTCGATAAAGCTGATTGTGTGTGTATCCATCTTCTGCAAATATCAGAACGTATGTAAATAATATTGCTTGCAAGATCTATATCTGTTTTATATATCATCGTATTTATGGACAAGACACCAGTTATTTCGATAAAGCTAATTGGGTGTGTATCCAACTTCTGTAAATATCAGAACATATGTAAATAATATTGTTTTCAAGATCTGTATCTGTTCTATAAATCTCCGTGTTTTATACATGTTTTAATTATGTAAATATCGGAACGAATGTGAATAATATTGCATGTAATATCTATATCTGGCCTATACAATTCTCCACCAAAAAAACAGATCCCATATTTACATAGATTGTGTATATGTAGCTATGTAACGTAGAGCGGTGTGAGCTACGTGGTCGACCTAAGGAAACTACACGGACCCAAGTGTTGGTTTAACCTACCGCCCTGGTTTATCTGGTAGATCCGGCAACCCTGCATTATTTCACAGAGTTTTCCTACACTCTCTCCGCTACTAACTTCACTCAATGAAATCTTGGTTTGACGAGAATTGGAAGAGACAATAAAAATAAATTCATAATGTTTTTTTATAAATAGGGGGTTGGTGGGGGAGTAGTATAAATATAATCGATTTTCAACAGCCGTGACACGGCATCTGAATCCCGCATTGCATAGTTTTTTCAAATTTTTTTTACTTGAAGGAATTGCTTCAATGGCCTTGAAAAAGTCCAATTCCTACAGTGAGTGCAAGTAATCAATCGGAGCATGGCACATTTATAAGTGTAAAAGTCGAACCGCTTTCTCCGTGCGTAGAGATGTGGTGTTACTTACGGTAAAAACAATCGATTACTATTCACCATGATTATCATGGCAAACTTGGGATAAGTACCACCACCACTTCTTAAAAACAAAAATGGTCTTGCAGAGTATCTCCGTAATCTACAACTATGTCAAGATAGATTCAACATTAGGTGGAATTTCTATTTTAAAAAATGGAATCACGTGTTCTCCGCAATAAAAGTTTTTTTTTTAATAATTTACTAAAATAATCAAGTTTCGAGTTAAATAACTTTTCTAGAGTCGTTTTCTTCTAGTCCACATTATATGTAAATATATAAACGCCTGTGGAAGAATTAATTAATTCCAAAGTGTTTATTTCAGTAAATTATTCAAGAAACATTTTGAGGAGAATGTGATTTATTATTGTGTGTGCTTTCCTATAAAAACTACAGTGTATATATTGTTACATCGTTATGAGAAGTTACGTCAACATTCTATTGGTCCTTATGTAGAATGTAAGTGAGAGACCAGAATCCCAATAGGTTTGAACTTTTAGATCACTATAGGATCAAACCTCAAGACATCTACTGATCGATTGCCCAGCATTTCAAGATTATAGAATGAAGAATGAACTAGTTGTTTGTGAACTTAACGATTTGATTTCCGATAAAAATCATATTTAAAGTTCAATTCATTTTGTAAATACATTCTAAACTTTCTACAAAATCAGGATCTCTAATGTTTTCATGCGTTGAATAATGTAAATAACTTATGTAAATAAACTTTTCTCCTTGTTTGGCGCAAGTATCCCTTGCGGGATATAGCGCTTTGGAAATAAAATAATTGATAATTGATAACTATAGTTATTTGAATGCGAATTGGGTTCGCAAAAAAGAGATAGTTCTTTATTTAAAGTTCGTTATAATTCTAGTATTTTTAAATGGAATGGAATCGGGGATTATATAAAAAGTTATTTATAAAGGCGAAGGATAAATATAGATATTTTAATAAGAAATTGGGAAAAATTTGGGACTTGAAAATAAGTTAGCAATAAGGATATATTTCGCCATTTAAAAAGAAACTCTAGTATTGTTCAATGAGAAATGGATTATTAGGGATTATAATATATTCGTTATATATATACAGTAGAACCTCCCTTTAGCGGACACCTCTCCACAAAGGACAGTTTTCATTTGTAAAATTACCATTTTTACAATTTAGCAACTCTCTGGTAAGAGGACACCTCTTCCTAAAGGACACTTTGGCTCTGCAATTAGGTGCTGTCCTTTACAGGGAGGTTCTACTGTATATATATATGGATATAAGGGAGGTTAAATATATATATAGCTATCTTAATAAGAAATTATAATAAACTTAGAACTTAAAAATGGTTAGTAATAGGGGTATTTCGCTATTTACAAGATGTTATAGCTCTCGTATTATTCAATGGAATGGAATAAATTAGGGATTATAATAATTTCGCTATACGGGAGAGCTATTTCAGTAAGAAAATATGAATTTTGGATTTTATATTAGGTTCTCAATATAGATAGTTCGTTATTTATAGTTTCTTATAATCCAAGTATTTTGCAATGAAATGGAATTATTATAGGCTCGTTTTAGCGAAGATCTATACTGCTCTATAAAAATATTTGAACGTTTTATGATGTCTACAATTTCCTATAAATTAGACTTTGGGTTTTATCAAGTATTATAAACAAAATTAACCAATATTCTAAGTAGATAGCGATATAAAAAAAAGCTCTATGCGTGTCAGAATCCTAAGTATGCCTCAAGATGTTTACACCCCAAGATTCCCTGAATACCGACAACGAAGAAACTGACGAACTATAAACTTTGTTTTATGATCCATGCCCCCATATGATCCTCAAGGTCGACTCTTGACCTGGCGCCTAAATTTGCCCTTTGACCTTAGGAATACGACCCGTTCTGATGTATTCACCACAGGGGTGCATTACCTTACATGACGTCATTATATTGATCTTTTAGGGGAAGGTTCTTCACCTTTTACACTGCCCCAACATCTGTCTGTGTTTCTGTGTTGGACAGGAGGATCAGTGACAATCCCGCGGAACTTTTTTTTTGACCAATTCTCTTAGATAAAATTATCGTTCGTGTAAAGAAAAAGATTCATTATTCAAACACTGCTTTTTCTTATATACATGCAATAGACTCATTGACAAAACTTAAGGAAGTTGTACCTTTTAGTATATATATCGAGATTCAGACAATAACTCTGAAAGATATTTAATACTTTTATTGAAGACACATGAGATAACCAAGTATGAACAGAAAAATTACCTCTGTTTCCTTCAAAAAAAAAAAAAAATAAATAAATAAACAGACGACATCAAAATTTTGTCCATGGGTGTATGTATAAATCCAGCCTTCAATAAAACTTTTTTTCTTTTCAATTATTTGTTATTTTCAACAATAAATATTGCTAAGAGAGAATATAAAATGATCACCGTATAGCACATTGTTATAAAGTGGAGCCTTTTGTGCGTCGCGAAATATATATCTATATTTTGCTTTTGTTTTGTTTTAATGATTCTAAAGTCTGGTTAATGTTCTTTATAATATTCTGTCTTCATTTTAATATCCTCAACTTTTTTTCTTATTGCGAATCTTTTAAAATTATAAACTACTAGCGGACGTACCCGGCTTCGCCCGGGTTTTACCCGAGTAAAGGTTTTTCTAACAAATATCTCGATAAAGTGAACATTTTTTCCCGGTCCCTTGAAAAATACTCGATAAGTTGAATAAAATCAATATTAATTGGTTCCTTCGGTAATTGGAAGTTAAAGGAATAGTATCTTGCCTTGGAATTGTATCATTATTCTTGTATGGATGTACCCGGCTTCGCCCGGGTTTTACCCGAGTAAAGGTTTGTCTAACGAATCTCTCGATAAAGTGAACATTTTCCCCCGGTCCCTTGAAAAATACTCGATGAGTTGAATAAAATCAATAATAATTGGTTCCCTCGGTAATTGGAAGTTAAAGGAATAGTATCTTGCCTTGGAATTGTATCATTATTCTTGTCTCAAATAAATTGCCGTGTCATCCTGAATTTTGTCTTTCCTAATTTTCTACATTACAAAATCATCGTATCATCATGATAATATTTAGAGCAGATTGTTGAATTATAACAGATAAATTAGAATATTTATCTTGATTATTTTAAAGCGAAAAGTTATTTCAAAAATTTTATTTGCTAGAAACCTTCCCAGTACTATACTAAATAACTTCCCAAAGTTTCATGGCGTTCCAATGAGTGGTTTGGTCAGGCATAAAGGGCAAACAGACACACACACATACATACATTCATTTTTATATGTTGTTACATCATGATTTCATGATGTAACAATATATAGATATGGATATTGAGTAAAATATATAAGGCCTCCAGGGAAAAGCATCCTTTTCTTTAGGAATGACCTGTTTCTCTTACATGATGATATACTAGAGATCTATTGTCCTGGTTTTCTATATTTCGTTGATGTGTTATGATATTCTTATATTTAAATTTCTACTGGTTTCACCTACGTATTTGGTTTTGCATTCGGTGCATTCTATGGAGTATATGGCATTCTTAATATTGGAAGGATAATTAAGGCTATTGCTTTTTGTTATAGGGTTTCTTAGTTGTGAACTTAAACTGAATGAGTTACAGAAGAAGGTTTTAATGCCGTTTTTTTTTTCAGATGACGAGCTATTGATATGGATACTGGTGAGTAGGGAATACTGGAAATACGAGGGCCATCCAATAAATAAGTTTCCCTATTTTTTAACAAATAAACAACATTATTTACAATTATGCAGTTATTTTATTTTCATTATACAACTCATAGACTACTTCTCTAAATATTCACCATTTCTGTCCAAACATTTTTGGTACTGTTGTAGCAATTCTTTGATACCACTGTTGTACCAAGCCGTGTCCTGTCTTCGTAGCCAGTGGTTCGCCTCCGCCTGCACTTCGTCATTATTCGCAAAGTGCTTGCCTCCAAGGTGCAACTTGAGTGCTGGAAAAAGATGGAATTCGCTTGTGGCAAGATCCAGAGAATAAGGTGGATGTGTGAAAATTTCCCATTTGAAGTTTTCCAGCAACGTTTGGGTCGTTCGAGCTGCGTGAGGGCGAGCATTGTCATGGACGAGTAACACTTTCCGAGACAAATATCCAGGACGTTTCCGTTTTATTGCAGCTCTGAGTTTAGTGAGGACTTCGCAGTACCTCGCAGCGTTAACCGTAGTGTTTGGGGACAGGTAGTCAACCAATAAAACACCCTTACAGTCCCAAAAGACGATAGCCATAACTTTGCCTGCAGAGATTGTGACCTTCGCCTTTTTTGGTGCACTTTCCTCAGGCATCTTCCACACTATAATTTATCGTTTTGTTTCTGGAGTTGAATGATGCACCCAGCTTTCATCTCCAGTGACAATCCGGGAAAACAGTTGATCTCCATCTCTTCGATGCATTTCCAGGAAAGCTCGGGCTGCCTCCATCCGTTGTTGCTTGTGATTTTCTGAGAGCAAACGCGGGACCCATCTTGCGCAGACTTTGCTAAAATTCAAAACATCTAACATGATTGTTCCAATCGAAGAGCGTCCAATTTCGATTCCAGGAGGCAGTCGAATCATTATTTCGTCAATGGTAACGCGGCGATCTACTTCCATCACATTCCGAACAGTAGCAACGGCTGCATTTTCCGTAGCAGTAACGGGCCTGCCCCTTCGCTCGTCATCATGCACATTTTGCCGTCCTTCCAAGAACCATGAACGCCATCGGCGAACCATTTGGATGCTCATAAATCCTTCACCATACACTGACACTAAATTGCGATGAATATTGACCACAGTTTCATTTTTCGCCGTGAAAAAACGAATTACAGAACGGAGTTCGCAAGTGGACACGTTCACCAGTGGTAGCTCCATGGAAACTGAAGCGCTACGGACTTGCGCGACGAGAAGCGTGATTTTGAAAGGTCACTCACTTCCAACGCATACTAGTGACCATTTCTTACATTACTAACTAATTTTCACAACGTTTCGTTCGCAGAAAAAAAATAGGGAAACTTATTTATTGGATGGCCCTCGTAGATTGTAAACTGGGGGATTTTGTATTTCAGAGGGGCTATTGGAAATGTTTTAAAATAAATGATAATGGATATTGACAAGTTTTTATAGTTCTTAAGATATTCTGGGTCTCTTCTAGATATATGGATATCTTAAATGGATTAACTGTGATAAGAGTGTTCAAGTATAACTACACCCACTAGGTAAATCCTCAGTATTGCAGAAATCCCACCGCCGCTGGGGATGATTCTCTTATCGGCAATTAGGTTGGGACATCCCAGACCGACCGAGGGGTCGGAATTAATAGCCTTGTACCGAGAAACTTGTATTCCCCACGTTTATTTCCTGAAACATTTGCTCAATGGATTTAGGAAGTATTTGAGCTTTCATTACAGTGTTTATTGTTTCGCCAATTTGCAGATTTGCAGGGTAATTGACCTTGTTTTCCATATTTCTTGGTGTGATATGTGTTTCCCGAGCTGATTTCCATAATAAAGGTAAATAAAAATATTAAAAATGAAATATTTAGCTGTAATTCTACTGTCATTTCAAAGCTTATATCCATAGTTTTCTTTAATATCATTTCTAAGATTCCAACCTCTTAAGTGCAGCATATATAAGATGTGTCGCGTTCAATACAGTATTAGAGCTCTAAGAAGTGGTCTGGCGGATTAAATTGGTGAAACCGCTGGGAGGGTTCACCACCGATGAGCCAAGCCTTCCCCAATATTTTTTTTTTCATCGCAGTAAGGACAGTAGAAGCTTGTTTTACGTGTGAAATAAAAGTCAGCGCCTTAATGTTCTCATTCCCTATACAATAAAATATTTACCTATAAAAGTTTACGTGTTTATTTCCTCGTAGTTAATGATCTTGAGTCTTCGCGTCCGTGGCTTCTCTGAAATCTCTCCGGTCCTCGCGTCAACGTTCAAAGTGATATGAGATCACAGTGGTACTGTAGAAATATATTACACATAATCATTTATAGCCACCCCTGTACTGATGAGGGCCAAAGCCTGAAACCATGGTATATAGGTTGTTTGCTTTTGTCTGAATTTGCCAAAACTGGTATTGTGGCTCATTCTTTATCATCATTAGTAAAGTTTTCTACTAGGGTAATGAACAAGTGTATCGTTATATGATCCATAATTAAAGAGAAAAGTGCCTCTTATGGTACATGAATATCATCCTCCCGCAACTTTATGTTGTATGATCAATTAAATTATAAATATTATTATTTTAAAGAAATTAAAACAATGTTTCAATTTAATTGATATAATAAGCGCATAAATCATAATGCAGAAATATGCAGTTGTACTACAATAATGTACATAAATTGGATTCTCAGCGATTCTTTCGGCCTCAACCTAGACTTTGGTTATATCCTTTAACTGGGTCAATTTTAGTGAACTATTGAATTTGTAGGTGGTATTTATATAAAGAGATTAACCTGTCGATTGTATACATATATATTAAAGATATTGAAGAATTGTTTCACGCATCCTTTTTTTAAAATCATAAAAGCCTTTATTAAGGCATGTGATCTTATACATGGATTCGCCACAAGGTCTACTTAGGAAATTAAAAAAAAAAGCTATTTAATGATAATAATGTAGATTATATATATACAGTAAAACCTAATTAAGAAAATTAGTCTAATACACGGACTTGTATGATAAGTCTAAGGTAAACACAAAAAGAAAAAAGTAAAATTAATATATTAATAAAAACACGGGTTATATAAACCTTTATAAGACTTTTCGTCTTTTGCAAAAATTCCTCAACCAAAGAACGGAAGGTTCAAAAATTTGAAACAGGATTTGTATATAGTATTTGCATTTATAGGAAACGAAGGAAAGACAAAGGATAGAAATGAAAGGAGAAATATTAAAATCATATTAGTTAGGTCTTATAGTATTCTCTTTGTTACTATTCTGTAAAATCAAATAATCTCTTTGTCTAAAATGAGATAAGGTCCCCTATTATTTCGTTGATATTGTCACATGCCAGATAACAGTTGCTGGATTTTCCAATAATTTTTTTCTTCTATAAGACATTAGAAAAATCAAAGAGATAATGGGGAAATTTAGTACTTTTTTACACAGGAAACAATCCATTTTCCTTAGGATTTATTATAATATATTAAAAATTAAAAAGGCATATCCTGACCAGGAGCACATGTGCTTTTCAGAAGGCAGAGCGCCATCTGGTGGAACAGAAATCAACAAAACATTGATTTTGTCTGTTCCCTGATCAATGTTTAGTTGATTTCTGTTCCACCAGATGGCGCTTTGCCTTCTGAAAAGCACATGTGCTCCTGGTCAGGATATGCCTTTTTTAAATTTTAATATCAACACCTGACCTTTTTATTTTTTTTATTTTTTTCTATTGTTTTTTCACATTATAATAAATATATATTTATATATTTTTAAGAACATCATTTGATGGTTGGATAGTAACTGTAGAGAAAAAGAGCGCTACATTTACCAAATTCTATTTACACTTTTTATTTTACATCCCCTACGTTTCGTTTGATCCTTTATCAAAGGAATAAAGGCGGCAGAGAGTCACCGAAATTTCCCTTGATAAAGGTTGCAGACAGACGCCCAAACTTCCCTTGATAAAAGTGACAGAGCGTTGCCGAAAATTCTTATTAAGAAATAGTAATCTTAATGAAATTTTGTAAAATATTTTTCACATTAATGCTTCCATTTAGGATTTAGAAAATACATAAGAATGTTATATTATAACTAGTAATTTATAATACAATATAATATAATGCAGCTTGTGATTGTAAAACGACATTTGAAAATTATTCCGCAAGTGTTTCTTTTCAACGAAAAATCAAAATTTATTTCAAGGAGAAATAACGATTATTTCTAACCTTAGGGAGAGGTATGAAAGGATGAATTGTGAAGAGTAATGGTAAACGGAAAATAAAATATTATAAAAATAATTATATATTAATTAATTAAACTATAACTAGTAATAGTTCATTACATCCTAATAGACGTTTTTGTTTAAACAAAAATACCAGTTCGTGTGAACTTTACTCACAAATTTCAATGGGCAGAAAATTCAAAAGAAAAAGGGTTTAGAACAGCTGTACCAGAAAATTAACTGTTTGGGAAATTTCAAACCTATTTGAGCTGAAATAAATCTCTGCAGCAAAAATGACAACAATGAACATTCAAGTTTTCAACAGTTCAAAAAATAAACAAAGGAAACTCTAAACCAAAAGTCCATTTTTTCATACTCAAATAATTCCTGAGTAACTATTGCTCGCGAATAAAATGATCATTCACTATAATAATGAAACTATTTTCTGCTATTTTTTGCAAGCCATGATACATCAGGAAAAAAAAATGCACGGTCAAAGGATTTTTTTTCTCCCTGAAGATCCGCACGAACATTTTTTGACCACCCTGAACTGGCACATTCCTTTTTTTTTAAACCTAATGTGTTTCGAAAATTTCAGAAATTTAAAGAAGATAAGCAACTCTCTGAAAATAAGAATTCACATTTAAGCTCACTCTCTTGATATCGTTGAGGGCTTAGCGATACATTTCATAAAATATCTTGATCATTCTAAGCCTGATGGTTTACACAATTATTTCAGAGAACTGGGCGACCTGAGATCAGAGACTGTTTTTATAAATGCTGTGGAAGTTCTCTGGTATCCAGAGATACCCACTTTGTGAATCGCTTTTTCAGAATCCTTTTAAAATATAAATATAACGCCGTCTTTTTTTTTTTTGCACGGGAATGTGCGGGAATATCTAAAGCAACGTTTTCAACCTTCTTTGCCCACGAATAGGTAAATTTCACGGTCCGGGATTTTTTAACACAAAATTTTATTGGCTGTTAAACTGAACTACTACATAAGTTATATATTTTTAAATCTATATATCCTAAAATTAAGGCATTAGGCTACTGATGCGACAGGAGAATATTGAATTTGGAAATATTAAATTTCCAAATTATAGGTAATTACTTATTGTATTTAATAGCTCTATGATCAAATACAAAGATCATAATTACGACTCGTCATGAGAAAACTTATGCAACTACGAATTTCATCGCTCTACCATATCTGTCGTTAGCCAAAATGAACGTCACTTGTTAGCAGATCCAGCAGGTCGCCTCACCGGCTGTGAAATGAAAACTGAAGGATTTTACCTATGTTGAAGATGGGTGTTGACAACAATTAAATTGAGAGGAAATTACATCGATTTTAAGATAAAAATTAAAAGGACGCCTGCTATTGTCCACTCTGGAGCTTCATAATCCGTCATGTCCAGAGATAGAGGAAAGTACCAAGGTCATCTTAAAAGGAGATTTTCCATGTTTTCAGGATTAAGCCTTCCTTAGAGCCAGATGAGCGGGGGTACCACAGATAATGTGACTCAATGATATCCCAAGAAGATGATGTCACAGCTGACAGACACCATTGACCTATGAAGAACTCTTCAGACGAAGAGATATGAATACCTCTGATCCCGTTACTCGGTTTCAGCCATTCAGTCTGAGGTTGGAAGTTCCTGCTGAGATTTGGGTCAGTAGGAGTAGGCAATGGAAGAAATAAATATTCAACCATTTCTGTTTTAAAATAACACATTACAAGAAAACAATATATTATTTGAGATCTAATGAGGCGACCTTATAAATACCATATGCGTTGGCCCTTATCTTGCTGTGAATAAAGAATGCTAAATTATCATCAAGAGACAGACTGACCTCACTAATAAACTTTTTTTTAATTCTAAATTTTTATTTTAACAACAATCTCTAATTTTCCAGATTTCCAAACACCACTTTATAAGTATTAATTTTTAACGATCACTCTTCCCCCCACTCTCTAGACCTCGAACAACGTCTAAAGATGCACCAATATTAATAATAAATCCTGGTTGGCTTATCATCCACAAATTCCATTCTCCTCATAAAAAATGTCATTTCAAATATTTCAAAAAGTTTTATCGTGTTATATCAAGCTTTGGCGCAATATGTCACTGAGCAAGAAATAAAAGTCCTATGAGGCAACGGTCAGTCACCACAGAGCTATGGGATTGGGCAAGAGTGGCGGAATGCCTTACGCCAAAGGTAAACCAAATCGTAAATTATACCAGCGAGGATCATAACTCGAGCTGCTCAGCTGACAGCTCGTGGGGCGGGGGAGTTCTTCAACTTTATAGCCAGAGGGTACTGTGCAAGCTGTTCATTGATTTAACTTATACCTAGACTGTTATATTGGAGAATAGGTTTTATAACCCTTAGTAAATCTTCTTGAATGGAAGGCCGTCACTCTCCACGAATTGGACCTCCCCACAATGACATTGGAAAATTGAATTAAAATAAATATAACTATGAAGAGATATATCAATTTGGGTGATTGATGTCATCTCTGTACACACACTATACATCTGGTGTTTCAGGTACCCCTGCTGTATTAAGATTAACTAATAAATTTTATTATAACTATTACTTGTGTTTCTTGGGAGGCGTCGAGTATATATATGTGTCCATTGTTACTGAGCTTATTTGAATTTAGATAGGAGCTGGTCTAGAGAGTGCCATGAAGACATTGAGTGTATATACACACACCTATGTGACCATTGTTGCTGAGTTTGTTTGGGTTTAGATAAGAGCCGGTCTAGAGACGGCCAAGAACTCTATGAGTACATTGAGTGTTAATTGTTGACCATTGTTGCTGAGATTGGTTGAATTTAGATAGGAGCTGGTCTAGAGTCGCTATGTGTCGCACCTATGTCCCAGCGCATAAAATCTGTCAGTCATGTCATTCTTGACTCGCCATAGCATCCCCGTGTTGGGAACACAGCTGACCTTGTCCCATCTTCCCCAAGGTTAAGGAACGAGGTTTTACCCTAAATAAAAAGAAGCGACAGAACTCTTGGATGACTCATTATTTGATGGCTCACGCTTCCACGTTTGGGAATGGAGGACCCTAATGTCATTATGCCGGTAGTTGGGCGGTCGACGTTCCAGGAACCCGGGTGATGACCAATTCTCTCTCAAAGGTTAGTGTGGAGGTAGACCATGGAGTAATGAAAATCAGACAATGTTACACTTGTACACTTTTTAAATATAAGGCAAAAACGCGCCATCTATATATAAGAAATTAAAGTATTTAAGCACGGATGTTTGCGGAAGAGCATTTCACGATGAAACTATTTATATGTATTTCTACTGTTCTAAAATATTATGTCCATAGTTAGCTTGAATACCATTTCTAATATTCCACCTTTCAGTGCAGCATATATAAGCAGAATGATTCAATACAGTATTAGAGCTCTAAGAAGCGGTCTGGTAGATTAAATTGACGAAACCGCTGGGAGGATTCACCGCTTATGACCCAAGCCTTATCAATATTTTTCATCGCAGTAACGACAGTAGAAGTTTGATTTGTCTGAAAAAAATATTCGTGCTTAAACACTTTTTTTGAGATAAACATATTCATGTAAATAAACCTCGTGTAACCATATATGCATATACATATATGCTATATACATTCCTTAATGTGATTCACTTTATTCTTCTGCTCATTTACCTTATCTCGATTTTTAGTTACGCATGCGCAGTTTACTTTCTATCATAGTTGCCCTGGCACTGGCGAGAAGTGCGGTAAACAACGATAGATGGCATCTGTAGTCCCCTTTCTGATTCTGATTGGTCGACCGGACGCATGCGCGAGTCTCACCCACTAAGTAGTCATAAATATTTTTCAGAGAAACAAATTTGGCGCCAAAACACAAATTGAAGAGCATAGAAAAATGTTTTTTGTCCTTTTTTTAAAGTAAAAATAAAACAAATATTCATTTTAAATCTTAAGCAAGGTATAGACTGTATAGAAGCTTTACTGTTATATTTATATTAAAAAAGTTTAAATATAAACAAATTTAATTTCAGAAGAACTGAAAAATGGTGCTGCTCAAAAATAAATCTTATATAAATATCTGTAGGGACACCACTCATTCTCAATAATTATTCTAGAAAATGTAAATTCAATTTGTATATTTTATTTTTGGTTATTATTGATAGTTTAGAAATTATAATCTTTTTGTAAAAAATATTTGTTATCATCATCAATAATATTGTTGCCTTCGAATTGTAAACAAACTTTGTATATAAAGACATTTTAGATAAAAGATATTGAATTAATATGTGTGAAGAAAAATAAATTGTTTAATTATTCACAAAGTTGTAATAATTGAGCCTCAAGAAATGCCCACACATATATTGGTGAGCCGGACGTGATCCAAATAAAGCCAAAATACGAAGGTAAGCCAAGCCTAAAAAAAAAGAACAACTTTGAATTAGCGATTCCTGTTCAAGATCCAGATTTTATTTAAATATTACCCATTTATATTATTGCTAATTTTTCTTTTAATATTACCTTTAGATAATTTCGTCTAATATTTTTAATTTTTTTGCCTATTACTTTAATTAGATTTTCTTTATCAAAATATTATTTTAACAAAAAATGGAATCAGAAAATAAGCCTAGCGAAATTGCTACAGAATTATGCAAAGTTAGCATTAAGATCCCACCTTTCTGGGTTGAAAAGCCCGAATTATGGTTTCATCAGGTTGAAGCTCAGTTTAAAATAAATGGCCTTGTTCAGGAAGAAACGAAGTTCAATTATTTGATCTCCCAGCTAGAACCGAAATACATGGAAAGTATTTGGGATATAATAAATAGCAGAAGCGACACCAAATACTCTGACTCTAAGTTGCGGCTGCTAGAATCGTTCAGACAAAGTGAAGGTCAGAGAAATAAACAACTTATTTCCGGTATTGACCTAGAAGACATGAAGCCAAGCCAATTACTACAAAAATTAAGATCCCTCGCTACCCCAGATGTTCCTGAAAATTTGATTAAAACCTTATGGATGGACAAATTGCCAGTCTCAATCAAAAACATCTTAATAGTAAGCGACGAGGATATAAGCAAGTTGGCCATAATGGCTGATAAGATAAATGAAATAAATCCCTCAAAGGAACTATACCAGGTAAAGGAAGCCTCATCCCCAATGGAACAGTTGCTCACTAAAATGGAAGACCTCGAAAAACAGGTGTCTGAATTGCGACTGGAGAGGTCGAGATCTCGATCTGAAAATAGGACCTATTCAAGACCACGAAGCAATTCTCGGAAACGCTTCAACCCTGCTGGTAAATATTGCTTTTACCACTTCCGTTTTGGCGCCAAATGTTTACCAAACAAGTGCAAGCCTCCATGTAGCTGGAAGGAGTCGGGAAACGGGAACCAGCAGCAAAACTAGCGACTAGTTTTGTTGCTGACCAAATACAGGATAGTCGCAAACATCGTCTATTTGTTAAGGACAAAGAAACGGGTCTGCAGTTCCTGATAGACAGCGGTGCTGACGTCAGCGTAATTCCGCCAACTGATAAGGATGTGCCAAGCAACGAACTCTTGCTATATGCTGCAAATGGTTCCAAAATAGTAACATTTGGCACTAAGGTGATCAAAATAGATTTGGGCCTAAGGCGATCCTTTCAGTGGTGTTTCATCATCGCCAAAGTGAACAAAGGAATTATTGGAGCTGACTTTTTAAATAATTTCAAGTTGATACTTGACATTAGCAATAAAAGGCTAATTGATGGCATAACTAACCTCTCAATTCGAGGTGATGTCATGTCCATCGACAGCACAAGTATCACCAGCACCATAAACAAGAACGAAAAATATTACAATCTATTAGCACAGTTCCCCCAAAATAACTAAGCCCAATTTTTTAATAAATAAAGTCAAACATGACGTCGAACATCACATTATTACAAAGGGACAACCAGTTTTCTCGAAACCAAGACCATTGGACCCAATGAAACTGAAATTAGCAAAAGAGGAATTCCAGTTCATGCTTGATAATGATATAATCCGCCGATCAAGTTCACAATGGTCAAGTCCACTGCACATGGTCTTGAAGAAAAATGGGACGTTTAGACCTTGTGGTGATTACAGAAGGTTAAATGACTGTACAGTTCCAGATAGATACCCAATTCCGAGATTAAACGATTTTAGTCACATACTGAACAAAAAGAAAATATTTTCAAAGGTCGATCTTTTTAAGGCATATTTTCAAATTCCAATAGCCGAAGAAGATAAGCCAAAAACTGCTATTACCACACCTTTTGGATTGTTTGAATTTAATGTTATGAGCTTTGGACTAAGGAATGCACCATCAACATTCCAGAGATGCATCCACCAAACTCTCCAAAACCTTGATTTTACATTCCCCTATCTAGATGATATCCTAATAGCTTCCGAGTCAGAAGAGGAACACCAAAACCATCTGAAGATAGTATTTGAAAGATTTAGCAAATACGGATTGAGAATAAATATGGAAAAATCTGTCTTTGGAGTTAAAGAAATAGAATTCTTGGGTTATTTAATTACGCCTGAAGGATTTAGCCCACTTCCAGAACGCGTAGAAGTTATCCAAGAATATAAATTGCCTACTACGATTCAGGAATTACGAGCCTTTTTAGGCATGTTAAATTTCTACCGTCCATTTTTGAAAGATGCTGCGGAAACACAATCCATTTTGCACGATTACCTCAAAGGTTCAAAAAAGAAAGATAAAAGATTAATTAATTGGACCGAAGAAGCAAAAGAAATATTCAATAAATGCAAGAATGACCTAGCAAAAGCAACACTGTTAAGCTATCCCAATTCAGAACTACCTCTGTCGCTTTGCACAGATGCTTCAAATTGGGCGATAGGCGCAGTTTTGCAACAATACGAGAACGAAGCATGGAAACCAATTGCATTCTTCTCGAAGAAGCTAAATGAAAGTCAAAAAAATTATAGTACTTATGATCGAGAATTACTAAGCATATACATGTCAATCAAACATTTCAAATATATGCTGGAAGGAAGAACATTTAAAATATTTACTGATCATAAGCCCCTAGTCTTTGCCTTCAAGCAAAGAAATGATAAGGCATCTCCGAGGCAAGTTAGACAACTGCAATACATTTCACAATTCTCTACAGATATCATCTACATCAAAGGAGAACAAAACATAGTTGCTGATAACTTATCGAGAATAGAAGACATCACCAAGATAATCGATTATGATGAGATAGCAAAAGAACAAGATAAAGATAAGGAACTTATAGAACTTATCAATTCGAATAAATCTCTAAAATTCAAACGCTATCCATTACCATCTGGTAAAAGTTTGTGGTGCGACACATCTACTGAAAATATTAGACCATTCGTTCCCAAACAATTCAGAATGAAAATTTTCCAACAAATACATGGATTATCACACCCTGGAATTAAAACATCTGTGAAAGACATGACATCGAGATTTATATGGCCAGACATAAAAAGAAATATAAAAGAATGGGCGCAAACTTGTATTCAATGCCAAAGAAATAAAACTTCTCGCCATACAAAATCAGAAATTAAGCAATTTAAAGAACCTGATGATCGTTTCAGCACGGTTCACATAGACTTAATCGGCCCATTTCCACCCTCCAACGAGTATGTTTATTGCCTCACGTGCATAGACCGTTTCACTGGTTGGATTGAAGCAATACCCATACGAAACGAAACTGCCGAAACAGTAGCAAGAGCATTTTACGAAGGATGGATCACCAGATTTGGAGTCCCATATGAAGTGATCACCGACCAAGGAAGGCAGTTCACTTCGGAATTGTTTAAAACCTTGTCGACTTTATGTGGAGTGAAACTTAAGCACACCACCGCATATCACCCACAAAGTAACGGAAAAATTGAAAGATTCCATAGAACACTAAAAGCAGCAATAAGGGCGCACAACTCAAATAAATGGACAGAGTCAATTCCCACGGTACTGCTAGGACTAAGAGCAGCCTTGAGAAAAGACTCTGACTACTCATTGACACAAATGGTCTATGGAAAAACAATTAAACTTCCAGGCGAGTTTTTCGACGCCCCTAAAATTTCAACCACCCCGGAGACATTTCTCCACAAACTGCAAAAGCAGATGGAATCACTCAAGCCCAAGTTAACACGACACAATACGTCCCCCAAAATATTTGTTTTCAAGGACTTAGAGACGTGTTCTCATGTCTTCTTGAAGACATGCAGAGTGAGAAAATCATTGGAGCCTGCCTATGAGGGCCCATTCAAAGTTACTTCTAGGACCGACAAATACTTTTCAATCGAAATTAAAGGAAAGGAAATAAATGTTTCCATCGATAGACTAAAACCAGCCTACATACTAAAAGAGGAAGAGGACATAGCCACCACACCTGGAGTAGCTGGGGACCCAAGACTCGCCCCACCTGGAGAGGATAAAGAACCTTCCGCCAGTGCTGCCCCCAAGATGTCAAGATCTGGAAGGACAATAAGAACCCCTGTTCGTTTCAGAGATAAGGTGGAATGTTACCCAGGTTAGGAGTTGTTGTCCTACATTGGTCCTCATCTCGTAACTTAGTTACTTGGGAGGGAGTGATGTAGGGACACCACTCATTCTCAATAATTATTCTAGAAAATGTAAATTCAATTTGTATATTTTATTTTTGGTTATTATTGATAGTTTAGAAATTATAATCTTTTTGTAAAAAATATTTGTTATCATCATCAATAATATTGTTGCCTTCGAATTGTAAACAAACTTTGTATATAAAGACATTTTAGATAAAAGATATTGAATTAATATGTGTGAAGAAAAATAAATTGTTTAATTATTCAAAGTTGTAATAATTGAGCCTCAAGAAATGCCCACACATATCTATAGATATTTTTATTGAATATGAGAGAGAGATTAATACATATATATGTGTTCTGAAAATAGAGCAATCCATACTTAAATCATTAGATAGTAAAAAGGCATTTATTGGGTTGAATAAAAATTTATTTGCCAATATTTCGCGGCTGGCTGAACGCCAACCTTTATCGAGGCATTACATTTTTGCCTTAATGCCTCTATAAAGGTTGGCGTTCAGCCAGCCGAAATATTGGCAAATAAAACTTTTATTCAATCCAATATATGCCTTTTTACTATCTAATATATATGTGTATTTAGAAAGGCATCTATCCCTTTAATTATTTAATATATATGTATCAACAGAGAAGAGTAAAATTTATGTTTAATATGCATATAAAATTTTGTTTGAAATTTTGAATTTATTGCTACCCCGTTTTTAGGTTAAAATGGCATATACGAAAAAAAAAAAAAAACTTAGTCAAGGCTTATGTATGCATTGGTTTTCTTCTTTTATTTCGCTTTTTAAAAATCTTAACACATACAAGGATAAATATGAAATGTATTTGTTATAATTATATTATTTTTGAATATATAAGATCTATTTATATTGAGTATACTAGCGGATGTGTACCCGGCTTCTCCCGGGTTTTATCCGAGTGGAAGTTTGCCTAACGAATATTATTGATAATATATTTATTATTGGTAATTGATAATAACATTCCAGAACACACACACACACAGAATATTATGATAATAATGATAATAATATTCGTTACGTCATATATTTATATAATATATGAAATATATTTTTCGAGCAAACATATCCTCTCTCTCTACTGAATATATTTCAAAAAAGATATATATAAATAAAAATATCTAGAGATAAACTACACGATCTTAGCCAAAAGGCAGAGAAACGATATTTTATATATAGAGATGACCTGGCTTCGTGTGTCTTCTGCTCGAGTGAATGTTTCGCAGGTAGAATTTTGTTCCTGCCTACTGAAAATTATTATCTGGCTTCGCCCGTGGTCTGTTTTAGTGAATATTCCCCTGAAGAATTATGTTTATGTCAATCAAGCATGATACAGCAATATTGTCATCATCATTTCTGACTTAAAAAATATTGTTGCTCAGTACCTGGTTAATTATAATTTTTCTTGGTTAAAGCGCGACAAAAAACTCTTCCAGATTTAACTCTCTGTCCTGTTCAAATTTCAGCGAGATTGGTTACATATTGAGGGCGTGCATAGCCGACAAACATATATATATATGTTCCCGGCTTCGCCGGTTTTATCCTAGTAAAATTTGCCTAACGAACATTTGTTAAAACGATTCTAGCAAATATCCAATCCCTATATTGAATCTACACTTGTCTAGACTCTCGATAATTTGAAATTTTTTCCAGGTCCCTTTAAAAATACTCGATAAGTTGAATAAAATCAATATTAATTGGTCCACTCGGTAATTTGAAGTTGAAGGAATAGTATCTTGCCACAAACGAACATTTGTAAATAACTGTATTCAGCGAATGGACCCGGCTTCGCCCGGTTTTTACCCGAGTAAAAGTTTGCCTAACGAACATTTGTTAAAACGATTCTAGAAACCACCAATCCACCTATATATTGATTTATAAACGTATATAAATATTGTTATATGCGTTTGAATATATTTTTGAAACATAATTTTTAAAAAAATATTTATTAATTTTTAATAAGATATTGCCACGTTTGTGGATTTTATAATTAATTATTTCTTTTTTTTTCTCAATGAATTATATATATTAATTTGAAAATTCATTTTTGTTATCATCACATACAATGTATTTTTTTATATAAACAAACGATAAAAACAACAATTAAATTTGCATCTTCGTTATTATAAAACAACAGCAAATTAAATTAACAATGTAAAAATATATTTTAACATTACAACATTTAACACAAAAACGTTACAATATTTTATTTAAATATATATTAATATTGAAATGCCAAGGTTTTTTTACAACGTCTTCGGAATATTATATTACTATATTTCTAATTAAATTTATTATACTTGGAACACATTTTAGCATTTTTACAATTTATAAATGTATTTTCACCAGAAGCCGCGAGAGGCGCTGCTTGCGAGTGAAAGTAGAAAATTTGCAAATAAAATTGAAAATAATATTTATTTCAAATCGAATTCAAACCAGAAATCTTCCCAGTAGTATAGTAAATAACTTCCTGAAGTTTCACGGCGATTGGATAATCTTACCTTTTAAAAACATTAATCGTGTGAACAAACTAACATTCATCGTGTAAACAAACCACGTGTTAATTATTAACCAATCAAATTCATTTATCGTCGCGACCAGTGCTGCGCTCAAGCGGTAAAAGGCTGGAACTAACGCTTTTTTTTTTTTTAAAGCACATTAACTTTTTTAGTTTTTTGAATAGCCTATATGTTAAACGAAATCTTCAGCTACCTACATGCGAAATTTCATAATGATTGATTCTGTAGATTTTGCGCAATGCGATAACAAACATCGATTTTGGATTTCATTTTTATAGATATATAAGGAATATAAGGATAAGGATATAAGGATAAGGATAAGGAAGGACTAGCCGACTGGACACGGCTTCGCCCGGGTATTGTTCGAGTGGGGTTTACTCATGAATGAATAGAGCCCTCAACTGTTTTAAAACTTATAGTAATTAATTTTTTTCTTTCAGCACAATGGATATAAACTGCAAATATCAAAATGGAAAATGCTGGTAAAAAGAATCTGAAATATAAGATCAATTTCACAAACACATCTAATGGATAGAGTGTTGTTTTGGAGGAGTGGTCTGAACTGTTGATTTTTAAAAACCACGACCCGGGATCATCGAATCCAGTTTTGGGGAATTTGTTCTGAAAAAAAAAAAAAAATTGCCCCAATGACCCCTGATTCTTGAAAAAGTCCAACCCCTCCAGTGAGTGCAAGTAACCAAACTGGGCTTTGGTATATAAAAAATGAAAAAAAAAATCTAATGATTAGTGTGAATAAAGGAAAATGGTCCTCTCAACCTGAAAATTTCACTTTATCCACTTCACTCTCGGCTGTTCAAGAAGAAACAGCCAGATTAAACATTTTAAGGGCACCTAATACGGCACTTACATCTCTAAATAGTTAAGCAACTTTTATAAATGTAATATATCTGCAATACTGAAATACCCGGACTTGGATGAATTTTTTATTAGGATATTGTTGGCAGTTTTAGAAAAGTGTGGGAAATTGGATATTTTTACAAAAGAATGTACTTTTTAAAATGGTATTAATATATACAGTTATCAGCGTCATAATCAATTCTTTCTTAATCAATTCTGTCACTGTTTGCTTTTGTGAATGAAATAAATACCCAAATATGGCCATTTCTCATAACCATCGGTGGTTCAGTGGTAGAATGCTCGCCTGCCACGCGGTCGGCCCGGGTTCGATTCCCGGCCGATGCGATTTATTTTTTATTTTTTCCTTTTTCTTCTGTCTATATCGTTGTTTCCTTTGTCTCACTGCTTTGTTCTTATGCATACCTCTGGTGAATCCTGTATAGGGTCAGTGACCCTAAATAAAGGCTTTTTGTTGTTGTTGTTGTTGTGTTAATATATTGAGAATGTGAATATTTATATTCATGGTGTTATATAAATGGCTTTATATGTATCTTGTATTAAACAATAATTTTATTGATATAATTCTAAACCACATACTCGCGTATGTAAGCACAGTGTATTATGTTAATCAACAATTTATCTTTGTTCCATTTTTGGTGAATAAGAAGCTGCAACTTTTGATACATTCCTATCATTATTTACAACAACAAAAAACTTTATTAAGACACTATTGTCTTACAAAGGGATTTCCCTAAAAGGTTATATATGTACATGAGTGAGGAGGAAAAGCAATTTAGAGAGGAGGGAGAGCAATCAGCCGTTGTCTGTGGAGTTGAGCACTTCTTCCCTCATCATTATTTACATTAAAATACTGAAAAGTTCCCATTTCTGTATTACTCTTATGATGATTTCAATATTTTATTCTAAATTTAATATTGTAAATTTATAAAACCTTGTTTACATTTATATAAAAGAAGTACAAAAGTAAAATTGTAATGGGATCAGGTTGATAAATTAAGAGAGAAAAAATACATCTTCCGATTGTGCAACTAAAAGTTTCTGATGGCTTACGCCATCTGTGGGAATAAATACCAACTAATTGTTGATTTTTAATTATTTCGGAAAATATTGGGCAAATATTCTTTCTTTATTAATCATGAAAATTCAAACATTTATCAGACTCTCGAATATTGGTCGTTGAGGTAAAGCCTGCGGCATTGATATCTTGTTTAGGGAACTATTTGGCTTAATTCTTCTTTTTCAAATACGGCACAACTTTGTACTGTCCTTACTGCAATTATAAAATATTGGGAGGAGCTGGCTCATCAGTGGTGAACTCTCCTAACACCAGTTTACCCCAGAAGACAACTCTAATAGTGTATCGGGCTTGAACTGTATTCTACCGTTCTCAAGGATGATGTTCGTTTCTAAGGAACTTATTGCGGAATTAAAGAAACGTATTACAGAGAACGTGATTACACTCGTGGACAAAACTTAAGAAAGTAAAATCTTTAATGTAGTCAATTTTTTTTAAGGAGACAGAGACAATTTTCTCAACACTTAGTTATCTTTTGTGTCTTCACTAAAGGTCACTGTGTATCAAATATCTTTCATAGATATTATCTTAATCCCGATATACACGTTAAAAGGTACAAAATTTTGAAGTTTTGTCCATGAGTGTATATTCTACCTTATGGAATATAATGAAGTAAATGATATTCACTTTGAATTTTCTAAAAATATATATATAACAAGACCTTACGCCTGGATTTATAGAGAAGCCTTCTTCTTTTTAACAAGAACTATGAAGAAGCGAATTTTCAAGGTATATTATATATAAATTTATAGAGAAATTCATATTTTCATTTTTTAAAACCACACAACAATTTTACTTAAAAGTTTGATTAATCTAAAACAATTTTAAATATATTATAATACAGGTTAGAATCAAAATTGCCAATTACACATTACTTTTATGGAGAAATTTCAAGTTGAGAACAGTGAGATAACCTAATCTCCTTAAATTTCACATCTCTATGACACTTTATAGAATTCAAAAGAAGAAAGGAATTTTAAGGATTCCTGTATGAGCACCTCCAGACAGAGAATCCGACAATTTATCGACATGTCTCTCCACATTCCAATAGATTTAACCAGGCGCGAAGTGGCCACTACATGAATCAAGTCAAGCGGAATGTATGACTATAACAAATACGCCTCCTAAATTGTATTCCAACAAGTTATTTCATAGGGGAAAGAATGAATCCATAAAAAAACAAGTCCCCATTTGTTGATGTCCCCCCTCTATCAACATTATTGATATCAGCAGACACCATTCAGTGGCTGGATGTCATTCCTTTACTTTCAGTGTCAAAACAAATTGATTTTTTCGTCTAATCACAGATGCTAGAATGCCAGTGAAGTGTTTTTTTTTTAACTTTCTTTTTTATTTTTTTGTTTCTCTACAAATAAATGTCAAACTTTTTCATAAATTCCTTGTCATTTTGAGAACCTGTTATTGTCCTTCCAATAAATATTTGATTGATAGAATTTTTATAATTAAAAAAATATCTACAGTAGATTTTGGTTAGTAGCATTTTGTTTTATAAAAACAGCCATTTTATATATTGTTGCACCAAGTTACAGCTTTGCCGGGTCGTCGACATTGGTTTCCTCCTTCTTGGTGTTATACACGTTTCCCAAGCGGGTTTCCATACTCGAAGAAAATAAAGAAAAGTAAATAAAAATAAATTACCTTTTAAAGTTATTATGTTTATTTATTCGTTGTATTCCTCATAGGTCGTGATCCGCAGTCTTGGTCTAGGTCCTCTCTCGCTCCAATAAGCAATCAAGATATATGTACAATAAAATATTACAAAATAAAATGAAACTATAAAAAGGAATGATGATAATATAAATAATCTGTTTTAAATAAATATTAAATATCATAGAATATTTTGAATAAATGTAGTGTGCATTAAAATTGATACAACAATATGTGTACCTAAAGTATCATCTATCATCTTAAATATCCATTAGAAAAATGTTTGTATAAGAGTGATGAACAAAATTCATTGTTATAATTCATATTTAAAATCACTTTTTCCACTAATGCCCCTTTTGGTACATGTAAACCTCCTTACCAAACTTTTTGTTATACAGTTAAACCTGTCTATAGCGCCCCCACTAAATAGCACCTTCCTCTCTATAGCGCCCGATTTTAAATAGGTAGTACGATGCGATTTACATTACAAGTGACCTGTCTATAGCACCAATTCTATATAGCACCCTATTTTGGTGAGTATAAGAGGGGACGCTATAGACAGGTTTAACTGTATATACAGTTTGTATTTTTGTTTGAATTTGTCAAAATTTGTGCTGTGATTCATTCTTTATTACCCACCAATTTTAAGTTCTTTTCCCCTGGGGTGATACTTATATAATGCATTATAAAGATTCTTCTCTGCTTTTACATTTTGATACAATCAATAAGAAATAAGTCTCAGAGCTGCTACCAAATAACTCCACACGAGAATCTCTGGTAAATCCATGTATAATAACTTCCTTTGCCTCCAATTTTCCCTTATTAATCTATTAGATTGTCTTTTTATAATTTTCCCTGTATATAAATATCATGATACCATTAAGTTCTATCACTGTTTTTCCTGCATGTATCCTATATTTATGCTTGGAGAATCTGTATAAGACTAAAAGGTCTTAATAAAGCTTTTGTTGTTGTTGTATAATCAATAAGAAATCAAGGGTTTGGTTTCTTTTTTCATTTCTTTTATTACTCGAGCTACTAGTATAAGTACAATTTGTTGTACTTCTGGATCTCCGTGTTGAAGGGCATGTTAGCCCGAAATATCGAGAAATAAAAGAAATGAGAAAAGAAACCAAACCCTTGATTTCTTATAGATTATGTACAAATATAATGCATTGTTCTAATCCATAATTAAATGAAAAGATGCCTTCTTTGGTATATAAAGATGTATTTGAAAAATAAGAATAAAATAGAGGGAAAAAAGGTCAAGTGTTGATATTAAAAACTGCTCTGCTATCTCAAATGCTCATGTGAGAGGTTAGAATACATTCCTTTTTATTTTTAATATCAACACCTGACCTTTTTATATTATACTAGCCGAATGACCCGGGCAACGCCCGGGTTTTACCCTATTAAATGTACCCTATTCAAATACTATTCGTTACAATTATAAATTGGCGCCGTGGATGTCACTCTTGTGAAACGTCCCGCTCCAAACTTTGTGTCTGAGAAGCGATATTTTTATAGAAAGATGATCTGGCTTTTGTTTTCTGCTCGAATGAATGTTTTTCTGTTAGAATTTTGTTCCTGCATACAAAATTTTGAACTGGTTTCACCCGTGGTCTCTGCTTTTTGGAATTTTTCCCGATATAATTTTGTATCTGATAATCAAACATGATACAGCAATATCGTCATCATCATTTTCTGACTAAAAATATATAGTTTTAATAATTGATTTATATATTTTTTAAAATAGCCTATCGTCTTCCCCGTATTCTTTTACCTATGTATGGAAATTTTGGTTTGAATTAGTGAACTACTGCGAATTTGTATACCGGACATACAGACAAACAGACAAACATACAAACATTCATTTTTATATATAGAGAGATATATACGGTTAAACCTGTCTATAGCGCATCCTCTTGGGACTCACCAAAATAGGGTGCTATAGAGAGGGGGTGCTATAGACAAGTCACTTTTTAATGTAAAATGTTTGCATTTTAATGTTTAAAATCGGGCGCTATAGAGAGGAAGGCGCTATTTAGAGGGGGCGCTATAGACAAGTTTAACTGTATATATTTTATATTAAAAAGGATAGCACGAAATGCTGGTTTCGCCCCTCTTTTCGTCCAGGTATTGACGTGTTGAGAACAAGGTATGACTCGTGGCTTTATCCTGGTGGCAGCCACACGGATCTGAGTAACTCGAATACAAAAATGGGACCTCATTATCGAATAATGAGTCTAAGACTTTGGTAGATTTGAAAAGTTTCCTAACATTTAGTTCCTCCATCTTCATAGGAAGCTTCCCATTGTAGCAGAAGCCTGCGAGGATGTCTTTTGAGAAACTTTCGTCGCATTGATTGACCTAGTTCTGAGAGGTGTTTATTTGAGAGTTAGCGTAGTAAATGGCACGGGGTTGGTTGCTATCATTGAGGTAACCACCTGCCTCGTCCAGTGTAACAACATTCTTCCATTTTCACCTGCTAGGTACTTTTCATAATTTTTATAATTATAGTAAACGAGTATTTCTCTTCGGAAAGTCTGAAAACGTAACATTATACAAAATCACTTATAATTTTAGGTATTTAGAATATTTGAAAATTGTTTTTTTTTTTCAGGAAATATAAATCAATGCTTGTGTTCTTTCAAATAAATAAAACATCACTCGTATTGCGCACTTCTTTCGCGAACTACAACGTTTAAAAATAGTTCTTTTAAAAATATGTCTTCCCATCAGGGTAGACTTGTTTAAGAACGCCTGTAATGCTGAATGTTGAGGTGTTACAGTACACCTGGCATGGCAGACCTTCCTGGTAAAGGTGTAATGTGGGGTGTGTGGTAAGGTTTTCTTTCAGGTTAGTGAACGCTTTCTGGCATTCGTCATCCCAGACCCACATGACATCCTTTTTTAGAAGGTTGACAAGTGGCGTCCGCAAGCGGGCGTGGTCTGGAATGAACTCTTTATAGACGTTTACAGCTTTTAGGAAAGATCGCAATGTTTTTCGATTGTGTGGTTGTTTGGTGGCGTGAATTTTTTCTATGTTTTGTGTAGACGGGATGATTGTGTTATTCTTAACGGTTGTGTATGCGCTTGTTTGTCGTTGTTGTTGTCTTTTGGCGTGCGTGTTGTGTTTGTTGTGCGGGTTGTGTGTGTTTGTTGTGTGGTGACGTATGGGTGCGTGTATGTTGTGAGGTATATTTGCGTGGTAAATGGGTGAGCTGTGTCGGTGTACGGACACTTGTTTGGGCATTATTGGAATTGTAGATTGAAGTCGTGGTGGCTTTATATATGGTGTGCATAGAGTATTGGCAATTGGGTTGAGTGAAAAGTTGTGTGGTGTGAGATTAGAATGGTGGCATGTAAATATTTGGGGTTTGGGCAATGAATGCAGGCAAGGGTTTCCATGTGTGAAAGCTTTGGGTGCTGTGCGAGTCCTTTGGGACAGGTTTTGGCCTAGCCCGTGCTTGCATTCATTTGACACATGTTTAAAGTGGTAGATGGTATTAGACAATGGGACGCCAAGTTGGAAAATAGTGCCGCGATTATAATTTAGTTTTAATTTATATTGATAAAGGGTTTTTAAGGTAAGAACTCCAAATGGCAAGGATGCATTTACCACGTGGAAGTTCTCTCTACGGGTTATTTGGCCTATTGTCAGAGGGAAAGTTAAATGTCCTATTATTTTCGTAAAACTATTTAGGGTGGATAGATCAAGGGAAGGTTTTTTAATACTTAAGTTGGGAAGTTGTGCTTTTAATCTATTGTATAAATGATACGGCAATATGTTCGAACCTGCGTCTGGTTCAATTAGAAAGGTACATGGTAGGTCCTGGGTCAGATACAAGTCCAAAGTCAATTTGATGGTGTCATTGGGTGGATTGCCTACCTTAATCTCGAAAGGGCTCCACTGTGGCGTCTTCGGCTTGGGATGGCTGGCTTGGAATATCTGTTGGACCGGATCGGGACCTTTTGCACTGTCCGCGCAATTGAAAGGGAAATCTAGTCATTTGTACTGCTTCCATTCGAGTGGGCCGCGTTGTCGGTACACTGGGCCCTTGTCGCGTGGCTTGTTTCCGGGTGCACGGGTACGGCATGGCGGGTGGCGACTCCTCGGTGGGCGTCAGGTTGTTCGGACACGTACCGGCGGTGCGGGCTGCGGTTGCCCCGTGGGTGGCGCTCCGGAAGACCGTTTCCAGTTGCGTGGATCTTGCCCCTTGTAGCGCGGCGGTCAGTTCTAAAATTACCGTCGCCAGGGTGTGTCTTGTCGCTTCGTTCGTTGTCAGTCTCTTCTCTCTCGGTTTGTTATTGCCTTTTGTTTTGCTGGCGCCTGGGCTAATTTCCATAATCTTTATCCTGTTTAAGCTCCATAATCTTTATCCTGTCGACTTAACCGTTCTGTGGCATTATCGTTGCGGGGTTCCTTGTTGTTGGATGCGAATGGTGAGATTTGGTTGAAGCGCAGTCGTTGAGTGGTAAGTGAAGCACACAGTTAGGAATAATCAGGACACGTGATTGAGTTTGAAAATAAAAGGCAACTGGGTTGGAGGGAAGAAAGCTTGAGAAGAGTTGAGCGATTTGACTTATTAATTAGTTGATCACATGGCGATGATGGGATTTAGATGAAATGAGCGGAGAGAGAGAGATCTCTAGAGTAGATGTTACCTTGTTGGAAGCGAAGGAGCCACTCCACAACTGTAGGTGTTGTTCCTATGATAGCGAAGGCGTAACTGACCATTCTTGCTTTTCGATTTAACACCAAGACTCAGTTTCTCTCTGATTGGTCGAGAGATGTCACATGATCTTTTCTTATTGGTTGACCTACTTAAGGTGCTGTCTTCTGATTGGCCCGCGGCTCTCCTTGATGAAAGATATGGTCTGCCTGACAGGAAGTGTCGAGTGTTATTTACTTCCGCGTTATCAAAATACGTCCTGCTTTGTCAGGAAGTATTGTGTGCATCTTGACGAATATAACTTCTGCGGTCACTAGATACGTCCTGTTTTTCCAGGAAGTGTTGGTTTAAACTTAGCTCGCAGGGACCCGGGGTCAGAAGGTTAACTGCGACGTTATTAATAAATATGTTCTCCTCTAGATTTACTTCCTATGTCTTTTGTTACTTTCTTTCCTCCAGTTACCTTATTCTTTTATTAAATCTTTGAAAATCATACATGATACATACATAGTGGGTCGGGGTTGCATTTAATTATATACAAATTATGACAGATGCGCCCCCTACATGTGAAGAATTCAAGAAGGGGTTAGCCTGAGAGAATTCTGTAAAGTGAAAAATAATTTTGTGGGAAAATTAGTTGTGGGTATTGAGTCTATATACAAGCATTGGTGGCGATATAATAAGTAAAATAGAATGGTGTTGATGATATAGGTTGAGTATAATTAATAGAAATCAAAAATTTTTAATTGTAAGAAATCAATGAATGCTATGGTACATAGTGGGCTAAAAAAGGAAAATGTGCCTAAACGAATTCTACTCGAAATAAGAAAGGAGATCGAGGGAGTTCTATTAAGGTTTTTGAAATCAAAATAAAAACAATATAAAAATAGTTGAATGAAATCAAAATTGAATGTTTTTGGTTGAAAAAGAAAAATTGTTTTGTTGCATGGTGATAAGGGAAAATGCCTAGTTACTTTTTTTGCTCGAATTTGGAAAAGAATTCGAGGGAATTTCATAAGGTCTTTTGAAATCAAAATAAAATAAAATAAAAGTTTTTTGAGCGAAATCAAAGTTGAGTGCTTGATTGAATGGTGAAAAAAAAAAAAGGAAAAATGCCTAACCATATTCTATTCGAGATTGGGAATGAAATCGAAGGAATTCTATTAGGTCTTTTGAGAAATCAAAATAAAAATAAAAATAAGAGTTGAACGAAATCAAAGTTGAGTGCTTGGAAAAAAAAAGAAAAATGAAAAATAAAAAGGTTTCAACAACAAAGGGTGATTTAATGTTTTTAGTTTAATCGAAAGCCAGTGAGTTTTCGTTGATAATTGAGTTGTGGCAGTTTAAGCTAAGTGGTAAATAGAATGATAATTGATAAATAAAAATGATAATATAAACTAATTGGAAAATAAAAATGATAATTAATGATTAAAAGTGGTAATAAGTTGAATAAATTGATAAATTGATTAAATATTTAAATTTTAATTGAGAGAAAATAATGAAAATGATTGATATGAAAAATAAGGTGTATTGGTTGGAACCCTTTGGTATCTACATGCCCTGATCTACATGTATTGATTGCTCCATTTTGCCCTATAAATGTTTTGCTTGCTCAATTATGCCCTATAAATTTTTTTGTCTCATCTGTAGCGACACTTAGGTGAAAAACGTGATTCTAGCCCTCAAGTGCGTTTATGCTGTGTGTACAGGAGACATGGGAATCTATATAACCTTTATGTGTAATTTTTTGTCTTTGTGTGTGTGTTGTGAAAAAATGTTAGAAGTCTGTTGTGTAAGAAATGTGTGAGCTAGTTCTATGTGTTGTCTCGTGGATGTGTAATTGGGTGGTAAAAATCGATATGTAGACTCGAACTGGAATCAAAAATCGGTGGCATAGCGAGGTTTCCAGTTGACCTCAATAGGGGATCTTCTCATTGTAATTAGAGATACGGAAGTGGGGTGTGTCGGGCAAACGAGGGGGAATGAAATTGGAGATCGGACGAAGGCGCTCCACTTTGTTTACAGAGGCTGAATTTATCGCTGCGGACTACACCTCCTGTCGTGGTGTCTCAAAATTCTCGTTTCCTGCCGTCTATTTATTTTGGGGTGTGGCTCGGGGCTTGTTTTTGGAGTACGACTTCCCCGACATTGTTTGGTCATCTTTCAGTTACTGCTATCTTTTCGGAGTTTATTTAGATTTTCTGCGAAGATGGTTCCTAAAATTATGAGAAGTTTTATAAATGTTTGTCCTAAATTAAAAACTACCTCTTGTAGTTCGAAGATTTTCTGCGCGGGCATGGCATAGATAAACAAGTAATTAATGAATAAAATTGGGATACAGTTGTACGGTAGAACTAATAAACCAAGGGTAAAAATCAGATGAAAGATAGGATATTGTCCCATGTTCGTCCATATTTTTGTAACTGGGGACTCTGAAATATTTGCTTGAACCTTATGAATTGTAGAATTTGAATGATTGGTAGGTTCGCAGTTCTCCTGTCTGATATCTTTAGGGAGTGGTGTGATATGATTGAACTGGTTGTCAGGTTTACAGTTCTCCTGTTTGATAGTCAATGGTTTTATTAGAGATATGTCGGCGGTAATTGGTTTAGGTTGAGATGTGTGATCGTTTCTCTGACGTGGATGTGGTAATTTTGGCATTGTTTGTGTGGTGTGTACGCTGTGCTTTATGTACGAATTTTGTTTTGCTTTGGTGTCTGTGTCGGTATTTTTACGTGAAGGTTGGTTGTATTCATCGATTCTTCTAGCGAATCGGCAGGTGGGGCAGGTTTTTACCTGTTTTGCGATGTCTTGTGTCATGTTCTGCCAATAATATTGTGACGAGATGAGTCTCGTCATCTTGGAGATGTTTGGGTGGTGGTGTTGAGTGTGTACGGATTTAAGAAGTCTGGTTGTAAGTGAACTTGGGACTATAGTTTTAAGTACTCCTTTTCGGGAGACGGTGCGCAGTTTATTGTGATCCATAGTCACGCGAGATTTTCTCGGTGGAGAAGACTGTTGGCTCTGTATGAGTGGCGCATCTAGAAAGCCACAAAATGGGATACGAGTTCCAACGCCCGTTTCATGTTGTTGTACTCCATTTATGCTACGGACCTCATATTCGTATCTTGACAATCTTAACCTCCATCGAAACAATCTGCCTGACGGAGCTTTGATCTCTTTCAACCACTGCAATGCGGGATGGTCAGAAAATATTGTAAATTTTCTGCCCATTAGACAGGTGCGGAAATTATCCACACTTTCCACAATGGCTAGGCATTGTAGTTCCAAGTCTGAATAATTTCGCTCGTGACTACGCAGAGATCGGCTGAAATGTTGAACGGTGTATGTCTTCCCATCAGGGTAGACTTGTTTAAGAACGCCTGTAATGCTGAATGTTGAGGTGTTACAGTACACTTGGCATGGCAGACCTTCCTGGTAAAGGTGTAATGTGGGGTGTGTGGTAAGGTTTTCCTTCAGGTTAGTGAACGCTTTCTGGCATTCGTCATCCCAGACCCACATGACATCCCTTTTTAGAAGGTTGACAAGTGGCGTCCGCAAGCGGGCGTGGTCCGGAATGAACTCTTTATAGGCGTTCACAGCTTTTAGGAAAGATCGCAATGTTTTTCGATTGTGTGGTTGTTTGGTGGCGTGAATTTTTTTTATGTTTTGTGTAGACGGGATGATTGTGTTATTCTTAACGGTTGTGTATGCGCTTGTTTGTCGTTGTTGTTGTCTTTTGGCGTGCGTGTTGTGTTTGTTGTGCGGGTTGTGTGTGTTTGTTGTGTGGTGACGTATGGGTGCGTGTATGTTGTGAGGTATATTTGCGTGGTAAATGGGTGAGCTGTGTCGGTGTACGGACACTTGTTTGGGCATTATTGGAATTGTAGATTGAAGTCGTGGTGGCTTTATATATGGTGGGCATAGAGTATTGGCAATTGGGTTGAGTGAAAAGTTGTGTGGTGTGAGATTAGAATGGTGGCATGTAAATATTTGGGGTTTGGGCAATGAATGCAGGCAAGGGTTTCCATGTGTGAAAGCTTTGGGTGCTGTGCGAGTCCTTTGGGACAGGTTTTGGCCTAGCCCGTGCTTGCATTCATTTGACACATGTTTAAAGTGGTAGATGGTATTAGACAATGGGACGCCAAGTTGGAAAATAGTGCCGCGATTATAATTTAGTTTTAATTTATATTGATAAAGGGTTTTTAAGGTAAGAACTCCAAATGGCAAGGATGCATTTACCACGTGGAAGTTCTCTCTACGGGTTATTTGGCCTATTGTCAGAGGGAAAGTTAAATGTCCTATTATTTTCGTAAAACTATTTAGGGTGGATAGATCAAGGGAAGGTTTTTTAATACTTAAGTTGGGAAGTTGTGCTTTTAATCTATTGTATAAATGATACGGCAATATGTTCGAACCTGCGTCTGGTTCAATTAGAAAGGTACATGGTAGGTCCTGGGTCAGATACAAGTCCAAAGTCAATTTGATGGTGTCATTGGGTGGATTGCCTACCTTAATCTCGAAAGGGCTCCACTGTGGCGTCTTCGGCTTGGGATGGCTGGCTTGGAATATCTGTTGGACCGGATCGGGACCTTTTGCACTGTCCGCGCAATTGAAAGGGAAATCTAGTCATTTGTACTGCTTCCATTCGAGTGGGCCGCGTTGTCGGTACACTGGGCCCTTGTCGCGTGGCTTGTTTCCGGGTGCACGGGTACGGCATGGCGGGTGGCGACTCCTCGGTGGGCGTCAGGTTGTTCGGACACGTACCGGCGGTGCGGGCTGCGGTTGCCCCGTGGGTGGCGCTCCGGAAGACCGTTTCCAGTTGCGTGGATCTTGCCCCTTGTAGCGCGGCGGTCAGTTCTAAAATTACCGTCGCCAGGGTGTGTCTTGTCGCTTCGTTCGTTGTCAGTCTCTTCTCTCTCGGTTTGTTATTGCCTTTTGTTTTGCTGGCGCCTGGGCTAATTTCCATAATCTTTATCCTGTTTAAGCTCCATAATCTTTATCCTGTCGACTTAACCGTTCTGTGGCATTATCGTTGCGGGGTTCCTTGTTGTTGGATGCGAATGGTGAGATTTGGTTGAAGCGCAGTCGTTGAGTGGTAAGTGAAGCACACAGTTAGGAATAATCAGGACACGTGATTGAGTTTGAAAATAAAAGGCAACTGGGTTGGAGGGAAGAAAGCTTGAGAAGAGTTGAGCGATTTGACTTATTAATTAGTTGATCACATGGCGATGATGGGATTTAGATGAAATGAGCGGAGAGAGAGAGATCTCTAGAGTAGATGTTACCTTGTTGGAAGCGAAGGAGCCACTCCACAACTGTAGGTGTTGTTCCTATGATAGCGAAGGCGTAACTGACCATTCTTGCTTTTCGATTTAACACCAAGACTCAGTTTCTCTCTGATTGGTCGAGAGATGTCACATGATCTTTTCTTATTGGTTGACCTACTTAAGGTGCTGTCTTCTGATTGGCCCGCGGCTCTCCTTGATGAAAGATATGGTCTGCCTGACAGGAAGTGTCGAGTGTTATTTACTTCCGCGTTATCAAAATACGTCCTGCTTTGTCAGGAAGTATTGTGTGCATCTTGACGAATATAACTTCTGCGGTCACTAGATACGTCCTGTTTTTCCAGGAAGTGTTGGTTTAAACTTAGCTCGCAGGGACCCGGGGTCAGAAGGTTAACTGCGACGTTATTAATAAATATGTTCTCCTCTAGATTTACTTCCTATGTCTTTTGTTACTTTCTTTCCTCCAGTTACCTTATTCTTTTATTAAATCTTTGAAAATCATACATGATACATACATAGTGGGTCGGGGTTGCATTTAATTATATACAAATTATGACATATATATATATATATAAAAAATGGCATATCCTGACCAGGAGCACATGTGCTTTACAGAAGGCAGAACGCCATCTGGTGGAACAGAAATCAACTAAACATTGATTTAGCCTGTTCCCTGATATTTGGCCAACCCAATTTCTTGATAAATCAAGAAAAGCCATCCACGAACGCGTTTCGCGCTTTTGGCGCTCGTCAGCGTGGAGTAGGCTGAACCATTGCGACCAAAAAAGAATTTTTGATCCCAATGGCCTCCTGAAAAACCAAGAAATGGGTATTTAAGGCCAAACTTGCGTAAATACGCTTAGCACATTAAAAAACGAAAGAAAAAAATAAAAGATAAAAAGATCAGGTGTTGAAATCAATATAAAAAATGGCATATCCTGACCAGGAGCACATGTGCTTTACAGAAGGCAGAACGCCATCTGGTGGAACAGAAATCAACTAAACATTGATTTAGCCTGTTCCCTGATATTTGGCCAACCCAATTTCTTGATAAATCAATTCGTGGATGGCTTTTCTTGATTTATCAAGAAATTGGGTTGGCCAAATATCAGGGAACAGGCTAAATCAATGTTTAGTTGATTTCTGTTCCACCAGATGGCGTTCTGCCTTCTGTAAAGCACATGTGCTCCTGGTCAGGATATGCCATTTTTTATATTGATTTCAACACCTGATCTTTTTATCTTTTATTTTTTTCTTTCGTTTTTTAATATATATATATATATATATATATATATATATATATATATATATATATATATGTGATATCCTGTCGACTCTCGCTATACTGTGGTAACTGAGAGGGTCAAACCTGTAGTAACCGAGAGGAACAGTCAGGATGCTGAGAGTTTTCCAGTACCTCTCTGCACACCTTGGAAGACCTTTAACAGCTCTCACAGGGTACAGGCAGTCGTGGTCGAGGCAGAGTGGAAAACTTGAGAATGTCCACACAAAAAACGAAGGGACACAGTTGTAATAGGAAAGTTCCGTGAACAGATAAAGAGTCGATCTAGGAGCGAAAGATGGGAATTTGAGAAGAGTTCTTACTGGTCTACATGGTTGATGAGGTGGACCTTGTACACAACTAACGAGGGCTCCCGCTAATGGTGAAGTGACTGTATATTTTCGGGAATCGATAGCTTTATATACTTTGCCGAGAGGAAGTACTGGGTTTCAGCGGATGCAATAAGGGCGTGGATCTGAAGAGATGTCATTGTACACTCTTAACGACTTCCTGGCAACGCCTGACATTTTTAGGCCTCGTTCTTAGACGTTGTTGGACTTCTGCATCTCAATCTCTTGCTATTTAGCTGAACTCTTTTTCCATTACACCGTTTAATTTTATTATTCTCAGTTTGTACAAAGTACATTACATATGGTGATGTAATGTCAAATGTCAATCATGCGTATAATTATTTACAGAGGTGTTTATTATACATGAAAATCTAGTTATTTTACACACCCCAATATGGGGTTGTTGGTTCAAATTATCATATATATGTGTTTAATTAATTTTGACCAGTAAGAAGGTGGTCACGTGGATAGATATAAGCGCTTCCTTTTATTTGTGTTATTGCCTGAGATACGACTTGAAATTATACTCAGATAAGCCTGAAAATCATAAAAAAAAACGTATATTCGAAAGATAGAATCCTCTGAAATGTAAACAATAATAAAAACAGAGCCTCCGAGGGTAAATTTCTTGCTTTATTTATATATGCTCTCAAACTTTCGAGTATTATAAACCCTTTCACCAAAAATCTTAATTGGGGTGTGCAAACAAACGAAAAAAACCCTAAAGGAATATTTTCTACGAGGTCTAATTATATCAAGACTTGTCTATAAAATTGATTAGACCGTGGCGGTTATAGGATAGCTGATTTAATTACACCGAAGCTTTCGGGGAAAAGATTAAGGAAATTCACTAATGACAAAATAAATTTTGATTTAAGATTAATTTTGTCATATACTCCATTAGAAAAGTTTATAATACCCGAGAGCTTGAGGGAATGTATAAATAAAGGAAGAAATTTATCCTCGGAGACCGTATTTATTATTGTTGAAAACGTATATCATTTCAAGAAGCTACAAACCCAACAGTAACTCAAGATTCAACACCGAGACCTCAATATTTACACTCTGGTCATTTGACAAGAAATGTGACTGTTTTATTAAAATATAAATACAATAAATAATAACAACATGAAAACTATTCTAAAACAAACATAAATTAATCGCTTTTGACCAGAAAATAAAACAAGGTAAACAAATATATATATGTGAAAAAAACAATAGAAAAAAAATAAAAAGGTCAGGTGTTGATTTTAAAAATAAAAAAGGCATATCCTGACCAGGAGCACATGTGCTTTACAGAAGGCAGAGCGCCATCTGGTGGAACAGAAATCAACTAAACATTGATTTAGCCTGTTCTCTGATATTTGGCCAACCCAATTTATTGATAAATCAAGAAAAGCCATCCACGAACGCGTTTCGCGCGTTTGGAGCTCGTCAGCGTGGAGTAGGCTGTACCACTGCGACCAAAAAGATATTTTTTTGGTCCCAGAGGCTTCTTGAAAAACCAAGAAATGGGTATTTAAGGTCAAACTTGCGTAAAAACGCTCAACACATGAAAAAATGATAGAAAAAATAAAATATTTATTTATTTATTTATTTCAACACACAAACGCGATATCCCGGCTAGGGATAATTGCGTCGATTTACATTTTTTTAAAAAACAGAAACAGTTATAAAATTTTTACAAAAAAAAAGTAATCGAAATAAAAAGAGAAAAAAAAAATATATATATATAGTCACGACCGTCATGGGTTCTGTCACGGATGCGCGCGAATCATCATTATGATCATTATCATTATCTAATGATAATAATAATAATAATAATTATTATTATTATATTATTATATTATCCATCCATTATATATATAGTCACGACCGTCATGGGCCGGCCGGTTCTGTCACGGATGCGCGCGCACAGGGAGGTCACGTGCTCGCCGGCAGCCAACGGGCGCGCGCCGCCGGCATTACGTCATAGATTATAAACACAAGGTAATAAGGCCAAATAAAAAAATAGTGTGTGATAAGGCACAATTTGGATTATCTACTTATATAATTGCCTTATTCTCTCTGTGTGAAGTTCACTGTGTGAAGTTCACGGATAGATTTTGGTCAGAATGGATAAAATAAAAAAAGTGTCAAGGGATGGGAATCGAACCCACGACCTTCCGCTTACCGGGCAGATGCCATGACCACTAGGCTACCCTGGACATATTTTTCCGTTCACATTTTTATTTTTATATTTTCAAGACACACACAGTTTGGGGCGGGACGTTTCACAAGAGAGACATCCACGGCGCCAATTTATAATTGTAACGAATAGTATTTTAATTAAAACATTTTTAAAATATATACGCACTCGGGTAAAACCCGGGCGTTGCCCGGGCCATTCGTCTAGTATATATATATTAGGAACCTGAACCTTTCAGGTTTGAAAGAAAATCATGAATATATTTACAAAAATAGTTAAACTTATGATAATTCTCTCTGCTATTTACAAATTGATATAGATCTACAACATTATTTATTGTCTGTTGTCTAGCGGTGAAGAAGAGTGGGCATTCCAGCAGTAGGTGTCTCGAGTCCTGGAATTCGTTGCCACAATGACAGCTAGAGTCTTCAATCGCGCCAATTTTTGATAAAAATCCATTAAAATTTCCATGGTTCGTTATAAACTGGGTATTATAAAAATTGGAGCGGAAATATGTTGGAATTCCAAACGGGAAAAAGCTTTGGAATGTTTCATTTGTTTTTAGAAATAATTCATTTATTTTTGCACTTAAAAATGATCCAATTATACTTGGAGAATGTGGTTTATAAGTATTTTGATCCTCTATTGAAAGATGAGCCAAATCATATTTAATAATTTTAGATTCAATATAATCTGTGAGAAGGGGGGATGTTCGCAAGACTATGGACACAGTTGGAAGATGTAGTTTTGTAGGCTCTACTCACCCAAAGAAGAATTTGATATTGAGTAGAATTTAGTTTTTCTTTGCATCGACTATTTATAAACCTGTACCATATTTCTGAACCATATGTAAGAAATGGCCTGATAATTGTTTTATACAAAATTATTCTTTTTTTAGTATTTAATCCCCACATCTTTCCACATAGTGAAAGCAGAAAATTTTTCATTCTTACGATCCTGCACAAAATGTCGTTGATATGAGGGGTAAAATTAATCTTCTTTTTTATTCTATGATTTGAAAATTTTATGCCTAATATCTTAACTTGATCTACTGGGTTTAAAATAATATTCGATATTTCAATTGGAACTTTAGGTTTATTATGTAAGTAAAGTAAATTCGTTTTCTCTGGGCTTATTGATAATTTATTCCTATTACACCATTGAATCACATAGCATAGAATATATTCGCTTAATATTTTGATAAAAGATAAAAAGGTCAGGTGTTGAAATAAAAAATAAAAATGGCATATCCTGACCAGGAGCACATGTGCTTTACAGAAGGCAGAGCGCCTTCAGAGCGCTCTCTCAGAGCGCCAATATATATATATTAAAAATAAAGAAGGCATTTCCTGACCACGAGCACATGTGGTTCTTAGAGCCATCTAGTGGAGCAAAAATAAACTAAACGTTTATTTAACTTGCTCCGTGATATTTGGCCAACCCAATTTCTTGATAAATCAAGAAAAGCATCCACGAACGCGTTTCGCGCTGTTGGCGCTCGTCAGCGTGAAGTAGGCTGTAACCACTGCGACCAAAAAGACTTTTGGTCGTAGAGGCTTCTTGAGAAATCAAGAAATGGGTATTTAAGGCCAAATTTGCGTAAATACGCTTAAAACATGAAAACATGATAGAAAAAATAAAAAGGTTAGGTGTTGATATTAAAAATAAAAATGGCATATCCCAACCAGGAGCACATGTACTTTACAGAAGGCAGAGCGCCATCTGGTGGAACATAAATCAACTAAACATTGATTTAGCCTGTTCCCTGATATTTGGCCAACTCAATTTTTTGATAAATCAAGAAAAGCCATCCACGAACTCGTTTCGCGCTTTTGGCGCTCGTCAGCGTGGAGTAGGCTGTACCACTGCAACCAAAAATATTTTTTAGTCCCAGAGGCTTCTTGAAAAACCAAGAAATGGGTATTTAAGGCCAAAATTACGTAAAAACGCTTAACACATGAAAAAATGATAGAAAAAATAAAAAGGTCAGGTGTTGATATTAAAAATAAAATGGCATTACTTACCAGGAGCACATGTGCTTTACAGAAGGCAGAGCGCTATCAGAGCGCTCTCTCAGAGCGCCAATACAAGGTATGATCATAAAATTCGGGGAATTGGGTCATAAAAGATTAATTTTAGGCAAAACTTTATGCATACCCTTTGTTCACTTTTAAGATCCATCGTAAAAAAACGCCGCGCCTTTGTTTCTTTTCTTGAAAAAAATGCATATAAAATTCTTATTATTTGAGATATCGAAAAGATATAAACATTTTCTAGTAGAACGAGGTCTCATGATTATGATGATAATTTTTATTTTTCGAAAACTCTTTCAGAAAAAATATTTTTTGACTAATTCCCCGAACATTTTGATCATACCTTGTATATATTCGCTCTGTATTTAGGAAATCAGAATGTGCTTAACCGATGATTAGTTAGTTACCTTCTGGTTATATAGTGCTAGAAACTCTCTGATTGTTATCCTCAAAGAGGATCTGCAGAACATTTTCCGCCGATAGTTGTAGACCAAATATAATCTAAAACCTCTCTCTAAAATACAACGTCGATTTACACAGTCAATGTGTCTTTTAGATCCTTTAGAGAGAGGCGTTCTTTTACCAGAAAGCAACTAATTGGTAGTAATAGTCCTTTTGTAACAACACACTGTCTCCGGGGATAAGTTTCTTGCTTTTTTTTAAACGATCTCTGAAGCTTTCGGGTATCGTAAATCCTCGGAGGCAGTGTGATGTTACAATTTATATTTCAGAGGATATATTCTATCTTTTGAATGGTCATTTTGGCGATTATTATGTATGTAAACAGATGAAGTTTATTTGCATGCTTTAAAGCCTCATTATGTAAAAATATTTGTGTATATAAATTAGATATTTGTTGTTGGCCGAACGGAAGAATAAGAGCTAAATAAAGAGTCATGGTCAAGTTGTTGTACGTTTAATTACAACAGCGATGAAAACTGTTCTTTATATACAGGTATCAGAGTGTCCTCTCATGGAGGCTCTACTGTATATATGTTCTTGTTGAGGAAGATTATTGTAGTGTTATTGATTGTTTGGTGGCTGGGGTGGGCGATCATAAACCCTTTTTTTTTTTTTTATTCTAGTAAAAATATTCATAAGAAACCACCCCCTTTTGGTTAATAGCGTTCATAAATATAAATAAATACTTCGGGGGGCGGGGGTCGGTGAAAGGATGGTCTATACGATAGACCCGATACGACTCGGGTTCGATTCCCGCATTGGGCACTTTTTTTCTGATAAAAAAAGCTCCAATGGCTCCCGATTCTTGCAAAAGTTCAACCCCACCAGCGAGTGCAAGTAACCAAACGGGGCTCTGGCACATTTTGTAAGTGCAAAGTCAAACTGCTTTTCACATGTGTAGACATGTGGTGCATTTACAGTAAAAGCAGTCGCCTACTTCGCTCTACCCACCATGATTATCATGGCCTGTACCACGTGTACTAGGGATAAGCAAAAAATAATAAATAAATGAATCCTTCTTTCAGACCTTCAGTAAATTTGCATAGCACCAATCGTACAGGATTTTGTTATAAGACACTAATATTTGATTAACCCTTGTTTCTGGAACGCATAAAAACAAAGAAGAGGCAGTAAAATATTTATATGTTACACAACACTAATTCATTTTGTTAATCCTTTTTTCAATTATGTGCGTTTTTCGGTGTTTTTATTAAAACGTATATTTTAAAAAAAATACCGTTTATTATACAATCAGTACCCTTAATAGTTCAAATTCTCCTATTAAAGTATACACCAAGTATAAACCAATCAAATCTCTCTGAAGATAAATCTTAACAGAATAACAAAAGTAGAGAAAACAAGTAACAAAATCGATCAGTTTTTATCAATAAAAAAATCTTAATTGGGGTGTGCAAACAAACGAACAAAAAAAACCCTAAACGGATATTTTCTACGAGGTCTAATTATATCAAGACTTGTCTATAAAATTGATTAGACAATGGCGGTTATAGGATAGCTGATTTAATTACACTGAAGCTTTCGGAGAAAAGATTAATGAAATTCACTAATTTACATTATTAATGAGCAATGCTAAAGGGAATTGACAGCTGTTTACGCATACATAATCAAGAGAAGGCGAAGAATTCCTCTTCAATACCACTCAGCATTCCTTGAGCAGCAGGGCTTGTGTGTTTCCAAGTGAAGATCATTTGTTAGGAATGTTAAAGTCAATATTACGATATTTGCTCTGGTCACGAAAGGATAATTAGAATTGAGGATTGATGAATTTTAAGTTTTGGAAACCCGGATTCTCGGATAGACAAACATTTTTGAAAATGTGGAAACTCTTGGTGATTTACTGAATATGTTTAGCAACGATTTTTCACTCATATCCTCTCTTTATATGGACATTGTAATAAAGTAGTTTCAATCTCAATCTCTCTCTCTCTACATATTCATTGTACATAGCATACATCTATATATATAAAAATGAATGTTTGTTTGTATGTCCGGTATACAAATTCGCAGTAGTTCACTAATTCAAACCAAAATTTCCATACATAGGTAAATAAATACGGGGAAGACGATAGGCTATTTTAAAAAAATATATAAATCAATTATTAAAACTATATATTCAAATTATTCTACTTAGCTCACGGACAGCGCCCTCTATCAAAGATTAGATTAAATTATGCTGATGCAAACAAATAGATAATGCTAATAACAAACAATTATTAAAAAATCTTATCTAAATATATGTATATCACTCGGGTAGATATGCATACGGGTCAATCCCGGGGCGAAGCCCGGGTCACCCGTCTAGTATATATATATATATTATTTAATCTAAAAACTCAAATATTTCTATATTTTAAAAAATATAGATTTTATTTTTATTCATTGATAATTCTGCTTTCGTTATCATCGTTTTTAGAATAACTTTGAGTTTTGTTGTAAATATGCGTAGTTAACATATCTATCCTTTTGAATCACTAATATAGGATTAACTTTATAAATTCTATATAATGTGAAAATAACTAATGTGTAATATTTCCTCAAGTAATTGAAAATAAAAGCTACTTGACGGTAAATAATTATCTTTTTTTATCACGACTGCAACAACCCTTTATCTTATCGATCCTTTGTCTTATCAACCCTTTCTCTAATAACAAACAAATTATTCATAACATATATATATATTAATTGAAGGGCATATTTTGGATCTAATATAAAACAAACATTTTATTTAATATAAAAATGCCAATATTTCAATAGGCTATACGCCTAACTTCATAATAAAACTATATAATAATAATCATCATCATTGTAGATTTTTTAATCTCTAATTGAATAGTGCGGACTGTACACTTTTGCCTATATTTTGACAGGATGTCAATAAAACTATGTTATTTGTCAATCTCAATCTCTCTCTGACACACAGTTATTCCAAATGTAATTCAATACTTTTTATTCATATAAGACTTGGTAAATATCTCAGCTAACTACGTTTTCTCAACTACAAAGGATTAGCTTATATATAATATAAATCTCTGTTACTTACTCTACTACAATATGAACTATTGTAAATAGTTTCACATGCAATTATCCAGATCGGATATAGCGTGTCTTATTTGCAACTGGTAATAAATAAAATACAAAATAAGGCGTATAATATATATTTAAATTTAGTATATGTTTACCCCTATATATATATATATACTGCTCCAGTTCTCTCTCCAAGTTCAAAAATAACTTTATTAAGTACGACTCAAAAATAGCAAACTAGGTCATGATATTTACAGTGAGTGTTATGTATAAGTTCATCTAATTTACAGTGTTTTCACACATGTTCACATGGTTAGTGCCTTGTGATACGTTATCTAGGTTCCAGATGTTCATGTTTTTCTAAGATCGACTGTTTTTCTCATTTATTTTGTCTTGTCTACACGTTTTCTTTCTTTTTATATATATGCTGCATTCATATGTAGGTGTATGTTAATCATAATAAAAGATGCTGAATCCTACATTTTAGAAATACTTGGAAACAAATTTCGTAAAGATATAGGAATTTATCCTGCAGATAATTCAGGCCATTTGTATTATCTCTTCGGACTCGAAGATTATCAACTCACTAATAGTGGAGAGATAAACTTTTTTTGATTCATTTTTTATGGGATGGTTCCATTTTACTAACAATAATCTTAATTGCACTATTGTATTATTGAAAAAAAATCTTTTGATCATATAAATGAATATTGCTTTTATAGATCATTAACCTCCCGGTAAAATTGACATCTATCATTTGGCCATAGATTTAGCCTAGAAACTTTACCAGCTAAACACCTCTTCGGCAGATTGTGAAGATTTCATCTGATCCCCTGTGGATCTCATGGAATAAAGTCCGCCCTGGACTAACAAGGGCCATTAGACTGAAACCATGGTCTTCAGGTGCGCGATTCTCAATTTGCCAAAGCTAGTATTGTGGCTTTGTTACCGACCTGAGGCCGCTAGTTTGCGGCGACAGTTAATAGATGGCGTTAAGCTTTGACGTCTATTTCGACCGGAGAGGTGACCTTTATTTTATAGCTGATGGCTTTTTGACCATCTATTGGCTAAAGGTCAATTTCCTAATACAAATATTGGTTATAAGATACAATTTTATATTAAAATTATTGGCAATATGTTTCTTTTTTTAAAATTATCCCTAGTACAGGTGGTACAGGCCATGATAATCATGGTGGGTAGTTAGCGACTGCTTTTACTGTAAGCGCACCACATGTCTACACATGTGAAAAGCAGTTCGACTTTGCACTTACAAATGTTTCTTAAAAGACATATATATTAACAAATATTATCTCTACAGACTATAGTACAATGATAAAACTTGTTAGATGATGGGATTTAGCTCATCAGTGGTAAACTCTCTCAGCTGTTTCGCCAAATTAATCTTCTTTTACAAATATCTTCATTTGAATAATAAAGGAATCTTTAATCGGTAGATAACAATTGAAGTTATAACTGTAATTGGTCAAAAAATGCTTTATAAATCAAGAGATGCCTGTGTTGGCGAATTCGATCTCTACACTTCTAATGGCTGTAGCGATAGACAATCACAGTGCTAGCCACCGGAGTTACTACAATCCACCAAAACTTATCAAGTAAGGTGATTTCTCCAGGTGTTCAGTATGTAGAAAGAGGAAGAAATTAAAGGTAATATATGTGTAATTATGATTGATCTGAGGGTAGAACATAATATAATGAAGTATAGTTAGTATTTAGAATGTATATGTGGAGTTATCAATCAATATATATCAATATATATTGAATCAATATTCAGGCTGTTGGTCCTCGTCAGCCAGACTCACTGACACAGATGGCCAGTGAGACAGATTACTTGATAAATCAACATTGTTATGTATTCTCCGAGAGATAGTTATCTGTTTGGAACTTGGTCGCATCATTAGAAGATCATTCAATCATTGTAACAGCCTGTGATTTTTATTTCATTATCATATTCTCTCTTTTTTTGCAACTACTTTTTTTTTTCAGGAATACTTTAATAGTTTTGATACCACTCGTAGTTGGTTGATGCATAGTACAAGTATTAGGACTATCGTTCTTATGCACATTTAAAAGTAAAGTTACTTCTCTTGGTACATATACGAGGGGCATCCAATAAATAAGTTTCCCTATTTTTTTTTCGGCGAACGAAACGTTGTAAAAATTAGTTAGTAGGTAAGAAATGGTCACTAGGATGCGTTGGAAGCTGGTGACCTTTCAAAATCACTCTACTCGTACGCGCAAGTCCGTAGCGCTTCAGTTTCCATGGAGCTACCACTGGTGAACGTGTCCACTTGCGAACTCCGTTCTGTAATTCGTTTTTTCACAGCGAAAAATGAAACTGCGGTCAATATTCATCGCAATTTAGTGTCAGTGTATGGTGAAGGATGTATGAGCATCCAAATGGTTCGCCGATGGCGTTCATGGTTCTTGGAAGGACGGCAAGACGTGCATGATGACGAGCGAAGCGACAGGCCCGTTACTGCTACGGACAATGCAGCCGTGGCTGCTGTTCGGAATGTGGTGGAAGCAAATCGCCGCGTCACCATTGACGAAATAATGATTCGACTGCCTCCTGGAATCGAAATTGGATGCTCTTCGATTGGAACAATCATGTCAGATGTTTTGAATTTGAATTGAAAACAGGCGGAGGCGAACCACTGGCTACGAAGACAGGACACGGCTTGGTACAACAGTGGTATCAAAAAATCGCTACAACGGTACCAAAAATGTTTGGACAGAAATGGTGATTATGTAGAGAAGTAGTCTATGAGTTGTATAATGAAAATAAAATAACTGCATAATTGTAAATAAAGTTGTTTATTTGTTACAAAATAGGGAAACTTATTTATTGGATGCCCCTCGTATATAGTTAAACCTGTCTATAGCGCCCCCTTTAAATAGGGCCTTCCTCTCTATAGCGCCCGATTTTAAATACGTAGTACGATGCGATTTACATTAAAAGTGACCTGCCTATAGCACCTCCTCTCTATAACACCCTATTTTAGTGAGTCCCAAGAAGGGGCGCTATAAACAGGTTTAACTGTATATATATGAAAAACATCAGAAAAAAAAAATAAAATGGTCAGGTGTTGGTATTAAAAACAAAGTAGGCATATCTTGACCACGAGCACATGTGCTCCTGGTTAGGATATGCCTACTTTGTTTTTAATATATATATATAAAGAAAAATTGTAGTATTTATATTAAGGGCAAATTTCTAAAAGTGATTGAAATAATTTGTAAAGAGAAAGGTATGCAAATATATATTTAACAGAGAAGCATGCTTACTCTGAATTAGTATAAATAGAAAATATATGGAAGAGTAAAAGAGAAACAAAAAATGAGTATAAATAAGTTTATATTATATTTTTGAGATGAATATTTATGAAAGTATGAAAATATTTAAATTGTTTAACAGCAAGATTTAACAACGGAACCAAGCTTATAAATCCGGCTTTGACACGTCATGCGCTTGTCCAACAAAACAAAACAAAACAAAAAACAGCTGGGGTAACGAACCAGATATTCTTCAATCAAAAAGAATAAAGTAATAGCGTAGTCTATAAAAGTGAAAACTCTTTTTTCCCAATATTTTATTTTTAAAAAAGTTATGATGTTTTGTAAATTTTAATAATTTTTGGTTGTTTTGCTATTTTATGAATTGTTTATTTGCTAAAAATACGAATATACTACTTGTAAAATGAAAGAGACCATTATATAGACAAAAATATAGAGAAAAGTATATTTTGATTGGGAGAGGATTGGTAAAAAGGAATTTACGACCTTGAAATTGTGTCATCACTTAAATTCCTTCTTACCAATCCTCTCCCTATCAAAATATACTTTTCTCAATATTTTTGTTTATATTTCGGGCTCAACAGTCTTTCGACAGGTATAACTATGTTACTAAGGTTTTGTGAATTTAAACCAATCCATATATATATGGATATATAAGTAGAATTAAATATAATTTATATGAAAAGTAGTTGTAAATTAATGATGATTAAAACAAATTATTAAATATTATTATTTGGGTATCAAAAAGGTTTTAATTCTTTATGTAACAATATAGGGCTATAACAAGTTCACGCTTATTACATCGGTCTTTACACGTCATTGAAGCATAAAGAAAAAAAAGGAAGAATTGAAGATATTAGAGTAGGAAAATATACAATGAAGTAGGAAATAACAGATATGCAAATATACTGATTTACATAGTACAATGTGAAAAAATATTCAAATGTGATATTGTACTGGGATAAGGTGCAAAAATTATGAAAAAGGCATCTCCTTATCGTGCAACTGAAAGTGGCTAATGGCTTGCGCCATCTATCGGAATAAATATCAACTATTCTCGTTGATTTTTAATTATTCCAGAATTGGCCAAATACTCATTCTTGATTAATCGTCCGCGTCCGTGGTTAGCTTTTCTTGATTAATCAAGAATGGGTATTTGGCCAATTCTGGAATAATTAAAAATCAACGACAATAGTTGATATTTATTCCGATAGATGGCGCAAGCCATCAGCAACTTTCAGTTGCACGATAAGGAGAAGACTTTTTTATAAATTACATAATACAGTTTAAAAAAAAAAGGATTATTGGTTAATGCTAATGTTCTATTGAAGTTATGTGAATACAGTGAATAACAAATTGGAAAACCGGATATTATTATATAGGTAGGAGGAATTATACTATATGTCGGGCAAATCTATGGATTTATTGATGCTATAATTAGCGTTTTCTCCTCAAAGACCGTGCAATTTTGACAATATGGTCGTTGAAAGTGATGCCAAAATTGCAAGGTCTTTAAATACTTCTCATAAATCCTTTCCCTATCAAAGTATATACTTTTCTCTATATTTTGTGTATACTTGTATATATTTAGAATATAATCCTTTGCTAAAAATTTTATATAATAAATTAAACGTCCAAGGATGAGTATCTTTTATTAAACGTTTTTGGAGCTTTCGGGATAACGTCCTTCTACAGGAAAAATTGATACAAAATGAAACTTAACTATGTGCTATGGAAAGTACATTATAAAATGTACATAATATCAGCTGTGTTTTTAACCTATTTTAGAATTGATATATTTACATACAAGAGCAAATTTGGTATTTAACATAGGTAAATTGGGAGCAAATAGTGTCTATGAACTAGGGCATAATATTATGGTACATTTCCGGAATATGTCTGTTTAAACTGTTGAATATACTTTTATATACTTGTATAATGGTCTCTTTCATTTTACATGTAGTATAATCAGATTTAGCCAATAAACAACCTATACAAATAGCAAAATAACCAAATACAGGGTGATCCAAAAGTCCCGCACAACTTTAAAAATTAATAACTCCGCGAATATTTGCGCTAGAGCAATGCGGTAAACACCATTGTGTTCAGGATGCAATGGGATTTTTTATGGCAAATGATGAAAAATTCTAAATTGATTTTAGTTACAACTTTATTCGCTAGATGGCGCCCTACCAGAATCAGCGATTCAGCGGCCAAATTGTTTGATAAATTGAAAAATATAACTGAACGACACGTATTTTTACTTTTTGAATACCAGGAAAGAACCCTTATAATATCAAATGATAAATTAATAAAACACCATTTCGCCAAAAGTTAGAAGAAATGGTTAAGGATTTTTAAATACAATCTAAGATATGTAAAATAGGTATATGCAAATTAAAACATGTAGCAAAAAAAAAAAAACTAATATTTTAGATGCGGTTTACTGAAATCCTCTCAGCTATTTATATTTCGAAAATAATAATTTTCTATTTTTTAAAATTCAACTCTCTCTCAGTATCGATTATATTTATTTTAATTCATTTGAAAAATATTTATCTATCTCTGATGATTTATTTTACTCTGGAATGCCGTTGTTGTTTTTGTCGTGTCCAATAAAGATCCTCAGATTCTTTTAGTTTGGCCAACAAAAAATGTCCAATTTATATACACATATATTCTTACATAATGAGACTTTAAAGAATGCAAATAATCTTCATCTATTTACATACACAACACATCTCCCCCCTTAATAATACTCCAGTCGGTCTAGGGGTTTCCTGGCTCTCTGAGGTCTAGGACTGCGGACGGGCACTTGCACAGCGGCAGCCTCCGGTTTAGGAGTGCAAGAGGGCACGTGCACAGCAACAGGCCCTGGTATAGGAGTGCAAGAGGGTACGTGCACAGAAGCAGTCTCCTCCTTATTTCCTGATGTAACCTCTGGAACCTCCTATTCACTTTATTTCTGACTTCCACCTACAGGCTTCTCTCCTGATGTTCGAGGAAGTATCAAATTTATTGTCTCCACTTGTTTCTTTCTCACAGGTCGCAATTGATTGATATGCCTCTTATACACGACGCCCTCGCAACTTATAAGGTAGTGACGGTAGCTCAGTAATTTCAAAATGGTACCTTTTTACCGTTTAGGTCCAGTTGCATAGTTGCGGAAATAAACCTCGCAACCTGTAGTAAACTGCTCCTGCCTTCTTACGGCCTCATGAAATACCTCTCGCGGATTTCCCACCTTGGTATTAAATTCGAGAATCTTGATCTTAAACTTCTCTTCATTAGCAGTTCCGCGGGGGAATTACTTTATTACAGTTTGGCGGAATGCTCTATGAGCAAATAGGAATCTTTGTAGATTCGTCTCTAAATCATCCTTCCCATTATTCTTTCTCAAAAGGTTTTTAAACTCTCTTACATATCTCTCAGCTAAACCATTTGTACTAGGATTATACGGACTGGTCTTAGTGTGCCGTATACCATTCATTTTGGTAAATTGCTCGAATTCACCGGAGACAAACTGTCTTCCGTTATCTGTAACAAAATATTAGGGCAATCCAATTCTGGCGAGAATTTCTCTAAGATGACTTAAAATCGTTTTTCTGGTAATATCTTTGATGATAAAAATTTCTATCCACTTTGAGTATGCGTCCACGAGAACCAAAAACATTCTTCCCATGAACGGACCCGCTAGATCAAGATGAAGTCGATGCCACGGTTTTTCGGGCCAAGTCCATTCCGAGATGGTAGCCGGGGGCATGCTTGCCGATTCTTGGCATACTCTACATTCTCTAGTTAACTCTTTGATGTTACTGTCTATGCCTGGCCACCAGAAAATACCGTCTGGCAATCATCTTCATTTTAACAATCCCCATGTGTATTTCATGCAAGTCATTTAAAATTAAAGATCTTAATTTTTGGGGAATTACCACTCTTTCACGCCATTGAAAACAATCAAACTCCAAACTTAATTCCTCATTGATCTTATAATAAGGAGCTAGTGGGTTTTCCCTCAGTACCCTTGTGAATTTCCACACACACACAGTTGCCTTCTCTAACATTCCTTAATACTATAGACAGTATTTTTATCTCGGGACGTCTCATATGCCACCTCCCTAAAAGAGAACGGTGCCTCATTCAACTTCCTGAGAAGAAGTACCTGGTCTTCATCAAGAAACTCCTTGACACTCGATTCTAAAGGAAGACGTGACAATGCGTCAACATTGGAATTATCACTACCTTTTCGAAACTCCTCAGTATAATTAAATGCAGCTAATTTTAAGGACCATCTTTTAATTCTTGATGCTGCACATATGGGAATTGGTTTCTGAGGTGAAAATATACGAATTAAGGGTCGGTTGTCTGTGACTAATACGAATTTTCGTCCCAGTAAGTATTGTATTGATTTCTCATCGCCATAAGTTATGCTCAAAGTTCCTTTTCTAGTTGAGAGTACCGTTTTTCCGCTTCAGTTAATGTTCTAGAAGCAAAAGCTATAGGGCATTCTTCCTTTCTATCATTTCTATGACTCAGAATTACGCCTAGTCCATAGTCCATTAATAATGATTTACATTTTTTAAATAACATTCGATATTTTTCGTCCAATTCCATCTACAATTTTTATTCAAAAGTTGATAGAATAGCGCTAAAATGTTTGCTTTATTCTTTATGAATCTATAATAATAAATTAAGAGTCCTATGAAAGATCTCAATTGCGAAACATTCTTTAGGTTCAGGCGCCTCTATCACTGCTTTAATTTTATTTTCTAAGGGATGCAGTCCATATTTATCCATTTTAAACCCTAAAAATTCCACCAATTTCTTTTAAAATTTACATTTATATCTGTTTAACTTTAAACATTTTTCTAGCAATCATCTAAACACTAGATCCAACTTTTGTTCATTATCTTCAAAGTCTTTTCCTGAAAATATCATCTATGTAGCAGGCCACACCTGGCAAATCAGCAAATAGACCTTCCATAATCCTCTGAAATTTATTTGGTGCTACCGCTACGTCATATGGTAGTCTTTTATAAGAAAACAACCTCTCTGTTGTGTTTATATCAACAACAACTTTGGATTCCTCCGCTAACATTACTTGTAAGTAAGCCTGTGATAGGTCTAGAGTCGAAAGTACTGTGCTTGTAGATAATTTTGAAAAGATCTCATCGATCGATGGAATGGGGGATACCTATCTAATTCTATTGCTTTATTAGCTGTACATTTAAAATCACCACATATCCTTACACTACCATCCTTTTTTGATGCCGGTACTATTGGAGCGGTCCAATATGCATGAACTATAGGTTATAAAATGCAAGAATTCACTAAACGATCAATTTCATTCTCTACTTTGTTTTTTGGAGAGAAAGGTAAACTTCTGGCCTTACAAAACACAGGAGTCACATCCTTTTTTAAAATTAAAATTTATTCTAACGTCCTTTAGACAGCCCAAATCTTTGTTAAACAAATCTGCATACCTATCCATCAAATTTTTATATATTTAAATATATTTCTATTATATTCATTATTTAAACAATATAGAATAATCAAGTTTCAACTGTTTAAGCCATTCTCTTCCTAATAAAATTACCTGGAATTTTTCATTTACAACGATTAATCGTAAATATTGGTTGGCTTCTTTTACAAAAACATTTCTTTGATCTATAATCTCTATTGATTTACCACAAAAGGATTTTAATCTTAAATTTGTTGGAAATAATCTTTTACCTTGCCAATAATTCTTATAAATATCTTTAGGTATTAACGTAACTGGACTTCCTGTATCTATTGTAAAGCACAAAGAATAATCATCTACTGTTAAATTTATTGTGGCATCAGTTTCGCCCTGTACAGAATATATAGAGTCCTCTTGTACAAATTTACATCCCCACATTCTTTTACTAGCTTTGCAGACCCTACTTAAATGACCCAGTTTATTACATTTTAAAACAAGTCTTTGTTCTATGAGGTAAAACAGATGCCACGTGTGAATGTCTTCCACCACATCTATAACACACTATTTTGCCTTTGCCACTTTGCCTGAAAGGCCTATACTGCGCCGTACTATTATTGTACTCGCCCTTTTTATCCTTTCAATTCACAGGGGATATCTTGGCCACTAATTTATCTTGTAATTCTCTTGTATTTATCTCCGCCAATTCGAACGAGATCGCCACTGCACAAACTTTATCCAGGGTGACATCGTCGTCCTCTTGTAGTAGCTTCTTTTGCAGGATTTCCGACTTGATTCCAGCCACAAAACGGTCTCGCATCATGGTTCCCAACATATCGACGAAATTACAATTTATTGCCAAATGTTTCAATTCTCTGAGATATTCCGAAATTGATTCTCTTTCCTGTTGAATTCTCTTTAAAAATCTGCATCGCTGTGGTATCACTTTCTTCTTTGGATCCAAATGCAGCTTAATTCTTTGAATGATAGTATCATAGGGTTGATCTTTCATTAGACCAGGAAGAAAATGTCGTTTCCTTGCTTCAAAGTTTCAGAATCTGGTAGCGAGGTAAAAATCAGCACTTTAATCTCCTTCTTCAGATGCCAAAAAAGAAAGCCTCAAATTTTTGTACAAAAAGATCGAAGTGTCCTCCACTGGGCTATAGCATCTAAAAGGTATTAGTAACTTTGAACTTGTCATGCTGATCTTTTCTACTCCTTTGTTTTCTTGATTCAGATAGTTTAAAAGATGTAATCTCAACCCATTTTCTAATTTTTCCTCTCCATAATCCGAGAGTCAGATTTGTTTAAAAGATGTAGTTGTTATACTTGCATAGACGCCGTTTTCCTCAGCTTTTTACTGGCTCTGTAGATCGCGCATCCTCGTCGCCACTTTTGTTGTGTCGTAATTAGACGTACAAGAGCTCAAACTTGACCATGGCCAACAACAAATGTCCAATTTATATATACATATATTTTTACATAATGAGGCTTTAAATAATACAAATAATATTCATCTATTTACATAAACAACAGTTAATATATAGCGAGAAGAGTAGAGGACTGAGCACAGATCCCTGAGGTACACCAGCCCATGTTCTTCGGTCCTTGGAAAATGTTCCATTGACCCGAACCTTTATCCTTCTTCCCCTTAAGAAGTCTGCAATCCAGATTAAGGTTTTTCCTCTTACTCCGATGTTGTGCAGCCTTTCAAATAATTTCTACACTCGAACAAAAGCTGAGGTCATATCCAGGAATACGGCCGTTGTCTTCTTTGGCGGTTTTTCCTAGAAATCTATTATTGATTGACAGAAGTAGAACAGTTTATCAGTTGTACAGTGTCTGGATCTTTAGGAAGTTTGGTAGAAGTTTATTTTATTATTGTTAGAGAGCCAGACTATGAGCCTAGAGTGGATAATTCATTCTGTTATTTTACAAAGTATGCTGGTAAGAGCAATTGGCCGATAGTTCTTGCATTCCTTAGCATCTTTGTTTGCTTTCAGTATTGGCACTATAATTGATATCTTCCAATTCTTTGGTAGTTTACCAGTTTGCCATGAAATGTTCAGTATTCGTAGGAGTTGATTTTTAGCTTCGTCTCCAAAGTGTTTAATCATTTGACCAAAGATTAGAGCATCTCCAGGTGACATCTTGGATTTAACTTTCCTATTGATGAATTTAGCTCATTCAGTGTGAAGTCTCTCGAGTAAATATCTTGTTGATGGTAATTTTTTGCTTGTTTAACTAACTTTTTCATATAATTTTTTAGAGTCCTGCCTTCATTCGTATAGCTGAGTCTGGAAGTGCTTGAAAGATATTCAGAAATTATGTGAGCCATCTGTTTGTTCGTTCTCGCTGTTCATATCGGTTAGAGTATTGGAGGATTAGTGTTGGTTTTGATTTTTATAACACTAATTATATTCCAGTGATGGCTTTCCTTTTTTGGATCCATTTTCTTCGCAGAAATCTGCCCATTTTTCTTGTTTGAATATCCAAATTTCTTGTTCTTATTTTGTGACTAATTTCAATGAGTTCCTTTATGATTTCTTCTGTTTTATTTGTTTTAAGAAGTTCATTTTTATTGTCTCTCTCTGCAATCATTGCCTCGATATTGTGGTCCTTCCAGTAAAGTATTCACAGGTCTTTACGTCTACCTCTAGGTATCGATACTTTTGCAGCTTTGGATATGTTCAAAGAGAATTTTTCCAATTTTTTTGTCAATCGTTCTGTGATTTAATTCTTCGTTGCACAGTTCTTCAAGCTTTTCTGTACATTTTTTTCCAGTGTTCTTTTATTCTGTTGAAAATTCTCAATTTTGAATTTTAGGGTTGTTAAAATTGGTCTGTGGTCACTGATTGCACTTTTCAGAATTTTCCATTGTGTTGTGGGTGCGTTGTTCTAATTTATCGCTGTGATGTCTATTGCGGATTCTGTGCCTGTGGACTTGGATATATAGGTGTTCTTTTCGTTATTTAACGGCGTAAGGTCGAGGTCGGTTAGCATGTCCTCAACCTGCTGACCTTTGTTATCCTGGACAGGTGATCCCCAAGTTGGTCTTTCGGAGTTAAAATCACCAAGTATGATTGCGATATCCGAAGACGCTTCACTTAATGTCTCTATCAGGCCTGTATTGAAGCTAGTATTATCGTGGTTATAAACATTTATGATTGGAATTGTTTTATCTGTAAGATAGATTTCTATTGTCTGAGTTTCTGTCGTGCTTTCTCTAGGCTTACTCTGATTATAGGCGATTTCCTTAAATTTGATTTCTAGAGTTTTAATCAAAACGGCAAGTCCTCCTCCGAATTTTCCCGGTCTGTCCATTCGTAGTTTTCTATAATCTTTGATATTGAATCTCAGATTCTGATTCAATTTTGTCTCCTGAGGACAATTAATATGTACATTGTTGTCACAGAGAAGACAAGTCAGCTCTTTATTTTCCTCTGGGTACCATTTATATTGAGTTGTAGTAGATTGAATTGTGTCCTCGTAGTAGATTTCTCATCATGAGCTCACTACAGCTCCTGACGCGGCGGTTACCCCGGACGCGCTAGCATTACTGGAGATATCAGTTTTGCTCTTTATTCGAAAATGGGTGCCGTTGCAACGTTAGTCATCTTGGAAACGAACCAGAATTTGGTCAAATATTCCAAGGGTCCAGGGGGGACCGCAAGGAGGTGTGGTCGAACTTCTCCCCTTCCCCCTGGAATGCCGTCACTACAGGATAAAGCACTCTTGGTGAATTGTTTTAATTGTGATTCAGAATCTGCCACTGAATCTTTACGAGCGTTTCGTTCCTTTAAAGATATTCGAAGCGGTAAAGAACCAATGAGTTGCTACTCTCTAAAGCGATTGATTAAAAGTTTTGAGGAAACTGGATCTCTGGAAGCAAAACCTCGGAGTGGAAGACCATCGACATGCAAGTCAGTGGCTGTTACGGTTTTGCAGAATGCTGAAGCTATTGAAACGTTATCCACGTATGGAGAAGTAAGTGCTAGACAAGTTTCTCGACAAACGGGGATTTCGTATGGAACAGTTTGGAGAGAACACACATTTAGAATTTTTCTATAAAAATATCCTAACAAAATTCAAAGTTTCCACGAATTGAAAGTCAGCGATTTTGAGAAGCGTCAAGAATTCGCTGAAAGGGTTTTCCGGCAAATTGATATTGATAAAAACTGGCTGTCAAATGTTCTAAGAACAGATGATGCTCACTTTTATCTAAAGGGAGAATTTAACATTCAAAACTGCCTCATTTTGGCAACAGAAAACCCTAGGATCTTTACAGAAATACCACTTCATCAGCACAGAGTTACAGTTTTGTGTGGGTTCACTTCTTCTTTTATTATTGGGACATTTTTCTTTGAAAAATCAATGGAAGAACTTTTAAAACCGTTTTTGTAACTGGTGAACGTTATGTTCAACTTTTGAGAGAAAAGGTTATTCCCATATTGCAGGACAGACAAGTACTAAGCGAAATAACATTCTTGCAAGATGGAGGACCTCCTCATATCTCCCGCGGTGCCAAACAATTGCTGAAGGATACGTTCGGTGGAATTCGTTGATAAGTCGCCACTTTATATACCAGTGGCCCCCAATATCACCAGACTTGACGCCTTACAATTTCGGTTATGGAGGTATATTAAGTCGCGTTTTTATCGATGCCGGCCTAGCATATTGGCCATGTTGAAGGCTTCTATCAGATGGCACGCTTTATAAATTTCAATTATTTAATTGTGACCATTCTGTCATCTATCGTCTGCAGGCGGTGTTTGAAAATGAAGGGCGTCACATTGAGCAAGGATTGTGACCTAATACAAGAGAGAAGGCAGTTATCTCATGTGTTATATTTTGCAGCTCTTTGTTTTGGGTTATGGTATTAATAAATTCTGTCCTCACATCTTGACTCTTTTTTTTTCTGTAAACGGTAATTTTTTTGTTTGTCATTTGCCCACATTTTATATTATGTCGTGCAGGCCAAAGTGTTATAACTTCTCGAATAACACTGGTATCACAATTTTACCCCTTATGTTTAGTTTATCGCTTTTCGCTCATTAGAAGAAATAGCATAAGGAATAATCTCTGTATCCCCCCAACTTTAGATGTTTTGCGCAAAAAATAATACAAAATGATTTTACTACCACGTTTTTCAACGCAAAAGGTCGATTTAAAAATGATTTTTTTAGGGGATACATTTTCAAAATTATGTACAGTATAATAAACAATGATAACATTTGACAAACCCATAGGATATTTGGAATAAAGTACGACAAATATATTTTGTCACTCCCCTCTATATTTCATTTTTGGATCATGACAAATATCCAGTTAAATAGTCAAGTGTCGACAATTAGTCAAGAAACTATACATTCCTTATAGCACGAAATCCTATTAGTAGTGCCATCATAATTTTTGGTACTATATTAACATTTCAAAAATCGTGTATTGATATCAGTAGTTATTTTCAAACATTCAATTTATTTCACAAAACTCCATCTAAAATATAAATATTTTTTGCTACATGTTTTAATTTGCATATACCTATTTTACATATCTCAGATTGTATTTAAAAATCGTCAACCAATTCTTCTAACTTTTGGCGAAATGGTGTTTTATTAATTTATCATTTGATATTATTAGGGTTCTTTCCTGGTATTAAAAAAGGAAAAATACGTGTCGTTCAGTTATATTTTTTAATTTATCAAACAATTTGGCCACTGAATCTCTGATTCTGGTAGAGCGCCATCTAGCGAATAAAGTTGTAACTAAAATCAATTTCGAATTTTTCATTATTTGCCATAAAAAATCCCATTGCATCCTGAACACAATGGTGTTTACCGCATTGCTCTAGCGCAAATATTCGCGGAGTTATTAATTTTTAAAGTTGTGCGGGACTTTTGGATCACCCTGTATTATTAAAATTTACAGAACATATATTTAAAAAAAAAATAAAAATTGGGGGGGGGAGTTTACTTTTTAGATATTACGTTGTTTATTCTCTTTTTTATTGTGAAGATTATCTGGTTCGTTACCCCAGTTTTTGTTTGTTTTTGGACAAGCGCATGACGTGTCAAAGCCGATTTAAATGCTTGGTTCTGTTGTTAAATCTTGCTGTTAAACATTTTAAATATTTATTGCGATACATTCAGAATATTCACCTAAAAATAATATAAACTTATTTATACCCTTTTTTGTTTCTCTTTTACTCTTCACTATATTTTATATTCACTTATATATATATATATATATATATATATATATATATATATATATATATATAAAGAAATGTATATTTGTTCCGTATCCATCATTATTGATTTATAAATATGATGAAACGCTAAATATAGAGATAGGGATGGAAGGAATCTCTTTGATAGCTCCAACCCGCGAAATATGCTAATTAGCCCAACAACGAACTCATTTGAAAATCTAGATGTTTAAAACAATGATAATGTATTAATAAATCTTAAAATCATTACTACTACTACATTATATATATAAATAATAATAAAAGATAGACGTATCACGTATGTTTACATACCTTCTTTTTTCATATCTCCACTCAATCATATTAAGGTATCAAGCTTGTAGAGCTTGAGATTTTTGATGGTGTCTGTTGAAGATTAGTAGAACTCATCAATGGATGAGATAATGCATTCAATGTTGTGGTTTGACGCAGGTTGAGAAATTCACTTAGTACATATCGCTAAAATCTTTAAACCATTCCGAAAGCTCATGATGACATTAAAAAATCATTTTACATATATCTGGGTGAAACTTTTGGCACAATATAAAGTTATGTAATTAAAATTCGAAAGTGTTATAGACACGTATGATTCTTTTTTAAAAATAAACAAATTCTACTGTCCTTACTGCAATGGAAAAATTAATGGGAGGGCCTGGCTTAATTTTTCCATTGCAGTAAGGACAGTAGAAATTGTTTATTTTTAAAAAAGAATCATACGCGTCTATAATAGTTTCGAATTTTGATAACAGATGGCGCGCTAATGCATCATAAAGCTATTTGTTATATAAATGTGGTTTGGCGTTATAGGTTAATAAATTCACTTATTACATATCGCTAAAATCTTTAAACCATTCTGGAAGCTCAATATTCATAGATGACGTTAACAATAATTTGACATATATCTGGATGAAACTTATGGCACAATATAAAGTTAAGTCTGGAAGGAGTGAGTCACTGTCAGACAATAGCTTCTAAAAAGCTATCTGCCACAGTGCCATCCTCTGCTAGAACCTTTTCTGCGATCTATCTGATGATCTATTTGTACTTCTTCATTTAGCTTCCAGATCATCCATCATTGTTTTGAGTCTTCGTTTGTGGAATCGTCAATAATCGAGCAACGATATCGCAGACATGCTCGGCAGTGAATTTCGAAGAAGTTGGATAAATAATGTAGCAGAGAACTATTATATTTATCAAGTTCTCATTCTTGCAGAGTACAGGCCAAATCACTGGAATGCTGCTAATCATATTTAAGGGATTTCGGATGCTTGCTTGAAGATAATTCCTCAGGTATGATTAAAATCATGAGGATGAAGCGCATCTATCTAGATAAATATTGATTCGTTAATGGTTACTAGAGTTTTCAACAATCGTCGCCTTACTTTCGTTAGATCCAAAAGTCATAGGGTAGTTCCTTTGCTATAAGATCTGTGCCAAAGAGATAATTAACGCTCGCTGTTAAGAGAATGTTCGGATAGTATAACTTGCCTCGTGATATGAAGACGGCATTTGAAGATTTCTTTGTTGAGATCCATATGGATATTCGAATAGTTGTAACTCCATTTGCATCTTTGTGGCGGAACACTGTTTGTTTCGGTGGAACCTGCATGAGTATCTCTTGTCAACGGGAAACTTAGCAGTTCTGTTCAGTATTGTTCTTCAGCGATTGACATCTAGCCTTTCTTATTTAACGATATGGAATGTTGAACAGGCTGTTGTTCTACCTGGATACTGCACTCGTTCGTGAACAAATTGTTGGCTTAAATTTTGTTTATCATGATACCCAGGACCTCTAGGCCCCCCCCCCCTGATGTTGTGTCTGACATCTCTTGGGATAAAGTTGGTTTAGATGGCATCTCTTTCTACTGAACGATGCTTCAGTCTCTGGAACAAACTAAATCTCTCTCTCACACACATTTTTTTTTCTACCGCTCAATACTCCTTTTTTAAGGCTCCAGTCTTATATGCAGATTATTATTCTGAGAGATCCAGAGAAGGATAGGGGAAAAAGACAGATACAGAAATTATAATTTTACCTCTTTCTTCCGCCTAATAAACTTAGTCGAGTATGGTTGAACGGCTAACATCGTCCTTTTAAGCTTTGCTATAGTTTATCTCGCGCACTGACAGGAATTTTTTCCCCTTGTATGCCGTGAGAGCCACATATTCACTAAAGTTGCCTAAATATACCTTTATAATTGTTATTTTATTCTTTATAAGCGGAAGGGCTTTGCTATGAGGGAAAAACTTTATGTAAAATCTCTACAATTAACGAAGACTCTTTACAGTTTTATTAAACGCTATATATCACCAAGAATAAAAGATCAAATAGTGACTATATAAGCAGAATGAGTAATAAAATATTTGTAGCCATCTCTTTGATTAAAGAGGCGAAATTTCTGGTAAGGTTCACCACAGATAAGCCAAGCCTTCTCACATCTTTTTACATCTTCAGGTCACAAATTGTAGAAATTTGTCCTAAATGATTGAAAGAAATAGTGTTGAATAAAATTCCATCTTCAGCATTTTTTTTCTGAAAACGCTGACCTTCATGGCTTTTCTATCCCACATCTACTTGGGAGATGGAAGAGATGCGTTGACACATCTCTATAAACACCTTGACCCCCCTCCCACCCATTTTTTTGAGGGAGGCAGAGGGTGGGGCTAGGGGGTTGAATAGAGAAGTGATGTCAGCAATTCCACTGGCCCAACCCCACCGTCTCCCCTCCCTGGCTGGCTGTACAGTGATCCTTCTCTGTCAACCTGCGTTAGCCTTGGTTGTTGTTGTTGTCGTGTCCAATAAAGACAATTGACAATTAAAATAATTTTATTGACATCTTGTCAAAATGAATGTGTCAATATGAATATGGTGCCTCTGCCAGCGCTGCAGAGTTTGTTGGAGAATCACCAGTGGGTCTCCAGCGACGCCACGCATTTCGCGATCTACGAAGAATACGTACTTCGCCAAAGTCCAATAAAGAGCCTCAGATATCTCCATGCATCTCTATCACTGCATTCGTAATGTCCACTATCTTGGGTGTGTAAAGCTTCTGCTCTGAGTCCATGTCAATTTTCTGCAAGGCAACGGCCATTGCTGGGCATGAGAATATGTGGCTAGGTGTTAATTGGTCTTCGTCTTTAATCTTAATAATGTCGTTCTTCAGCGGCTATCCAGATCTGAAGAGAAGGGTAGAGGTCATTCTCATCATCATTGTCTTGGAGGGAAACTAATAGCCTAGTTTGGTCTTAGAGAGAGGTATCATGGATGTATCATTGTTTGGAGAGGAAAATTGTTTGAAACTTATTTAAAATAAAACATAAAGTTGCGGGAGAATGATAATCATGTACCAAAAAAGACATATCTCTCTTTAATTATGCAATAAAACGATGCATTGCTCTTCACTCTCTTTCATCAATAGTAAAGTCGTTTATTAGAGTGATGAAAATCCTCTGATGCATAAATATATATATAAAGAAGTATCTCCACCGTTACATTATTTTAAATATATTTTTTAAAATGTCAGCGCGATTATGTGGGGAAATTTTAACAACGATTTCATAATTTAACAAAATAAAAGCTGTTACTTAGTGATTACATACATAGGGGTGTTAAATAAACGTTCAGAATTTCGAAACTCGGATTTTTTTTTGCACACATTGAAAATGCTTTATTATTTTACACATTAAAACCCTAATAAAACAAACCTAATATAGCGAAATTTTTCTTACAACAAACCTGAAATATTCTCCATTTAATAATAAAGTAAACTATGCCTATATAACACACCATGACTATAGTGAAACAAAGGTTCAGTTCCATTGTGGTTCGCTATAGAGAGGTTTTAGTATATTTGTTTGTCTATTTTTCACATTTAAAGACTGTATTTATAAATCATATTGATATCAGTCTTTCAAAGTATTTTTTATATTATAGGGATATGATATTTTATCTATATATTTTGCGTTTTGGAATAGATTAATTTCATCAACTCATTTTTAGGTTGAAGTAATTCTTGAAAAATTTCCTTGCGTCTATACGATACGCAACACACACACACACACAATGGGTTAATGTTAATTAAATAAGACAAAAGGTTTATTGAGATGAGTTTCTTTTCATTTATATTGCAATCTCAATCTATTTCGGGTGTTAACGCCCTTCTACAGGAATCTAAAATGGGGGGGAGGAGGAGAAGTCCGACCACACCTCCCCGTGGTCCCCCCTGGACCCTTGGAATATTTGACCAAATTCTGGTTCGTTTCCAAGGTAACTAACGTGGCAACGGCACCCATTTTCCAATGAAGAGTAAAATATAGTGGACATTGCTGCTGCTGTGATAGAGATGCATGGAGATCTGAGGCTCTTCATTGGACACGACAACAACAACAACAGGAATCTAATGGGTTAATATTCTAGCTATTAATAAAAAGAGCTTCAGTACAGATTTCAAACCCGGGTTTTGATTGACGATAACTTATACTACCAAACAAGACACCAATCTCTTTTCCTGCACCACATATAGTAGCTAAAGATCTGTGAAACAACCAAAAACCCAAACATACACAAGAGAATTTAAATTCAAAATCATCGAAAGAATAAATGAAAAACAAACTTTATTGACTTCTAGTCAACAATGATACAAAAAAGTTCCAATAAAATTATAGCTATAAACAATAGAATTTATACAAATATATATTTTTACATCAAACTTGAAGCCTTCTCCGAAGGAACGTCAAGTTTATAATCAAAAGTCCATCCAAATTCAGGGTGGGTTGTAACCCTTGATTTAAAATCATCGAAAGAGAGAGTCAACCACTATTATTATTCGTTTGCATATATGGGGATTATCGTAGCATGTTTTTTTTTTTTTTCAAAGAGGATATTTTAATTAAAAAACGGCGTCCGTGTGGGGTGGGAGGAGGGAGGGTCAGAGGTTAACATCCGGGAACCTATCAATAACGAAGTCAGTTCATTTATTCAGCAGACGCGTGGTGAAGGATGTTCTTTGTCAACGGCCAGTGACTCCCCCACCTACCTAGGACAATATATGACAGCTGGCGGCTTATCTCACAGGTAAAATATCATGGGAGTCGTCAGCATCAACTTATCATCTTTAGTGGTGTTTTATAAGTTATTGGTGAATAATCGCTGGGTTGGTATTAAATCATCGTAGAACGTTCGTTCGTTCGTGCCTACAAGGAAGTAACTCCCATTATCATCGACCCGGAGCGACCGCTTCCCTGAGCTACCACCTTTGTAAAAATGTCTTTCGCATATCTATTCTAACCTCCCATAAACGACCCTCTTCAGGAGAGACCAGGAGTATTCACACACACACAAAGCTTTATTAAAACCACCGGTCTTATACAGATTCACTACAGGAGGAAGCATAGATCAAGCTCCTATACTTCAGGCAGCGCAGAGTCCAACAACCTACATGTCCGACGTATGTCCAGTGGCCACAGAATTCACAGGAGTATTAATATTTCAGGGCAAGAGTCTCACATAAGATGATATACTTTAATTCTTTTTAATAATAAAAAAAATCGAAATAGCTTTTCAATTGTTGATTAATCCAATCTCATACACAATAGTGTTTTTATTTACGTATTGCTTTGTTGTTGATGAGTCCAACGATTTTTTTATTCTCTCCCATAACTTACGGGAATCTATTTTATTTTATTATTACAGAAGCACGAAGTCTATCAGACTATTGTGCCATATTAGAATTATTTACACATATATATATCTTTAATTATTTACACGATGAATTAGTAGTGATTTATAAATCTGTGTACATATTGCTCTAAACTTGCCAAAGTTTTCATAAGATTGAGTATATACAGAAAGATGATTTGGCATTATGTCAAAGTAAGCAAGTACAATTTGGTTAGTCAGAGGGCAAGCCAACAAAAGATGCTCTGGTATTTCAACATCTAGACAGCATTCACATGTTGGATCATTTATGGGAATCGGGAATCTATACAGGATACAGGAATCTATGTAAAAAGGAAAGCAGAGGAGAAAATATCGATAACCTATGTATATATAATTTTATATCAAAATGGTTATATAGCTTTATATTTACACATTTCCCATATTCTTTGTAAATTTGAATGTCTGTCTCCCTCTTTTTTTTTTCACTTATTTTCGGTATAGCTCAGGAGAATCAGTATATATGGCGTTAATAATGAATAAATAAAAACTCTTCAGCCTTATCCATTTGCGTGAAATCTGTGCTAACTCAATATAGAAATGATCTCTTTAGAGGTATTGTAATTGTACTGAAAAAATTAGAAACTATTTTAGACGCGTAAGATTCTTTTTGAAATTAAACAATTTCTACTGCCCTTACGGCAATGGAAAAATTAATGGGAGGGCCTGGCTCATCAGTGGTGAACCCTCCCAGCGGTTTCACCAGTTTGTACTCTTTGTCTTGTTCGTGCAAATTAAGCATATAATAGCCCCACACTATTAATAGTTTCTGTAAACACCAGGAATAAACCTTCAAATTAATTAGAGGCAATAACGTGCCATCTATGTATAAGAAATAAAAGCATTTAGGTACGTTTATTTTATACATATAAAACAAACATCTAACCTTCAAATTCTGACTAAAAAGGCAAACAGATTGGAAACTATACTGGCTGTATCGATCCGAGAGATAGAATTGGTAGAGTTTCTGAGAAGGTTCACCACTGATGAGCAAAGTTTTCAGAATCTTTTAATCTTTAGTCCACTAATTATTGAAAATAAAAGTGCGCCGAATATTTACATTTTCAGCCCACAGATGCCGGTATATGTTCTGGCTACTTATATAACGAGATTTCCAATGTTTCCTTTAACTTGATGCAGAGTGGAAATTGTTTTATTGGTCTCTTATAGAGCTCAATTTGCTTCAGATATACTAAGTACAGTCTAGTCATCAATGTGAGATTCATATATCGAAGCGCCATTAGTTTTCCGGGTTTTGAGTCTTATACCAATACGGTTTTATAAATTAACTTTAAGAATGAGAGAACTGGATTCTACCGGAATTTTCCAGAGGGAATGTTCAACTAATCTATATGATTTTGAAAATTGTTGAAAGTAGAAATTCTAGGATATTTCTAGATGTAAAATTGTTGTAATGTTGTCTGTGCTAGTTTGTATCTTTGCTAGATATCTCAGCTTTGTTAGTTAGCGGTTCTTGGATGGGTCAGGCCACTGAATGGCGTGAGCTGCTGGTCTGTATATATACTTTTATTAGATAATAAAAAGGCCTATATTGGATTGAATAAAATATTTATTTGCCAAAATTTCGGCTGGCTGAACGCCAACCTTTATCAAGGCATTACATTTTTGTATAAACAAACTCAGCGCCGCATAGTGTTATAATATCACAGTTGAAATAATTTTAAAAATACAAAGTAGGTTGGAGAAATGTGTGCATGAAAAAAAAATTATAGATGTTACAATCAGAATAAATTAAATATCTTAAAATATTAAAGGGGAAAAGTAATGAGGTCAATTCAATATTAGGATAGGATAGACCTCATTATTTTTTTCTTGCATCTATATTTCAAGTACAACAAAAACATATAAGCTATTTAAAAATGTGTCGTTTTATTTATTATTGTAAAAAATATATAATTTTCTACTGATTTTACTCTAATGATAAAAAATATTAGAAGAATGTGGTTTATGAGTTGTGATCCCTCCCAGGGGTTTCCTCCAGTTTTTTATCATTGCATTAAGGGCTGTAGGAAATTATTTTGTTATAAGAAAGAGAGAAGATCCGGGCGCCTTATAATTATAGTTTTTATGATGACGCGCGCTAGAGTACACCATATGATTTTATCTCCCTAATTATTGTAATTATCATTATGAGATCATCGTTATTATTAGCATTATAATAATTAGTCCTATCACCTTTTTTTTTATCTGTATCACGAATAGTATTTTCAAAATCTTTATAATAAGATAGAGATATTAATAATGTGATTTTTTGCTCGATTATAATTTAAGACATCACAGTTCAAAATTGAAAGCAGAAAATAAAACAGTTGACGCAGAAAGAGTCTTCCAACAATGACAATTGTGTAGATATCACGTGTCTACATTAATTCGCTGTTTCTGAGGAGTCCTTACGATAGACACGCATATAAAATTATAGTTTTATATTCTCTTAATAGTTATATATATATGTTCTCAACCTGCAGCCCCAAAACACATTGTTGACTGTATTGACTCATCCATCGATGAGTTCTACTCTTCCCCGGCAGACACCATCAAAAGTCTCTAGCTTTACAAGTTTGATACCTTAATATGATATTGAGTGGAGATAAGAAAGAAGAAGATATATGTTTAAATAAAAAGGCATATATTGGATCAAAATATCATTTATTTTACCAATATTTCAGTTAGCTGAACGCCAACCTTTATCAAGGTAGTATAACATTTTAAAGTGTGTTGTAATACCTTGATAAAGGTTGGCGTTCAGCCAACTGAAATATTGGTAAAATAAATGATATTTTGATCCAATATAGGCCCTTTTAATTAAATATTTTTTAAATGGATTGTTCTATTTTAAAATAGTTATATATATGTGTGTGAAAAATATTTTAAAAAAAAAATAGAAAAATGGTCAGATGTTGATATTAAACACAAAATAAGCATTTCCTGACCGATCTCATGAGTATTTTAGATGGCAGAGCACCATCTAGTAGAACAAGATACACAGTGACCATATTGAAGACACACGAGATAACCAAGTGTGAACAATGCCTCTGTCTCCTTCAAAAATATATTTAATTATTGTCCAGAGTGTATATATCTGAGTTGACATGCCATATGATCTCCAATGAGAGACATTATCCAGAAAAGACCCAAGACAGAATCCAGGTTTTTAGGATATGGTCATATATATAATATATATATATGACTTTTCTTGATTTATCAAGAAATTGGGTTGGCCAAATATCAGGGAACAGGTTAAATCAATGTTAAGTTGATTTCTGTTCAACTAGATGGCGCTCTGCCATCTAAAAAAAAAAACACACGTCATTTTGGTCAGGATATGCCTTCATTATTTTTAATATCAACACCTGACCTTTTTATTTTTTACTTTTTCAATTGTTTCTTCATATATATGTGTGTGTGTGTTATGTATATATATTTTAATTTTAAAATAATAGATTAGGCTCAACTACCCTTTCCTGATAAATCACGAATAGATCATCACAATAACCATTTCATATGCATGATGTCGATTTTGCTTTAACAACAAACCAAGTTGGTCAAAGAGGGCTTCGAAATATATCAATAAAAAAGCTAATATGCATATATAATACACAAAATATGTATATATTTCTTTTAAAATTATATATGGTTTCTCTCAGCTACCTTTCTTAATAAATCAAGAAAATATATAGCCCCAATAACCCCATTTCTTCAACAGGTTGTTCCTCAGTAAACCAGCATGTTGGTTAAAGTCATCGTAATAAATCAATGAAAGCCTATTTTGGCCAATATGTATATGCAAATATAATACAAATATACATATGTAAAAAGAGGTTTGAAATTTATTGTTCTAACTTGTGTGGTAGAGGGAGGGGGGACGGTTGGTCCCCAGGGGTGGTGCGGTAGGTGGCGCCACAAGGAAGTCGCTGAGGCCAGTAGAGGGCCATTGGAACATTCTTGGCCTCGACGTCGCCAACCTGCCCGTCCAGGTGAGTCCCCGGATGTTTGTTTACCTTCCCTCACTCTTGTTTTCGTCGTCTGCTACGGTTTTCTCACCTTCGTTAAACATTCCAGAATAGCTCTGTTCTCACCTTTACAACTACCTTATATCATTTCCACAAATTTATAAAATAAGGTCAATATACCTTGATACCTTCGTACATTGCCCCAATATCAATACTATCGTTTTTTTAAATCTAGAACATTGAATTCATTTTATTTTTCACTTATATACTCTAAATATTAGTTTTAAAAAGTGTTTTCGTATATTTTCAGAGAATTAGATGGATTTTAATTAACCTGTTGATATTTTTTCTGGGTCAACCTATAAGCTCAAATGTATTACACAACAACAACTCTTAATAAATCCATATATTTTAAAATTGTGTTTTCACTGTAACGTTTATCAATATTTAGCGTAGTTCAGCTTAGGTATCTTGAATGATGTCATCATCAATGATGGTATAGAAAAGAGTTATAAATAGCTAATAAATGCCATATGGATGAACAAAAAAAGAATATAAGGATATACAAAAGTTGCTAAAGGATTGTGATGGAAGATTCTCGTGTCGATTTCAAGCTGTGAGCGTGGGTTCAAGCCGCCTACATTCAACGTTGCGACCCACATTCAGTGGTAGGTAACCTTGTTTCTGGCCGCCTGGACTTTTCTTCGGCCATCTTGCTGACCCTGGACATATAACCACGTCGACGCTGACTTGTTCTCAAGTTTAGACTTCGATTCCTTCTTTCGCTTATGACTCATCAGTTACCATCACATACACAACAAACTATCCATAAAGTCTTAAGTTAAAGATGCACTTTCAATTTAAATAGAGAAACAAATTTTAACAAATATCTATAAAAGACGAATGTATTATATAATATTTTTACTAAATAGAAGATGAAAGAACGACTATATTGGGAAATCCATAGTTATATCAAGGAGGAATCCTTCTTTCAAACCGCTTTTGTATTTAAAGCTTATCTCATCGATTTGTTCAGCATTTGAAGGTTTATTCTTGGTATTGGGGTTTAATGAAACTATGGGAAGATGAACCATCGCTTAATTTGAAGAAAAATACCTCTATTTTATTATACCTCTTCAACTTGAGTGTCAAGACGCAAAGTCGTGTTTAAGTAACTCGTTCTGTCTTGTTTATCTACGTGTAGTCAGAACACCTTCTTTGACACTTGCCGTGGATCTACATATTCTTAATATATTCCTTGTCAATTCTTTTGGCATTTTGAAAAGTAACCAATAACTGCAACCCTTTCACAACTTTTTTATCATTATATTTTATCCAAAATATATATTAATGCATAGTTACTTTATATAATATATCAAATATGTTTTCAAAATATTTCAGAATACATTCTACAAAATCTTATATATCGATATTTAAAATTTATAAAAAGTTTACTCCAAATAATCTGGATACCTCTGAAGCTTACAGAAGTTTTAAATTGTTCAGGTTTATCTATAACTTAATATTACACAATATTTTTCTAAATAATACTCTCCTTAGAAATATAACGAAAATTCCTTGAACAACGCAGAAATCTTTCATTTTAATATATCGAGATAAAACACGATCCTCTCTCACGGTAATTTATTCAATAATGAGACAAGTTTATATGCAATAATTAATTATTTTTTCCCTATCAATTTAAAGTTTAACACAAGTAAGCCAAGATTTAAAATACAATATAAAGAACCACATCGCGTTCAGACGTTAAATGTAAATTGTCTACTACTCGAAACGATGTTTTTGGATTTTAGAAAAGAAAGAGCTTGAATTAACCCAGATTCCTGGAATACAAAACGGCCAATTATCTTTACTGACTAGGAGAAAGTTTTATAGATTGGATTAAATGGGTCGCTGAAGTAAACCAGGTAGTTCAAAAATGGACCGGTGAAGTCAAGTCGATGTACTGAAGCAGGACTGTTGTCATCCTATAGCGAATGCTGGATAGTTAATTGGATATAGTCTGCTGGTTAGGTCAGGTTAGATCGACACTCTTGGGCAAAACTTAAGGAGGTTATACCTTTTAGCTTGTATATAGATATTAAGACAATAACTCTAAAAGATATTTGATACATATAGTGACCTTTATTGAAGACACACGGGATAACCAAATGTGAACAAAATTGCCTATGTCTCCTTTAAAAACAGGCGACATCGAAGACTTTCAACTTCCTTAAGTTTTATCCATGAGTGGAGATCTGAATGTTATCCATAGAGATCCATGTCAGGATTGGCGATAACTCTTTTACAACGTCAAGATCGAATTCTAGCAATATATTGCTATGTGACTTTTAAAAGAACATTTTTCTTTTGCAGAGATTATAAAAATGTAATCAAAATGTATTTAGAAAATATTGTTACATAATGTTACTGATCTGTTTTTGAATCGTAATTCTCTCTCTCTCGTTGTCTTTCTGATCTTTCAAATAAATAAGACTTTTTTGTTTTGATCAAAACTAAATTGCCATTCTCATGTTTTATTTTTCTCATTTTTTAAATTTCTGGTTACAATATCTTTCATGCTTTTCATTCTTTCATCAGTTAAAAAAGCTTTGGGGAATAGTTGATGCATATGATCTCTATATCCTATTATAATTATAGCAATTCTATTATTTCAAATACGAAATACTTAATGTGGTGTTAGGTTAACAGAAAATTCTTTGTATCTCCAATATATAATCTGGATGGTCAATGTTAATTCATAGTATCATTTCATTCTGCAGGGAGAAACCAAATCTATACTCACGCTAGAGCTGACCAAGAAGAGCTATGACATCTTCTAAGATACATTGCAATCCACTAATTACAATATGAATGCAAACCCTTACCGTTTAAATGAGAATTTTAGATGTTTGGCTTTATTGGTCAAAGGAATGTATTGGACAATAAAGTGGAATTAATTAAAATCAATTTATATTTGGTAATTATTCCGAAAAAATCTCAATTAAGCGGTTTGTCTTTACATTCATTCTAATAGTCTAACTTTTTCTCTTCTTTCTTATTTGTATTTTCACTTATTTAATTACAATATGTAACAATTTTCTTCGGCCATGTCACTCAACTACTGATAGAAGGCGTTTATTTTTTCCTTGCCATGTTCTTTTATATATTTTATCTCTTTTTAGAAATAGTCGCATAAAGAGAGCGAGGTTATATTTCAACTATCCCTCACTAACTAAACATATTGTGGAAGATGTGCATATTTCAAATTTTGGATTTTCAACCGCTCAACTGGTTTCATGGTGATAATCCATTTGGTAATCTCTGAAGCCATGTGTTGGTTGCGTTTGCTTTCGTTGAAATTCCAAATTGAACTCTTATTGCATCCATATTTTCAAATTTGATGTATAATTTTATAGAATTATATCTTTTATTGGATATATATATACGCATATATTTACCTCTGAATTTTATTATCGCGTGCATTGAATTTGATTCTATTTCAAAATAGAGCTGAATATAAAATTAGAATATTTTAATTAAATTTAACTTTTCAGAAATATAGAAAAAATAATATCATTATTAAACACTATACAAAAAATCTCTTCATTAAAGTCATAGATACAAGGACCAAAAATAGTATTCTTTATTGAGATGTGGCCTATAATGAGAGACGTATATACTAATTATTATTTTAAAGGATGGCAAAACTTGAGGCTTTCAAAGTGATCGCTAACCTGTCGCGGTCGTTAAAGAGGATCAATCATCGGTGTGCGATATACTGCATATAGAAACGCAATCGTGACTGCCTAGAATGATGAAGACTTCAACTGTGGCAAATGGAATGGCTTTTTCCCATTTTACCATATGCTGATTTAGTAAATTTACTATGATTAGAAGCTTATGGGCAACCGACTTAGGGGACTTCTAGGCCTGGGTTGTCTTTCGATCCTATAATGTGATTATAAGCTACGATATTTTCTCAGAGACTGTATCCAGTAAAACGCCTTATTTAAAACCGCTGTTGTTATAAATCTATTGAGCGGTCATTAATGAGGAAGTCAATAATTAAGATGAGAAGTTTATAAGATTGAAGTTCACAATACTCCTCATTAGTTGATGATTTTTTTTTCTTTGCTTCCATAAAACAAGATTACGTATTTTAATTGTAATAATTTGAAAAGATATTTAAAAATAGTTATTTTTGGAATATTTATAAACGGTATTAAAGCTTCTGAAACTACCTTTAGTGTTTGATGGCCAGATTTGAGGGGTTGATTAACATTTAGAACAATTTTTTAAAGGAATCAAGATTTGAAACTTTTGAAAAGTGGTCGCTAAAAGGGCATAGTCGCTAGCAGATGTGTTACAGAGTATGTAAAATCTCGCAAAACCTCAGCTGTCCTTGTATTCATCCAAGGCCATTCTTTATGGATTGGCCTTTTCCCAATTTACCATAAGCTGGTGTTGCAAATTTAGTGTTCTAAATCAATGAGCTTTTTTTTTTTAATGAAAAAGAGAGGGGAATGATAAGGAAAATGAATATTTAAAGGTAGAAGTGTTTTTTTTTTTCGATTGAATATACCATCTTCCATCAAAATAAACAAAGTTTACAAGAGGTTGAGTCCAGTTAGAAGTAGCAAACCTTCCGCTAAACACCGTTACTTCCGCCTACTTTATTTAGGTACGTGACGTAACGCATGGTGGCATTGTTTATTCTCTGATCTCACAGTCTCTTTCCCGAGCTTTCTTGAGATCCATCCATATACAGACATCTTGGATAAATTCTCCTGTCATCGGTAGGCGACAACTTCTTGATGTCTTCATTTTATAGGGTGTATGAAAAAGTGAAAGTTGTATAAGCTTATGATTTTGCTTTGTTTTAAAAATGAATCGATGTTGGTTCCATATGCTTGAATTGAATATTACACCTTAGTTCTATATATTTTATTGCTTAAAAAGAAACACACACACACAAAAAACTACAATATTGCAAATGATTTGATAACTAACTAAGAAAAAAAACAAAAAATAATATCAAAAATGATGATGATAAAAAAATTGAATATGTCTGCCAGAAAAATGCTTCTATGAATTAAAAAATGAGAATAATTACAAAATTAGCATATAAAATTCAAACATAGGGTGTTAATAGACTTCTAGAAAAAGTAATCAGCTATATAGAATCCAAGGCTAAGTTTCTTGTACAGATTTATTTCTCAATCTTTCGGACTCTCTTATTAGCCCTTTGACAGAAGTAACATATTAACATACATTAAAGTAAAAGACATCTCCTGATCGTGCAACTAAAAAGTTGCTGATGATTTGCGCCATCTACGGAATAAAGAATATGTATTTTTCTGAATTCATCCATCTGATCCCAGTACAATTTAACTTTTGTACTATTTTTTCACAATGATACACAGTTAATGTGATACTCCCTTCGATAGAAAAGCTGATATGTCCGAAAAAAAGATAGATAAATAAATATATACAAGAAACTTAGCCCTGGATACTTTATTGATTTTATTGAATTATAAGTGAGGGGAGAAGAACGTTTACAAACACATATATGTTATATTAAAATATTATTTTATTTAAAATTATATTTCATAGATTCAAATACTCTGTTAAATCGACCGCCAGAGGTCACGCTTCCCCTATAAAAACTTATTGTTGTTGTTTCCCGATGGCCGGCTCAAACCTTTTGTACATTATGTAAATAAGTTTTTCATTTTTTGATTCTTACGCCTTAAGCCAGGCATTACTTTTATCAAATTATGTTTTATATATATCCCATAAGCTCAATTAAAGCTATTTCTAATCTTCATTATTTTTATTATTATAGTTTCAAGATTTTAACCACGACTGCATTAACATAGCATAATTCTCAAGATAATCAAAAATCAACAGAAATATCATTATTTTTATAACATATATATATACCGCGAAAGACTAAGTGTGTCAAATCATCTTACATTCAATCATAATTCAAATTTCTTCAACAAGAATCTGTCATCATTTCTTAAGAAAGTTTCCAAATACCCTCAGGAACATCATATGATGGGGAAGGGAAGGATGGATCATTAAAGTTGGAAGTTTATATTGATGACGATTTAACGGAACAATACACTCTCTCTTTCAATAGTATCTTGAACATGGTTTTAAAGGTTTTCATTTCTTCTTAATTTTTTGCTTAAATCTGTATTGGTGAACTTCCAGTAGCAAAATTGTATCAATGAATATGTAATAAAATTATAATAAATAGCAACCTAAGCATTAATTTTTAAAAATTCAATATGTATGCACCTCTATAGACCTATAAGCTTATGTCCATAGGTTCCCAAAACACCACTAATTGCCTTCTTTAGTAAATTCAGCATGTATAAGAAAACCACGATCCAATAGAATAGTAGAGCGGTCTAGAGCTTAATTTGGCAAAGCTGCTGAGCCAAGCCCTCTCATTCAATAACTTTAATCATTGTACACACAGCAAAGTTTGTAGAGATAATAGTTGATATGTGAAAAGTAACATATTGCCAAAAAATAATTATTACAAATTTTAAATTCAAGATTATTAGACCAAAAACATTTTCTTGATAAAAACAAGATAAACCAATCTCGTGCGCGTTTCGGGCTGCTGGGTTAGCGTGCTGTAGACTCTTTCCCAATCTTAGCCCCCAGCAACGTTCAGTTGGAGGATGATTCCTTTTTCCTATTTCTATCACATACACAAACCCTTTATTAAGACACCAGCCCTATACAGATTATCCTCTATCATTGCCGGGTGGCAACGATATCCTCACAAATATCCCCATCATGCAGTGGAGGACAAAAGTATAAATCTAAGTTATTTTCCTACTTACTGCTTTGTAAAAGTTATATCGGGACCTAGCAACCATTCGTCCTATTTCTATCATCCCTCTAATCTGGATCATTATTTTCTTTGTTCTAACATTTATTTACATATAATGATAAAGCAATCAGATATACTGGGAAATAGTTTGAGAAAAAAAATCAAAATTTGCTTTTTTAATATGTTGCGTAAAAAAATGCTCAAATCATTGCAATTTAAAAAATTCTTTTATTAAATGATTTCTAGTCTTGTTTTCTATCAACCTATATTAATATAAAAACACATATTTGGATATACTCGTATTTACAAAAATGAAACATTTATGGAATTTCTCCATCTCACTAACAATCAAAAATAAAATGCGTAAATTACTTTACATTTAATCATCAATTGAAAAAGCCCTGTACGATTTATAAATGAATAAAACAAAGCATCAAGGGCTGCGTATCTTTATTTGAACAAATATATACGAGCTTTCGGGCACATACGCCCTTCTACAGGAATTAATGAAACAATAATCCAACTAGTTTGAAATAATATTTATATATAATTTAACGTGCATATCCACGATACACGTGCATATCAACATTTAATCATATCTCTAAAACATCCATTGAAGCCATGTGTCTACTTGTTTGTCGACACATACCTTTAACATAAAAACTTTTCAAGATTTTAATTAAGTAAAACTTCTTGAGATAATAAAAACACAAATGTAAATATTATTATTAGCTGTATTTAAGATAATATGAAGCATTGAAGTTTGGTCTTTGAAAAAAACGTAATTTAAGAAACTATATAGAATGCTCCCCAGTCTGTCTCCTCGGGAACAAATTCCCTGTCACCTCGTTGACCCAATAAAATACTAAGTTCTCCCTAGGGCCCCTATCTAAATTAGGCCATAAACTTCCTATAAATGTTTAATGATCCCTAAACCAGGTCTATGCTCCCCGTTATAGTGTCTCTAGAAAACTTCTTGTTGAAAAAAAAGTGTCATCTTTTTTGTCTATGAGAGTCGTATAAAGTTTATGTGTTTGCTCCACCTCTTTTACAGGTGGGCCTGGTATTGCAATACTTTTACTAGCACCTCAGCGTTACTCCAGGATGGTTCTCTGTATGGTGTTAGACATGAAGTAATAATTCAAATAGGATTCCATATTATTTCACAAAACTAGCAATATAAAGGGTAAACTTATAGAACTTATATTTTTCAGAATTTATATTTTTCCTGTGTCCATTTGACATTTCTGCCCTAAAACCTGTTCCAAACAAATCTTTCGTTGTCGTCAGAATGAGAATAAATATATGGAAATATTTTACGAATATATTTGGGCTTTTTTCAAGGTTTCAAATTTTGAAAAACATCGAAAATTCGAGTTAAATTATAGACAAATCTATAATATTAATATATTGAATATAAATTTTTATTTATTTTGTTCAATTTTTTTATATTTAGAATTTTTAATCGCGTGTTTTAGATGGTAGTCTTAATTTGAAACAGTGACCTTTGAAAATATCCAAATATATCTCGGATACATTTATGCTGTCTAGCCTATATATATATACACGATATAAAGTTACTTGAGGCATCAGAGGTATCAAAAGAGACACCTCTTCCGTTTAATGTTGCCAAATTTGACCGATTTTATAACTCCTCTCTTATGAAATCGAAGCTGCCCTAGTACTGATAAGGGTCATAGCTCGAAATAATGGTTTACAGGTTACCTTTTGTCTGACTTTGATAATAATGTTGTGACTCATTCTTTATTATCGTAAAGATAGAGGCCGGCATTCATATTTCTATGAAAAATAGACACTTCGGCCAGTTAGTGTTTTTTAACGCCTTGCCAAATGCTTTATTTTTATTTACTTCTCCTGACGAAGACAAAAGATTTTTGTCGAAACGTTGAGAAAAATAAAAAAAAACTTTACCTGGCCGAAGTGTCTCTTTTTCATAGAAATCATTCTTTATTGCCATCATTCCTTTTGTACTGGTATGATGAACAAAATACATAGTTTTAATGCGTTTTTATTGGGAGATGTGCCTCTTGGTGCAGGCTATATCTCTGCGACCAAAAATTTAGTCTCAGAGAATTCTTGATAAATCAAGAAATAGGTATTTAAGACCAAGTTTGCGTAAATACGCTGTTCATGATGATGGCCAACAGCCTGAAACGCGTATATGGTTAGATTTTCTTGATTTATCATGAAATTGGATTGATCAAATATCACGGAATAAGTTAAATAAACTCTTAGTTTATTTTTATTCAACTATATGGCGCTCTGCCATCAAAAATATTATGTGAGCGGTTAGTATATGCTTTTTGTTGTTTTTAATATCAACACCTCTCTCTGACCTTTTTTTATATATATATTTTTTTTCATATGTACAGTAAAACCTCCCTTTAGCGGACACCCCGATAGCGGACACATCTCTACAAAGGACAGTTTTCATTTGCAAAATTACCATTTTTACTATTGAGCAACTCTCCGGTAAGAGGACATCTCTAAACGGGGCTCTGGCACATTTGTAAGTGAAAAGTCGAGCTGCTTTTCAAAAGTGTAGACATGTGGTGCACTTACAGTAATAGCAGTCGCCTACTTCTGCCCACCATGATTATCATGGCCTGTACCACGTGTACTAAGGATAAGCAAAAAAAAAAGAGGACATCTCTTCCTAAAGGAAAGTTTGGCTATGCAATTAGGTATCCTTTACAGGGAGGTTATATATTATTTTAACCTGAGAAGAGGACAGGTGAGAATATTTAGCCATAACATTTGTAAAATAAAAGGGTAAATTTCTCACAAGAGCTAATGGCCCTGTCATCATCACCTACAAACCGTTAATTAGATGACACGTCAGACTTTTGTTCTCATTCCTGGATCTATCCTGTCACAAAGGAGGACATAAATAAGGTCTAGATGTCATTCTAATAATGTACTTCAGCCATTGTTTGGCTTTTTATTGACATTGATAGTACTTTTTATCTCCCATCCACACTGCCAATTAGAGTTTTTGCTTTCTAATTGAAAAAAAAAAGAAGATTGGCAATTTCTCTCCAGGATTCGACGAATATTGACCCCGACATGAAAATAATTTACGGAATCTTACAAGTAATTGTAATAAATATACTTGTAATTTGAGCATAACATGTTGTGGTGTTCATTAGTTAAAGGTGTACACATGTTTACACTTTGTATGCATTTTTAAAAGTAATTAGCTCTGAATATTTGTTCATAAAGCTAAAGTTAAAGGTGTAAGGTGTATTAGTTAAAGGTGTAAGCATGTTTACACTTTGTACGCATTTTAAAAAGTAATTAGCTCTGAAAATTTGTTCATAAAGCTATATATATGAAAGAAAAGACATGTCAAGAGACGCTCAATAAGATATTTAGATAGCAAACTGCTACCTTTAATATTTCTATAAACCTTCAAATATTATATAGATATTCTTATTGAATGAACTCAATGTTTGGCTGTTCGTATTAAGGTATGTTGCGGTAATAATCATGTACAGTTTCACAAGAGGTACGTTTGTGTCATCAAATATATTTGTGAATAAATTCTGTGGCTTTTTAAAAAACCTATATACAAAATATTTCATTTTTACTTCAATGAGAAAATAAGAAAATCACTGATAAAGAAAATAGTCGATTTGAACGAAGGACCAGTAAAATCGTCGGTTAAGCTTTTGAAAGGTCTTGGAGAATGTTCGTCGTAGTTGTTAATGGGATCTTACAAGTACGAGACATTGTTATTTGGAATATTTCAAGTTTTCTATTTTCTGATCATCTATAAGAAAATAAATGAAATAATTTTATATTATAGATCATTTTGTCTATATAGCCAGTATGGAAATATAATGGAGATATCACTTCAGCAGCTCTTCGTATCTTTACTAAATGGATCATTTTATCTATATAGCCAGTATAGAAATATAATGGAAATATTATTTCAGCATCCCTTTGGTGTTTTTGCTTAAGGCAAGCATCCTTTGTGAGGATATCGCGTCTGATTTGATAATAAATAAATAAATCACTTCGTTTCTTTTCTAAATAGATCATTTTTATCTATATAGCTATATATAATGGAAATCTTATTTCAGCATCACTTTGGTGTTGTTGCTTAACGCAAGCATCTTGTGAGGATATTGTGTCTGAATTGATAATAAATAAATACATCTCTTTGTTTCTTTTCTAAATAGATCATTTTATCTATATAGCTAGTATGGAAGTATAAAGGAAATGTTATTTTAGCAACTTTTCGTATCTTTCTAAATGAGCGTTCTCAGCATGTGTCTTGACAGACAGGTAGCTGAGAGATCCTTGAAATAATTGGGCGACTCTTAGCCTTGAGGAAAGGCGAATGTAGGTCCGTAGTTCAAGTGTCACATCTTAATCTTAATATAGACATCATTATTGAGAGGGCTGTCTATCGTCTACAGTACTGTCTGTCTCTCTTTCCAACCTGGCATTCAACCATCGACAGAGATATCTACACTGAAATATATGTCGTTTCAACACATCCTTTCATGAAAGATAAAAAAGAAATTGCAAAAAATATTATATTCTTTTATTTCAACACATAAAACGCAATTTCCGGGCTAAGGATAATTGCGTTGATTTACATTTTCTTTTAAAACAGAAACAGTTATAAACATATTATACAAGAAAAGTATTCAAAAAATAAAAAGAGAAACAATAATATATATTAGGAACCTGAACCTTTCAGGTTTGAAAGATAATTACAAATATATTTACAAAAATAGTTAAATCTATGATAATTCTCTCTGCTATCAGAGAAAAATATAGAAATGACAAATCCTGTCGTAATAAGTTTATTCTATTAATAAAAGTTTTAATAAAATAAATTTATTGCGAATGGATTTATCGTTTCTATATTGTAGTAAAGTATTTATTATATTTTACGTACAGATTATTACTATTCATACGAGGGTGTGTTCAAAAGGTATCGCGACTTTTGAATTTTCGCGGGTTACGTATATTCGAATTTCGATCTTTTTGTGGCTTTATGTTGGTACTCATCTCTCTCACTTATGCCGACAAGCTCGGCCATTTTGAATGTTCACTTAATTGTTGACAGCTGCTTTGCTTGCAGGTGTTTTGGATCGTCTTCGATTTTTACCTATTAAAAAAAATGGATCAAAGAACCTGTATCAAATTTTGTGTGAAAAACGAAATTAAGTGCGCGGATGCATTCCGAATGTTGACTGTGGCATACGGAGAAGCTACCATGGACCGAAGCAACGTTTATCGGTGGTACAAAATGTTCGCAGAAGGCCGAGAAAATGTGAACGACGAAGAGCGTGCCGGACGCCCGAGCACTTCAACAACAGACGAAAAAATTAATGAAGTGGAGAAAATGATATTGGCCAATCGTCGAATCACCGTTAGAGAAGTTGCTGAGGACCTAAACATATCGATTGGCTCGTGCCATTCGACTTTTATCAATGATTTGGGCATGAGACGGGTCGCCGCGAAATTCGTACCAAAATTGCTCAATTGCGACCAAAAACAGCATCGCATGAACATTGCTAATGAGATGTTGGACTCTGTCCGCGACGACCCAAATTTGCTCCAGAGGTTCATAACTGGTGACGAAGCGTGGGTTTATGGTTATGACGTGGAAACCAAAGCTCAATCATCTCAATGGAAGCTGCCGCACGAACCAAGACCGAAAAAAGCGCGCCAAGTTCGGTCGAATGTGAAAGTTTTGCTGACAGTTTTCTTCGATTGCAGGGGCGTGGTGCATCATGAGTTCTTGCCACAGGGTGGAACGGTCAATAAGGAATATTACCTGCAAGTTATGCGCAATTTGCGCGAAGCAATCCGCCAGAAACGCCCGGATTTGTGGAAGAACAAAAATTGGCGTTTGCACCACGATAACGCCCCTGCTCACACATCGTTGCTTGTGCGCGACTTTTTGGCCAAAAACAACACACTAATGATGCCGCAGCCACCGTATTCCCCAGATCTGGCCCCCGTGACTTTTTCTTGTTCCCTAAACTGAAGAGGCCCATGAAAGGACGACGTTACGCTACGCTTGACGAGATAAAGACGGCATCGAAGGAGGAGCTGAAAAATATTTTTTAAAAATGATTTTTTGAAGTGCTTCGAAGATTGGAAAAACCGTTGGCACAAGTGTATAATATCTCATGGGGATTACTTTGAAGGGGACAAAATAGGTATTCATGAATAAATAAATAATTTTTGAAAAAACACAAAAGTCGCGATACTTTTTGAACACACCTCGTACAATTTCTGGTCCAAACGACTACTTCCTGGTATGCTGCGCGCGCATATGCCCAGTTAAGGGAGGTAGCTATCTTCGTCTGCTTTAGATATTCTATCCAGAAATATCCAATATTTCTTTTTATTGCTAACGAAAGTGGTATAGGCTTTAGGGACATATGTAAATAACCATAGAGAGAGAGATATACATACTTTAAAATATTACTTATTACCTAACCCCATTATATTGATAAATATGAAAGGCAAAATGGACATCATAGATACTACAAATGACGTATTTCTATAGGCATTAAACACTTGTGAAAGGTAACAATTTAACATAGAACTTATGGACAAAGCCTAAGGAAGTGGAAAGTCTTTGACAATGAAAGTCTTCAATAATAAAGGCCACTGTGTATCAAATATCTTTCAGAGTTATTGTCTGAATCCCGATATACATTCTAAAAGGTCCAACTTCCTTAAGTTTTGTCTATGAGTGTATTATTCAAGTTGAAGTTGAAGCCTTAAATTAGAAAGTTACAGATTGTTACCTATAAGAAGGATTCAATCATTTTCAGGCTATTTGAGTTCCATCTCTAGTAATGTCCAAACCTGAGTAAACAAAACAGTCTATTAAGAAACATTTCGCCGAATAAATTTAGTAAACGCTAAATCTGTTTGATAAAATTAAATCATTTTCAAAAAAAAATGTTATCTATAAATAGCTATAGAAGTAAAAAGTGAAAAATTTTATGTGTTTTTCACATAGATTTCAACAATCCATTTCACCTTTCTGGACTAAACTTTGCCACGATACAGAGTTAGTTCTGGAAGGAGTCCCTGTCATAGTTTAACCCCTGCAATATGCAATTAGTCAAATACGTCGAAAAAAAAGGTGAGGAAATGATAATAATAATACATTAATGAATATTCCTATAATCGCGCTATATATAATTACTATTACTACTAAGAATTATAATAATTATGATAATAATAAACCATTGTTAAACTATTATGGTTGGGAAAGCATTCACTCTCAAATAGAACCCTTGTGATGCCGAGCCTTTGTTCTAATAGTGAATATGTCTTTCTCTCTATTCTGAAAATAATAATACAAGAAAATAGAGTAAAGCCTTACTATAACGAACCCCTAATGGGAATTGAAACTACGGTTAACTATAGCCATGGTCGAATATATGATATCACTAATATTGGGAACTATTTTAATAGTCGCTGATGAGGGCCAACAGCCCTAAACGCGTCCGTGGTTAGCTTTTCTTGATTAATCAAGAATGGGTATTTGGCCAATTCTGGAATAATTAAAAATCAACGAGAATAGTTGATATTTATTCCGATAGATGGCGCAAGCCATCAGCAACTTTCAGTTGCACGATAAGGAGATACCTTTTTCTTTATTTTAAGTTCGTTTGAGTCACAAAAAGCGATCCATTATATACATTTAATTTTAAAAAAGGGCTTATCTGGATCTGTGATTTTTTTTCTCAAAATATTTTTGCAATAAATTGATAAAGAGGGAGCAATCCCTCGAAATATTTAGAGAAGAAAAAAATGTTTTTTTTTTAACAGATCCAGGTACGTCCTTTTTTATATAAATAGTTTTAGTTTATAAGCAGGGGATGGTTCGTCATATTCCCAATTCGTGTCTTAGAGAGCTTTTACTGTATGTTGCACGGCTCTGCATTTATTATAGTGAAAACTTCTTTTGAAATGTCCCCTTCTTCAGTTTTTTTTTTTTATAAATTGAGCGCACAAACGAACAAGAAAAACCGGTAGTATTCTAAACCTACAAAGTCTCATGTAGACTCTCTTTGTAACCAACAAAAGAGCTGGGAACAGCATAATGTTTTGTAAATATATAAAGTTATTCCACTTAATTTTAACGATGAATTGTAATGTTGGCTTTGAGGGTAAAAAAACGCCTACGTCGTTTTACCAGTATAAGATCTACATCAAGATCTAGTGAACGCAAGAGAGGTCGAGCAATCGAAGGCCAAAGAACACATTTGTCATAAACACACACGACAGTATTCGAAATGTTAATATTTGCATATTGAAAGTGGGGTATGTAAATAGATGTGATTCTTTAACATGTGAATAAATATATTTTGGTCGCAGTGGTTACAGCCTTCTCCACGCTGACGAGCGCCAACAGCGCGAAACGCGTTCGTGGATGGCTTTTCTTGATATATCAAGAAATTGGGTTGGCCAAATTTCACGGAGCAAGCTAAATAAACGTTTAGTTTATTTTTGCTCCACTAGATGGCGCTCTGCCATCTAAAAAGCACATGTGCTCGTGGTCAGGAGATGCCTTCTTTATTTTTAATATCAACACCTGACCCACTTATCTTTTATTTTTTCTATTGTTTTTTCATGTGAATAAATGTAAATTGTATGAAATATACATCTTCCGAAAAATGTTGTATTTATATGAGGTAGCTATTTAGTTACATACATACAACCTATTTGTTGATATTTGTGATTAAATAAGATTATATTATTTACCTATATATGGATTCGGATTCTTAAGAGAGCTTCCAATATTTAGTTAACGTTTTGGAAGAGGGCCAAAGTTATTTTCTAGTTATATTTAACTAGTTGGGGGTGAAGCAAAGGTAAAATTATGTTTATTCAACTTACTGAAGACCGTTTATTTCCATATTTTCGAACTATATTTACATAATTAGGTAGATAAAAAAACACACGATGGCCTAAATATCCACGGCACATTTCAAAAACAAGTCTAACTGCTTATTTAAACACAAAAACAGGGTCATATAATAAGGGAGATAAACAGTTTGAACACAAAGTTTATATATAAACCTGTTTACGAGTCAAAAAGTCTATTCATTTTAAAGGGGATCTTTGAGACTCAAATTGATCTAAGATTTAAAGTTAAGGTAAAATTGTGAAAGCTGTTTAAATTGGTAGAATAAGCAGAGTTTTCATTTTTAAACATTGTTTTTTGAATACAAATATATCTTAGTTTATAGTCAAAGCGTTTATGTGAAAGAAAATTTTATCATGGTTGCTAGACAAAACAACAATTATATAGTAGTCAGTGGTCAAAAATAATAAAATCAGCATGTATTCTAATAAAATTTACAAAAGATGTTAAACAATGAGTATCTTTTTTTATTTGAAATTCAAAATTTTAAGCTAAAATCGCTTTTCTATAGTTTTATCTCAAAGAAACATGGATAATTTCGCAACTAGGACTGTTTGCATGTGCAAGCGTGCGTATTCATAACCTAAATTTGAAAGAAAAGATTTTCGCTTGAAAGCTTGAATTTCAAATTTAAAAAAAACTAATTGTGAAAAGAATCTTTTATAATTTTAAAGTTAATTTCTATTCTAACAGTAAAGTTGGATTGGCATTAGAAATTGTGCCGATTGCGAGGTGGGAATTGGAGAAAGGTTGAATGGAGAGAGAGAGAGAAAGCGGGTCAGCCCCAATCACAAGCAGAGATTTGACCCACATGACATACGCTACCAAAGCCGCTTACAACAAAGCCTCCCTCCTATAACCTAAATTCTTTAAAAACTTTTTATTTTCTCAATATTTTGAACATTTTTTTATTTTTGGAAATATAGTAAATCTTTTTATAAACAGGTCACATGTATTAAGCGACAACCTGTCGGATACAAACCAGATTGACTCATGTTTTGACCTTAACACGGCCTTCTGCTAAGTCAAACTCGCCTGTCAAATATAGTATGATCAATGTGTTCCACAATTCAATCTTACATTACTTTTGTTACTTCCGCTTATTCTCTCTTTTACAATAAACATTAATAATTTGTAACAAATTAATTTACTGGCAATGCGTTTCTATTTATTACAAATTTGATCAATAGATGGCTATTGAATTTATAAATTTAAACCAATAATTTGCATGAAGGTTAACAACGTGGATAAACCCAATCTCTCTTATAAAATGTTGGAAAAAAAAAAGAAGAATAGTAAATCAATGATCTTGAAATACTTTTAGACTGACAACACTGTAATATAAAAACGAGAACAAAGGAGTGTTTTGTTTTGTTTAAAAAATTAGTAATTGTAATGTAAATTGTTAAATGTTCTTTTCTCTCTCTCTCTTTGAAAATAATAAACCTAAAATACTTTCTTAAAAGGTAAAATTGCCTAATTCTTTAAAACCACTTCAGCTGTAAGTAAACTTGTTATTTGTTGTTTCATTGTCTGAACCATAGAGATTCCCAACATAAAAGACTCTGCCATGAGGCTAAGTTAAGAAATGTCTTGAATACGAAACGGATTCTCTAATGAAAGACCATCTTCAGGACTAACAGGATTTAGCCATATTTTCTACAGTATCTCATGGATGACTAATGCTCATATTCCTTTTACATTTATATAATTAAATTACTATATTTATATTTCGAAAAATTTGAGTTTCTTAAATACAATTTTAAAAGTTCTGAGAATTTCAGTAAAACTTTTAAAATACAACTGGTGCTAGCCAGCCTTTAGGTCTTGGTTCTTTGAGAGACTGTTTAGGAAATATTTTACTTTGGAAATAAAATTTTATAAAGATATTTCTTCCTGCATACTCGAGCTATTTGAAGTGTAACTCTACATAATAAATAAACGCATTCTAAAAATTATATATACAGTCGAACCTCCCTTTAGCGGACACCTCTCCACAAAGGACAGTTTTTATTTGCAAAATTACCATTTTTACTATTTAACAACTCACCGGTAAAAGGACACCTCTCCCTAAAGGACACTTTAATATATATCGATACACTTTGGCTCTGCAATTAGGTGTCCTTTACAGGGAGGTTCTATTGTATTATATATACGAGTAATACAAGTAAAAATAATTTTAAAAAGTAAAATATTTAGTTCTACATAGTGTGCCCTATAAATTAGATCATAAGTCCAAAAATATATATATATTCAGGAAAGATATTTGCTAAAAACGGTCAATTTAGATTTTCCAAACGACAAATGTTTATATCAGCAGAAGATTCTAGTTGAAGAATCAGTGTTGTCGGATTGAAAGGGTAGCATCATAGATTCAGGTCAATTCTTCAGTGATAAATGCCATCAGAGAAGGTTCCATTTTTCTGATGGTTTTGTAACAATCGTTCTTTTTTTTTTTTTTCGGGTGCTCTTGCACGTTTCCTTTCTGCCAGTCGGCTGGTACTGACCTCGATCAGGCTAATTGTTGTTGAAGAGAGTAAGGTCTTTTGGCCTTCCGGATCCTTGCCATTGTTTCGTCATCTGGCACTCCTGTTTAATTACATCTCGACTTCTTCGTCTGGGGCACAAATATTTACATTTGCTTTGGGAATTAAAAGTAAGATTTACTTTTGTATAGAAATACCTAATCATTTTTAAAGAATTTATTTATGCCTCAATGAGATTTCTATTGTTTATATACATTTCAATAATATAATTTTAAAAATAGAAAGTTCTTAATTTATCAGTAGTTATGAGTAGGCCGTGAGATTGTTTAACAGACTATATAGCAGATTTCTATTGTTTATATACATTTCAATAATATAATTATAAAAAAAAAGAAAGCTCTTAATTCACCAATAATTTTGAGTAGGTCGTGATATTGTAGCACCATAATTGTAAATTGGATTCTGATTAAATCAAGTTTTGAAAAATTCATCAGTAGCTATGAGTAGGTCGTGATATATATATTGTATAACAGACTATTAAATATAGAGAACACCATAATGGATCTAAATTTATTATTCAACCAATATTTCTAGGGGCAAAACGCCTCTATTTATCAAGGTTTTTTTTTGCCCCTAAAAATATTGTTTGAATAATAAATTCAGATCAAATATATGCCTTTTATTTATTTATAGATATTATTATGGATTGCTCAATCTCTTTAAAAAAATATATATATATATATATTAACAAACTTTATATTTTAGAGAATACCATAATTGTAAATTGGATTCTGATTAAATCAAGTTTTGAAAATTTCATCAACCTTTTTAGATAACCGTTTATTGTCCTTTGACACTTCAGCGATCCACTGTCGCCATAAAAAAAAGAGAGATTAAAAGATTACTAATAAAGAATATACTTCACTACCTCACTAATAAGCCATTTACCTTTTTAAAAAAAGAGCTACAATGGGCCACCGAAATGTCAAAGAACAATAAACGTTTATAAAAAAAAAGTTGATGAAGTCTTCAACTCGAATTAAAGCTATTTATTTTTTTATAAACAGATTACTGATTTGAATATATTGCTACATAGTAAATTAATCTTATTGTACGTCTCACCGTTATGTAAATTGGGATGTGCTTCAGGAACCTGGGTTATCTCTCTCTAAATATGGATGCTGTGTGGATTGTTTGGATTTAAATAAATTGTCATCCTGAGACGCTGGACTTTCTTAATTTTTCTATGTGACAATATATTCGAGCACTTAATTTATGCGAGATATTAAAAATATATACACACACACAAAATCTTTTATTAGGGACTTGCCCCATACAGATTCTCCCAATTGGGTAAGGTAATAATCATCTTGTGTTATTTACATAGGTAGTGAAATAGAAATTGAACTGACTTTACTCTTCGTCTCAAAATCATGTTTTGTTATTAATGACATTTTGAATAAAATAAATATATTATACCTAAAATATTATTACTTCAAAAAATATTATATTTCGTAAAAAAAAAATTAGAGTTAACATATCAAAATGAAAACAAAACTACAAAAATAATTATGCAGGACGTCAAATTAAAAGCACAAATTCATCTTTGTAATATTAAAACTGATATTTATTTCTCTTCACGAGAAATTGGTTACGCTATAATTTCATTCATTTTTTATAACCATTATGTGTGTGTTACACCTAATTTTCTAAAACATATTTCTTTTTAAACACAAAGAATTCGCGGAGTAGTCGCTTTGTATGGAATTGAGGAGTCATCAATCAACTACGAGGAATCATACCAATTATTTGGGCTATAATCGAATTTCTCAAGAGGGTATTTTTTTTTAATTGTTAAAACGAGGAAATAAATCGTTGAAAAAGTGTTCAATTTGATGTATATATTTCATTCGGGGCAAATGGATAATATCGCAAAGTCGGGGTAAACGTTAAACCGAATATTTACTCTACTTACCTAAATGTAATCATTCATTTTACAAATAAAAATTTATATTTTCACGATCATACACTTGTTATTCATCAATGTTTCCAATTAAAAATGTTGTTGTAAAATGATCTATTATTGTATGTAATTCTACTGTTCTCAAAGCTTATGTCTATAGTTCATCTAAAATACACATTCCAAGAGTCTAGCAACAGTATCACTTTAAAAGGAAGATCGAAAAATGCAATATAACAGCTGTATGGTAGATTAAACTGGCGAAACCGCTGGGAGGGTTCACCATGTTGAGCCAGGCCCTCCCATTAAATTTTCTATTGCAGTGGGGGCAGTGGAAATTGTTTGATTTCAGAAAAAATCTTACGCGTCTGATATAGTTTCTAATTTTCACAAAAATGTTGTCATAATGGCAGAATATTTAGTTATTGAAACTGATGATATTAGGTTTGTTCATATTTGGAAGTATTCTCATGGGCAAAACTTAAAGAAATGGAACGTCTTCTTCGGTATCCCCGTCTATATATATATATATATATATATATATATTTTTTTTTTTTTTGAAGGAGACAGATATAATTTTGTATACACTTGGTTATCTCATGTGTCTTCATAAAGGTCACTATGTATTATATCTTTCAGAGTTGTTGTCTGAGTCCCGATATACATGCTAAAAGAAACAACACACTCAAGTTTTATCTATAAGTGTATTAGTCAGGTCATTCATAAGCCTATTGTGCTTTGTAGATGGCAGTTATTTGAAATATATCCAGCCTCGAGAGATGAAATCCTGAATTTAAAAAAAAAGAAACAATCTAAAAAAAAATCTAATAGTTAATTACATAAACAATAAACATTAGATTAATTAAAAAGCAATGACGCGCCATCTATACACAAAAAATAAAATCACTAAGCACGAACGTTTCCGGAACTTTGTATTATTTAAAAATAAAAAAGGCATAGACTGACCGTGCTCACATGAGCATATCTAGAAGGCAGAGCGCCATCTAGTGGAACAAAAATAAACTAAACGTTTATCTAACTTATTCCGTTGTATTATTTGTAAAAATTTTCATGCTTAGTGGAGTTTTATATCTTTGAATAAACATAGAATCGTGTGAGAACTGTCATTTGGGTAAAGAAAGAGGTAATGAATGACCTTCTCTCCACCTGCTAGCTTGGCGTGATGGAACAAGAGGCTGAACCTACCACCGCTATAGTTCCTCCTCACTTATTAGAAATAGTTTTTACAATTTCAAAGATGTTAACAAAATATTCAAATATAAGATTACTCTTCCATGACTTATTACAGAAATCCATTGCAGATTATTTTTGGAAAGCTGGGCTTCTGCAGAAGATAGAAAAACAAGCATAAATCGAAAAAAAAAATGATTTTCTAGTAATAGTTTTTATCTAAAGAATATATATATTTTTAACTATATATAATTTATTTTGAATAATTATGTATATATAGTGTTTTCAAATAATTCATTTTTTTATTGTTTTATTATATCACACACACATTGATTTATAGAATTATTTATAATCACAACACTGTTGTATATCGCCTCTTTATATTAATATAATAATATTAAATTTTAAAATAAAGGTTATTTTGGATCAATATAATTTATTTGAAAATATTTCCGATATTTCGATGAGATTGTTCGCCTATCTTCCTCTAGGAATTCAAACTCCTTCTAAGCCCATCATCCGCGTGATGCACGAGAAGTATTGTTTATATAAGTTGGAGTGACTGAACCATTTGTTCCTATTAAATATAATTATAGGTTGTATATATACTTGATATATTATTTTAATCATAGATAATTTTATGTTGACTTTGTGCAAAGCGAGAGTGGCTCACCTCTGCTCGCGTGTTTTAGTTTTAAAAACAAACATCCTCGATACAGGGAGACGAGTTAACCCTCGAAATATAGGACATAGCGAATATTTGAAAAAAGCCAATATACGTATATTTTTAAATAAATAAAGGTGTAATAAGACCATTTTAAAGATTTTTCAGTAAGGGCATTGTTCCCATTATCGTTCAGAATCTGAAGATCAGAAAATCTGAAGTTGCTAGCAAGCAATGGTGTTACTGAAATATGACATACAGATTGCTTATTCATCGTCTGGGCTCTCTATAGACCTCTTATATTTGCATATCTTACAACATATAGACCTCCCGGCGGCAATGACAGACCAATGTATGACCACTAGATTGACCATCTCGTTGAAGTATAAGAGCTTATAGGTCATAGTTTTAACTCCGTAATATGCAAATCAGTCCTATGAAGTTAATTTGCATATCCATTTGTTCTAGAAACATTTCCGTAATATTTGGTATTTGAATATAACTGGCCACTATATAAAGTTATTCTGATTTAAGTACTGTCATCGTTTCAACATCGTAATATGAAAATTAGTCCGAAATATAGGATCATTTGCATATTTCGTTTACTCTGCATACACAGGCGAAGTCAGGTCGTTTGTATAGTGTCCCCTTTCATAAGCGCGACTATCCTCTCTTAAACGTACTTAAATCTTAAGACACTTATAGAGTTTCGAGTCCATAATATTATCATTTTATTATATGAGTCTGCCGCCAATAAGCAACTTTAGAATTTGCTTCTTTTTAATTCAGAATTTAAACTCAGTTATGAATATGAAAATATTAATCATAAAACACTTTTAAAAATGATGCTGTGTGTTTGTTGTTGTTTTACAAAATAAACACTAATATTTTTTCCTTCTATACTAACAAATAGTATCCAAAAGTAATGTGAAAATTCCATACTTTAATCTTATTACTGAATAACCAATACTTAAATATTTGGGCTAATTAATTAACCCTCTCAAATTTTTGCCTTTCATTCAATGAATTTGGTTAGTCTCAAGTGTATGCAAGATGTCTTCAGTACTTATAGCGAGTCTGTTAGTTTAAACTGGGCAAACTTCTAGAAAAGTCCACAAATGATGTGAACTCAAGGTCATCCCATTATATTTCCATCTGGCCTCTAATAATTGTAGAAAATTATTTTTATTCTTAAAAAACACGCTGCAAAAAAAGGAGGTTTTTCTTTTAAAGTATTTTTTTTTATACTAGTCAAAAATAGACACTAAAAAATGTGGAATGCGAAGTTGCCGCTTTTTTTTTTTTCGGGTCACAGACAAGGGATACAGAGAGTTATAAAAAGAATGATCGATTATGTCACAGAATGTCAAGTCTAGTGTCAAGATCCTGTCGGGATGACGGACAACCAACCCCCCGTGGACAGCCCCTGGGTGGAAGGAAGGGAACAGCCCAATTAAATTCCTGGCGCCAATAGCTCATACCATTGGTAGGCCTCTTCTTTGTTACTTAATCCTATAGTTGCATTAGCAAAAATGTTGGATAAGCCATATGAATAAAATATTATATATATGATATTATATTGATATCATATATTTGATAATATTTTTATTAATAAACGCAATTTATTTAATTATTGAAAATTTTTATTTTTAAAATGTGTTCACCTTAAAAAAAAAATTACTACGAATTTATTAGTATTGATAATATAATTTTAAAGGTGTTTTAAAAATATTTATATTTCAAAAATGAATCTAATTTAAGGTGAGAACATATTTTTACTTCTACACACAATATATTCATAAAAATAAATCTTAAAATCAGACGACCAGTGAAAGATTTTCAAAATGGAAGAAATTTTCGATATTCTTTCCTCTCAAGAGAAATAAATTGCAGACGAGGTATCACAATCTTACTTCATACATCCCCTATCTTTTGTTAATAAGGAAAGAAGAGATTTTGAAACCGAAGGGGATAAAATCATTACGTCAAAAATAAAATTGATTTTATTGTAATAGTTAAGGGAGAGAGAGAGAGAGAAGATACGGTCTCTCATTTCCTCGAAGCATTAACCATTATTTTATATGCTGGAAATAGTTTTATTATTTTAATAAATACATTAAAATTTTAAAATAATTCATAGTTGTTGTTTTTTTTTGTTTAAAAATAAAACAAATTATTTTTAAAAATATAATTATATTTTTAAAATAATTTCACGAAATATCTTTAAAAAATATATATTTAATGGAATAAAATAATATTTTTTTATCCTATAGTACGCCGTGTTATAAAAGTTATTTTTGCTTTTGTGTCTTAATATATCGTAACTCTTATTATAAAATAATGAAAAGCGTTCCTCATAATTGTTTCTCTCCCTAAAAAATGTATAAACTTATTAGGGAGAACCTGATTCATTATTTTAATAATTTTTTCTGTAATTTCTTTAGCAATCACTCCTTTTTGTTTGTAAGCAATTACAAAAAAATATATATGTTTTACACTCTTTAATAACGGCATTTTACACTTTTATAACATTTTCATTTCTAGTCGATATTTTTTCACATTTAAAATATATTTTAGAAATTATACTATAGCGCGCGCGCGCTATTTTCAGTTTTCATCGAAATGCTATTATTTTAAGTTGGTCTTTGTCGCGTTAAATTCTTCCTATATTCGCACTGCATGATGCTTACCAGTTTAATCGTCATCAATTTTTATAACGGTATTTTTTAAAATAGATTTTTATAGGTTCAATGTTAAAACGTAATTTATCACTTCTCTCGCGAGTGCTTGGTATTCGTTCATTCATGAATAGGTATTATTATTACCATTCGAAAAATAATAAAAATAAATAAATGCCAACTAGGGTAATGTTTTAATTCAAAATAAAAAAATATTTTAAACAATAGTTATGGAAATAACAGAGGTTTAAGCTAGGAATCAGCTTGAAGCGGGAATATAGGACAATTTCAATGCCATATTAAAAAGTGGTTAACTTTACTTATGAAAATCTCAAATGTTTTATTTCTAAGGCCTGATTAATTCGAATATAAATATGTCTGAAATAGGGCAATTCCAATTATAAAATATATGTATTTCGCTAAAAAATATCTATAATATAATTATTAAATTATTTTTCTAAATCGTAAAATATCGATAAAAATGAAAATGTTGTTATTAAAGTGTATAAAGTGCAAAATATTGTCATTAAAGTGTAAAATGTTTTATTAAAAGTGTAAAACCTATACTTATGTATATACATGTATGTATATACATATAAATCGTTTTATTTTGAAGAAAAATTAAATACTTAAATACTCATTATAATTGAAATATTACAATTGTTAAAGCTAAAATAAAGATGTTTATATGAATTATATAAAATTTTGAAAAATTAACTTTATATAAAATATTTTATCATACACAACAGTATATATAATTACGCTATTTTATTAACAACTATAAAGACAGGAAGGGAATAATTTGGTCATATGTTTTAGTTCCTTTCTCGCTCAGAAGTTCAGATTTTCTAGAAAAATAAAAAGATTTATCTTCGAATTTATAAGTCATTGTTTGAGACAATTTTACTATTCACAGAATTGTTATGAAGAAATTTCCTGAATATATTTCAGAATAAAGAACAATTTATAAATATATTTTTATATTAAAAAAAAAGAATATATATTAGAGTTATAAATATATTTTAATGTGAAAAATAATTTTTAAAAATAAAAATACAAAGCTCGTTTGCTCGTGGTCAGGATATGCCTTTTTTGAAATTAATATACCAATATTTTCATTATCGGAGCAAAAGGCTTTGTCTTGTCTAGAATACCTTGAAAAGATATTCTTCTGACTGGAATATTGGTAAATAATCAATTTCTTTAATATCCAATGTATATTCTAAGGAATTCGATAGGTGTAAAAGTTGAGAAAGGCGATCGTGTTAAATAAATTGATTATTTTCCACTGAAAGATATGCCTGGTGAGGTGTAACTAGGTTTGGTCACTGACCCGACATATCTGATAAAGGCAATTATCTTTTACTAAAAATCTTGTAGATTTTTATCGTAGACCGATGAGGGCGTATTTGGGTGGAGTCTTCATTGATAAGACAAAAAAAAAATCGTGTAACATCTCTTTAACATCTACAAGATTCCTCTCAATCAACTTCAACTGAAGTCTACTTTCCAGGAATCTACCGAATTTATTTGATATTGGAATGTCTCTTACATTATCACATTTACTTTGAAGATCAATTGTTGATTGGAAGTTGATTTAGTAAAAAAACACAGCTACATCACCCAATAATTTATTTAACTTTTGACGTTTCAGCGACTCGCTATCTCTCTCTTCAGGGTGATTTTACTTTTACTCTATTTACCTTTGTAATATAAAGTTTTAGATCCCCTGATCTCTTGATAAGATTTGAAAGTTTTTGTGTTATTATTTGTTAAAATTTGTTAAAACAATGGGGGTCGGTGGAAAGATGGTCTAAACCGTTGGTTTTCAACCGCTACGACCCGGGTTCGATTCTCGCATTGGACACTTTTTTTCTGATAAAAAAAATGCCCCGATGGCTCCCGATTCTTGAAAAAGTCCAACCCCACCTGCGAGTGCAAGTAGCTAAACGGGGTCTGGCACATTTGTAAGTGCAAAGTCGAACTGCTTTTCACATGTGTAGACATGTGGTGCACTTACAGTAAAAAGCAGTCGCCTACTTCTACCCACCATGATTATTATGGCCTGTACCACGTGTACTAGGGATAAGCAGAAAAAGATTTTGTTAAAACAAGTTTCTTCCTATTCATTATGTAATAGTAAACACTACAGGTATTTATGGGGCTTAACTAATCAGTTATGAAACCTCACAGCGGTTTCGTTAAGAGGAAATTGTAAATACATAAAATTTAAATACAATAGAAATATGTACAAATATATCCATCTTGAGAACATTGCTCTTCCGCAAATATTACACATCAATTAATTAGAAGATTTTATCTGACTTTCTTTATGTAAGATTTGTAACTATTTACCCGCTCTTTTCTCATCATATTTTTACTTCAAATGTTTGTTCCTTTATGGCAATGCATCTAGGTACTGCGGCATACTGGTGTGCCATCAGACTATGCTATGCTAGTCTATGAAAATGCTACAAAGATATTCCAATATTTATAATTATTTATACTAAGGAATTATTTGAAAGAGGAAAAATAAAAATCAGGTAAAAAGTTTCTTTTAATTTTGAATTTGCAAGATTTCGAGCAAATATACTGCTCTTCAAAGGGCTACATAGATTGTACATAGATTATTAGCCCGTTGAAGAGCAGTTATATTTGCTCTAAAGCTTGCAAATTCAAAACTAAAAGAAACTTTTACCTGATTTTTATTTTTCCTCTTTCAAATACTAATTAATTAACTAATCCACCTGTACATTTAAACAACCATTTTTGCAAATTCCTTATATATCTCGTCCAGTAATAGCGATTTTTCCGCTGAGTTTTCAGAGAGGTTTATGTGTATTGTAGGTATAGGAGGGTTTTGGAGCATTGGTTTATGACATTGAAATTAACACTCATTATGTCTTATAGCCATATTTCCTTTTTTAAAACTATAGCTAAAACTCTAAACAGATGCCTTACAGGAGAAATATATCACATAATTCTTGTCAGTGATAATTCTGATGTATATTCAAAATCTATTTCATATAAAAATATGTTTTGGGGGATTTAGGGTGTGAACCACTGTCATAAAATGTAATCAGGGAAGTGATTGTACAGATTGGGGCCAGAGTCTGGGCGGTGTTGAAAATTAGGGATTTCAAAACGTCAATTCTACAATGTTCTATTCTTGTGTGTCACCTCAAATCAAACTTCCCCAGAACTCTTGCTGACAACTTCATCACGCCCTCTAGATAAGATAGCTATAAAATACAAGATTTAGAGTTGGAAGTGAATTTCAAGTTAAAGAATTACGCAGAAACGATTGATTTAGCAATTGGGTTTCTTTATTAAAAAATCTAGACAAGCTAACACACAAGATAGCAACCGTCAAAGAATGGCTTGCTCCAACGCTCTCCTCCTTGTCAATAAAGAAATATATTATAAATTCAACGGCCGTATTGCCGTTTTCGCGCCAAAGGAATCCTTTTTAAAAAATTATTAATCAATCAGACGCGATATATTGAAATATTTGCGCATATTATAGAGGAAACAAACAAAAACAAATTAGAATTAAATATTTATAAATATTCATGTATTAATCGACAGAATTCATAAAATTTATATAGACAAAGTGGCTGATGTAAGAGAGTTAAATCATTTAGATCAGGAAACAATGGATGTCTCACTTCTGTAAAGTTAGGACAGTCATAGATAAGGTGAAGAGCAGTTTGTTCAGTTTCTCCGCAGCAACAAATGCACGCATGGATTCTATATATGATTTAGATCAGGAAACAATCAATGTCTCACTTCTGTAAAATTCGTACAGTCATAGATAAGATGAAGAGCAGTTTGTTCAGTTTCTCCGCAGGAACAAATGCACGCATGGATTCTATATATGATTTAGATCAGGAAACAATGGATGTCCCAATTCTGTAAAGTTCGGACAGTCATAGATAAGATGAAGAGCAGTTTGTTCAGTTTCTCCGCAGGAACAAATGCACGCATGAATTCTATACATATTGTATAGAAACGATAATCTATCAAGACATCTTCAATGCAAAAACATGACAAAATGCCAATCATTGTTTTTAGTCACTTAGCAGAGGGCGTGCCCATCAAGGTTGTAGCCAAGGCCCAGTCCTTGAACCCTTTCACATATTCAGCCAACTCCTTCCATCGTGAGTGTCTCTTTTTCAGAACTTTGCGCTCAAATAAAATTTCATCTTTGAGTGCATTAAATAGTACATACACACACTACCTTTAAATTTAAAGAGGATAAATAACATTTTTATAACTCGAATTATTTTGAAAATATGTTTTTAAAATTTTATTTAAACGTCTATTCCTACTGAATTATACTCAATCCCATATGTACATTATGTTTAATTATTCAAAAAAGTATTGCTTTCGAGTACTTTTAGCGTCTTGTAACATAACATCCTGAAAATTCCATTAAAATGCTAACATTAAGTAATTTGAATGAAACAGTCAAAATTATTGCTGAGAGAATTGATAGAAAGGCATCTCTTTCACCACGCAGTCTCCAAAGAAAAATAGTTTTAAAAAAGTAAAAGCAATTTAAATTTAAAGTTAATAATGTAGATTGTATATACATGAAGTCTCTCATGATTCTTATACATGGATCAATTACAAGATCTGAAAAGGAAGTGAAAAAAGACGCGCGCGATATGTACATACTTAAATACTAAATAAAACAATTAGTCTCTCATACACATGGATTTAGATTATATATATAAGTCCATAGAGGAAAAAATGGAAAGTAAAAATAAACTAAATTTAAGGAGAAAACATGTGACAATTAAGTATATTGATACCAATAAAACAATTTAAAACTCCATATTATAAATTTCTCTCTCTCAAGGTTGAGTCGATAACATTAAAAGATAAATTACAAGATTCGGAAGAGTTAGATGGATAGGATGAAATCTATCTTACGATCTCTGGAACGGATAATTGGGGAATTCTGATAAATGGCAGGTAAAGGCTGAATTTTTCTTTTAATTTATGACCTTTTTTTAGTTTACAAACTATTTCTTAAAAAAAAATATACAAACCTAAAATTAGACCTAAATCTCACTCCTATAATATAGTATTTATATAGATATATTTATCATGATGCATTAAAAAATAATCATACGCATCTATAATAGTTTCGAATTTTTATATACATATTTAGTTTAGATCAAATTGTATATAAAAAAAAGAAGAGCTTTCAAAGTCGAACAGTAACAATCTTCTTCTTTCTTATCTGCACTCAATCATATTAGGGTATCAAGCCTGTAGAGTTTACATCTATACTGATTTGGTGAAGTAGAATGCGTCTGCTTTTTCCATTAAGACTGGAAGTACTACTCAGTGGCAGGCCGACTTAGCTCCAATATGAAATGGCCACCTCTGACATGAGGAACAGACACCATGTGCAGCCGCTCCTAACCTGGAGTACAAACGCTGCTCATCCTGTATTCTTGGATCAGGAGCCTTTACATGGTACTATCAACATGGCCAGCTGAGCTCAGGTTTTTTAGCGAGCTTGTTACTGCTCCCTCTCCTCCTTTTTCATCCGGGCAAAAGCGGAGTTAGAGTAACAATTATAAATACAAAGAAACGCCTTTCAGTGGATATATAGTCTATACTTACCATAATGCTTGCAATTATATTGTTAAAATCCTGATTATTGGATTTATTTATATATTGCTGATTGTGTGACACTTGGTAGAAGGTAATGGTAGTGATAAAGATACATCACTAGAAGCCGCACCTGTACTGATGAGGGCCATAGCCCAAAACCATGGTATGAAAACGAGCTTATTGTCCGAATATTCCAAAATTGGTGTTGTTGCACATTCTTTCTCACCACCTTTACGTTCTGTGCTGAGACGATAAACAAAAAGCATTGGATTAAGGCATGTTCTGGTCCCGATATGTATATATAACAACAAAAAGCCTTTATTTAGGGTCACTGACCCTATACAGGATTCACCAGAGGTATGCATAAGAACAAAGCAGTGAGACAAAGGAAATAATAATATAGACAGAAGAAAAAAAACAAGAAAGAGAAAAAGGGAAGCAAGAAAAACAACACAAAAAGAGTAGCAGTAAGAAAGTGAGGAGTGAGTGTCACTTGGCCTTCTTCTGAGATATGATATGTATATATATTTATTGTTTTGAAAATAGAGAAAACCATAAATAAATCTTTAATTAAAAAGTCATATATTGGATCAAAATATCATTTATTTTACCAATCTTTCTGTTGGCTGAACGCCAACCTTTATCAAGGTATTATAACATATTTAATGTATGTCAACAACAAATGTGGCGCTGAGTTTGTTGTTGACAAACATCAATATGTTATAATACCTTGATAAAGGTTGGCGTTCAGCCAACTGAAATATTGGTAAAATAAATGATATTTTGATCCAAAATATGCCTTTTAATTAAATATATATTTATATAATTATTATTTTTACGGTGTTTAAAAGATGAATGTTTTCAGAAAGGTCTTTTTAAAAAATGAAATATATAATTGGCGCTTTTAAAAATGATAATATAACAATTTCATGTGTTTGTGTTTATAACAAACATATAAAACAAAATCAACCCGTTTAACGAAAAATAATTTATAAATGAGGTAAAATAGAAAGAAAAAAAAATTGATCCAGAAAAAAGAAACCAAAACTAAATTTCTGTCTCATCGTCCTCAATTTACATAAAAGCCTGATAGTTGGAAATTTTGTGCTTAATGCATTGCGGAGATACTCGGTTTTTAACTATATATTGCAGAATTAGCTTGCTATTCTGTCCAAATATCTAATCCATATACAATATTTAAAAAAAAATTTCTCTTTGACACTAATAATTTATTATTATAATCATTTATTCACCACATGGTTATCATGGTCCTGTAGAACGACTATTTTATTGAGATGAGTGTAAGGCAATGAATACTCCGGTATTTTATAGCCTTCTAGTACTGTAAATGTTGAGAGAACGCGTGCGGACGTTTGGGGTGACACTCTGGAAACTAGAAGAACATTGTTAAATTGATGTGTTGAAATCCCCAACTTTCAAAACCGCCCAGACTTTGACCCCAATCTGTACAATCACTTCAATGCTAAGAACTTAAGCTTTCAAAAAATGTGTTTTGTAAATATATTTCTTAGCTTAGTCAATTTATTTCAGTAACTTCTCAGTAAAGATATGCAGCTTTGTGAAACTTAAATGCATCAATTGGCTTTTCGCTTAGCATCCCGATGTGATTTAAACAAAAGAGAAAGTATTTGTTCAATGTTGTGAATATAAGAGTGTTTTCTTCATTAACGAATCCCATATAATATCATCCAACCCTTTCCATACAACATGATCCAACACTTCCCATAAACATCAAACAGAAATTTTATACATCATCTAGCACTTCCCTAGCATTATCATCCAACACTTATGACTCCCCATCCCACCATTCTCTTAAATACACAACTTTCCTTTAGCAAAGCCCACAACTCTCGGTATCCAACAGCCAACACCCCCCATGTTCAACAGCCAACACCCCCCATCTTCAACAGCCAACACCCCCATGTTCAACAGCCAACACCCCCATGTTCAACAGCCAACACCCCCATGTTCAACGTCCACCACTCCTCGTATCCAACACCCCCCCCCCCCGTATTCAACAACTAACACCCCCCATGTTCAACGTCATCACTCCCCAAAATATCATCTCACAAAAAGGTGGGAGATACACGCGAGATATAAGTAAATGCTCTAAATATAATCTCATCAAATATCTGGCATTCTTGGAGAGGCGGTGTGGGGGGAGTTGAGAAATACAACCTTGCCCCCTCCCTCCCCATTTCTTCAATTTCTTCTTTTGACCGCGAAGTATCTCCAGTGCCAGCAGCAACAATCCATCTCTCTTCTATTCCTCCCCATATTTTATATACAAGGTATATATATCTCTTGTAGTTCCTTTTGTAAACTGGATGGCGGGTTGATGGAAAATAACATTCCTATCTAAAGTTACATACATTCTCCCTGTTTGTTACAAGCTTGTTTGACACTCTTCAATATTTCATCTTGCTATATAGGTACGTTAATACCTCATATTCTTGAAACCTACAGGAGCCTTTTTCAATTAAAATTTTGAAATATTTTATTCTGATTTGTGTGATAGATTTTTCTTCAGCCATTTTAGTTGGTAAAGTAGTTGGGCCCATCTTTTAAACAGGAATAATTTTAATACATTTATTAAAAAGGAGAGGCACCTTTTTACAGCACGAATTTCATCCTCCCGCACTTTTATAAAGAACTCTGGGTTAAGATCATTTCACCAGTTTCAACTACTTTTGGGCATATTCGACCATAACTCCTTCCTTAGGACGTTATGAAATCGTGGTTGACCCTGTACTGATAAACGCCATAGGACGAAACCATTAAATACAGGTTGGCTATGGTTCGAATTTGTTCAAACTGGTGTTTTAGCTTATTGGTTGACATGAATTTTAGCGCTCAGCTCAGCAGAAAATTAAAGAAATTGATTGTTGGAATAGTGTAGTAAATGTAATAGGGGGGTCGATGGAAGGATGGTCTAAACCGTTGGTTTTCGACCGCTCCGACCCGGGTTCGATTCCCCCCGCATTGGGCACTTTTTTCTGATTTAAAATAAAAATGCTCCAATGGTCCCCTATTCTTGCAAAAGTCCAACCCCACCAGCGAGTGCAAGTAACCAAACGGGGCTCTGGCACATTTGTTTGTAAGTGCAAAGTCGAACTGCTTTTCATATGTGTAGACATGCGGTGCACTTACAATAAAAGCAGTCGCCAACTTCTACCCACCATGATTATCATGGCCTGTACCACGTGTACTAGGGATAAGAAAAAAAGGTAAATGTAATAAATAAATGCATTCATTAAATAGGAGAGTCGTCTTTTTGTACATATAAACTTTTGTGTGGGTTAGTAGTGTGAATAAACATTTTAAACATTTACCGTATAGCTCTTCTATTTAGACAAAACAGAACGTATCTTTTGTTATGATAAATTTATAAATTTAAGTGCTATTAAACACAAATAAATTTCTACAATATCTACTGAAATTTGAAATATATATATAAGAACTTGGTTTCTCAGTGAAATATTAGCTAAACATCTTGAGCAGTGAGTGTTATAATGATGCTAGGTATTTTAGAATTGTTTAAATATCGTATTATACAAGGTATGTCCCATAAGTTCCCGGACTGGGTCCATAAAAAAAAAAGGTAAGATTTTTTAATTTTTTTTTTATTAAAACTTTTCAAAGTAATCCCCCCTTGCTTCAACGCACCAGCGCCATCGTTTCTCCCAATTGTCGAAACAGTTTTTATAAGCCTCTTTTGGAATGCTCTTCAATGCTAACGGCGATTTTTCTATTATGTCATCCCTGGTGTCAAAATGTCTTCCTTTTAGAACTGCTTTAAGTTTGGGGAACAGGAAAAAGTCATTTGGTGCGATGTCTGGGAAATAGGGTGGTTGAAGTAGGATTTGTGTCCCGTTTTTCGCCAAAAAACTCGTCACCAAGTGCGCTGTGTGATGGCGAGCATTGTCTTGGTGTAGGATCCAGTCACCATTAGTCCATTTTTCTGGCATTTTATTTTCGAATCGCTTCTCTTAGATGGCGAAGAATGTCCAAATACATTTCCTTAATAACCGTTTGGCCTGCAGGAAGATACTCGTGATGAACAATGCCCTTGTTATCCAAAAAAGCGACCAGCAACACCTTGTTTCTGGATTTCAATATCCTGGATTCTTTTGGTCTAGGCTCACCCTGACCTCTCCACTCGGCATATTGACGCTTGGTTTCATGGTCATAGTCATAGACCCATGTCTCGTCCCTGTGATTATCTTGTCTTTCCATTCCGGATCCGTTCTTGTCATTTCCAACATGTCCTCACATGTTGCAAGCCGACACAGTTTTTGCTCATTAGTGAGGAATCTTGGGATGAATTTTGCAGGAGTCTTTTTGATTTGGTTACGATCCTTCCAATCGTTGTTTTAGAGATGCCTGTGTCTTGCTCTAGCTCCAGCAAAGTGGTTCGAGGATTTTCTTTTATCAAATCGGTGATTTTTTGCACATTTTCATCGGTCCTTTGAAATTTTTGGGCGTCCTTGACGAAGATCATCTTCAATGGAAATTCTGCCAGCTTTAAATCTAGAATGCCATTCAAAAACAATTGTTCTCTTTGGGGAATGCTTTATTAAGCATATAAAAAGTTTCGGTTGCTGATATTTGAAGTTTCACACAAAATTCTATGCAGATCCTCTGCTTCAATTTTCGTTCCATCGTAAAATCGCCGCAGCGCTATGTGTAACCTTTAAATAAATTAGATTAACTTTGGGGCGCGTGCACGTACCGCCTCGATATTGGTACCACCGTGTAGCCAGATATTTTTTCTATAATAAACAGTCAAATTCATTTACATTTCTCATTTATTTATTTTTTTATGGACCCAGTCCGGGAACTTATGGGACATACCTTGTATATAGCAGAAGCTTTTATGCTATAGGTGAATTAGATGCTTTTGATATTCCTTTAAAAGAGTGAATAAACTCCTTTGAAAATGTTTTCCAAAAGAGATTGAGCCTCTATTAAGAATACCTAAATTGTCTTTTTTAACCTCATATTTAGAACTTTGGGTGAACTTGTGATTGAAATCCCAGGGTGAGATGGATACATAATAAATTGTCAACAAGGGATAGTCAAGAAAACAACCCTAGGTATTAAAAATTTAAAACTTGTACCGTAGACATTTGAGAATTGTTTCGACAAAAATATATGGCTAAGAAAACCATTCTGTGTGTTAGAAACTTTATACTACAGATAGTAGTGTTTTAAACGGATAAAGACTCTCGGTTTCACTGGATCAAGAAAATCTCCCAGGATATTAAAAGCGTGGTGCTTGTACCACATAATCTCTTCTCTAGATATTGATCTCATATTGATATTTAAAAACTCGTTTATTTTTAATTTGTAACAAGTTCACAAACATTTACAGAAAAAGCTCTCTCTCTCTCAAATTAATACTTACTCGACCTCAACGATTTACTTATCCATATTTAGAAATATTTCAAACTATATTATTGATAATTCTCATGAATAAAGAGTTTACCTACAAAATAAATAGCTTAAATAAATAAGCTTAGGTTTAATAGATAAAAAAAACGATTTTTTAAATATTTCGTTGCACTGTCAAAGGGAAAAAAACGGCTTATGTGTCTACACATGGACTTTATGCACCAAACATCAGTTAAGAGGACGGACAAAAGATTCTCAACAAAATCTGATTAATAAGATTGCCTTGTATGTTGAAAGATGGCGATTGTATCCTAGATCCCAGGAAAAGTGACAATTTGTACCGAAAATATCAGAGGGTTGGACATCTCTCTGGTCAAGAAAACTGTGCTTATGTGGAAACGTTATATTTGCATCGGAAATGTTAATGATTCAGACATTTCATGGGGTCAAGAAAACTGTCCAGTATGTTTTACACGTGGCATTGTACCGGAAACATAATAGAATTCGACATTTCATGGTCTCAAGAAAACTGTCCTATATGCTGTAAACATGGCATTTGTACCGGAGAGAAAAAATAGAATTAGACATTTATGGTACATCAGTGGTTAGACATTTCATGATCAAGAAAAGTAATAGAATTAGACAATTCATGGCGTCAAGAAAACTGTCCTGTATATTTGAAACGCGGCATGTTTGCCGGAAAAGTAATAGAATTAGACATCTCACGGTGTCAAGAAAACTGTCCTGTATGTTGTAAATTTGTACCGGAAACATAATAGACTTTGACATTTATGGTACATCAGTGTTTAGACATTTCATGGTCAAGAAAACTGTCCTGTATGGTGTAAACGTGGAATTTTTTTCCGGAAAAGTAATAGAATTAGAGATTTCATGAGGCCAAGAAAACTGTCCTGTATGTTGTAAACGTGGAAAATGTGTCGAAAACAGAGTTTGACGTACAAGACTTTCCGTACCTCCTTCATGAGTCAGATCCTAGCGGCAGTTTCAACAGAAGGGAGTTTCCTAAGTTGACCCCAATCCCTCAGTGGAGGGGTGGTGCTGCTGGGGTTTCCTCCTCGCTCGCTACCTGCCAGGTGGGCCTTCCTTCCTTCCTTCTCAATCCATGAAATCCACGGAAGATGGAAAATTCTATTCACTTTTTAGTGTATTTTCACTCCACTATATTGAACTCTCACTCTTTTATGTATTCTAAAGATTTTGATGCCTTCATTTCACGTGAATCGAATAATCGAAAGTTGCTTATCCTTTCTGCATGAGCAAATACAGTCCATCTTCACAATATCTAGCCATATCACAGCACCTCTTCTAACCTTTACCATTGTTGTTAGCAACTTTTTCTATCTTACTTTCATGGCATATCTCTTCAAAGTTTCATTTCACTTACCTTTTACATTCTAAAAATTATAAATTACCCAGCTTAACCCGGATTCTTCTTGAAGTGAAGGCTTGTCCAATCATAATAATGATAGTAATAGTTAAGGCAGAGAGAGAGAGATTAATTATATTATTTTCTGTGACATCGGATTGTCAGAATTGTTTTAAATTGAATACTACAAAAAACTTTCGTTAAAGTAATTTCAATTCTTGATATTGATGTATTAAAGTGGATATGGTTGTCTGACGTTTCTTTACAGAAACTGAATATATCAACCTCTCTATCTCTCTTTTTATCTCTGTAAATAAATACAGTAGAATCGCCCATTAGCGATCCGTCTGATAAAATGTATTTTATAAAATAAAAATTGATTTATTTGACTCCTAAACTAAAATTTACGAAGAGACCACCTCCTGGGACTTGATCTGACCTACAAACCAGCCTACAATAAGATACCATCTCCTGGAGAAACCAGGAGTAACAATGTCATTAGATGATCTCTTATGGGAGGTTCTACAGTGAATGAATCCGTCAAAATATCTTATTCATTCTTCAATAAAAGAATTCCATGTATTAAAATAAAGATGAAAACATCAGGCTTCCAGGAATAAGTTTCTTTTAAACATTTTAATTCAAATCTTTAGATTTCGAGCATGAAAACCTTTTTACAAGAGAAACACAATATAATAAGAAGGGTTTTTCATGCACGTAAGATAGAGATTTGAATTAAAGTTTTTAAAAGGAAACTTATCCTTGGAAGCCAGATGTTTTCACTTTAACATTTATTCTTCCTAAGGATAAAGAGAAAAACAATAGACACTCTATTCACTAGAGTGTATACATATATCAAGAAAGAGAGTCAGGCTTTGTTCTATGCAAATCTTTAAATTCGTCAGAAAACGAGACATTCTTCAATGATTAGATTCGTTATTTGAGATAAAAGAGGGAGAGAAAATATCCTTTCACTTTATATCCATTATTTTATCCTTAAGTATTATATTTCACAAGAGAGTGGAAAAACGTGGTATAGGGGTCACTATGATCGGATTGGTTTCCTATATACATATTGTGTATTCTAAGTGTACCATATATATATATATATAAACATATAGTATATCGCATTCCATGCAAATCATGCCCTGCAACCTTCATAGGAGAAACTGGTAAAACTCTGAAAGAATAAGTAAACCAACACAAAACAGCTTTTAAACACCATAGCCATAATGTTGTTATGACACTTCTACCATTATTACTTTACCCCATTTACATATGCTACATGCTATTGTATTTATTGAATTGTGAATTTGCTGTAAATATTTACAAATGTAAAAAAGCAGTTCGAATTTGTACTTTCAAGGTTCCATAGTTATTTCTGGTTTCTTGCTGGTGGGGTTAGACTTGGGCAAGAAAATAGAGGCCATTGAAGTAATTTGTCTTTTTTTTTTCCTACTACCTCAATGAGGTTTTTTGGACCCTCAGGCAGTTTCTGGTCGCACAAAACGACCGTTCGTATCCCTCTCTCCCCCACACCTACACCCACAAATACCCCTATTTCTAGCATAGAAATCATTATTTAAAAAATAATTTAGCATCATTAGTCATTCTTGAGTTATTTATTTCTCGACTCTTCAGAGTCTTACTGTCACTTATCTCAAAAGAGTGAGTTTTTGAATTCTCTAACACCTCAAGTTCTAATCACATCAGAATTAGAGGTAAATATAAGTAGAAGCTGGGAGGATTCACGACTGATAAGTCAAGCCTCACTAATATGTGTTTTCATCACAGTAAGGACAGTAGAAGTTTGCATTGTTGTTGTATATATATATTAATTAATTGTTCCACAGAGTGTGTGTAAACTCACAGGTAAATAGGCGCAGAAACAGAAAAAAGTTCCTTTGTTCAAAATTGGTTTCCCTTTTATATTTTGTTCTCTCTCTTGTAAATCAATAAATATGATGTTTAATTATTAATTCTTGGAATCAGTTTCATAAAAAATTCTAAGCAAAGTCAACAATCGTATATAAAAGAAACATCCGTGCTTATATCCTTTCATTTTATGTGTATAGATGACGCGTTATTGCTTTGTATTAATAAGCAGAAGCTCTTGAATTCAAGAACTCAGTTCTCCAAGGAAGATGAAAGTGAATCGATTAAACATCTGGAGATAGACAACTCAAGAACAGTTAATGTTGTATATCTATATCCTTTTTTAAAATCAACTCCTTCCTGTTGGAATATTACAGAGTAACAATGGCTATAGATGAGACTGAGTTTGAAAAGGAACTTGTATGTATATAATGTTTTAGTATTGCTTTTGTTGTTTTCATGTAAAACATATACCAAGATTTGTTTCATATAATTGCTATTAATAATAAATAATATGCAATGTTAAATTGGTTAGGGATTCATCCTTCTAATTTACTTTAATTAAATAACACTTCCAACCAACAAATGAATACAAACATTATTTAATTCTTTCACACACACACTGGAGTTTTAATCCAATTTTAACACTTCAACTCTATATGAAATAAATATCCTTTCTTATATATTTAAAGAAAATATATGTTTGTAAAACGACATTTGAAAATTATCCCGCATGTGTTTCTTTTAAACGAAAAATCTAAATTTATTTTTAAGACGAAATAACGATTATTTCTAACCTAATTATTTCTCATTAAAAATAAATTTAGATTTTTCAATTAAAAGAAACACACACACACACATGCGGGATAATTTTCAAATGTCGTTTTACAATCATAAGCCGCATTATATTGTATTATAAAATACATGTTTATTTCTCTGATTATACAGATTATTCCCATTATACTAAAATACTTTTCTCACAAGTTTGAATGTTTCAGGTGGGGTCAGCTGACATTATGAACCAATCATTGTTCAACCAGGAGGTATGTATCGACTTTAGTAAAATTACACTTGAAAACATTACTTTTATTTATTTTGCCTAAAATATTTAAGTTTTTTTTATCTAAGTTTATAATACACAATATTCGGGAACATTTTGCATACAAAGAGAATCCAGAAAAAGGTGCGAGTTCTCATCAGTGAGGTATCTAGGAAAAAAGACAATTCTAAGACAGTATGAAAAATTTAGAAATTCAAATTCTTTTTCTGAGTTAAGTGACCTCACAAATAATAATAGCGATAATAAGTTGATTAATGATAAAATTATTATCACTCTATAAAATTAAGTATAGTTCATCACAATCTAATAAGACCAAAAATCCAAATAAATAAATAGTGTGTGATGTTTCGGTAACAGCGTTGTTGTTGAAATGTCGGACAATATTTATTTGTTTGAATTAGGTCTTATTACCTTGTGTTTATAATCTATAATCCAAATTGTGTCTTATCATAGGTCATTAGAATATACCAATCAAGATAAATATAATAAGTTCCTTTATTAAGATAAAATGACAAAATTCCTAATGTTATCTCATCATCAGGCCAATTGTTTCACACAAATACCTACAATATATATAGAGGTTGTAAAACGACATTTGAAAATTATCCCGCATTTGTTTCTTTTGAATGAAAAATCGAAAATTATTTTAAAGAGAAATAAAGATTATTTCTAACATCAGGGATGAGGTATGAAAGGATGAATTGTGAAGAGTAATGATAAACGGAAACGAACCCACAGTGTTCCGCTTACCTGGAAGATGCCATGTCCACTAGGTTACCCTGGACATATATAGAGGTGTAGAAAGAAAATTTATAAATTTTGAAAGGTTATCTAAAATCTAAAATATAGTTTATTAGCGAGGGGCAGCTGTAAGTAAAAAATTCAAACAATTTAGGTACATCATTTTTCTTCATATCATGACAATTTCCTACTGCCTCCAAGACAATGAGAGAAAAATATTGGGGAAAAATTATCATTAGTGGTGAACCCTCCCAGTGGTGCTTCACCAGTTTACCTATCCTATAATATAGATGATTTCTTGATATAGAAAAGCTATTTGAGGAAATTATGGACATAGGATTTAAAACAAAAGGTGGAAGATAATAGAAATATATAATTAAAATAATTGACGAGCGCCAAACAGCGCGAAATGCGTTCGTGGATGTCTTTTCTTGATATATCAAGGAATTGGGTTGGCCAAATATCAGGGAATAGGTTAAATCAATGTTTAGTTGATTTCTGTTCCACTAGATGGCGCTCTGCCATCCAAAAAGCACATGTGCTCCTGGTCAGGATATGCTTTCTTTATTTTTAATATTATCTCTTTGATGTCTGTATACAGTATATGAGGATAGAGACCAAAACTTGGATGATGTCTGATCATTGATGTTGTTGTTATTGTATTAGATGTTGCTTACTATGAATCTGTCGATAGAAATATAAAATGTTGGTTAGGAGATATATTCCCCCAAATACACTCATGGACAAAACTTAAGGAAGTGGATAGTCTTTGATATCGGCTGTGGTCTGTTTTTTTTTTTTTTTTTTTTTTAGCGAGACAGAGGAAATTTTGTTCACACTTATTTATTTATTACCAGTTGCAAATAAGACATGCTATATTCAATCTGGATAATTGCGCGTGAAACTATTTACAATAATTCATATTGTAGTAGAGTAGGTAACAGAATTATCAAAAGGAAAATAAACATTCAAGAAAAAGAGCATTGAATAAACATATACATTAAACAAATAAACAACAACATAAGCAGATAGAAGAAACCACAAGGTAGTTATTTACAATATGTTAAGCAATGATGGAAGTTGATTTAATGAAGTAATCTGTAATAAGTTCACACTTGGTTATCTTGTGTGTCTTGAATAAAGGTAACTGTGTATCAAATATCTTTCATAGTTATTGTCTGAATCCCGATATACATTCTAGAAGGTACAGCTTCCTTAAGTTTTATCCATGAGTGTATATGGATAAAAATGCCTACAATAATTAAAAGATATTAATACGGCTAGTATTCAAATTCGAAAGAAATGGATAAAATCTTTAAAATTCTTCCATATACTATTAAGTCAATTCCATATTGAGATAGCGGTAGAAGAGTGGTATAAACCAACGATTTCTGATAGCCATGACCCCGGATTGAATCTCGTATTGGCCCCTTTTTTTTCCTGAAGAAAAAGTCGTTTCACAACCCATTCTGGTAAGAGTCCCCTCAGTGATTGCGAGTTAACTAAATGGGGCCCTGACATATTGGTAAGTATAAATGTCAAACAGCGCCTTATACATGTGTAGACATGTAGTGACCTTACAGTCACTAAATATTCATCATGATTATCATGGCCTTTACCACGTATGCATGGGATAATAAAAAAGAATCCATATTAAACTGATTGGCCTATGATTCGAATTACCTATAGCTAAAGATTAACTTCCCTCCCCTTTATTTCAATAGCATTCTGATTTCAACTCTTCTTTTCTTTTAAAGTTCTGTCACAACGGAAAGCGACATTGTTAGTCTTCACACTCAAATAGAAACGGAAGAACCTACTTTTTACGAGAGGAGGAATTGCAGGATATCATTTCTAAGAAGGAATAAAAGCTATGGGGGCGACGAGAATCTTTATTTGTGCGACATAATCTTGGCGAACTTTCGGACATAACGGCCTTCAACAGGCTGTAATACGAATAGCTAATAGAGACTCGTATTACAGCGTAATACGGACGTCTTTTCTTCTTCTTCTTTCTTATCTCCACACTGGGTGAAGTAGAATGCGTCTGCCTTTGTCATCAAGACTGGGAGCACTACTCAGTAGCAGGCCGACTTAGCTCCAAAAGAAATGGCCGCCTCTGACATGAGGAACAGATGCCATGTGCAGCTGCTCCTAACATGGAGTACAAACGGTGCTCATCCTGTATCTCTGGATTAGGAGCCCTTACAGGGTTCTATCAGCCGGGCCAGCTGAGCCTAGGTTTTTTAATGAGCTTGTTACTGCTCCCCCTCCTCCTTTTTCATCCGGGCTTGGGACCGGCAAAGGCGGAGTTAATACGGACGTCATAGTCCGGTAGTTCGCCAAGATTATATTGCTTAAATAAAGACTTTCGTTGCCATTAGCTTTTATTTCTTTTTGAAATCACTTGTTGTGTTTGAATATATAGATAACATATCAAACTAATTACTTTACTTCCCACTTTGGGGGGTCGGTGGAAGGCTGGTTAAACCGTTTGGTTTTCGACCACTACGACCCGGGTTCGATTCCCGCATTGGACACTTTTTTCTGTTTAAAAAAACGCTCCAATGGCCTCCGATTCTTGCAAAAGTCTAACCCCACCAGCGAGTGCAAGTAACCAAACGGGGCTCTGGCACATTTGTAAGTGCAAAGTCGAACTGCTTTTCACATGTGTAGACATATGGTGCGCTTACAGTAAAAAGCCATCGCTAACTACCCACCATGATTATCATGGCCTGTACCACATGTACTAGGAATAAGAAAAAAAAACCTTTACTTTGATATGTGACCGACTTAAAGAAGATTGTCATAATTGCAGTGAAAAGAATTTCCAAATAGAGCGACTGACTCCCCTTTATTTTGTTGATTTATTTAGATAACCCAGGTGCCTGGAGCCACATACAGAAGTCGTCAACTACCTGATTATCTTGGTTGGATTGGAATTGGATTGGATCGGATCGTTTGATTCGAAGAGCAGTAATACTAATTGACTCGAATTAACAAAAATATGGCTAAAAGTCATCTGTCATTATATAGTATACCTTTTATTTACACATGATGAATTAGCCTCTCTACCATCTCTATTATTTGAAATTTGAACTCTTTATGACGCATATGTTTCTTTATTAGATTAAACTGGTGAAACCACTGGGAGTATTCACCACTGATGATCCAGGCTCTCCCATAATTTTTATCATTGCAGTAAGAGCAGTTATAACATGCTTTGTATTTATTCATTTATGTAACATTTTAATTATTTTGATTTTTTTTTTTATAGTCGGCAACACTTTTTTTCTTTCTCTAATTTTGCATAAGTTTTGTTTATATATTATGGTTAATCCTTGTTGTAATGTAATTAAATATTAAAAGACAAAGTATTGTGTCTATCCCTTATTTCTAAATAGGAAACGTTAAAGCAGTAGAATGTTATTTTATTTTAAAGGAAACGTGTGGATCATAAATAGTTTAAATTTGCAAATACCTTTGACTTTTGCCAATTTGACTGATAGAAATAAGAGATATGAAGAGAGTCCAATGGGCTAATGAAGAGAGAGAATGTCAAAGCCCTCAGCATTCCAGCGACGGCTGCAGAACAATGACACAGCTCCACTTCTCCTGCCGCACGGGCTAATGACCCACTGACTCACGGGAACCTGTCCGCTGCCAGGGGAATGCCCTGACTTCTTCCTGACTGAACGCTCGGTCCCTTACACCTTTCGGCTCTAACATACCTTAGTACCATTCTGGTCTTGAAATTGTCAAGACACCTCAGTCTATCCAGAACGCTCGGTCCCTTACACCTTTCGGCTCTAACATACCTTAGTACCATTCTGGTCTTGAAATTGTCAATACACCTCAGTCTACCCAGAACGCTCGGTCCCTTACACCTTTCGGCTCTAACATACCTTAGTACCATTCTGGTCTTGAAATTGTCAATACACCTCAGTCTACCCAGAACGCTCGGTCCCTTACACCTTTCGGCTCTAACATACCTTAGTACCATTCTGGTCTTGAAATTGTCAATACACCTCAGTCTACCCAGAACGCTCGGTCCCTTACACCTTTCGGCTCTAACATACCTTAGTACCATTCTGGTCTTGAAATTGTCAATACATCTCGGTCTACCCAGAACGCTCGGTCCCTTACACCTTTCGGCTCTAACATACCTTAGTACCATTCTGGTCTTGAAATTGTCAATACATCTCGGTCTACCCAGAACGCTCGGTCCCTTACACCTTTCGGCTCTAACATACCTTAGTACCATTCTGGTCTTGAAATTGTCAATACATCTCGGTCTACCCAGAACGCTCGGTCCCTTACACCTTTCGGCTCTAACATACCTTAGTACCATTCTGGTCTTGAAATTGTCAATACATCTCGGTCTACCCAGAACGCTTGGTCCCTTACACCTTTCGGCTCTAACATACCTTAGTACCATTCTGGTCTTGAAATTGTCAATACACCTCAGTCTACCCAGAACGCTCGGTCCCTTACACCTTTCGGGTCTAACACAAGATACCTTAGTACCATTCTGGTCTTGAAATTGTCAATACACCTCAGTCTACCCAGAACGCTCGGTCCCTTACACCTTTCGGGTCTAACACAAGATACCTTAGTACCATTCTGGTCTTGAAATTGTCAATACACCTCAGTCTACCCAGAACGCTCGGTCCCTTACACCTTTCGGGTCTAACACAAGATACCTTAGTACCATTCTGGTCTTGAAATTGTCAATACACCTCAGTCTACCCAGAACGCTCGGTCCCTTACACCTTTCGGGTCTAACACAAGATACCTTAGTACCATTCTGGTCTTGAAATTGTCAATGCACCTCAGTCTACCCATAATATTAACTCTATCCGTCCATAGTGGCCATTCAGCCCTTCAAGCGGAATTTGAAACAACTGCAACAAACAACAACAAAAATCTTTATTAAGTCCTTTCAGTCTTATACAGATTCTTCAAGTAGAAATGTAGGGTATATGCAGAAGTAACAGTAATAATACCAGTAATAACATTGTATTTATTATTGTTTTAAAGCTAATTACATGAAGGTAATATGAAATTTATATACAGGAAAACTCTTAATTAAGACACAATAAAGCTAATAAACAGATTAAGCTGTGTAAATTGGTGGAAAGAAATTTCTTATATCTGGATTTACCCTGGAGTCTCTACGAGTGAAAAGTATTGTTGTTGTTGTCGTGTCCAATGAAGAGCCTCAGATGTCTCCATACATCTCTATCACAGCAGCAGCAATGTCCACTATCTTGGGTGTGTAAAGCTGCTATTCTGGATCCATGTCAATTTTCTGCAAGGCTGCGGCCATTGCTGGGCATGAGAATATGTGAGTAGGTGTTGTAGGTTGTATTGTAAACAATTATTATTGTTTATAACAGCCCGTAACGCGTATGTTTTGACTTTCCCATATTCACATTGAAACAATCATTATAAAGTAGTCTCGTATATTTCTATATCAAGATTCAAGTTAATATTCATTCTGCGAAAAAAAAATGTCAATGAGCACCTTGTAACATACAGTCATATGGTAAAAAGGTGTATTTTTAATCATTTACTGTCCGAGTTTCTTCTTTTTCATTGATTTTTTCCACTTTTTCTTTACAAATAATGTCATATGGAAAGTTTCCATATGAATTATATAGTACACACACATAAGCTTATCTTATATAAGTACATTTATATTGGTAAGCCAATATTTCGGCCAGGCCATTCGCCATCTATTTCAGAAACAATCCATCTTCTATAACTGGTCCACCATATACACTCATGGACAAAACTTAAGAAAGTGGAACCTCTTTGTTGTCATCAGTCGTCTTTTTTTTTTTTTAAGGAGACGGAGGCAATTTTGTTCACACTTGGTTATCTTTTGTGTCTTCAATAAAGGTCACTATGTATCACATAACTTTCAGAGTTATCATCTGAATCCCGATATTCATGGTAAAAGGTACAACTTCCTTAAGTTTTGTCCATAAGTTTGAACAACTATAGTGAATGACAGACAATTTATAATAATAAATAATAAAAACTTTATTTTTCAAAAAAGTTACAAGTTTTTCTCTAAAAAAGTGTAACGAATGGTTAGTCTATTTACATATTTTATTTACAACTTCTGAATAATAACAGTTAAAGTAAACAAAGATATTTACATTTGTTATCTTGACTCCTGGTGACCATATGGTCACCATATGGAAGACCATATGGTCTTCTAATGTCCAGCAGTCTTTCTATGGCCTCTCCTAGTGGCTCCTCGATAAGATGGTCCCCTGGCCTTGATCCATTCTTGTCTGTCAGGTCTCGTGTCATCTGCTCTAGGTCGTTCTCCTGGATCTCTTCTATCGTCGTCGTATCCCTATGCTCCATGATAATCTCCGGTGTTCCACCTTCCTCATCTTCACCTGACAGCTTCCTACATCGTTCCATCAATCTATCCATGACTTCCATTTCTTTATTTTTCTGTAACCTATCGTGAAGTTCATTCTTCTTTTCTGTTGAGATAATTTCCATAGACTTTTTTAGCACCAAGGATTGAATATATGTGAAGTCCCTTTTTCTTATGTTTATTTCCTTTCTATATTGTTTGTTATATTTTGTTACTATTCCATCCCATGTTAAGACTATCGGCACTATTTTTACGGGCATTTTTTTTTCTGTTTATAATAATAATAATAATAATAATAATAATAAAAGGCTTGGTACTCAGAGGGCGGTCTAAGTTCTAAATAAAATTTTAAAAAGAGAAAGTCGGCGATGTCAGTAAAGAAGTCTGGGGTTGGTTCTCCCGGTCAGTCCCCCCGGCATCTCCATCAATTAATTCCGCCCACCCAGATGTTCCCCAAGATTCTACTTTACTACCGCCGGGAGAACTCTCTTGTCAAAGGGACGTGAAAAATACCTTTCTTTCACACAATAAATCTTCACAATATATTTTAACTCTCTTTTACGAATTCAGTAGCACTCCAATCACCTTCAAGGACTAGAGAGAGTTCTCGGATAAGAGATTAATTTGAATAAATCGCCGATAAGAGATTAATTTGAATAAATCGCCGTTGCGTGCACACAGGTAGCTGTTCCATGGATTTTAAACATTTTGGCGGCTCTTTTTAAAATGTTTTTCTTTCTAAAATTATCGTAATATCTTCATAAAGAGAATAATTTTCAGATAAAGGAGACGCATCTTGGATCTCTACAGAATTATTTCAATATTTCGACAGACAACAAAATCATATCAATCAAGAGAAATAATTCTACAGTTGACAAGAAAGACAATTGACAATTCAAAAATGATTTATATTGACACCTTGTTAATATATTATCAAAGTTCACACTAATCAATATATGATAATGAGTAATTTCCAATGATAACAATGATAAAAATAATTAAATATGTGTGTGCAATATATTTATAACTTTTCAATAAAATTCACTTTCCATTTTTGAGAACTTTTTCGACACGTAAAATAGTTTTATCAGTGAGAAAAGTAATTAAATACAATAAATTTTGATATAAAAACATTTTTAATTCCTAAATATATACACATATTATATATTAATATTATTGATAAAACATTTGTTTAAAAAAATGGATTTTCAAGAATCAGCACGTTCTTAAACTTCTGAATCAATTTCAACCTCACAGTTCCGCTCTACATAGCTAGGGCACTCACGTGAGAAATTCTGGAAATTGTCAAATTGTATTGTTTTTATGTTTTCCTTGATTTTTTTATTGTTATTTTCTCTTATATAAACAAAAAAAACCTATGAAATATCGCTTCACTCGACTAAATATCATTATAAATACACCGATATTTTTTTTATCCAATACAGAGAGATACAAACATGGTACCAATATCTACATTCTCCCGATGTTACAATTCAAACAATCCTGGCCGCAATGTTAGTTATATGTATAAGTGCATTCATGTATAATGCATTCATTAGTTGTTGTTGTCGTGTCCGATGAAGAGCCTCAGATGTCTCCATGCATCTCTATCACAGCAGCAGCAATGTCCACTATCTTGGGTGTGTAAAGCTGCTGCTCTGGGTCCATGTCAATTTTCTGCAAGGCTGTGGCCATTGCTGGGCATGAGAATATGTGGGTAGGTGTTAGTTCCACACCAGGACAGTTGTTGCATGTCCTATAGGTTCTTGTGCCATCTGGATGTATTGTCATTCCTTTATAGTGTTTTGTTCTAAGTCTTGTTATAGTTTTGTCATTCAATAGTGAGATTATATTTATGCAAATTTGCATATATATATTTTTTTTAATAAAAAGGCATATATTTAATCAAAATATCATTTATTTTACCAATAATATTTATATACTAATGATATTTTGATCCAATATATGCCTTTTATTTAAAGATTTATATTTATGGATTGCTCTATTTTCAATATATGTATATATATATAAAGACCGCTGGTCTTAATAAAGCTTTGTGTGTGTGTATATATATATGTGGTTAAACAAGGTTTTCATCTAAATACACGACGCTTATCCTTTTGTTTACCTATCATGTATCGTAGATTTATTGGAAAATAAAAATTTAAAAGCAGTACTAATATGGAATGTAATCGCCCCTGACATCTATAAATCGATATTCAACCAAAATACGTACAACAACTAGATTCTTTCATTTAATTTACTTCACATAAAATGTAAGTTATATACATATTTTCCCCCTCTATTGACAAATCAATATATATGTGTGTAATCTATATATAACTTTTCAATAAATTTCTAGAATTTTTTTTTTTAAACATATATCTTTATTTTATAAAAGACATAGATTAGATCAAAATATCATTTATATCACCAATATATGCCTTTTTCGATCCAATATATGCCTTTTTAATTAAAGATTTATTTATGGATTGCTCTATTTTCAAAACATATATATTTATTTTTAGTCAAATTTATTTACGCCCTTTTATATAATTATATTATATTATATTACGCCCTTTATATTAAAAATAAAAATGGCATATTATCCTGCCAGGAGCACATGTGCTTTACAGAAGGCAGAGCGCCATCATTTATTTTTCTATTATTTTTTCCACATATCTTTATATATATTATTGTGGTTTTTTCTTCATCTATACTGTACGCACCAAAGTAGTTTATTATATCTCGGCTATTCCAAATGTGAGAACTCTACAGGCGGTAATTCGACCAGCCCGCCCTAGACATCAGCTGACCCACGGGGGGTAAACGTGAGGTGGGATGGAGGGATAAAGCTATTTAATTGGTGGTGGCAGGTTATTTACCTCAACGTCCGCCTGGCAGTTTCTTTACCCCTCTCTCTCTCACTCTCTTTCTCCCCCCCCCCCTTTTTTTTTTTTTTAAATCTGTATTCAAATTCGAAACTATTATAAACGCGTATGATTCTTTTTAAAAATAAAGAATATCTACTGCCCTTACTGCAATGGAAAAATTAATGGGAGGGCATTAATCTGTATTTAACCTTATATAATCTTATATGGACATTGTAATAAATCAGTTTCAATCTTAATTCAGATGTCCCTTCAGAGGGGGATCGTGTCTGATGTAAATATTTATACATTTATATATATTATTTTCTCTTATAACTCTATATTATATATATATTTTATTTTATTTGGTACAATATAATTTTATATGGACGATTAATAAAGATAGTTTCAATCTCAATCTCTCTCTCTTCTAACATCTATCTTATATATCTACTTCTTCCTGAATACTATGATAACATTAGTACACAACATCATACTATATCTATGTTCTTTCTTTTATATTTCTCCTAAAAATAAGAACCTTGTTTTAATTTTAGTCCTCTTTATTATTAAACTTATAGAGATATATCTACTCCTTTTGTTTAAAGCCTTTTTTCCATACCTATATATCTTAGTTATCTATATATATTCCCATTATTTTTATAGAATTATTTTCCATACCTATTTTTTCATTGTTGCCTAATTGTCGCAATTCTAAATGGTATAAATGTAATAATTTTTTTTGTTAAAATTGGGGAATTTTAATATTTTAACATTATATATAATATAGATAGAGATAAATTTTTCCGGGACGAAATTGATCTATAAAAACATAGGGCGCCTCTCCCGTCAAAATAAACGTCGAAACTATACGCCATCTATTGACCGTCGCCGACTTATTAAAGTCAAGTAAATGCTATGTGAATCCAGGTAGTGGAGCCAGCTTGTGTTCCCTACGGCAAAATCAAGCGACCCTAATAATGAACAACGCTAGTGAAGAAGGTAGATTGAGGAAATCAGGTACTGTGAGTCCGTATCGTAAAGCCGAGCACATGTTGATGTGAATCGCCGTAATGAAGACAAAAAAATGCTACTTTTAAATAAAATAAATGAAATCGGAGAAAGGTGTTGATAATCACTATTTTAAAGCCAAGGAAAGCTCTTGATAATCACAATGGTAAAACCAAGGAAAGGTCTTGATAATCACAATGGTAAAACCAAGGAAAGGTCTTGATATTCACAATGGTAAAACCAAAGGTCTTGATAATCACAATGGTAAAACCAAGGAAAGGTCTTGATATTCACAATGGTAAAACCAAAGGTCTTGATAATCACAATGGTAAAACCAAGGAAAGGTCTTGATAATCACAATGGTAAAACCAAGGAAAGGTCTTGATTTCACAATGGTAAAACCAAAGGTCTTGATAATCACAATGGTAAAACCAAGGAAAGGTCTTGATAATCACAATGGTAAAACCAAAGAAAGGTCTTGATAATCACAATGGTAAAGCCAAAGAAAGGTCTTGATAATCACAACGGTAAAGCCAAATGTCTTGATAATCACAATGGTAAAGCCAAAGGTCTTGATAATCACAATGGTAAAGCCAAAGAAAGGTCTTGATAATCACAATGGTAAAGCCAAAGAAAGGTCTTGATAATCACAACGGTAAAGCCAAATGTCTTGATAATCACAATGGTAAAGCCAAAGGTCTTGATAATCACAATGGTAAAGCCAAAGAAAGGTCTTGATAATCACAATGGTAAAGCCAAAGGTCTTGATAATCACAATGGTAAAGCCAAGAAAAATTCTTGGTAATCACATCGCAAATTTTTTATCAACCACAATAGGGAATCCAATTAACGTGTGTGCTTAGAGGCTGCAATTAATGAGGTCAGAGAGATAGATTACCTTGCAAACAAATTAATGAACTAAACAAATGTCTTGCGAACCAAATTAACGAAGCCAGGCAGATGTAACCAAATGTCACGCCCTGTTTTCCTCGCCAGGAACTTTACCCATCATTACCGCTCCAATATAATGATCGGCCTAATTATCCTTTTCATGGGAAATACAAAGCTCAGAACTTGATGGGATGATAGCCCGCATTCTTTGGCAACCTCTCACTGGAAATAGAGGGAATTGTACGGTGTTAAATCATGCTAAACGTGAAGCTGTTTTCTTTTTTTCTTAAGGCTCTGGCGAAAACTTGTCTTAAGGACAATAGTAAAATTCTCTTCATTCTTTTCAGCTATTTCTTAGTTGTTCTATTTAGTAATCTGACCACACAACCATTCCTTAACATGTCTATTATTTGTATTCTTTGATATACGAATATATATTCTAGTAGCGTTTACTTACTACGTAATTCTCTTTCTATTCAATTTTATTTTCCATTCTCTAATCCTTGCCAACAAATATATTGCTGATCTTCTAAAAGATGACTCAAGTATTTATCTATATAAATTCGTTTTTTTATCGTTTTAATCAAATAATAATTTTCAGCTCAACTTTATAAACAAATTGGTCGAAAAATCTGCAATAATTCCTGTATAAATTAAAATTCACACGATCTCCAAAAATTTGGCATTTATTTCAAACAATCCTAATACCTTATATATGTAATTTATTAATGTCTAGAATATTGTAGGTTTTCACAAATCAATAAAATGATCCTATGTGTCAAAACTAAAGCGAGAGAAAATATACCAGGTTTCCGGGGATGTTTACATTGACTATAGGTATTCTTTATATTTTAGTTTAAGGTGTTTGTGATAGAGTTACAATATGTTCAAAGATATGCCTAATTATGCGTTTAAAAAAGTCATCTAAGGAAGTTTTTAAGGGGATATTAATTTCCAAAAGGTAAAAAGAAGGTAAAAGGTATCTGCTATAGAAGTGATCACTTCAAATTAAAAAAAAAAAACATATCAACTCTACTCTGAGTATTTTGTTTCTTAGAGTGTGCCGTTTGTGCTTCTAATATCAGCCAATATGCAAATAACCTGGCTTCGCCCGGCTTCTATCTGAATGAATTCTTGACCAATCAATATTGTTATAATAAAAAGCTATTTTATTATTAAAACTATAATAGTATTAGAGTCGTTCTGCTACTTGTAATGAAGATGAGTCTATTAATATACAACAACAAAAAGCTTTATTAAGACCTTTTAGTCTTATACAGATTCTCCAAACAAAAAAATAATAAAAAATAAATAAATATATATAGGGTTTTGAAAATAGAGCAATCCATAAATAAATATTTAATTAAAAAGGCATATATTGGATCAAAAAAATCATTTACTTTACCAATATATGCCTTTTTAATTAAAAAAAATATATAGGGTACATATAGGAATAATAATAATAGTATACCAGAGTTATAAGCAATGTTATTATTAGTTTATTAATATATCAATAACATTTTCCGACCTGGAATATGCTATGTCATCACACTAATACACGTTGAAACTATGATCTTTATTCCAACCTGTCGTAATATACAGAGAGTCAAAATTTTATTCGGGTAATTTGAATAATTAGGAAATATATATATAAATGGGTCGGCCAAATATCACGGAGCAAGTTAAATAAACGTTTAGTTTATTTTTGTTCAACTAGATGGCACTCTGTCATCTAAAAAAAGCACATGTGCTTTTGGTTAGGATAGGCCTTCATTATTTTTAATATACAGAAAAAAAAACGAAATATGCAAATTAAATTATTATAAAATGTATTTGCATATATAGAGATAAAAACTATGACAATGATACATATCTACACTATTCTTTTCAGACCTATTTCTATATCATATCATATATTTATCTAGATAGATCAAGTATTATGGACACACATACCCAGTGACAAAAGTTACTTTGTACGGGTTAACACAAAAATGCAATAGACTAGGGCCTAAAGTAATAGTAACTAAATACACAAAAGCGTACACTCAAAAGTACAACAAAAAAAAAGAGATAAATAAACTTACAATTGGTTAGAGAATGCGAAGAGATCACCAGACACGGATAAAATACGAAGAGAACACTATAAGCGTCTCTACACAAAACTTTTAACCACACTGGCCCTCACGCATTCCCTTAAACCCCCTTTATATACAAAACATGGCCACATTCGTCCAATTAGAATGCTTGAGAGATCGGTTTACTTATCTGATAAAGACAACGTTCTTCGCACTAAAGAAATAGGATAAGATAAGCGTGCAAATATTTGTCAATATAATTTGACACCAGAACAAACCTTTCCTCTTTATTTACATATATAGATAATATAGATTCTTCCATGTTTTTACACTTTTATTTAATCAATATGGAATCAAGGATTTATTTTCTTATTTCCATTATTTCTCAAGCTTTCGTGCCAACATTCCATTCAACACAGAGATACTGAAGTACAACTTCACGCCCCTTCAGAATCTCCGTGTTGATGGCCATGTTAGCCCGAAATCTCGAAAAATAAAAGAAATAAGAAAAGAAACAAAACCTTAGATTCCTTATTGATTAAATAAAAATATATAGATATTGTTTTGAAAATAGATCAATCCATAAATAATTCTTTAATTAAAAAGACATATATTGAATCAAAATATCATTTATTTTACCAATATTTCAGTTGGCTGAACGTCAACCTTTATCAAGGTATTATAATATATTTAATGTGTGTTCAGACAACTGAAATATTGGTAAAATAAATGATATTTTGATCCAATATATGCCTTTTTAATTATAGATAATATATTTCAAAGAATAATTCACAGAACTTTGTAGAAATTCATAGAACAGAATTTCTACCTGGGAGAAGAGAGGGACTACATAATAATGTAGCAAAAAATCTGTCAAGTTTGGTAATTAAATTGATAGACTAATTAAGAGGAGATTGGCTTTTTTTGCCCCGATGTCTGAGAGGCTGGCGGTGGGGGGAGAATAACCTTTCTCTCCCAGGAAGCCGCTGGACGATGACTTATGCAAATCTGTTGTGCGACCACAGGGAGTGTCTCTCGTCTCTGTGGAGGGAATAGATAAGTACGTTGTGGAAAATCTTGGCGGTTTTCTTTTGATCGATTAAAGTCATCGATAAATTTCTTTTACACCGTTTTAATCGCTGGTTCTGTTGAAATAAAAAGAAGTTTCGAATAATACTAGTTTATCTAATAAATATTAATATTGAGAGTGTTTTCTAAATCTAATTTTAAAATAACGTTATATATATTCAATACCACAATCTTTTTTATATGAAAGAAATCTCTCTCAAGATATACTCTTTTGAACAAAAATTATTTTTCTCTAACAAGTGAATGTATCTTACGAATAAAGATATTTTTAGTTAATCAGCGTGAAAAATAGAAACGATAATAGAGATAAATTCTTTAAAATATTCTAATTTATACATTTTTCACATGGTGATTCACTTATTTTACTGCCTTAAGATAGTTTTGCTTTAAAAATCCTTGGAAATTGATTCAAACGAGCGAGATTGAACCTACGCCTAACCCAATTCAACTCCTACGGACTTTTTTTTAAACATTACAATATAAAAAACGTTTACTTATCTATGAAGAAGGCTGGATTTTCCAGTTGTAGAAACGTTTTTTTTTTATTAAAACGGCTCTGAAATTCTTCTTAAACTATGTTGATTGATTTCAAGGCGGTTGTAAATGTGAATGTTTTCTTTGAACTCTCCCTCTCTCTGTATAGGTGTGATTCGTGAACACAAATTCCCAGAATGACTCAGTAGACTGAAAATCCTTTTACATGGAATTTGCATGCTCAACTCCATATTTAAATATCTATTCACCCATATAGAATTGAGGTAACACCTCTATCTTCCTCGTTCATTCGGAAGCAAATATCCAATGGATTTTAGATTTCTATAATAATTCGATCGATTAATAGAACTAAATTCCTTTTTTTACTTGTTTTTTAAACAGATTGTAACAACAACAAAAAAGCATATAAACAAAAATTAATCCTAAAACCACCCCAAGCAACGAGGGTTCGCGTCCCGGTCGTGTCTTCCCTATTTTTAACCTATACATACCCATTGATGGAATCCTTTATAAAGATGCCTTTTAATGGATAACTCCTTCAAAATGCTATCATTTTTATGCAGATTTTTATCCAATTTTTTATACGGAAGAGAGAGTTCCTAGTATTATATTCTTAAATTTATACTTCAAATGTGTAATCGAAATAAGCTTCTGATATTAATATACGGAAAGGTGAAAATCTAAGAAAAAACAGTGATCTAATCACCAAGTAATATTATCACAGCTTTCACCACCACAGGATCTGCAAGAATTCCATGAATCAGTGAGTTTGTAAATCGAATATACTTCCCCGAGATATATTCCTATCAGGTCTGAAATCTATTTCCCAACTAAAAAGTTTGGAACATTGTCTTTGATTGATTACGTTTTTATCTGTTGTTCTTGTGATGAATGTCAGGGAAATAAAGTACATCAATGATATATATGCTACATACATTGTCATTTATATAAGGTAACTCCAGAAAATTCAAAGAAGTCTTTGAAATGCCATTGTTTACATATACAAAAACAACAAAAATCTTTATTAAGACCTTTCAGTCTTATACAGATTCTCCGAGTAGAAATGTAGGGTACATGTGGGGGTCATTGTTTACATATGTTGTATCTAATGTTGGTAATGCCCTAGATTGTTGTGCTCTTTTGTTATATATATAATTATTGTTATATTCAATTTTCTCTAGGATTTTTAATTTAAATTAAAACTATTTATTTAAAAAAATTGTTGTTGTGTTTTAATTTTTCAAAAAATAAATATTTTTTTCTTCACTTTTTATTGGTTTGATTAAAAGTCATCATAGTTCCGTCTTTACTACTCTTTCTATTTTATTTTATTTTTTTATTTTTTTATCGTGTGTTCCGTTTCTATGACGCGTAACTGATGAAACATCAGCGTCAACCTTATAGTAATGGATACAAATAACTACAATACAGCATAGTTTCCTCTTCAAAAAATGTTTTACCTGTAGAAGGATCGTTTAAAACCCGAAAGCTTGTAAACTTGTTAAAAGTGTAATAAAGAAACATATCCTCGGAGATTTATATTTGATTAACCTAATTGATACAGAGGATCATAATATTATTTTCATTACAAAAAGCTTGGTTAGAGATAGTTTTAAAGACAATTGGTATAGCACATATTTAAAAAGAATTCATTCAATTAGGGAGTTGGACAGGTTTAAACGCGGTTACAAAAATTACCATAGAAATGTTCCAATTAGCCCGATATTTCTCAATGCAGAAAATGCCTGTTGGCATGTATGGCAGCCTAGTGGGAACAAAGGGGTGTCAAAACTGCCCGACAAACTGGTCCTTATTAAGGTCACACTGGCGATCAGTTTTTATCCAAAATCCTTGGCTACCTCGGTGTTAGGCTCCATTACAGAGGGCGGACATCTCTACATTCTCTACTCTTTTCTTGGTTTTACTCTTTGTTGTATCAATTGATTTAAATCTCCTGGACATAGATGGGAATTTTTCCGAGAGGATATTGATCTAAAGAGACAAGGGTCGCCTCTCCCGTCAATAGATGGCGTCTAGTTTGACGTCTATTTTGACGAGAGAGGCGACCCTTGTCTCTTTAGATAAATTAAACAATACCACAGGTTTCTGGAGATGAGTTTCTTTTCATTTTATTAATGTAGTCTGATTAGCACAATTTGGGTTATAGAGTATAATACAACAACAACAACAACAAAAGCCTTTATTGAGGACCTCTCGTCCTATAAAGGATTCGCCAGTTTACAAAGTAATTGAAGAGAAGAGAACTAAGAATACAGAGAGAAACCTATATGTAGTAGGTATAGTATAGTATTTTCTACACTGTGACTATATACAACAGCAGCAACAACCCTTTTACTGGAATCAAAGTCCCATACAGGATTCGTCATTCTAGTCCTGACAAAGATTATTTACATATAATTATTTACATCAATTAGATTATGTATATAGCTTTCCCTTCTCTTATAGATTATAATACAAGAAAATAAGACCTAATCCAAATAATTTATTCCAAATTCAATCCAAATTATTTTTATACACACTAATTATTTGGATTAGGTCTTATTTTCTTGTATTAACGTAGTTTCTAAATTTCGCTAAGCTAAACATAGTTTAGCATCAGGCGACGTTTTATTCGTTCATTTCTGTTCTCCTGTAGAAGGAAAAGATGCCCGAAAGCTTGAGACTACGTTAATAAAATGAAAATGAACTGATTTACAGAAACCTGTGAAATTGTTTAATTTAACTCTTTGTTGTACAAGTTTTGTTGTATGTTTTTGTTGTATGTATTAGGCGTCGTCCTCATATTTTTATTGTATATCCATATAAATACCACTTCTTATTTCACCTTATTTTGATTTCGTGTTAAAAATGTAGTGAGAAAGTGAAATTATACTGGAATCAGGAAGTGATTTTACTTACTTATTTTCTTACTTACATATTGTTACTCCTAAATAACAAGGAGAGTTATCAGTACCTATTGATTGTAGCTACACTCATGAAGACTAAGGTTTGACTAATCAGTAGTGAACTTCTACTAGCGTTTTTGCCATTCTACCAGATTGCTATTTCGAATTGTAATGTTCATTCTTGAAACATTAAAAAGGCATGAAAATACATTTATATGGAAGAAGAATTTACAGGACATGTAACATTTGCCCTGATGTGGAACTAACAGCTAATACACGTATTCTCATGTCCAGCAATGGTCGCAGCCTTGCAGAAAATTTCCATTGACTCAGAACAGCAGCTTTACACACCCAAGATAGAGAACATTGTGACTGCTATGATAGATATGTATGGAGATATCTTTTCATTGTACACAACAACAACATTATTCATTCTGAAAATCTAGAGTCAGCATTTTTAGGTTTATTCTTGGTGTTTAATAGACCTATGGACGTAGACTTTTGCCATTACAGAAAATTGTTCATACATATTTAACTTCTATAAAGTCACCTCTTCCGTCAAAATAGACATCAAAGCTGGACGTCATCTATTGACCGTCGCCACAAATTAGCGGCCTCGCGTCGGTGACAAAGCCACAACACCAGCTTTGGCAAACTGAGAAGCATCCACCTAGAGACCATGGTTTCGGGCTAATGGCCATCATCAGCCTAGAGCGGACTTTATTGCATGAGATCTACAAGGGATCCAATGGAATCCTCACAATCTGCCAAAGAGATGTTTAGCTGGTAGAGTGGCTAGGCTAAATCTATGGCTAAAATATAGATGGAAATTTGGAGGAAATTGATCTATAAAGATAAAGGTCACCTCTCGAGTATTTCCGCTTAAAGGACAAGATAACAAAGACCTCTGTTTAGTCAACATAATATATATAAACATTGAGCGCCTTTTATATTCGGTTTGATCATTTGGATTATTCGGTCTCATCTATTGGGTTGATGCAAATATAATGGCCGATTTGTAGTGACAACTAGCAATAACTCGTTACAAGCAAGCTTTTATCAATCAAAATAAAAACCATTGGAATCGATACATCTTTGCCAACGAGAGCTGGTATATTCCAGTTTTATAAAAATCTGGAGTTCTGGAGCCAATGAATTCATTGAAGGCCCTTTCGGCATCACCTTGGTTTTTAAAGAATTTTTCACCCAGGAAGTTGTCGAGGTGCTTAAAAAAAGTGGTAGTCGGTAGGCGAGAGGTCGGGCGAGTATGGTGGGTGATCAAGAATTTCATAGCCCAACTCATTCAAATTTTGTCGTGTGATGCATGTGTCGCATACTAAGATTTATTACTTCTCTCGCTCTTTATTTTCGTCTTGTGAAAAAAAAAAAAAAAAAGAGAAGAGGTATTGGGGAGGGGTGCATTCCTTTATACACCTCTCTTGAAAGTGTCCAATGCATCCCAAAACACCTTTCTGGAAAGTACAGAAGCTTCAAAATGGGAGGGGTCCAATTATCACACTGAAGCCTACCTAAAGATGTAATTGCCTTAAATTACACCAAGAATTTTATTATGATGTATGGTATTCCATGATTTTAATATTCATTTCAACTTGGTTGGTCTGTTGAAATCCATCTTTTCTCTTACAATTTAGACTTTATTTACATACAAGAGTGTTTTAGTATGACGTATTGTTTCATGATTTTAATATTCATTTCAACTTGGTCTGTTGAAATCTACCTGTTGGCATGAAACAATATTTGCATACTCTGGCTACTGGAAACAACTGAATAATACATTATAAACAATCTTATTTACATATGTTTTCAGTTTGTCTTTTCCTGCTTCTCTAATGGATCTTACATAACAAGTATGCGTTTTTAAAAATCCATTTTGATTTCAGTGAAAATATTTCTGTTTAAATAATTTTTTTTTGAAATAATTATATAAATGAGTATGTAAGATTTAAATATAAATGCAAGTATTTTCCTCGAAATGTAAATATTTAAGGCGATGAAATTCATATTCGTGCAAACAAGGCAGTACCACTTCTTTTGAAAATCGCTAAAACAACTAATTTTGATCATTATTTATAGAAACGAGCAAATTTAGATCAGTGACCATAACAACACCATCGTTAGAAAATATAGCAAAAGTTTATAAAAATGGCTTGGACTAAGGTTCTTATGGTGTTTTGATTTTGTGACGTCCTACGGGGGTATACCTGAAGTCGTTAAAGTCTAATTAAATGGTCTTTTAGCTAGGGTAAAGTGGTAAACTAAAATCTATTTAACTTTGCGGAAAATTAATTTTTATCTACACACAAATATGTGATTTTTAACTTTGAAAAATAAACTTTTGAAAAATTTTAGGAAGAAAGTTTGACTAAGGCACCAGTTACATTTTCACTGACATTTGTAGTGCATGAATATTGGCATATACCAATAATATAGCCTTAGTCAATATCGCAATAACCAACATAATCAATGGCAACAACGACCTGTCAGTCTTATATGGGGGCCAGCTATGTAAAACATGGACATTGGTTGTGTCCAACTGACCAGAATAAGCAATGCCAAAAACTATTGTCAGCCTTATATGGGGTCTATCTATGTAAAACAGTAACATTGGTTGTGTCCAGCACTACTGAACAACATAATCAATGTTAACCAGTCAGCCTTATATAGGGTCTATCTATGTAAAACATGAGCATTGGTTGTATCCAGCACTACATGCCAACATAACCAATGTTAACCAGCCTTATATGGGGTCTAGCCATGTAAAACATGAGCATCGGTTGTGTCCAGCACTACTGAACGACATAATCAATGTCAACCAGCCTTATATGGAGTCTATCTATGTATAACATGAGCATCGGTTGTGTCCAGCACTACTGACCAACAGGATGAGTGCCAACAACTACCAGTCAGCCTCCTACGGGGGTAACAAGGAAGAATATGGAACTACCGACGAGAAAACTCCCCTCACTGATAGTCATTTCAAGTAAGTGGCAGCAACACCAGCAACCGGACCTGGTATGTGGGTCAAGGATGGCCCTGCCTTGCTTGCGTGTCCGCAGTCTGTCCACTCTGACATCGACACGTCGAGAGAGAGGACACATTGCAACCATTTCTCTATCAGAAATCTTTTAAATTGTACAGAGAAATATCAAATAAAATTGATAAAGCTTTAATAATAATGATATAACACAATTCGGATTATAGATTATAGCTACAAGAAAATAAGACCTAATTCTAATCTAAAACGTCACACACTATTAATTTATTTGGATTAGGTCTTATTTTCTTGTAGCTCTAATAATAGTTTTGAATTAAAATATATGGCAAGGAGACACGCTCTCTTTGGATTATTTAACTCTTCTACGTATGTGGGTCAAACATTCTTTACTCTTCTGTTTTCCCACACCTCGTATATACGAGTGTTTTATCCCAATGTTGAATATTTTCATTCAAAATATAGATACTCAACAACAACAAATAAAAGCTTTATTAAGACCTTTATATACAGATTCTCCGAGTAGAAGAGGGTATATACAGAAATAACAGTAATAATAACAATAATCAGCAATGTTATTTACAATGTATCAAATAGGGGGAAAGAAGAAAGAAAGGACTTGGCATAAACTTATATACAAGCAAGCAATCGAGAACAAGCAGTTCCTTTTATTTAAAAAAAAAAACAATAATTCCTAGATGCAGAAAGTGTCCTTTTTAAGAGACAGATGTCCTCTTATCATAAAGTAGCTAAATAGTAAACATGGACATTTTGGCACTAAAAATTGTCCTATGTAGAGAGGTGTCCTCTAGTGGGAGAGTCCTCTCATAGACTCAGTCCATGTCACAGTCCATACAGCTTTCCTGTATGGATATGAAGTTAGGACAATGACCAAAAACAAGAATTAGTAGTATTGACATAAATTCAGATTAGTGCAAGTGAAAAAATCAAGATAATCTAGAAAGTTCAAGTTCTTATTGCTTCAATTTCATTTATTTTTTAAAACGAAAGAAGGTGATCTTTAAGAGAATATTCTTGATCTATGTCATTACGAGATTCTTCCAATTTATTTCTTATTCTAAATTATGATTTGAATTCTTGTGAGTTAATAATGTCGTCTGAAGCAGAACTTGAATGACACTCAAATAAGATTTGACGGGTCAACACAGAATAATATTAAAAAAAAAAAAAAACAGTTTTGACCTAATTTTGTATGCTGCTTTATAGTCGAATTATTTAAAAATTGATGATTGCTTGCCATTTTAATGGATGGTATATCTTTCGAAATTTAAAGCCCTCTACACACCAGGATTAAAAGAACATATTAAATGTCCTCACATGAATTGGCTTTTTAAAAAACTCTCCATTTAAGCTTTTAATCATCCGCAAACGTGTCTGAATTGGCCCAATCAGGTGGCTTGGAAAATTGGTCTCTTATCAGAAAGAAGAAAAAATCTGACGGATAAATGACAGGCTTAAAATTTTCCCGTTTTAAAAATAATTTGACAAGTGTGAGGAAGATGATTGATGTTGTAAGTTCATCAGCGGCTCCCAGAGTTTTCCCAGTTTAGTTTACCAGGTAGCTGGTCATAACATTGTTTCTTGTATTTATAACCTAACGGTCCTGTACAAGTTTTACAACAACAAGCTTTATTAAGACCTTTTAGTCTTATACAGATTCTCCAAACAGAAATGTAGGATACATTCAGGAAAAAAGTAATAGTACCTTAATGGTAATATGAAATATATATAGAGAAAAAAATATATAAAGACAATCAAAATAATAAATAGATTAGTCTGGGTAAATTGGAAGAAGAGAAATTTATTATACATGAATTTACCACGGATTCACCGCGAATGAAGATAAAAAAGCAAAAGATAATCACAATCAATATTGAGATAATGAAATTTATACATTATAATTAAGACAATTGAGCTCATAAACAGATTTGAATGTACAAGTTTTACAGGGCTACGCAAGAAACACTGAGGAAAGAGAGCCGTATGTAAATAGATATATAAATGAATGATCATCTGTAAATAACTAATCTTTTCTAAGCGGTTATCACCTGGGTGAATCCTATGTCGGGCATAGGTCCTCAATAAAAGGCTTGTTGTTGTATTTTAACTTAGCCCTTATCCTTGCTTATTTTTGTTTCTATGCTTTGTTCTATTCTTTAGCATAGAGTTTTTTTTTTACATTCTTTGGAAACCTCGTTTAAACCAATACCAAATTTGATCGTTTTCAGTAATGTAAAAAATAAATTCTTTCTAACAAGTTTAACTGAATCCGTCATCTAATATGGTAAAGATATAGGCTGCCTGGCCGGCGGCATTCATAGTTCTTCAAATTGAAGATACTTCGGCCAGTAAACCTTTTTATTGTCTCGACGTTTCGACAACAATCTTTTGTCCTCGTCAGGAGCGAACAAAATTAAAACATTTGGCAAAGCGTTAAAAATTATTCTAAGGCTGCAAGAGCGTTCTCATGCGCTATTTCAATATATAGCGCGTGAGAACGCTCTTGTAGCCTTAGAATAATTTTTAACGCTTTTCCAAATGTTTTAATTTTGTTCGCTCCTGACGAGGACAAAAGATTTTTGTCGAGACAATAAAATAGATTTACTGGCAAAAGTGTCTTTAATTTGAAGAACGTCATCTAATAGTCGATGGGATTTATTTGAAGAAATTGTTTAAGAAAGACATGTCTGAGTTCTCGCTGTTTCCCCGGTTCTTCTGTTAGTTCCTGGTAATTTGTGTCAAAGTTCTCTTTCCTCTTTCCTGGTTCACTTTATATAACACGAGCCGTTAATAGAAATGTGAATAGATTAGTTAAATTATATATATGTTATATATGAAAAAATAGAGAAAAAAATATAAAAACGGCCAGGTGTTAATATTAGAAACAAAATTGACATTTCCTGACAGCTCACGTGATAATTTTAGATGGCAGAGTGCCATCTAGTGGAACAAAAATCAACTAAACGTTCATTTAGGGCTTTTTTCAAAGATATTTGGCCAACCCAATTTCTTGATAATTCAAGAAAATTTAACCACGTGCGCATTTCGGGCTGTTGGCCCTCGAAAGCATGGTGCAACCTGTACCTCTACAACAAATATTTGGTCCAAGAAGCTTCCTGATCAATCAAGAAATGGGTATTTATAGTCAAATTTGCGTAAATACGCTTTTCATGTGAAAAAAGATTTTTTTTAATAGAAATTATTTTTCTTATACTATCTATATATACGTAATTAGACTAATAAATCACGGATTAAGACTTAAGTCTTAATAAAGGCACCACCTACTGTCCTTTCAATTATGAAAAATATTGGGATGGGTTAGTTCATCAGTGGTGAACCTTCCCAGCGGTTCTGCCAGTTCAATCTACCATTTATTATTGTCTACATCTGCAGTCGTTTTGATAATCCTTCTTCTTTCTTAGCTCCACTCAATCATATTAGCGTATCAAGCTTTTAGAGCTTGAGACTTTTGATAGTGTCTGCTGGGGATGAGTAGAGTTCAACAATGAATGAGTCAATACAGTCAATAATGTGTTATTGTCATGATTGTTGTTTTAATAATGAATAGTGTAAATGAAGTTCTGGTTTTGTCCTCTAGGAATGAATCTTGGGACGTCTTTCTCAACACCCCGCCCAAGGAGGAAGATGAAGTCCTTAACTCCAGGACCATGGACTTGATCCTTCAAGTCCTCAAGCTGGTCGCCTACATTGTCACATTCACTGTTGTCATCGGTTCTGCTATCATAGCTAAAGGATCCTTCTTCTTCATGACTTCGCAACTCAAGCTCAACAAGTCGGCCGTCATCTGCCAGAAAGGACTAGGTAGGTTTATCACACAAGTCTTCTTTTCGTCCTTAACTTTCCATCTGTTTCTCCTCACCATAGGTTGGTGATTGGAAGTGTTGTCTCCTCAGAACTTCCTTTCTCTGAACACTGTTGTTGTTGTTATCATGTCCAATGAAGAGCCTTAGATGTTTCCATGCATATATATCACAGCAGTCGCAATGTTCTCTATCTTGGGTGTGTAAAGCTGCTGCTCTGGGTCCATGTCAATTTTCTGCAAGGCTGCGGCCATTGCTGGGCATGAGAATATGTGGGTAGGTGTTAGTTCCACACCAGGACAATTGCCGCATGCCCTGTAGGTTTTTGTGCCTTCTGGATGTTTTGTCATTCCTTTGTAGTGTTTTGTTCTGAGTTTTGTTATTGGTTTTGTAATTCTTCTATCTGAGAACACTCTTTTACTAAAATTGCCCATGAATTCCATTCTCAGGCTTCCTCTTCCTGATATTTATACTTCCATCAATACAGCAACAAAAAGCATTTATTAAGGACACTTGTCCCATACAGTATTCTCTCAGATGTATAAACAGAAGTAAACATATCAGTTATATACAGAAAGTGAAGATTAAACTTGACCTTTCTTCAAGTTGGATTCATCATTTATGTTGCGCCTATTGTCTGTGCTGTTTTACAGAATTTGCGAACATCTAAGGCATTAAGTTTTCTTTTTAATACTTTTGCAATTACAACATATGGCGACTTATTTTCATAACCAATCTTTTGACGGAGAATTTATACTTCCAGCAATACCCTTATCCACTCCAAGTGTCGGGCAAGATGCCTAATCATGCCGATTCTCCTCCACCTTAACCATCTCCATTTGACCATTTTCCTCTTCAATCATTTTTAGATATCTTAGGATGCTCTTTGGTGTTCTTTCATACTGTGGTATTAGCAAGACTATAATGTGGTGGCTTCAAAATCTCAGAATTGCAGCTGAAATCCCTTAAATTTGAGAGAGATGTGTGTGTGATAGGCATGGAAACTCTCTCTCTCTCTCTCTCTCTGTTAAATAATTTTTTCAATAAAATTGAACCTCCATACGACTACGAATTTTCAAAGTTAGATATTTTTTTTATGAAAATCATGAATTCATAATTAAACAGCATATGTTAGTCGTACCTATAATTTATAATCTAGTTTGATAAATCTTCCAAGTGATGCATCATAATTGTAAATCTGTGTACATCTTGGTAAAAAATAAAAATCTAAAAGGATTATTTAAATGTAAAAGTACTTAAAGGTAAACAACCTTTTAAACATGTTCTTATTCGGATTGAGATAGTCCTTTATATCATCACTTTCTTTGTTCATCTTAAAATTATTCTATAATTTCTAAATGTTTTATTATAGACCTAAAACATCTTATTAGATCCTAAAGATAGAGGCTGCCTGGCCGGCATTCCTATTTCTATGAAAAATAGACACTTCGCCCAGTTAGAGTTTTTTATTTTTCTCAACGTTTCGACAAAAATCTTTTGTCTTCATCAGGAGAAGTAAATAAAAATAAAGCATTTGGCAATTTTTAACGCCTTTCCAAATGCTTTATTTTTATTTACTTCTCCTGACGAAGACAAAATATTCTTGTCGAAACGAATTTTGAATTGCTAGCGGATATGTAAATTTTCAGTCTTTATGCCATTCTTGAAGATTAATGCTTTGAAGCGTTCTCTTGAGCACATGCTCTTCATATACTGGTTTGAATACACAGAATCCTTTATTAAGACATACAGTCTTTATACATGGAATTTGTAAATAAAAATAATAAAAAAATAAAACTAATCACATTTAATGATAATAAAGAAATTTATACATAGGAAAACTTAATTGAGACAATCATGCTCAATAAATAGTCTTGGTAAATCCGAGGAAAAGAAACTTCTCTTATTGCTTGTTTAAATAGTCCTAAACTAATTCTGGGACATTATGCACGTTAAGAATTTATGAATGCTTATTGTTAAAATCTTCTGATTGGTGTTTTAAACCTTTGAATAGATGTCGCGGACATGTTGTTTGAGATCCACAGATTAGTTGCTTTGGTAGGGACTTTGAGGCCATCCTCTGAAAAACAGTAGTTTGAGGTGATCTTGTGTTCTCTGCTGCAGCTCTGGACCGCGACAAGACCTACGAGGTTGTACTCCCCGAGACAGAGAAGGTTGTCTGGATATGGTGCATCTTCTTTACTCTGGTCATCCCGGAGTTCTTCACGCTCTTCCGCTCCTCGAGGATTTGCATCTTCAAGTCCTACCGCAAGCCTCTGCTGACCACCTTCATCACGGTACTGTCCCCTCATCTATCTCTGCTTGTAACACAGATTCCAAGAGATCAAGACTTGACACTCAATACCTTTATTAAGACACCTTTAGTTTTATATACAGATTCTCATGAGAGACAAAGAAAAGGAGTGAAAAAAAAAAAAGAAAAAGAAATTCGAATTTACAATTTCATATGAAAAATATATGTATGCATATAGAGCTATAATTAATTTGATACAATATTATATACATAATAGGTTATAGGTATTTTCTCCTGCTCGCCTTTTTCTATAAAGGTTCCCGTAAGTTTTGCACTCCTTTATATGACTGAGATGAGATAAGAAGACCCAGATTCCTGAATCTGAAGAAATCGCCAAATGTTTGGTACTAACTCCCTAAATAAACTCTAAGCAATTAATACACGCCCACAAATATTTTATCAATATATTTTATTTTCACACAAGTTTTTCTTGACAAATTTTTAAAAGTGTAGAGAAAGGAGAATTATGAGTATATTAGGACTTATACGGAGAGAGAATGGAGTGTGAAGCCTGGGGTCTAGTCAACAATCGCCTAATTTTTTTTAAAAACTTTGCAGCAGCTTTGTAGAAGGTGACAAAGAGTGAGGGGGTTTCCCTGGATTCCTCTCATCTCAAGGTTTAAAAAATGTTTCTAGATGCCGGCCTTGGCCGACACGAGAATGGCGTCATTATCCAGGGCTTACCCAAAGACCCAGTCCTGCAGGTCCGCTTGGAAGAAACTTGAAATATTTCAAAACTAAATACACTCATGGACAAAACTTTAAAAAGTGGAAAGTCTTTAATATCGCCTGTTGTCTGTTTTTTTTTTTTTTTTTAAGGAGACAGAGGCAATTTTTTTCACACTTATCTTCAATTAAGGTCATTATTATATTATACTAGCGGACGTACCCGGCTTCGCCCGAGGTTTTACCCGAGTAAAGGTTTGTCTAACGAACATTTGTTAAAACAATTCTCTATAAACTTATAAAAAAAAAGATATATTTTGATAATTTGAAACTCGTAAATTTGAATCTCTCGATAAAGTGAACATTTTTCCCCGGTCCCTGTGTGCCGTGTCATCCTGAATTTTCTTTCATAATTTTCTACATTACAAAATCATCGTTTTATCTAGTGAACATATTTTCCCGGTCCCTTGAAAAATACTCGATAAGTTGAATAAAATCATGGTCGTGAATCTCTCGATAAAGTGATTATTTTTTCCCGGTCCCTGTGTGCCGTGTCATCCTGAATTTTGTCTTTCCTAATTTTCTACATTACAAAATCATCGTTTTATCTACATATTTTCCCGGTCCCTTGAAAAATACTCGATAAGTTGAATAAAATCATGGTCGTTTATGGAAGATGGACGTAGTTCCCGGAGGTCACCCGCCCCCCGCTTGCGAGTTAAAGCTACAAATCTGCAAATAACTCTAAGGATATTTAAGATATTCAAGAAATTATTTTTCGTAAACCTTTCCGGGGATATTCCTAATAATATCCCAAATTTTCACGGCGATTGGATGTATGGTTTTTGAATCCATAGAGGACACACACACAGACACACAGACATTCAATTTTATATATATAGATTAGGATCATTAGCCACAAAACTGATTCAGGACAGGAATCACTGACACGAGAACTTCAATGTTTAGCACAGAAATTATCACGCATCTTTCTACAGAAGTCAGATAAAACCACAAGATCAGGAATCACTGACACCAGGATCCTAATGCCAAGCACAGCAATCATCAAACTTGTATTTAAAGAAAGCTAGCTAACGCCACAAAACCCATTCAGGTCAAGAATCACTGACGCAAGAATCTCAATGCCTAGCACAGCAATAATCACGTATGTATCTACAGAAGCCATCTAAAGTCACAAAACTGATTCAGGTCAGGAACTACTGACACAAGAATCTCAATGCTTAGCACAGAAATCATCAAACATGTATCTACATAACCAGCTAAAGCCACAAAACTTATTCAGGTCAGGAACCACCGACGCAAGAATCTCAATGCCAAGCGGAGCCTTTCACCCCATCGGTACCTACAGAAGCCAGCTATGAGGGCACAAGACTAATTTTAGGTCAGGAACTACTGACACAAAAATTTCAATACCTAGCACAGCAATCATTTAACATGTATCTACATGAGCCAACTAAAGCCACAAGACTGACAAGTCCAGAGCCACTGCACCAGAATCTCAATGCTAAGCACAGCCTCTCACCCCATCACTTCAACATCATCTACATGAGCCAACTAAAGCCACAAGATTGATTTAGGTCCGGAGCCACTGACATCAGAATCTCAATGCCTAGTGGAGCCTCTCACCCCATCGATACCTACAGAAGCCAGCTATAAAGCCACAAGACTAATTTTAGGTCAGGAACCATTGACACCAGGATCTCAATGCCTAGCACAGCAATCATAAAACTTGTATTTATAGAAGCCAACTAAAGCCACAAGACTGATTTAAGCCAGGAACCACTGACACGAGGATCTCAATACCTAGCACAGCAATCATCAAACATGTATCTACATAAGCCAACTAAAGCAACAAGACTGATTCAGGCCAGGAACAACTGACACCAGAATCTCAATGCCAAGGAGAGCCTCTCACCCCATCGGTACCTACAGAAGCCGGCTATAAAGCCACAAGACTCGGGCTGAGGTCAGATACCAGAAGTGCCGGCACGGGAAGGCCGACCGCTGACCTTGACGATACTCCGCCCATCCGCGGCTATCAACCTCTCACTTTCCGCATGACTTCTCTTTCTTGCTAATTATTTTCTGGGACTCCGCCGCTCGCAGATTGATGGGAGATCTCAGATAATGTGACAACCTTTTTTTATATAATTATCCATTATATAACATTTCCTTCTGTTACCTACTATCATTTTAGACACTTTTTTTTTTTGGTTCCAATTATCTAAACCAATATATAGTATTAATCCTTTATGAAATTTAGGCTATTTTTTTTTAACTGTATGCAAGGTAACAACTAAATTTTAATAAAATATCTGTGCGATTGCTGGTTATTTTCAGTGGTCCCTAAACTTTTTCACTTTTAAATTTCAGATAATTATCGGGGAAAAAACAAAAATAGGTTTTGCATTGTTGAAAGTTTTTAATTAAAAAGGCATATATTGAATCAAAATATAATTGTTGAAAGTATATTTTGAAATACTTTTTAGTAGATTTCAAAGGTTTTATAATCGAAGATTTTGGATTTTGATTTGACGAATCAAAAATTTAAATCTTAATTTTAATATCTTTGGTAAAATGACACTTGAATTAGAAAAATTATTTATTTTATAGATAATATCTACACAGAAATATTTTTTCTCATTATAATAAAACCAAGAAAAAAAAAAGGTTTTTGACAATATTTTGTTTTAAAATTCATCTGGGACTTTTTCGTTGGTTTTCTCGCGTGGTTTAAGCACGCAAGAAGCCCTGGATACATTTTTTTTGAAGTTTTGATATTAATTTTATGATGATGAGGACGTAAAGAAAATTGTCACAAGAGTGTCAATTAAATATAGTTTAGTAAATTAAAATTAATTGCCATCTATCGTTAAAATTTTACACAAATAAATTTACTGGCAATGCGCTTCTTTTAATAACTCATATCATTGCAGTAAGGTCTGTAGAGATAATAATTGATGATATTTAAAAGAAGCGCATTGCCAGTAAATTTATTTGTGTAAAAAATATAGTTTCCCTGCCGAAATCTTTTTTTTTCTCAGGAAATATAAATGCCGGCTATGCAATCTAGATATTTGGATAATACACACCTATGAAACATACGACAAATTTACATATCAAGACATACCACTTCGAAAGCGATATTCTGTTTAAATATATAATTTGCATATCTAATATGAATAATAATGAAAACATTATATTAAATCACCTAATCTTGTTATTCTTTTAATGGGGTTCAAAAATTTAATAGTCTAATTATACTTTTTTTTCATCTTTTTAATTAGATGTTGATTCAGTATACATAAAGTTATGCACACTTATGGAAAAAACTTAAGGAAGTTTCAGATTTTAAACATAAACCATTCCTTATTTGCTCATATAACGACGGGTTTCCCATATATGTAAATTAGAAAATTTTCTTTTAAAAAATTATAATAAAAATATATAACAATTATATATACACTGTAAATAGACAAAAGAATTGCTATAAATTATTAAATAAAAACAAACGATAGCAATGCGTCTCTTTTATACATAAAATTTTTAATACGCTAGCTTTCGGATCTTATCGATCCTTCAACAGGCCAAGCTGTAAATTGAGAGAAAGAATATATATAAATGTAAAATATTATTTATATACACCAACGAGAGAATAAAATATAGAGAATAGAGAATAAAATATAAAATAAAATAAATATAAACACATTTCACGAGTTCACGTTTTCTCGTGGCCAGGCTGCTGTTGTTTCATCTCTGTCCAAAGCTCAGTTTGTTTTCTTTTATAGTCAATTGGTCCTTTTATTCTAATGGCTGGGCTGTTTTTTGAATGAGTGGTACTGAGATGGTAGTTCTATACGCCTGTTGATACTGTTTAAATCTTGAGAGACGAAGGATTCTATTAATAATCTTTGATATTTGGATTTGATGTTGTGGTAATGACAGGTTGGGTCGGAAAGGTTAAAGGCATGGCCGGTTTTAGAGGTATGCTGAAAGATCAAAGATTTGGGATCTTTGTTTATTATATTTCTGTTGTGCTCGGAAATTCTGTTGTAAATGAAACGGCCAGTCTCACCCACATATTTATATTTATTATATATATATGTCATAATTTGTATATAATTAAATGCAACCCCGACCCACTATGTATGTACCATGTATGATTTTCAAAGACTTAATAAAGAACAAGGTAACTGGAGGGAAGCAAGTAGCATTAAGATATAGGAAGTAGACCTAAGGCTGGCACGACTATTCTGGGCACCCCTGTGTCAATATTGCAGGGGCAGAGACCGGACGTCTCTAGTGACCAGAAGTTATAAATGTTGAAGCTAACACCCAATATTTCCGGCAAAGACAGGACGTATCTAATATCCGTCGAAGCTATAAGCGTCAAGCCACCCAACACTTCCTGACGAAATCGGATATACCAGGCAGGGCACATCTTTCATCAAGGAGAGCCGCGGGCCAATCAGAAGATAGCTCCTTAAGTAGGTCAACCAATAGGAAAAGATCATGTGACATCTCTCGACCAATCATAGAGAAACGGAGTCTTGGTGTTAAATCGAAAGGCAAGGATGGTCAGTTAGGTTTTCGCTCTCATAGGAACAACACCTGCAGTAGCGACTTGGCTCCCACCGAGTTCGGATCAGCCTTCGACTTGCTCCCACCAAGGTAACATCTGTTCTAGAGATCTCTCTCTCAGCTCAGCTCATAGCTATGTCAATCACCGCCATGTGATCAGATAAGGAACAATCAAACCCGCTCCTTCTCAAACCTTCTTCCCTCCAATCCAGTTGCCTTTTATTTTCAAAACTCAATCACGTGTCCTGATTATTCCTAACTGTGTGCTTCACTTACCACTCAACGACTGCGCTTCAACCAAATCTCACCATTCGCATCCAACAACAAGAAACCCCGCAACGATATTGCCACAGAACGGTTAAGTCGACAGGATTCTACAACAGTGTAATACATCAAATATTATAGTGTAATAACAATTGCATCATCATATTACACAAAGTCGACAGGATAGTGAGATGGAATTAAATCAGGATCCCATAGGCGTAAAGTCAGACGATCCAACGGAAACAATGGAAAGAAGGCAAGAAGCAAGGGAGAACGAAGGGGCAGGAGAAAGACAGGAAGTGATCGGCCGAGAGACAACTGCGCCCCTAGCGGACGCCGTCAATCAGCTGTCAACACTTCTGACCCGGGTAAAAATTTCTGATGGAGCGGAATCGGCGATCCCGCCTTTCGACGGCACATACAGCGCGACACAGTTTTTCCAGACGTTCGACCGAAAAATGGAAGACGCATCCATGGGAGAACAAGAAAAATTACTGCGCCTACCAAACTACCTGGTGCGACAACCCCTGGAACTCTTCAGGAAACTTCGGCTGGCCGACCGGAGTTATTTCCAGGTGAGACAAATCCTCCTAGATCTCTACCCTGAGTCAAACGAAGCGTCCTTTGCGAAATATTTCGCCATGAAACTCACTGGACAAGCCAACTTAGAGACCTACTACCGGGAGAAAACCGCCATGGGATTGCAACTAGGACTTCCACAAGAGGTGATCCTCGAGACGCTGACAGAGGGACTGCCATTCAACGACCAGCGTCTAGTCCGCGTAGTACCTCCCGAGAACCTAGGAGAATGGTTCCGCCTGGTACAGCGGATCCACGGGCCCAGTGTACCGGCAACGCGATCCAGAGAAGATCAACCACCCACAATGTCGGGTCCGTACCACAGCACACCCCGACGCCCAGGTGCATGGAATGCACCTCTTCCGCCGTCCAATTGCAAGTTCTGCGGCGCGAGACACTGGCATAGCGAATGCCGACGTCGACCAGTCCCGACGATCCACGAAAAAGTGCGGACGGTGCAAACAGTCCCAAAACAACCAGCCCCGATTCCACAACAACCAAGTCAAGCCAGGGACACCCCAGCCGAGCAGCCCTTTCGAGACTGAGGTAGGATCCCTAAACCAACTGACTGTCAAACTTTTTCTAACCCCTAATGTATCATGCCCCTTTTTAATTGATACAGGCGCCAGCCTGAGTATAGTGCCATATAATATTTATCATAGGCTAAAAACCCACCTGCCTAATTTAACCCTTGAGGGACAGTCACTACACCTCCAAACCCTAAACGGATTTGCAAAAACCATGGGTAAACTAGCTATCCCACTGACAATAGGACAAATATCACGAAAGGAGTATTTCCATGTAGTAAATGCACCATTGCCATTCGGAATTCTTAGTATCAATAGCCTCCATAAATTCAGATTAACCATAGATTTTAATAAATGCACTATACTCCAGCTGGGCGCCCCATTGTCTACCCTTTCCTACCATTTTAATCATGTGTCCAATGTATGCACGTACTGGCAATGTCAGGCGATGTCACAAAAAATTTTCCCCACATCCCAACTATCCGCCTATGACAACCATTGCGTGCATTCATTGAGAAAACCCCACTTATCTACATGCCCCTTTTTCACTAAAGCCAATTGCCCTTTTTACATGCCCTCAAATAATCAAACCACAACAACTTCAACTTATGAACCTGTCCAAAACGCACCCACACAGCGGGATAACTCGCATACCAAAAACCTAGGTGATCACACACCGTTGCACAACTCTCACATGACCAACCCACACAACGAACTCGACACTCACACTAATACACAACAAAACCCTTTACCACATGCATACTACAACACAACACCTAACACTCATTATACACCACAGTTCACAACACTTCTACAAAGGTACACTCACATTTTTTCACAGGACAAATTCAACGTACCATGCTTACGTATTCCACCAGTAAAAATACCCACGAATTCCGAAAAAATAATCACCATACGTCCATATCGTGTTCCGATATGTGACCAACAAGAAATCCGTAACCAAATACAACAAATGCTGGAGAACGGCATCATAGAGCAATCTTTTTCACCTTTCTCGAGCCCTGTCACCCTCGTCACTAAGCGCGACAAAACCAAACGGTTTTGTATCGATTATAGGAAGGTGAATGAGCTAATCAGCTCTGATGTCCATCCCCTCCCGAGAATCGAGGATATCCTAGACCGCCTCGCACAAGCCAAATATTTCTCCACGGCCGACATATCCTCTGCGTATTGGCAAGTCCCAATACACCCCGATTCTCGACCACTGTTAGCATTTGCCACCTTTGAAGGATTATACCAACCCACTCGATTACCTTTCGGGTTAAAAACCAGTCCTCAGATTTACGAACGAGCCATAAGTCAGGTCCTACAGAGACACGGACTTGACTGTGTGGCACATTACTTTGATGATTTCATCATTTACTCCAACACATTGGAGGAACATCAAAACCACCTGCGACAATTTTTCGCCTTTTGCGAAGCGGAGAAGTTACAACTTAACTTCGCAAAATGCGAATTTTTTAAACAATCCATAAATTTTCTAGGTTACACCATCACAGCTGGTACAATTACACCACTTACACGCAATACCGACATCATCCACGCCATAAAACAACCACACAACCGAAAAACACTACAATCCTTCTTAGGCGCTGTGAACGTCTATAACAAATTCATTCCGGAATACGCTCGCTTGCGAGCACCACTCAACAATCTCCTCAAAAAGGACGTCGTGTGGAACTGGAATGAAGCTTGTCAAGAGGCGTTCATTGACCTGAAAGGAAACCTCACACAACACCCCATTTTACACCTTTACAAAGAAGGTCTGCCATGCCAAGTGTATTGCGATGCATCCACCCTCGGTATAGCAGGCATTCTCAAACAAGTTCACCCTGACGGAAACGTATATCCAGTTCAATATTTCAGCCGAACATTGCGCCCACACGAGAAAAACTACTCCATCTCTGAACTTGAGTGCTTAGCAATCGTTGAGAGTGTGGAGAAGTTTCGCATCTATCTTATGGGCAGAAAATTTACAATATTTTCTGACCATCACGCATTGCAGTGGTTGAAAACCATCAAGAACCCGTCCGGTAGACTGTTTCGATGGAGTTTACGACTATCGAGTTACGAATATGAGGTCCGCTACATAAAGGGAAAACTACAATACGAAGCAGATCTCTTGTCCCGTAACCCGTTTTGTGGATTCTTGGACGCCACCCTTATCAAGACCCACCAATCTCCTCCATCGAAAGAGTCTAGTTTGACCATTGATCGTAATGGATTACATACAGTTTCCCGAAAAGGTGTAACCAAGATTATACTTCCAAAACCACTCATACAACAACTCTTACAAACAGTACACACACAATACAATCACCCCGGTATTTCACAAATGTCACGAATCATCTCCACACAATATTACTGGCAAGGTATGTCAAAAGATATTAAACAAAGAGTTAAGACCTGTCCCACCTGCCAATTAACAAAACGTCCAGTAGGACCCACTTACGGAGAATTAAGTCAACCTCCGGAATCTAAAGAACCCTTCGACCTTTTATCTCTGGACACCATAGCAGGATTTGCCAAATATGGCAACACCAAGATATACCTCCATGTGGTAGTCGATCATTTTTCACGCTACGCGTGGGCTTTTCCATCTAAATCCACCAGTACCATCACCTACCAACAGGTACTTAAACGAGTATTCCAGGATGGTTCTCCAAAACGCCTTCTTACAGATAGAGCCCCTGCCTTCACTTCACCCAAATTTCGTAGTTTTCTCCTTAATAGAAATATTCACCCGTTAATCACAACCAGCAACAACCCACAAGCCAACGGCCTATGTGAACGCCTGAACGCCACCCTCACGGGAAAACTGAGGTTATTACACCTAGAAAATCCTAAGGTCGCGTGGACCAAGTTGGTCAAGAAGGTTACACTTATATATAACAAGACACCCCACTCTACCACAGGTTTTCCACCCATATACTTAATGTTTGGTATCCTACCCCCAGAAATCTCTAATCATAACACACCGTACCCAGATATCGACAAAGCTAGAAAAATTGCACACACACGCACACAAAACAAACATTTACAAGACAAAAACACTTATGACAAACGACACAAGCAACCACATTTCGAAGTAGGTGATCTAGTGTTAGTAAAATTATATCACCACCCAAATACAGGGAAACTTGCGCCATATTTCACAGGACCTCACACCATATTAGAAATTATTTCACCAAATGTGGTCCGCATAGATCGACCAAATCAACCACTTCAAAGAGACACTGACACAATCCACGTCAACAAACTTAAACTGTATACAGAAAAAATCCATTATATATCACCACCCGCCGTTAGCACCTATCATATAAAGCACAACCCCAATTACACGTTCCCTTTCAAACATTTAACACCCGAATTATTCCCAACAGAGTCATTAAGGTTCAAACCCACCAGCAGCGAACCTTTCAAGCATTTAGACCCTGCCATTTTTGCAACAAGACGATTTACATCACTCTTCCCCGACGTTAAAAACTGCAAACCTGACAACCAGCTCAATCATATCACACCACTCCCTAAAGATATCAAACAGGAGAACTGCGAACCTACCAATCATTCAAATTCTACAATTTATAAGGTTCAAGCAAATATTTCAGAGTCCCCAGTTACAAAAATGTGGACGAACATGGGGCAATACCCTATTTTTCATCTGATTTTCATCCTTTGTTTGTTACTTCTGCCATACAACTGTATTCCAATTTTATTCATCAATTACTTGTTTATATATACCATGCCCGCTCAGAAAATCTTCGAACTACAAGAGGCAGTTTTTAATTTTGGACAAACATTAGGAAACATCTTTGCAGAAAATCTAAATAAACTCCGAAAAGATAGCAGTAACTGAAAGATAACCAACCGATGTCGGAGAAGCCGTACTCCAAAAACAAACCCCGAGCCGCACCAAAAATAAATAGACGGCAGGAAACGAGAATTTGAGACACCACGACGGAGGTGTAGTCCGCAGCGATAAATTCGGCCTCTGTAAACAAAGCGGAACGCCTTCGTCCGATCTCCAATTTCATTCCCTCTCGTTTGCCCGACACACCCCACTTCCGTATCTCTAATTACAATGAGAAGATCCCCTATTGAGGTCGACTGGGAACCTCGCTATACCACCGATTTTGATTCCAGTTCGAGTCTACATATCGATTTTTACCAACCAACTCCACATCCACGAGACAACACATAGAACTAACTCACACATTTCTTACACAATAGACTTCTAACATTTTTTCACAACACACACACAAAGACAAAAAATTACACCTAAAGGTTATATAGATTTCCATGTCTCCTGTACACACAGCATAAACGCACTTGAGGGCTAGAATCACGTTTTTCACCTAAGTGTCGCTACAGATGAGACAAAAAATTTATAGGGCATAATTGAGCAAGTAAAACATTTATAGGGCAAAATGGAACAATCAATACATTTAGATCAGGGCATGTAGATACCAAAGGGTTCCAACCAATACACCTTATTTTTCATATCAATCATTTTCATTATTTTCTCGCAATTAAAAATGTAAATATTTAATCAATTTATCAATTTATTCAACTTATTGCCACTTTTAATCATTAATTATCATTTTTTTTTCCAATTAGTTTATATTATCATTTTTATTTATCAATTATCATTCTATTTACCACTTAGCTTATATTGCCACAACTCAATTATCAACGAAAACCCACTGGTTTTCGATTAAACTAAAAACATTAAATCACCCTTTGTTGTTGAAACCTTTTTATTTTTCATTTTTCTTTTTTCAAACACTCAACTTTGATTTCGCTCAAAAAAACTTTTATTTTATTTTTATTTTTGATTTCTCAAAAGACCTAATAGAACTCCTTCGATTTCATTCCCAATTTCGAGCTAGAATATGGTTAGGCATTTTTCTTTTTTTTTTTCTCACCATTCAACCAAACACATTCAATTTTGTTTTCATTCAACTACTCTTATTTTATTTTGTTTTGATTTCAAAGCGCCTTATGAAATTTCCTCGATTTCTTTTCTCAAAAGTCGAGCAAAAAAGTAACTAAGCAGTTGTCTTTGTCACCATGCAACAAAATATTTTTCTTTTTCAACCAAACACATTCAATTTTGATTTCATTCAACTATTTTATATTATTTTTATTTGATTTCAAAAGCCTTAATAGAACTCCCTCGATATCATTTCTTATCTCGAGTAGAATTCGTTTAGGCGCATTTTCTTTTTTGCCCACTATGTACCATAACATTCATTGATTTCTTACAATTAAAAATTTTTTTGATTTCTATTAATTATACTCAACCTATATCATCAACACCATTCTATCTTACTCTTATGTCACCAGCAATGCTTGTATATAGCCCCTCAATACCTACAACTAATTTTCCCACAAAATTATTTTTCATTTTACAGAATTCTCTCAGGCTAACCCCTTCTTGAATTCTTCACATGTAGGGGGCGCATCTGTCATAATTTGTATATAATTAAATGCAACCCCGACCCACTATGTATGTACCATGTATGATTTTCAAAGACTTAATAAAGAACAAGGTAACTGGAGGGAAGCAAGTAGCATTAAGATATAGGAAGTAGACCTAAGGCTGGCACGACTATTCTGGGCACCCCTGTGTCAATATTGCAGGGGCAGAGACCGGACGTCTCTAGTGACCAGAAGTTATAAATGTTGAAGCTAACACCCAATATTTCCGGCAAAGACAGGACGTATCTAATATCCGTCGAAGCTATAAGCGTCAAGCCACCCAACACTTCCTGACGAAATCGGATATACCAGGCAGGGCACATCTTTCATCAAGGAGAGCCGCGGGCCAATCAGAAGATAGCTCCTTAAGTAGGTCAACCAATAGGAAAAGATCATGTGACATCTCTCGACCAATCATAGAGAAACGGAGTCTTGGTGTTAAATCGAAAGGCAAGGATGGTCAGTTAGGTTTTCGCTCTCATAGGAACAACACCTGCAGTAGCGACTTGGCTCCCACCGAGTTCGGATCAGCCTTCGACTTGCTCCCACCAAGGTAACATCTGTTCTAGAGATCTCTCTCTCAGCTCAGCTCATAGCTATGTCAATCACCGCCATGTGATCAGATAAGGAACAATCAAACCCGCTCCTTCTCAAACCTTCTTCCCTCCAATCCAGTTGCCTTTTATTTTCAAAACTCAATCACGTGTCCTGATTATTCCTAACTGTGTGCTTCACTTACCACTCAACGACTGCGCTTCAACCAAATCTCACCATTCGCATCCAACAACAAGAAACCCCGCAACGATATTGCCACAGAACGGTTAAGTCGACAGGATTCTACAACAGTGTAATACATCAAATATTATAGTGTAATAACAATTGCATCATCATATTACATATATAATATATTTTTATTTATATATACACTGGTGTCCAAAAAATAAGAAACTCAACCAATATTAAAATTTCTCAAAGTATACAAATAGTTTAAACTATGGAGAATTTGACTAGCTATATGAAAATAAAAAATATATATTTGAAATTATGAAATATGCAAATTATTACCAACATACCCTAAGCTAAGGTTCCAGATCTTAAAGAAATAAGATATCAATAGGGAGTATGATCACCTCTAACAGCTATCAAGGTCTCACAGCGAGCCCTCAAACTGTTTACCAGGCTTTGGAGGAGGTCCATGGGTAGTAAACCCCACTTCTCCAATAGAGCAGTTCTTAGCTCAGTGAGGGTTCTGGGAGAGGGGTGACGAGCTCCAATACGCCTCCCTAGAGCATCTCACACATGCTCTATTGGATTCAGGTCCGGAAATCTGGCTGGCCAATCCATCCTTCGAATATTCTCACTCTGGAGATATTCATTGACTAGCCTAGCCCTATACGGACGAGCATTATCGTCCATTAAAATTAAATTGTGACCAATTTTATTGGTCTGCTAGAACTGATGCCAGCCCAGACTAAGAGACTGCCCCCTCTAAAACTGTCTATTTCCCTGATGTTACTGGGATGATAGCGGGTTCCAGGCTCCCTCCAGATGAAAACTCGTCGAGAATCTGTGTTTAAACTAAATCTTGACTCGTCACTGAAGAGAACATTGGCCCACTGATCATGAGTCCAGGCGTGATGTTCCAAGCACCAATTCAAGCGGGCTCTCCTGTGAGCAGAGGTTAAAGGGATACAGACCATTGGTCGTCTTGCATAAAGAGCACCTTCGTGAAGCCTTCGGTAAACAGTTTGTCTTGAAATTCTCGTTCCAGTAGCACTTGAGAGTTCATTAGAGAGTTGAATAGCTGTCATCTCCCTATGGCGCTTGGCAGTTACGACCAGATAACGGTCTTCAGAGGTAGCTGTTTTTCTTTTTCTACCTGAACCTTCTTTTCTTTTGATGGTTCCTGTCTCAATGAACTGTTTCCATATTTTGCTGACCACAGATTTATTCACATTTAGCCATTTTGCTACTTCAACTTGTGATTGCCCTACCTCCATTCTTCCAACAGCTCTCTATTTCAAATCATCTGCTAAATTTTTTCGTAAACTCATAATTAACTAAGGATTAAATAAAATTATAATTGGACAATTCTTAGATGGGGTAAACGACACGCCAAATAGCACACTTATAAAGACAAGCAAAAATTTGCATATTTTCAATTTTACCGAATCGAATGGTTGCGATAAATAAATTCTACGACTTAAAATACCTAATTAAATTACTTTTTAGCTTTTAGCGTTGTATATTTTGAAACATATCATTAAAAAACAAAAGTTTCTTATTTTTTGGACACCTGTGTATATTAAAAATAAAAAGACATATCCTGACCAGGAGCACATGTGTTTTTCAGAAAGCAGAACGCCATCTGGTGGAACAGAAATCAACTAAACATTGATTTAGCCTGTTCCCTGATATTTGGCCAACCCAATTTCTTGTTAAATCTTGGATGGCTTTCTTAATTTATCAAGAAAGTGGGTTGGCCAAATATCAGGGAACAGGCTAAATCAATGTTTAGTTGATTTCTGTTCCACCAGATGGCGCTCTGCTTTCTGAAAAATATATATGCTAAAAGGTACAACTTCGTTAAGTTTTGGATGTTAAATCTGTCTATTTAAAAAATCAGAATTCTTATAAAATATTTTGTAAAATAGAGAGAAAATTAGGGAGAAAAAAAAAACTGTTCCGCCTTATGACGGTGGAGCGTTCCTTTCTGGACCCCATGGCAGCTTAGACTATCGCCCTGGTTCTTTGAAACTCTTCAAAGTTCACAGACTGTAGACCAGCTATGATAACTATGTGTAACACGGGGGTTGGTGTGAGCAGGTGTTTATTGCCGAGACCCTGCACACCATCGGCCTGGTGTTGCTGGTGTACGTGGTGTTCCCCGAGCTGGACGTGCTGAAGGGAGCCATGCTCACCAACTGTGTGGGACTGGTGCCGGCGGTCCTACAGCTGCTGTCGCGGAGCAGTCAGGAAGAGAAACGGTTCCTCAAGACCATCGTCGACATCGTGGCCATCACCCTCCAGGTCTCTGGTCTCATCCTCTGGCCGCTGGTGCTAGGCTACAGCTTCACCATCCCCGTGGCTGGGTTCCTGGTGTCCTTCCGCTGGTGGGAGAACTACGTCGACGATCAGTCGCCTTTCTTCTTCATACGAAATCTCGGCATGGTGAAAAAGAATCTCAAACGTAGCAGATATTTCATCTATACCTTTATTCCAATCTGGAAGGTACTTGTGATCTTTTGTGGCATGATGTTCTGTCTCAACTTTACAATGGAAGATGTCAGGCATATTTTTGTAGATTTCATGACGGCCTTCCGTTCACATCCCATGCTGGTGTCGCTAGTCCAGAAATCTACCATTGTCCCGGGGGATCTTCCGGACTTACTGCGCCCTACTCCGAGTCCATTGGACGACAGAGTGGCTATTGACTCTTGGGCTTGGACTCCCATATCGGTGATGTTGATCCAAGTTTCTGCGGCTCTCACATGTTACATCTTCTCTAAGTTTGCTTGCAAGATTTACATCCAGAAGTTGAGTTTCTCCGTCCCTCTCACGGTGGCCGTACCTGTCACTGTCTCCCTGCTCATTGGAATGTGCGGGACTCGCAACGAGAGCGAATGCTTCTTCGAGAACGTCTTCCCCAAATATCTGTTCTGGACTTGCTTCGAGGGCGACTACCTGACAGATTATATTCTGAAGCATCACGACTGGCTCTGGATGGGTTGGATCCTGTCACAGGCTTGGATCTCCCTCCATATCTGGGCTCCCAAGTGCGAACGTTTGGCTGCCACTGAGAAGTAAGTGTGGGCTTCCTAATTATTTAAACCTCTATTGATATAAATATACACAGTACAAGTACTCTCCAATTAAGACAACCACCATCTCCCTTTTCCCTAGAGAAGAATAAACTTAAGTCAGGGAGAGGAGATTATTTATATGAAGAATCTCTTCTCCCAGAATTTTGTTTCTTATTCTACAAGTACTCTTCATTCATATATAAAAACCTATCTCTTGAACGGACACTCAAGCGAACTAAGCAGGTTCAAATGCATGTAACTATGTAACTTTGTACCTTTTATAGCCACATACAGCTGTATTTCACTCAGACAGAGCATGCTTAAAACGGCTTTTACTGTGTACTGCTTTACATGTCTAAAGGAATTATTAAGGAAAAATTAACGTTATAAAAATTAAAACGGTTTACTAAATAATTCAGATATATAATACTCTCTATATAATTCATACTAATTATAATATAATAAGCGCTTTAAATATTTTAGCCGATATGTGCATTTAAAATTTCTCGGATTATCATTTACACATAGTTAATGTAAAATATCCTTTAATATTTTAAAATCCGAACAAGGAAATTAATGTTTTGATATATATCAAAATGTATATATAACCCTTTAATTACAAGGCATCGTCTATTCTTGTCTAAATTATAATTGGATATAGGAAAATGCTCAATCCATAATATACTAAGTTAACCGAATGTCCCAGCTTTCCCCTGGATCCTTCCTTCCCAAGTTGATGTTTGTCTAACGTATATTTTAAACTAAGTCTTATTCTTTTCATAATATTAACACATAGTAATTATAATAATCATATATATGATTTTATTAATATTTTAATATTATCATAATCTCGTAGTTTGTTTTTCGAGATTGCCTTACCGTTAAAAATATCTAGTGTTGCAGGTTTTTAGAGTAATCTAGCACTATATATAAAGGTTCTTGTATTTCAGGCGGTTAGAGTGCCCACTTAAAAGCGAAATTGTGTTTCATGGACTCTCTCTCTGTTAGCATGTACTAGTAATAAGGAAGGCTATGTTGCAGAGGCTATTAGAGTGCCTTAGTACTAAAATATGTTGTACTGCAGACATTAGGAATGTTCTAGTACTAAGGAATGTTGTACTGCAGACATTTAGATTGTTCTAGTACTAAGGAATGCTGTGTTGCTGCAGTGAATTATATTGTCATTGTGGTATGTGGTACTGCAGACATTTAGTATTCTAATGCTAAGAAATATTGTGTTTCAGAAATCCAGATTGTCCTAGTGCTGAGAAATGTTGAGTCTATTAGAGTGCCCTAATGCTAATGAATGTTGTGTTGCTGCAGGTTGTTTGTCAACCCGCTCTACGTAGGACCGCTCATAGACCAGTCAATTGTCCTCAACAGACGCAGAGATGACAGTCCGGACATCAAGAGTGATGATGTAAGTAATGCACGTCCCCCACTCTGCCCTACATCCTTTATTCTTCTGATATTTCAGGAGGGAAACGATAATATTCCTATCTTTATCATTCTCATATCTATAAACTCTTCACCCCCTATATAACTCCCTATAGCTGAAGCCTTATTATAGGAAATGTGATCTCAATCTTAAAATAAAATCAATCTTCAGTTAACAACCATGTTTATTAAACCGGTATATGAATCTAAACGAGATTATGTGTAAGGATGCGTCATATGCTGATAACGACGTTTTTACATTCACTTCGAGTATTTAAACCGAGTTTCTTAGGATTTTAAAGAAGGATTATTTCTATGTGTGAAAGATGGATATCGTCACTTATAAAGAATGCATTAAGACAGTGCATTTTCTCGATCTAATTGATGAATGTGCCATAAAACTAGATTTGACAAATTCGGACAAAGAAGGACAACCCATATACCATGGTTTAGTATATGTTAGTATAGCTCAATGCAGAAACGTCTTCCTTTTCGTAAATTCCTGTTCATATTGACTTCAAAAGATTCAGCTTGGCAAGAGAGAACCTAGACTATAACCTTTACAATAAACAATTATTTGCTAAGAATTAATCATATTTACATATTATAAAGGACACCTAATTGCAGAGCCAAAGTGTGCTTTAGGGAGAGGTGTCCTTTTACTGGAGAGTTGATAAATAGTAAAAAAATGGCAATTTTGCAAATGAAAACTTTCCTTTATATAGAGATGTCCTCAAGCGCGAGTGTCCTCTCGTGGAGATTCTACTGTATATATATATTATTTACATCCTGTCCCCATCACGAATTTTACAATTCCTACTTCTGGAAGAAAAGTCTTGCTAGGTGAACGGCTCAGTAATATAGCGTTTTTTATTGTCTTGTTTAATTTGGTATAGGATTTGTTTCGGTTTGTTGTTTATTTTTGCTTTATTTTTTTTTATAAGACGCAGGCTCTTCATATTATTGGGTTTACCTTCTTAGAATTCCATTTGCTAGTTTATTCAAATATTTTGTTTTAAAATGTCAGGTCATTTTTTGATTTATTGAGTTTTTTGATATATATAAATAACGAAGAAAGGTCCTATTATTTTTCTTATTAACCTTTTTTCGAAGATCTCCATTTTTAGAAGGATTGTCTTGATATTAATAAAAAATAAGGTAACTATATAAGAAGTGGCCCAATTATTTAGGTATACAGAGTCTTTTTGTGTGTTACTAAAAAAAAAAATAGTTTTCTTGTATTTTCTAGAAAAATCCTATTTCCTGTATGTTTTGGAAAGACAGATGTTCATTCAGGATTGCCGTTAGATATTGAACACTATCATTTATGATGTCTTCAACAAAATAATTTCTTTGACAGGTTCTTCTTTTTCCGGTCTCTTTTTTTGAAACAGTTGCTTCCATCTCTTTTGTGATTTCTTTTCTATTCTCCATTTCTTACCTTCAAATCTCTCCATAGGCTTCGTGCAGTTTCATGTAAATGGATTCTGTGTTATAGGCAGAAGCTAAACTGCCAGGAAAACGAGGAAATTATGCTTCCTCCACACAAGGAAGAGCATCTCTAGATATGTTGATGGAGGTAGGACGGAGCTAATATGTCCTTTGTTGTAGAACTTTGACCTGTCAACTCTGCCAATATAAATTTCCGACAAGTTCATTATAATTTTAATAGTGCGTCTTCAAGCTTGTTTTGTCATTTATTTTGTAAAGTAAATCTTCGTACCATATTCTGTCAAATTCCTTAGAGATTCCAAAGAAGACTCCCCCAGAGATTTTGTAACATCCTACGGGAGATACTATGGCATCTATTGAAGCTTCTAAAATCGATCTATAGACATAGTCTGGTGATAAGATGTGTTGCTTGGGTCCATTTATTGAATATTTTCATGATAAAAATAGAACTGTAATGTGCCCTTGCCTTTCTCATTCATATGGTGTTGATCTAAGAGTAGGTTGGGTGATAAAATGAATTGAATAAATGACAGAGTTCTTTCTGATAGGCGGATACCATAGTAGAAAGAGTTCAAAACATCAGAAAATAGAGATATCGAGACAAGTTCTATCTGTAGAAAACATCATCTTTTTTGTCTCGCTTTGCCTTCAGTTCTGTTTCTATTCCCACCATTGAGAATACAAAGGTCTTTCCCATTCCAAGAAACCATATTTCCATCTTCTGTTAAGTTATAGACTTTATTTAGACAATTGACAACCATATTTTTTCATTGAAGTGTGTTCATGGTAAAAAAAAATCATAAAAATATAAAAGAATGGGAACTCCCCTCTGGTCTCTAGAGAATTAAACCCTACTCTATGTACATGTGCGGCCGGCAAACAATGGTCCGTCGTTCCAGCACGGCCAGGACACCGTGCGGCTCCAACAGCAGCAGCTGCAGACCGACAGCTCCCAGTACTACGAGGAGATCAACGAGCAGCAGTCCTCGGACCCCAACAGCGACCACGTCCCCAAGATCTACGCATGCGCGACCATGTGGCACGAGACCAGCGATGAAATGATCCAGATGCTCAAGTCTGTGTTGAGGTGAGTAATCTTAATAACGGAATTCCAAACTATACCTTGATGTTCTTGTTGCGGCGAGTGGTCTTAATTACGGACTTCCAATCTGTTCCTTGAAGTCTGTGCTGCGGTGAGTGGTCTTAATGATGGCTTCCAATCTGTTCCTTGAAGTCCGTATTTCAGTGAATAGACATTCTTAATGACAGACTTTCAATCTGTTCCTTGAAGTATGTGCTGCGGTGAGTGGTCTTAACGACAGACTTCCAATCTGTTCCTTTAAGTCTGTGCTGCGGTGAGTGGTCTTAATAATGGCTTCCAATCTGTTCCTTGAAGTCCATATTTCTGTGAATAGACATTCTTAATGACAGACTTCCAATCTGTTCCTTGAAGTATGTGCTGCGGTGAGTGGTCTTAACGACAGACTTCCAATCTGTTCCTTGAAGTCTGTGCTGCGGTGAGTGGTCTTAATAATGGCTTCCAATCTGTTCCTTGAAGTCCATATTTCTGTGAATAGACATTCTTAATGACAGACTTTCCATCTGTTCCTTGAAGTCCGTGTTACGGTGAGTAGTCTTAATGACATACTTTCAATCTTTTCCTCGAAGTCCGCATTGCTGTGAATAAACAGTCTCAATTATAGACCTCCAATTTGTTCCTGAAAGTTAATACTGTGTTGATTAAGCAGACTTAATAACGAACTTTAATCTATTTAATAAAGTATAAAATTCTTTTAAGATAGTAATTTCCAAATATCATTGAAAACAGACTTTTTTTTTCAAACCATCTAAAGGTCTATCTCTTTACCATCCATTGAAAAGAAACGTATTTTATTATAGCAGATATCAATTCTAAATCCCCATATCATTATTGCAATAAGCTACCAATAACGTGACTGTTTTGCACCCATATGCATTTAAATGATTTATGAACAAATATTGAGCAATACGGATGAGTAACATCTTTAACATATTTACATACCTCTTGGAGTTATTTTAATTAAGTTAATCTAAATGTGTGTGATAACAGTTCCTCAATATAGATATTTGATATTGAAATGTGTGGTTTTCTCAAAATAATTGTGTTTGTTCTTTGTGCCGTACAGGATGGACTTCGATCAATGTTCCCGACGCAACTTCCAGAAGTACACCAAGATCATCGATCCCGACTACTACGAATTTGAAGGTGAGGAACATCAGCTTCATCTAAGTCATCTAAATCTTATATCGAAATACCATCCTTCGCGACCCATGTTATTTCACTCATAGATGAAAACCCTCTCTAGACTATTTCATTTTTCTCTGTTTCTTTGTGACAAATTACATTTTTTTCCATCTTTTCTTGGTTAGTCTCATTTTTGATGGAAACTATCTCACAATTTTTGGTTCCATATTTCGTTTTAAAATAATAATAATTTGATAGTTATTAGGCAATATTAGCATATAAACTAACAATTCGTATATCTTAAGATATACATTACTAGTGTCTATGTGGTAATATTTGCTAAATTCTCTAGCAATTTATTATTATTTTAAAACTGTCTTACAGATTTTTAGCAGAGAGCTTCTAGTCTTTTAATTAAATAGTTTCACAGTAAGCATTTTTTTTATTGGTAATTTTTTTAAAAATAGTGTTTAGTATATAACATCCCCCCCCTTCATCATTTACACATATTGATTCTCAATGTGGTTTATAGTTATATGTAGATATATAATAAAAAAGATCACAATAGTGATGCTACCATAGACCCGGGCAGGTGCCGTAATGTTGCTCCAGAGAACCCAAGGCTGGAGCCATTGATACTGGAGCAATTCAGCTGACACTCTCGTTATGACAACTTGCCGTTGGTCTAATCCTTCAATAAAGATATGAATACTTTGATTTCATTTTCCCTTCTCTCCTTTGTCTATGTTTCTTTTTTCCTTTTCTCCATGAAAATTATGTATGGCGAGTCCTTACAGTACGGAAATGTCCTAACAAAGCTGCCGTTGTTGTTTTCAATAAAGAAATGATCTTCAGAATTTCTGAGAACGTCCAATATTTATTTTTAGACAACTTAGCTCTACGAACAGCCACAGTTGGATTCTTCTCCGCTGATCAAAACACATACATACAATAGACAACAACAACAAAAAGCTTTATTAAGACAATTCAGTCTTACACGGATTCTCCAAGCACAGAAATGTAGGGTACATACAAGAATAGCCGTATTAACAACAACAAAAGTACCTGTTATGACCCTTTGGTCTTATACAACTTCTCCAAGTAGAAGAGGGTATATACAATAGTTACAATAATGCTATTTACAACGTGTCAAGGAAGAGAGAAGCGAGAAAGTGGTTGCTGGGGAACTAGAATATTATCATGGGTAGATGTTATTATATCTCTTGAGGAAAGATCTCGCGACAATAAAGTTGAGATATCCAGCAGGTTAAGAAAGTCTCCAAGGTGATTGGTGCGAATGTTTAGTTCACCATATAAATTATCTCCAGTCCATTGTGTATCTTGATCGTAATATATATATTCTATAATTTGAGTTCGTTAGGAGGTAGATACGTAAAAGTTATACAAGTCAGCAATGAATCTATGCTTGGGTTCATTTTAAGTAACCGAAATCCAATTAGTTTTCTCTTCAACATTTTCCAGTATGTGTTTATTGTTGTTATAAATTCCTACAATGATGTCTTCAGAGCTTCTTCCCTGACCCGAGGTTTTTCTGGCAAGTGATTGGTAAACCTGGAAATTCTCGATCTCGAGTTTAGAACAAAGTGGCACTAAGTTTCCGTTATAGCAAATATTTCAAATTGTTTTAAATAATTAATGAAAGGGAAAACGTAAATTGGAAAAATTTCAATACATAATATTTACATAATTGTGACCAAGTTTTAATAGTTGTTAAATCGAGTAGTTTAGTTTTCCATTCCTATTAGCTATATGCGATTGATGGTGATATTTTCCTGCCTGTAAAAAGAGATATTATGTGATCCTTCCAGTTCCTTTCTGTGTGTTTGCTATATCTCAGTTCCTTCTGAACTCATGATCTTATCATTTATAACTTGGTAGACAATACTTCCCACAATCAACTTGCTATCTCGAAGTTTAGATAAGATTCCTTTAGCCAAAAGTTATTTTCTCTTATTAATCAACAATCGACGCTGTTCTCTAACTTTTAAGGTGTAATCCTTATTTATGTAAATTCTTAATTGTTTAAGCTTGAATGCATTCCTAAATAATTTTATTCTGTCTTCATATTTGGGTATTTCAACCAGTAGGGGTGCGCTCGGCCTTTTAGATAATCGATGACATTTAAGGATGTTAATATTCTCGGAGATTTGCATATTATCCGTAATTATCCGTTTTATTTTTGCGAGAGATTCATCGCTTGTTTCATTTTCTTTCTTTTCGACTCCGTAAAAAATTAAATTACTTTCTCTCATTTTCATCTCCGTGAAATCTATTCTTTTCTCAATTTCTTGGATCCTTTCAGAATTCTTCGAGACAGATTTTACCGTGTTTTCCATAGTATTCTCAAGTTGTTGTATACGTCGATTTAATTTCTCAACTCCTTGCTCTATAGAAAGTAATCTTGTCTCTAATTTATCCCCCCAGTTATCCATTTTATTTGAGATTGCACCAACCAATTGTCGAATATCACCTTCCATACATGACTCGAGCGTAGTTTGCCTGGTGGGCTTGGGTCCCGGGTTTGGTTCTATGCCAGATATCAGTAATAACATCAAAATTATACATCTAAGATTTGGCCTTCTGTAGTGAATCTGAATCTTGAATTTCAGATTCTCAACATAACCCAGATCCATTGCCAAACTATAATTTGCACAATTTTCACACGAATCAAAATTTGCATAGCTAAAAGTTGAGCGAAGCTTGTTTCGCTGTAGATTTAAATGAATGATGATAAGAATTACAATTGGCCTCATATTATGAGGATATAAATTTACCAATATCACTTCAATAAAAAAATAGCTCTTTTTTTTAATAAAGTACGGCGTAAAAGCTTTAAAAATAAATTACCTAGCAGGAGCTGTCGTTTCACGCAACCTTTCCCTTTGGCCACCTGGCGGAGAATCCCCCATACATACAATAGATCTCCTGGATATAAATTAAAATAATACAACAGGTTTTCTGGAATTGATTTTCTTTTCATTTTATTAGTGAATTCTCAAGATTTCGGAGATTTCCACCCGTAATAATTACTCTTCACAATTCATCCTTTCATACTTCATCCTTAAGGTTAGAAATAATCGTTATTTCTCCTTAAAATAAATTTCGATTTTTCGTTCAAAAGAAACACATGCGGGATAATTTCAAATGTCGTTTACAATAATAATGATAAGAGGATTCGTTTTTTGTAATCCTGTAGAAGGGCGGAAATTTCCGAAAATTTGATAATGCACTAATAAAATGAAAAGAAACTCACCTCCAGAAACCTGTTGTGTTATTTTAATTAACATACGTACAATATCGTAGATGCCATTACACATATATACATACACACCAGCATATGTTATATATTCTCTCTAATTATCAGAGTAACATTTAACTTTTTTTTAATTGAGGTACAGCTTGCACCACGGTGATGAGGGCCAACAGCCCGAAACGCGTCCGTGGTTAGCTTTTTCTTGATTAATCAAGAATGGGTATTTGGCCAATTCTGGAATAATTAAAAAACAATGAGAATAGTTGATATTTATTCCGATAGATGGCGCAAGTCATCAGCAACTATCAGTTGCACGATAAGGAGATGCCAGTTGCAAAGACACGCCATATCCACAATTAGGATAATTGCGTGTAAAAATATGAAATTATATACAAATCAAATCATCGTAAAATTAACATAATTAAACATTGGGAAGCACGCAAATTACACATTCGATATCAAATTTTTACATATAGTAATTAGAAATAGTAGCTTGAAATATGTACACCGTATGAAAAATGTACACAAAAATTGCCATTTACAACAGTTAGAACAACATGTAGATGTGACAACATAATGTGAATGTATAGCCCATATCTTCTTCGACGATGCCTTCGATCCTTCCGACACTGAAGATCCTTCTGAGGTCACTGTCAACCAGTTCGTCAAACTTATGACTCAGGTCATCGGTACTGCTGCCCAGTGAGTATTGATTACCCTAATATTGAAGATGGATGTTGTGCCCTACCGATAATTGTACTTGGTACTAAGTTGTATCATTTTTACATGCCAATAGCGAACAAGACGCTATCCAGCTATCTGTATTTACAATCGTCCAAAACAATAGTAGATCTCTAAAAAGAGGAATGTTAGATTAAACTGGCAAAACACTGCTGAGAGGCTACACCACAGATGAGTCAGTCCCTCCCAATTTATCTTTTTATCGCAGTTAAGAGCAGTAGAAAGTGTGTTCATTCTGTGAAAAATAAAAATTCGTGTTTAATAATTTAAATTTCGTATATACAGTAGGTAGTATTGTAGAGAACTGTTATATGTTCATATGAATTAGAAATTCAATTGCCATCTATCGACAAAATTTGTAATAAATATTTTTGGGCAATATGTTTCTTTCCATATATATTAACAATTATTATATCTACAGACCTCATTCAATAACTTTTATCACTACAGTAAGGTATGTATAGAAATACATGAAAATAAGGCCTAATCCAAATAAATTAATAGTGTGTGACGTTTAGGCAACAGCATTGTTACCATCATCCGATAAAAGAATAAATCCATTTATTCTTTGGTAAGATGATGGTAACAATGCTGTTGCCGAAAGGTCAAATACTATTAATTTATTTGGATTAGGTCTTATTTTCTTGTATCTATAATCCAAATTGTGCTCCATCGGTATGTAGAAATTATAGTTGCTAATATTTATGAAAAGAAACACATAAAATACTTGGTACAAATTGTGTGGCCATACATGTCTGAGGCTAGGAAGCCTCCAGACTTGGGAATCCACGAACTGAGCAAACACAATGTTGACCTGTCTGGGAGGAGCCTCTAGAGACGCCTAATCCCAAATTCCCCACCCTCAGTGTTTATTTTACCTTATTGATTTTGCCAGATTCCCCAGTTGTAGTGGGACTTCATTACCATATTTTACATACCACATCATAGTTTTTATATCCTTTTTTTTTTAAGTTCTATCACTATGCAAATCATCAACCTTATCACTCAATATATACATGGGATAAACCATTTTATTCTATGATTTGATAAATTAATTTAACGCATTTATATATATACTTCAGCCCAACAGCTTTACTACAATATAATTAAATGATTTAAAGAGAATCCAAAATTTTCAACAGACTTTTCCCCTTACTCTGGATCAGAAGTTAATCATAAGTATATTGATGCGGAATGCATAATTCCTTCTGCAAATTGAAAGAATTCCACAACCTAAATTGAACTATCCTTGTAAATACTGTGAGAATAGTTTAAACAAATGGCGCATTTATTAATTGTTCTTCACAATTTTTAGTAAACTCAAGTGTGACCTTTATCTGTGATAAAAAAAAATATTTGTAAGTAGGACTTTATCATACATCAGCCTAATGTTATAAGATCATTCATTTATAACCATCACACCATTTGAAATATTTTCCTTCTTCTTGAGACCCAATCGTAATATTTATTATTTTAATCGTAATTTAAAAAAAAATTATAGTTCGTTAACGAATCTTGACGTCAATATATGTCGTTTGTAAAAAAAACTCTTTGAGGTAACCACCGAATAAGAAAATTGTATAGAACATCACACTGACACCAATACGACTTCTCTATCATTAAACGAGGACCACACCATCACCATCTCCTCAGTGGCGAAGTACGCGATCTACGTATTCTTCGTAGATCGCGAAATTCGTGGAGTCGCTGGAGACCCGCTGGAGAATCTCCACCAAACTCTGCAGCGCTGGCAGAGGCTCCATGTTCATTGTACATAGTATGATGCATCTATATATATAATTGCCTTATTCTGTCTGAAGCTCACGGATAGAATGCGCGCCCATTGGCTGCCGGCGAACACGTGTCCTCCCTGCCCCCCTCTAGACAACCCTGTTATCAGCTGTGTGATACAAACACCTGTCTATAGCGGCCATTCTAGACAACCCTGTTACCAGCAGTGTGTTACATCCACCTGTCTATACAGACCACCCTGTCTATAGCGACCACTCTAGACAACCCTGTTATCAGCTGTGTGATACATCCACCTGTCTATACAGACCACCCTGTATATAGCGGCCATTCTAGATAACCCTGTTATCAGCTGTGTGATACATACACCTGTCTATAGCGGCCACTCTAGACAACCCTGTTATCAGCTGTGTGATACATCCACCTGTCTATACAGTCCACCCTGTCTATAGCGGTCACTTTAGGCAACCCTGTTATCATCAGTGTGTTACATTCACCTGTCTATACAGACCACCCTGTCTATAGCGGTCACTTTAGGCAACCCTGTTATCAGCAGTGTGATACATACACCTGTCTATACAGACCACCCTGACTATAGCGGCCACTCTAGACAACCCTGTTATCAGCTGTGTGATACATACACCTGTCTATACAGACCACCCTGTCTATAGCGACCACCCAAGACAACGTTTTTAAAATATATTCGCACTCGGGTAAAACCCGGGCGTTGCCCGGGCCATTCGTCTAGTATATATATAATCATCTTTTTTTCAATAGTGCAGACTGTGCACTTTTGTATTTTTGACAAGATGTGTCAATAAAATTATTTTAATTGTCAATTGTCTATCATTAAACGAACGGCTGTTCACAGGAATGTCTACGAAACGGAATCGATCTACATCCCGCCCCCGAAGAAGACCCCGACGCCATACGGCGGAAGGCTGGTCTGGAGGATGCCAGGAAACAACCTGCTGATCGCCCATCTGAAGGATAAAGTGAGGATCCGGCATCGTAAACGTTGGAGCCAGGTGATGTACATGTACTACCTGCTGGGACATCGCCTCATGGAGATGCCCATCGACGAGAAGAGGAAGGAGGTACTGGCTGAGAACACCTACATCCTCACCCTGGACGGAGACATCAACTTCAGACCTCGGGCCGTCAGGCTGCTTGTAGATCTAATGAAGAAGAACAGAAACCTGGGAGCGGCCTGCGGACGTATCCACCCCGTGGGATCAGGTAAGATCTCCCTGGGTGGTTGTTGTTCCCGGCAGTCACCTAGCTTCCTGGAAACTAACCCTATAGTTGATCTTGTAAAGAGAGTTATTGAGATTAAAACTGTTTTATTATAATGTTCATCATAAAGTTACGGCAGGAAATATAGGTACCTCTAAGTAAATAATGTTGATATATGATTGAATATTGCTATATATATATTACTATATAAATATATATGATGTTATAATAATATTTTGGTGTAAAAACATGAATAAAATGGTGATGGTGTCTTGTTCACGATTTTGTTGCTCCATGGAAAGGGGCGGGGGTCATTACCCTGTTAGTCAGCCACATTTCAGAGTTCCCTGTTCACGGTTACCGTAGCAGCTCGGGGCTCACGACACCGTACTTCGCCCTACAGGGCAGTCCCTTACTTACTTGTGCTGCTTCTCCCGCCCGCCACTTAGAGGAAGGGTTGGACTTCTGGGCAGGCATGAATAAAATAATGTCTGAAAAAGATTTATATATGTGCTCATATATATAAAAATTATATATACACTGTGTCCACCACGGTAAAGATTTCGTAAACGATCCCATTCAATGGTACTGTCCAACTGAAGACCAAATAGAGCGAAATCACTTATCTCTCATATTAATATTCTTAGCTTTGTCGAAGCTTCAAAATTATAGCGGCCTGGGAGATATATTTGATGGAAATGGTCGCGTATATGAAATGGTATTCCGATATACAGTAGAAAAAAGTGGACAATGTAGAGCAATATTGGATTGAGAAAAGAAAGAGCACACGTAAAGAAAAAAGAACAGCATGGTAAATTAATTGTCGAAGACATCTCTTGATTATACAACTAAAGAGTGAAAGATTACTGTAGCCATCTAACAAAATAAATGTAAACTATACGTTGCTTTTTATATTACAGAAAGTGAAAATATTGACCAAAATCCCTTTTCTTAATAAATAAAAGTCAACCACGTATGTGCGCCTGTTTGCTCTCGTTAACGTGGTTCAGCTTGTACTTCAACATCTCATTTAGATTATGAAGAATTTTTATGAAAAATTAATAAAGATATGTTTAAAATACGCGCTTAGATGATGAGACATCTAAAGGCAAAGAAAGAAAAACGATCAGGATAGTAAAATGATAGTGCCTTCATCAAGAGCCAGTTTGCAATGTTAATTTCCATTATCATGAGATAGCATTGTCATCAATATTTCATCACTTTCCAGTAGAACGGTAAGTTTCCTGATTAACCCCGCGCTTAGATGATGGGACATCTAAAGGCAAAAGTAAAGAAAGAAAAACGATCAGGATAGTAAAAGGATAGTGCCTTCATCAAGAGCCAGTTTGCAATGTTAATTTCCATTATTAGAAGATAGCGTTGTCATCAATATTTCATCACTTTCCATTAGAACGGTAAGTTTTCTGATTGACCCAAGAAATCGTTTCAACCATTCGCCTAGGTTCAAGACTCCAGGAACCAGGGTTATTTCCGCCTATACTCCCGGGAAGTTGGAAACACCTGCACGCTCCAGGAACCCGGATTGACTAAATATCCATCTCTTACAATATATTTATTCTTTAATTTAATTTTTTTTTTGCAATAAGCTTCTTTTTTTATTTTCTTGTTAAATTGAAGCTTGCTTCACCATCAAGCCAAACAAAGGAATTTCTTATAAAGTTTCACTTTATAATATTCTTATTCTTCGAAAATGGGTTTCCTAATTAATGTTTTATATAAATCCTTTCGCAATACATTTCTAATATTCCCTTATTTTTTATCTAACTTTTTATAAATATATATATTCATAAAACAATACTTTTAAAATTTTATCTAGAAATTTAAATCCATAGTAACTTCCATTGTTATATTTTTGCTTGTTCCAAAATCACTTTATTAGGTACCGCTCAAAAAGATCAACCTAGTTTATGATATCTGAAACCATGAATAATATGTGAAGGTTATTCACATATTAAAACAAAGGGTCTAACGCAGGATTCGATCCCGGTTCATGGTTTTCGGGAATCGAGGATTTTACCCACTCGTCCACCGAATCTTACATGTTTGCTGAAGGCTTCATTTTGTGAGATGATTGTTATTCAACCTGTACTTTTGATCCTTCTTTGTAATGAATTACGCTCATCTTTGAAGTTGGCGAGAATATCCTGGTCATGATACAAGATGAAATGACATGTGCGCATAGAAACCCATTGAAATCATTAAACTCATCTACTATATTGTACTTGGGACAAATTGTCAAAAGTAATGCATACCATCAAAGAAGAAAATAACGTCACCCGATATTAAATGATAAGAAGATCAATGTGATGTCAATTCTGCCGAAGATTTTGTTGTTGATTGAGTAATTTCAAACCATCAAATGTTTCTGTATTATGAATGTGCAAAATTCTACAAGTTATGTCATTTTTAAAATAATGAAATAATAAAGAATAAAAGCTAATTTTTTTAAAGAAAAAATCCTCTGATGAATTTTCTATAAAAATATTCTTTGGAACGTATATCGCTCTATGGTAGATTTTCCGAAAATTAAATGGTACTATTTGAGATTCTCCTGATCAAATATTATACGTAAAAGTGCTCTAATTGATCAAGTCTTTGGATTGGAATAAAAAGCTACCGCTGTGTCAAATTAAGTTCAACTGAAGCAAAACCCGGACATCTCTCTTTCCGTTAAAATTGATCAAATATTAGTATGATACATATATTGCTTCAAGTATAAATGCTCAATTTTGAGAAATGTCGAATTTTAATATGGAATGCTCAATTGTGAGAAATGTCAAATTTTAATATTTTTAATATAGAATGAATCTACTGTTGATATTTAAAACGGATATTCAAGATAAAGAATTATAATGGAAAATATGAGAAACCTCAAATTATGAAATATATATTCTGCTTGGAAAGATTAGAAGACAGCTTGTGCAACACCTGGCTCTGGACCTAGGTCACATGAAATGGCGACGTCGGGGCTGCAACATCTGGCCCTCGACCACAAGTTTAAGAGTTATAGTATAAGAAGTTATAATGAAAGGTACTGGCAACAAATCCTCGTGTTCCATGTTCTGTTAAACCAGAGGTCGGCAATCTGCGGCTCTTTGGATGTGAAGCTGCGGCTCTTTATATAGTTCCATACGCAAATATTATTTATGTGAGTACCATTTATTGTTGGAAAGAAAACATTTTGTGGCTCTTTGAAAACTTTGATAATTTGTAAATTGCAATTTTTGACTCTTCCGATTCAAAAGTTTGCCGACCCCTGTGTTAGACTGATCCGAACGACGAAATCATTGAAAGATGATACTTCTAAAGAATAAAGAAGGTAGCAATTACATGTTCATTCTTTATATAATCTTGCCAGAACTATGCAGTTTTAAAAGATGGTGTCTATAAGATGTTGTGTATTGCAGGTCCAATGGTATGGTACCAGAAGTTTGAGTACGCCATCGGTCATTGGCTCCAAAAGGCAACCGAGCACATGATTGGCTGCGTTCTCTGTAGTCCCGGCTGTTTCTCCCTCTTCCGAGCCAAGGCCCTGATGGACGACAACGTCATGCGCAAGTACACCACCAAGTCTGACGAGGCCAAGCACTACGTACAGTACGATCAAGGTTGGTACTCTAACATTTGTTACAGGACATGTCTGGGTTCTGTCCAAGTCATTGCTTGCCAATCAATATTGTTTTATTCGGTAAAAAAATCGTTCAGATAGATAAATTTATTTAAAATAAATTTATTATATCTAGCTTTCAGGCTTTTTTGCCCTCTTCTACGCTGGATTATTTTTTAAATATAGCGTTATAATTTAAAAAACTCTCCTGTAGAAAGGCGAAAAATCCCGAAAGCTAGAGATAATAAAAAATACACTCATGGACAAAACTTAAGGAAGTTGTACCTTTTAACATTGTATATCGGGATTCAGACAATAACTCTGAAATATATTACATACACAATGATCTTTATTGAAGGCACGAGATAACCAAGTATGAACAAAATTGCCTGTCTCCTTAAAAAAATAATAGACAACCGGGGCGACATCAAAGACTTTCCACTTGAGTTTTGTTCATGAGTGTAAGAGATTTGAGGACATTATAAGTATATATCCTTCCTTATATATATAAAAATGAAATGCGAAATCGATGTTTGTTATCGCATCACGCAAAATCTACTGACTCAATCATTATGGAATTTCGCATGTAGGTAGCTGAAGATTTCGTTTAACATATAGGCTATTCAAAAAACTAAAAAAGTTAATGTGCTTTTTTTTTTTAATAAAAAACCAAAAAGCGTTAGTTCCAGTCTTTTACCGCTAGGGCGCAGCACTGGTCGCGACGATAAATGAATTTGATTTTTTTAAAGCATCGGTGGTTCAGTGGTAGAATGCTCGCCTGCCACGCGGGCGGCCAGGGTTCGATTCCCGGCCGATGCATTTTTTTTAAACCATTTTTAAAACTCATTTATATTATTATTATATCTTCTATATAAATGGAAATTTCATAAGTGGTCTTCTCTAAAAACTTTCGTTACAATGCATCAATTTCGACCAAATTTTCAACATTTATGTAAAACGAGATGGAGCAGGTTTTGCTTAACATCAAAATATTTTTCCTAACTTTAAAATACATAACTTTGCTGTTATCGATAAAATACAAAAACTTTCAACAGAGTTAATTTTATTTATATATAAATACAAAAAAGATTCAGCAATTCATTCAACTCAATCTAAAAAAAATATTCAAAACAAGAAATTTTAAGATAACACCATATGTAAAACAGTCGGCCAAGAAAACAACAACGATATTACATCTTTCTCACATATTCCCACACAATCTTGATTAATAATTAAAACTAATCTTTAGCATTGTTTATTATACTTCATAATATATAATATTCGTTAGGCAAACTTTCACTCGGATAAAACCCGGGCGAAGCCGGGTACACATCCGCTAGTATGATATATTTTGTATATAGTAAACCATGATTCAATTCCATATTGAACACACAATTGTTTTTAATGTACTAGTTTTTGTTTAATCTTTTATTTTTGTCTGAATTGTTTCACAAATTGCCAAATACATTTTTAAACATGTAAATTCCATGTTAAAAAAAAAAAACTTTAGTAAATTTACATATCATTCAACTTTTCTTTTTTAACATGGAATTTACATGTTTAAAAAATGTATTTGGCAATTTGTGAAACAATTCAGACAAAAATAAAAGATTAAACAAAAACTAGTACATTAAAAACAATTGTGTGTTCAATATGGAATTGAATCATGGTTTACTATATACAAAATATGTATATCACTACCCCCCACGAAGAGAAAAAAATAATAATAATACAAAAAAAAAAAACTTTCCTTCTTTTTTTTCCTTTTTTTTTTTATAATGTGGCTGGGAGGGGAAGGACGGTAAAGGACAAGATATATTTTGAACAACAAAGAAAAAAGAGAAAAAAAAACTATACATACAATAATTTTATATACAAGAAAAGATGTTAGATGTGTTAGGATGACCAAAGTTCTGTTAGTTGGGATCACAGAAAAGGTGCCCAAAAACTTAACTAAAATAATGCAGACAACTGGGGAAAAAATTTCTGAATATCAAGCAATTTACCATACGACATATATATAAATATTTGATTCGATCAATGCTTTACAGCAAACATTTCACAAACGGCCAGATAGGCATCATAAGATAGATATGGAGGATCGTTTGATTTTACTGAAACGATATTTAGTGCCATCTGAGTGCGGTATAACACGAATGACACCGATTGTGTGCAGGGGAGGACCGTTGGCTCTGCACGCTGCTCCTGCAGCGGGGCTACCGCGTGGAGTACAGCGCCGCCTCGGACGCCTACACCCATTGCCCGGAAGGTTTCGGCGAGTTCTACACTCAGCGCCGTCGCTGGGCCCCTTCCACCATGGCCAACATCATGGATCTACTCATGGACTACAAGCGGACTGTCGCCATCAACGACAATATCTCTGTGCCCTACATCATCTACCAGACCATGTTGATGGTCGGTACCATCCTGGGTCCTGGCACCATCTTCCTCATGTTGGTGGGAGCCATGGTGGCCGCTTTCAAGATCTCCAACTGGTACTCCTTCTACTACAACATCATCCCGATTCTCCTCTTCATGGCGATTTGCTTCATCGCCAAGAATGACATCCAGGTTGGCTTTTTCTTCTCACAACTTTTCTTGTTTGACTTTACAGTGGAACCGCCCATGAGAGACCACTTTAATAACATACATACATACATCTCTCATTGAAGGTTTGGTTTATAATTTTCATTTCACAAAGGTGATAGCTCGCCAGAAGGGAGGTCGCTACTCATGGGAGGTTGTACTGTACCTTCCTTCCCTAAACACATTCATACTCGCATTGAAAGAATATACCACTTAAATAGTATTATCAAATCAGTTACAATTCATCTAACCCTAGGCTTATCGCAGATGGTCAGTCTGGTGTTTATACATCAATCTACCATGATTGTTGAGGTGTTAAGTGTTAGAGATAGGCCAGAGTTCTTGAAATACGTGACGTGTAGATATTCTACTATCTAGCTACGACCTGTAGATTTATAATGTCCTTTATCTACAGATAAAATCAATTCTTTTAAAGGCCTGCCTGATTATAAGATATATGGAGAGATTAATAGCTCAGGCACAAAGATCTCTCCACATGACGATATCGGTGATTGCATCTAATGATCATGATTTGAAATACTTGATTCAAGACCAATAATTTCTGTGGCCCCGTAACTCGGTCTTAAATTTAAAAATTAACTGTACATAGCTGAACGATCTTGAACTCTATAAGTTTTGAAACAAATACACTTAGTTGATACATAATATGTTCAGTCAAGTATTTAAGACAATCTGTCAAGATTTTTGCTCATCTAACGGGCCGAACGATTAAAAAAAATCGAGATATTATAGAGAAGTAAGAATTTGTATTTATAGGTATTTAAACTATTTTAGACGCGTATGATTATTTTTAAAATAAAATAATTTTCTGCTGCCCTTACTTCAATGATAAATTAGTGGTATATAGATGCAATAAGTTTGTTTTTGTGGGTTTCAGATTCTCGTGGCCCAGATAATGAGTGCAGCCTATGCCTTACTAATGATGGCCGTGTTGGTGGGAACGGCCATCCAGCTCAGTTACGACGGTATAGGTTCTCCCTCCTCTATTTTCCTTATAGCACTTTCGGGGAGTTTCTTCATAGCGGCGCTGCTCCATCCGCAGGAGTTCTGGTGCGTCGTGCCGGGACTCCTGTACTTCCTCAGTATCCCTTCCATGTACCTCCTGCTCATCATCTACTCCCTTGTCAACCTCAACGTCGTCACCTGGGGAACACGTGAAGTCCTCAACAAGAAAGAACAAGAGCAACAGGAGGAAGAGAAGAAAAAGAAGAAAATGGGCAAAAAAGGGAAATGGTTAAACTCTTTGATGGCTAATGCAAACGTTCTGGAAGATGAAGAAGGGTCTATCACAGTGTCTCTGGCTAACCTATTCAAATGTATGTTCTGCACCTATCCGAAGCCCAACAATGAGCAGAAGGTCCTGGAGTCGATCAACGACCAGATGCGCGAGTTCTCGGCTAAGCTGGTCTCCATCGAGTCTTCCCTGAAGAGAAAGCACCATCACACGACCCACCACTTCTCGGACGATGAGTTCCAAAATGAGACGAAGACCAAAGAGCCGAAGGATCGGTGGGATGTGATGTCTTCGGATGGCACCGACGTTAGTAAGTATTATGTGCAGGCATGTTGCGACATATGGGTGAAATTATATTAAATCCATATGTAGATAATGTGCTATGCTCTATCCTAGGCTATTCATTTAGGAAATCCCAGCGATTTTACTTCCGCTCCCTGTGAGGTCGCTTAAGGAGTTTTATACACACCTTTGTGATCTACGCCACTTTAACTTTTTCGAATTTAGATAGGAGCTGGTCTAGAGAGAGCCAAGGACTCGCTGGAGACGTGGAGTATATATATACAGACACACCTATGTGATCATTGTTACTATAATTGTTTGGATTTAGATAGGAGCTGGTCTAGAGAGAGCCAAGGACTCACTGGAGACGTGGAGTATATATATACACACCTATGTGATCATTGTTGCTATAATTGTTTGGATTTAGATAGGAGCTGGTCTATAGAGGGCCAAGGACTCACTGGAGACGTGGAGTATATATATACAGACACACCTATGTGATCATTGTTGCTATAATTGTTTGGATTTAGATAGGAGCTGGTCTAGAGAGGGCCAAGGACTCACTGGTGACGTGGAGTATATATATACAGACACACCTATGTGATCATTGTTGCTATAATTGTTTGGATTTAGATAGGAGCTGGTCTAGAAAGGGCCAAGGACTCACTGGAGACGTGGAGTATATATATACAGATACACCTATGTGATCATTGATGCTATAATTGTTTGGATTTAGATAGGAGCTGGTTTAGAGAGGGCCAAGGACTCACTGGAGACGTGGAGTATATATATACAGACACACCTATGTGATCATTGATGCTATAATTGTTTGGATTTAGATAGGAGCTGGTTTAGAGAGGGCCAAGGACTCACTGGAGACGTGGAGTATATATATACAGACGTACCTATGTGATCATTGATGCTATAATTGTTTGGATTTAGATAGGAGCTGGTTTAGAGAGGGCCAAGGACTCACTGGAGACGTGGAGTGTATATATACAGACACACCTATGTGATCATTGTTGCTATAATTGTTTGGATTTAGATAGGAGCTGGTCTAGAAAGGGCCAAGGACTCACTGGAGACGTGGAGTATATATATACAGACACACCTATGTGATCATTGTTACTATAATTGTTTGGATTTAGATAGGAGCTGGTCTAGAGAGGGCCAAGGACTCACTGGAGACGTGGAGTACGAGGTGTGTTCATAAAGTATCGCGACCTTTGTGTTTTTTCGAAAATTATTTATTTATTCATGAATACCTATTTTGTCCCCTTCAAAATAATCCCCATGAGATATTATACACTTGTGCCAACGGTTTTTCCAATCTTCGAAGCACTTCAAAAAATCATTTTTTAAAATCTTTTTCAGCTCCTCCTTCGATGCCGTCTTTATCTCGTCAAGCGTAGCGCAACGTCGTCCTTTCATGGGCCTCTTCAGTTTAGGGAACAAGAAAAAGTCACAGGGGGCCAGATCTGGGGAATACGGTGGATGCGGCATCATTAGTGTGTTGTTTTTGGCCAAAAAGTCGCGTACAAGCAACGATGTGTGAGCAGGGGCGTTATCGTGGTGCAAAAGCCAATTTTTGTTCTTCCACAAATCCGGGCGTTTCTGGCGGATTGCTTCGCGCAAATTGCGCATAACTTGCAGGTAATATTCCTTATTGACCGTTCTACCCTGTGGCAAGAACTCATGATGCACCACGCCTCTGCAATCGAAGAAAACTGTCAGCAAAACTTTCACATTCGACCGAACTTGGCGCGCTTTTTTCGGTCTTGGTTCGTGCGGCAGCTTCCATTGAGATGATTGAGCTTTGGTTTCCACGTCATAACCATAAACCCACGCTTCGTCACCAGTTATGACCCTCTGGAGCAAATTTGGGTCGTCGCGGACAGAGTCCAACATCTCATTAGCAATGTTCATGCTATGCTGTTTTTGGTCGCAATTGAGCAATTTTGGTACGAATTTCGCGGCGACCCTTCTCATGCCCAAATCATTGATAAAAATCGAATGGTACGAGCCAATCGATATGTATAGGTCCTCAGCAACTTCTCTAACGGTGATTCGACGATTGGCCAATATCATTTTCTCCACTTCATTAATTTTTTCGTCTGTTGTTGAAGTGCTCGGGGGTCCGGCACGCATTTCGTCGTTCACATCTTCTCGGCCTTCTGAGAACATTTTGTACCACCGATAAACGTTGCTTCGGTCCAAGGTAGCTTCTCCGTATGCCACAGTCAACATTCGGAATGCATCCGCGCACTTAATTTCGTTTTTCACACAAAATTTGATACAGGTTCTTTGATCCATTTTTTTTTAATAGGTAAAAATCGAAGACGATCCAAAACAACTGAAAGTAAAGCAGCTGTCAACAATTAAGTGAACATTCAAAATGGCCGAGCTTGTCGGCATAAGTGAGAGACATGAGTACCAACATAAAGCCACAAAAAGATCGAAATTCGAATATACGTAACCCGCGAAAATATAAAAGTCGCGATACTTTTTGTACACACCTCGTATATATATATATACACACACCTATGTGATCACTGTTGCTATAATTGTTTGGATTTAGATAGGAGCTGGTCTAGAGAGGGCCAAGAACTCACTGGAGACGTGGAGTATATATATACATACACCTATGTGATCACTGTTGCTATAATTGTTTGGATTTAGATAGGAGCTGGTCTAGAGAGGGCCAAGAACTCACTGGAGACGTGGAGTATATATATACACACCTATGTGATCACTGTTGCTATAATTGTTTGGATTTAGATAGGAGCTGGTCTAGAGAGGGCCAAGGACTCTCTGGAGACGTCGATGGAAGATTCAAATATTGATGAATATACTTACCTGACGGCTGGAAGATCCAAAAATGATTAATCACACACGACCTTTTTTTATGCTTATAATTGCGGCCAAATTGTAGGCTGGCCATTAAAACAATTATTCGTTATTAATTTCTTTATTTAATCATGGAAGTCCTTACACAACTTCGATATATAAAAAAAGAGATGATATTGATTGATGTGACAAAATAGACAGGTTTAATAATGAAATAATTAAAAAATGATAATACATTTTGGTATCGTCTTGTAATAATTATATTCAAGATGCCACTGCCATTTTTTGGAATCAATAACCATAATTATTGTAGAAAAAATAATTAAAGGTAGTGTCTTGCTTAATAAAACATTAATGCAACAATTTATACAGCATCTAAATATTTTGTAAAAAAGAAACAACTTCGGATCGTGCAACTTAATGTTCCTGATGTGACTTGAATCATTTATCAGAATAAATATTAAATAATCTTAGATTTTTTTTTAATTCCAGTATTTGTATTTTTTCTTAACTACCCCGGATCAGTGGTCTATTTTCATCTTTATTCTATATTCATTTTAAAAATTTTATTGTGAATGTTTTTGTTGAAATTGACAATTGCAGATATTTCTACGATATTTGATGTGCAGATATTTGCATAGTTTCAGTATTGTCTATGCAAATTGACATCTCTGTCTATATAGCGCAGCTTTGTTGGATTGTTAGTAGGCTAGCGATTATTGGATAGGGCAGGCCGGCGTGAGCTGCTGATGTACATATAATTTGATCTCTTTGTCCTTCTTTTATAGTTTTATACCTTTAGGTAATAAAGGATCTTTCTACAAATCTATAATTTTTTCCCAAAAGTTTTAATGTGCTCAACTACTTACATTTAGAGAATTCTATAGGTACCAATGTCATCGAAAGATGTATCTTGTTGAAGATGTAATCTTGTTAAATTCCAAGAGTCTAACAACAGTATCACTATAAAAGGAAGTTCCAAAAATGCAATATAACAGCGGTATGGTAGATTAAACTGGCGAAACCGCTGGGAGGGTTTACCACTGATGAGCCAGGCCCTCCCATAAATTTTTCCATTGCGGTAAGGGCAGTAGAAATTGTTTAATTTCAAAAAGAATCTTACGCGTTTAAAATAGTTTCGAAAGATGTATCTTGTTAAAAATCAGTTTATGTCAATCAGTCTTATATTCAGATTCTCTTGAGATATACAGAAATGGATGGGGGGAAGAGGGAGAAAGAAATTCGAATTTACAAAAAAAAAATCCCTCTTTTCCAATACCTTCTCTGTATCTATCTCACGGGAATCTGTATAGAAAAATAAATGTCTTAGTGAAAATGGTATTGATTAAATGAAATTAAAAAAAAATTCGAATATCAATTTTAAAATATAGAATTTTGGTCAATATGGTATCACTCAGAATGCTTACAAATATGTTCGAACGATTTGTCTGTAAGTGCTTCAATTACTTTTTCTCTGCCTATATTCCAGATTGAAGTTTTTCGGGGATACAATCGAGGTATGTGAGGACTATAGCTTTCTTACATGTGTTAATACAAATATTTTTACTTCAATACAATCCAGGTATTAGAAATATTTCTATAACAGAATCTAGGTACGTAGAGAATGGAACTATTTAACGTCATTGCTTTTTATTTTTTAAATAAAGGACGAAATTCTACAATCCTTTTTTATAAACACTAATCGACAAAACTTAAAGAAGTGGATAGTCTCTCGTGTCTCCGGTTGTCTTTTTTTTTCTTTGAAGGAGGCAGAGACAATTTGGTTAACACTTGGTTATCTCGTGTGTCTTCAATAAATGTCAATGTATATCAAATATCTTTCAGAGTTATTGCCTGAATCCTGATATACATGCTGAAAGGTACAATTTCTATAAGTTTTTTTCATGGGTGGATTCAGTTCAATAATTTTTAAAATTCATTTTATTTTTTCTTAATAAAAAGCAATATCGTTGAACCCACATAAGAGGGCGCTATGTTTATTGTTTATCGTAAATATTGAGGCTGCCTGGCCGGCATTCATATTTCTTGAAAATAAAGATACTTCGGCCAGTAAATATTTTTATTACCTCGACGTTTCCGTTTCCGACGGTTCCGACGTTTTAACGCCTTGCTGAATGTTTAATTTTTGTTTGCTCCTGACGAGGACAAAAGATTTTTGTCGAAACGTCGAGGTAATAAAAAGATTTACTAGCCGAAGTATCTTCATTTTCAAGAAATAGTTTATTGTTTAGTTAGAATCTAGGTACATAAAGGTTTTTTTTTTTTTAGCCAACTCTTTCTAGGTGTTTTTAAACATATTATATTCATTAGCACTCTCAACCAGATCCCTATACTCTCCTTTTTCCGAATATACAGAGACATAAGTTTAATTAAAAATTTTTTTTTTTCTTTTCAAACTTGTTTTTTTTTTTCATCCCCAACATGTGATGTTGTGTTTGCAGTGAGCCAAGGTGAAGAAACCAAGCGTGACGACAAGCACGCTTACTGGCTGGATGATAAGGCACTGAGCCAATGTAAAGTTGAATATTTGGAAGATAATGAAGTCTCCTTCTGGAACGGCCTCATTGAAAAATACCTCTTCCCTCTTGATCAGGATAAAGAACAGGAGCGGCGTGTAGCCGTTGAATTGAAGGAACTTCGCAACAAGGTCGTCTTTTTCTTCTTTATGTTCAACGCTCTCTTCATCTTGATCGTCTTCCTTCTCCAGCTCAACAAGGACCGTCTGCATATCGATTGGCCTTTGGGTGTCAAATTCAACATCACCTACATTCCTGAAACCAGTGAGGTCCGAATTGACAAAGAATATCTTGAATTGGAACCTATCGGTCTTGTTTTTGCGGTGTTCTTTGCTTTGATTCTGATTATCCAATTTGTCGCTATGCTTTTCCATCGATTTGGTACCTTCAGTCACATGCTAGCAGCAGCTGAGTTCAATTTCTTTAACGCTAAGACTACTGATGAATTGAACCCAAGCGTTAATGATATTGCTAGTGAAGTGCTGAATATTGGAGAACAAGATGATGAAAGAGATAAAAACCAGGGTGGATCCCTCGATGGTTCTTACAAGGGAGTAGCAAATCGTAATGTTGTTGGTAATCTGATAAATCATCACAGAAGAAGGCAACCTGTACGAACCATGGATTATCTCTTTAAGAAACGATTTGAGAATCTCAATAGAAATCCTGGAGGTACACCTATTCTTGGTGAGGCTAGCGGTAAACGTAGAAGAAATGGACAAGGCAGAGCCAAAGTGGAATCCTTGGGAATAAAGAATTCCTTGGCTAATGGAGGAGGTGCAACAACAAGACATAGGTCAACTACAGATGTCAGAAATCTTTTCCCAGAAGATCAGGGCCCCTATCATCTAAATAGAGGCTATCAACAGGAAATGGATCATGGAGGAGAATTGGAACCCCATCTTCCATCTTCTAGAAATTCCTTGAACGGTTCCCGCTATGGCAGGCTCTAAGTTCAACCTCGTGTGATATTTTGTTGTTATTATTCTCTTTATATTCCACAACCCTGTGGATATCATTGAACAAAGAATACTCTCAAAATATGAATCATTCCTAATTCTTATTAACATTTATTTTACAAATGTTTGCGGAATTGATTTTATAAAATTTATCTTTACACATTTTTATACTTTATATACATTTTTTAGAACCAGGATTTACTCTTCTATAGGAGCGCCAATTAATACTCATTTTAAAATACTTTGAAAAATCTGTTTTTAAAAATAGTTAATTTTTGAAAAATATAATCATTAATAAGAAATAAACATTAATTTATTTTGAATCAAACTATAAATATAAAAAATCAAAATTTCTATATTGGTTATCACACTTTATTTTTACGCAACCATGTTTTATTTTGTTATAAAATAAATAAAGATGTTTTATTGTATTGTAAAATAAATTATGAGTAATATCCACGCGCTCAAATTTTAAAAGCTAACCAATATCTCTTTCATATACATTGAACTCTATTTTTAAAAAGTAAAATACGTTTTTTTTTAACGTTTGATAATGAGAATAAATTATATAAATTTGTTTTTATAATTAAAAAACTCATTAAACATCCTAATATAAGATTAAAAGCTTAAAATTATTTTAAAAAACAATTTTCCAAACATTTTCTTATGTAAAACCTTAAAGCCTAAATATAAACATAAATGTGCACATTCCAAATATAAATTCCATAAATGTATAGTAATCCATGTACGAAACTTATTGTATTCAATTTGATATGCTAAAAAGCCTTTTTTGTAGGTATATAAAAAAAGTGTTACGCTCAATCGCAGAAATATTTGAAGAAACCCTTGTATAATTTTTTTTTAATTAAAAATCATAGAGAAACAATTTTAAAGAAAATTATTAATAGCATTTCTCTCTCTCTTTTATTATTATTATTTTTTTTCATTTTACCTCTAAATTATAGAAGAAAAAGGTAAAAACTTGTTTTTTTTATTTTTTGCCGAAAAATACCCAAAAACTACATCTAGAAATTAATGTAAAAATATATTTGAAATTCAAAAATAACTACACACTAAAAACATAAAATCCGTAGAATTGGGGATAAATGGTATTACTTTCCACGAACTTGGGTTAACAAAATATGTGTGTTTAAAACATGTGTCTCTAATGCATAATAATGAGGAATAAAAAAAGAGAGAGTATGTGTGTTCCTCATTTGCGTTACTATCACATAACCCGTTTATAGGTTTTTAACTTTTAATTAGACAATTTAAATATATATTTAGGCATTTTTCATTTTAATTTAGACACTTTCATTTTTATTTAGACATTTTTCATTTTAATTTAGACACATGGACTTTTTATATAAAAAAATTAAAAATATCTAAATTAAAATGAAAAATGTCTAAATAAAAATGAAAGTGTCTAAATTAAAATAAAAAATGTCTAAATATAAATTACAATTGTCTAATTAAAAGTTAAAAACCTATATATAAAAAGTTTTTTTTTTTTGCCCAAGATCTAGATTTTTTTTTAATAATAGGCAAAAATAAATTATATAGTTTTAGAACTTAAATATGTTAAATGTATCTAAAATATAACTTTACACTAGAGTGCCTTATGTAATATATAAATTATTTTAAATATTTATTGCAAGTAAATATATATTTACTTTTATATGAGAGGCTGTTTAATATAGTTCCAGCATAATATATATCTCATCTTTTCCTAAAATTCATATTTCGCTTATATGATGTACATATAAACAGTTTTACGATATATATTTTGAATTAAAAAATCTATTCCAATATATTTTTATAAAAATGTAAAATTTTATAAAATAATCATAATTTAGCATGCGAGGAAGTATTCTGATAAAAAGTATATTTAACTATTTTATTAATATTTTTAATAAACTGCCAACCAATATAAAAGAAAGATAATGTAATTTTAAAGTAAATACCAACTATCTATTTTAGCTTATATTATTAAAACCTCTAATTAAATATATTATTTAAAAAAAACATTGTGTTCCTATCCACAATTAAAGATATAAATAATAGAAATAAATATAGGATATATATTTTATCTATTATTTTTAATTATGAATATTCGGGGATAGTTGGCGACATCTTTTGTACGTCCCAAAAACCTGGGTTATTTTTTCTATGTCGTAAGACATTATATATATGATAATAAAAATACACACTATATATAAATGATGAATCAATAGAAATTTACTTTTATGAAGATATTAATATTAGTATTTTTATGAATTTAATTTTTAATATAAATATTGATTATTATTTAGGAAAAAAGTAATATTTCTATAACACATTTTCGAGTTGTTTGCCATTTACTCTCTGTATCTCCGTGTGCAAAATGTAACTTTAACTATATTAAAAAAAAACATTGACGAAACTTAAGGAAGTTGCACCAATCAGTATGTATATAGGGATTCATACAATAACTCTGAAATATATTTGATACCCAGTTGTTTATATTGAAGACACACGAGATAACCTAAGTATGAACAAAATTACCTATGTCACCTTGGGGGAAAAAAAAAAAAAAAACACGATCGGCGACAAAAAAAAAAAAAAAGAAACCTCCTTAAGTTTTGTCTATAAGTATATATTAAAAAGCCATATAATTTTTTTTTTCGGATTTTATATTTATAGAATGTTTAATATATCTTAAAATCGTTTTCAAAAATTATTTTATAGACGCGCTCTCATAATTCTAAAAAAGAATGTTCCCCTTCTATTGCCTCAATTTGTTTCAAATGAAAATAAAATGTCCTTGTTTTTAGTTTTATTAAACTTTTTGAGAACACACATGGTTTTAATGAGGACTAAAATATCAGTTCAGAAGTATTGAGTGTTTTGCGTATAATTATATATTAATGTATATAATGTTATTTTGAACTTTTGTGTAAGATGCTTTGCATTTGTGAAAAATGTAAATTATTTTAATAAAATATAGCTTGAAAATTATTTGTGTGATATTTATTAATAACTACATACAAAATGTAAAATAAACGGTGTTATTATTTTTTTTTTGGTAAAGAGCAGTTAAAGTGTGCGTGTGTTTAATTGGGCTTTACAATTTATTTAAATAAGAATTTTAAAAAAATCATATCTTTGTTGTTTTGAAGACATTTTCTTTAATAGTAAAAGAGTATTTTATTGATTAGAGAGAGAAGAGAGATAGTGGATATAAAATATAAACAATTTTTAATATGGAAGTTTTATTTAAAATAGAAATTATTTTTAACACAATTTTAAAAATAAATTTGAAAAATTATTGTAAAAAATATTAAGCATTGTTAGTAAAGATATAATGGTTGTCTAAGTGCAGAACCTATAAAAAAAAATTGGCAAGCCAATATAATATATGCTAATTGCTGCCATACTCATGCCCATTTATTATTAGCAGAAGATCATATATATATATGCATATTTCCACATTTCCATAAGAGGAATAACAGGTATTCATAATTTCTCTAAATCCTTCACATTGGATTTCTCTAAAATTCTCGCTGTATAAGCCAATTTCTAAATACTATAGTAGTACACGGTCTGTTAAATTAAATTAGATTAAATTTAATTGATCACAGAGGGCCAGAACTTCAGTGAACATCAAATTTCACATATTTACAGTTGAAGGACGGTTTTTTTCTAGGCGACTTAGTTAATGTTGAAAAAGACTGCCTTTCTTACTTCTCAGTTTCCTATTCTTTGATCCTCGCAGTCTTTTAGTATGTCTAAATGTTGACTTTCCTTAAACTTTTTAAAGAAACTGATTCGAAAAATATTAATTAATTGTGAATTAAAATACTTAATTAATGTATCGCTTTTAAGACAGACCCCCCCCCCCCCAATATATTTTCTCTTCGCAGTAGAAAATTGTTTATAAAAGTAGATGAGTAGTTAGTGGGCTACCTAGACCGAAGTCTGTACGCCAATATAAAAGAAGCAAACACATTTTTGTTATCTTATTTAAATTTTAAAATGACATGAGATTGTGTATTTAAGAGAGATAAGTTTCAGATTTAATAGCACGCCGTTTATAACACAATCTACTCTGATTGTATTGAAGTCTAAATGTTTAAACACTACTGAAAGCTGATTCCAGAATTGAGATGGTTGATAAGAGTTTTAGTGTTGTATATATATATGAAAAAAGAATATAAAAAATGAAAGATAAGTGGGTCAGGTGTTGTTGATTTATCAAGAAATTGGGTTGGCCAAATATCACGGAGCAAGCTAAAAAACGTTTAGTTTATTTTTGCTCCACTAGATGGCGCTCTGCCATCTAAAAAGGCACATGTACTCGTGGTCAGGAAGTTCCTTCTTTATTTTTAATATATATATATTATAAGTTTAATTAATTAATTGTTCCCACAGAGTATTTGTGTAAGATCACAAGTAAATAGGCGCTAAGCGGAAGAAGATAAGTTTCTCTTTATTTATGATATTATAAGTTTCTAATTTATTTTTTTCTCTCTTTTATAAATTAATAAATATAATGTTTGATTAATATTTTTCGAATCAGTTTCTTTAAAAAGTTTAAGGAAAGTCAACATTTAGACATACTAAAAGACTGCGAGGATCAAAGAATAGGAACCTGAGAAGTAAGAAAGGCAGTCTTTTTCAACATTAACTAAGTCGCCTAGAAAAAACCGTCCTTCAACTGTAAATATGTGAAATTTGATGTTCACTGAAGTTCTGGCCCTCTGTGATCAATTAAAGTAATTTAGTATTGACTTACTCTACCGACTGAAATTTCCATTTTCTGCCTCTAATTAATCGCCTGGAGAGATAGTATGTTGCTGCATTCTTGTGTGAGGAAAATATATATATATATAATATTTTAAATAAACAAGGTCTGTTCAAAAGTAATGCTAATAATATATGTGGAGAAGCCGGTTATGTAAATTTCTCTCTTTTTATTGCTTATTCATTCAGAAGATTTACATATTTGTAAATATAATTCTGTATATAAGGATGTGTAAGTTTAATAAAAGTGTGTCAGTTATAAATCGGATGTTGGTGAATTATTAGTGTCATCAGGGTAGCTTTTCTGGTGTTGTGGGCACTTTTAAGAAAGCATATAGGCTTCAATTCGGTTGGAGAACAGAAGAAGTCTGGCAAGAAGATACAGTCAAGCTCTGCCATAACTATTTAGATAAGGCCAGACATATCCAGGGGGCGGCAAGCTTTCCGAGCTTAGTAATATGGTTGAGAGGGAAAAATATTTTGAGCTACCTTTAAAAGTAAAAAAGTATTTTTCACAAGTTTTTTTTTTTTAGCTGAAAACGTTAAAAGTCGTCCTAATTTACATTCTAGTTGTTCAATTGTCAACTGTCATTCTAGTTCTATTGCACTAGTTTCTAGTTTAATTTCATCTGGGAAAAAAGGGCTATTGAGAGCACAGAGTTATAGACAGTGGTAATACATTGTTCAAGGCTATTGGAAACCAAGGTTGAAATATTTCAGTTATAAACATATTTTGATAAAATCCCAGTTCCGATTTCGGGCTAATGGCCTTCTTCAGTCAAAGGCAGATTTTATTTCATGAGATCCACAAGAGAGATCAAATGAAATCTTCACAATCCGCCTGTAACGACAGCTGGCATGCCTATATAGTAAATTATCAGTGAGCACATATTTATCACTGATATACTCTGGGCAGTTGCCTTTTGACTTGTTGTAATATATATCACATGTAAACTTATGTCTAATAATTAATATGCTATATCTGATGTTGGCCTAAAAGAAATAAAGTCTTTCTTTTTAAACTTCCAAGTACTTCTTTCTGATTAACGTCAACCAACAAATACAAGGACGTTACATGGTGGCAGCTGCGCTTGTAAACAACACCACGTGGTAAGAACAATTTATTAATTTCCAATTTCTTAAAGTATTTCAGAACATCTCTAATTGCATGTTCAAATAAAATTCAAATTGCATAAGAATATATACAAAAATAATTTAATTTACAAGCAAGAAGAAATAAGTGTATTTTTAGAAAAAAAAATTACAATAACAACAACATGGCGGAAAATGCTATTCGGCCTCCAAAACAAATAGGCCTAAATGAACTAAACAAAGAGGGCTGGGAATCTTGGCTTGAAAGCTTTGAATGGTATGAAATTGCCACCCAATTAAGTAGTAAAGCACCAGAGGTACAGGTTGCTATCTTTATGGCTGCAATGGGACGAGAGGCTCAAAATATTTTTAAATCTTTCAACTTAAATAATACAGATAAAAATAATTGAGCATTGTAAAAGACAAGTTCAACAACTATTTTTCTCCAAAGCTGAACACTACAATTGAAAGATTCAAATTCAATCAGATGAAACAGAAAGAAGATGAATCATTTAATGATTTTCTGACTAGGATCAAATTACAGATAGAAAACTGCAAATATGCTGTCATGTCTGATGAACTACTTAAAGATCGAATAGTTGTAGGAATTATTAACAATGAAATAAGAGAAAGACTTCTTAGTGAGGCTGACCTTAATCTGGAAAAAGCCACACAAATTTGCATAGCATGTGAAAATGCCACAAACCAAATGAAACATGTACTATCCGACTCAGACAAACAAGTTGCTGTGACAAAGATGAACAGTAAGAAGTGGGAAGATAGAAAAGAGCCGAGGAAAGAAAACACCACTAACCAAAGTCACAAAATAATAGAAAACTGCAGAAATTGTGGTAGATCCCACAAAATCAACCAATGTCCGGCATATCAAAAGAGATGCAACAAATGCAAGAAACTCAACCATTTTGCTAATCTTTGCAGATCCCAGAACACAAATTCATACAAAGTCAGACAAATTGTTGGTTCACCAGAACCTGAAATGATTCAAGAATTTGTAATCCAGTCAGTTGAAAACACCAACCTTACCGAAGATTGGCATGAAGAAGTAAAAATTAAAGGCAAAAAGGTAAACATGAAACTAGACACAGGTGCACAGTGTAACGTGTTGCCACTCAGCCTGGCAGGGAGATTAAATCTGGAAATCCAAAGGTCTCCAGTAAAAAGTTTAATTTCCTTTTCAGGACATCGAATTCCTGTCGAAGGACAAAGTCTAGCAATGTGCATGGTGAAAAACATGACTGCCTACATACGTTTCATCATATCCAGAGATAACACTTGTCCCATCCTAGGCAGACAAACCTGTTCCAATTTAGGTCTTGTCAAGCGAGTAAACACCTGTCAAGCAATTACACAGGAATACCAAGAATTATTCGAAGGGATATGATGTTTGAAAGGATATGAATACGAGGCAAAGTTTCAGACTTCGGACATGAACATGCAAGTAAGACCACCCAGACCTATTCCTCTATCTATTAAAGAAAGAGTAAAGAAAGAACTTGAGGAAATGGAATACAATGGGATTATAAATAAAGTAAATTACCCTACCCCCATCTCCAGTCAGATGGTTATAGCAAAACCGAAAGGAAAAATACGTATATGCATTGACCCATCGGATATCAATAAAGTAATTCTAAGAAGCCATTTCCCATTACGGACTTTTGATCAGATTGCAGTAAACCTGCATGGTTCAAAATACTTCACAAAGTTAGATCTGAAGAAAGGATACTGGCAGATCAAAGTAGCCCCCAACTCACAACGCTACTTTACCTTCAGCACTCCGTGGGGAAGATATATGTTCTTGAGAGTTCCCTTTGGAATTAAAACTGCTCCAGAAATATTCCAGAAAATCATGGCAGACTTACTCCAAGACCTTGAGGGTACAGAAAATTCAATGGACGATATCCTGATCCATGCTCCGGAGCCACAGACCCTGGAAATAAGGACAAGAGCTGTACTACAGAGGCTTAAAGAAAATGGAATCAAACTGAATAGAGATAAATGCAAATTTCAACTTCAAGAAGTCCAATTTTTAGGTCATATTGTCACGACAGAAGGCATTAAAATTGACCCTGAGAAAGTGCGTTCAATAGGAGAAATTAAGTCACCGAGCAACAAGCAAGAACTACAACGTCTCTTAGGAATGATACAATACCTGAGCAGGTTCATCCCTAACCTTGCAGAGAAAACCAAAAACATGAGGTTGCTTTTGAAAAAAGATACACCTTGGCTATGGGACGAATCTCTCGATTGTGATCTCTTAGAGATCAAGATTTTGCTCAGAACTGCACCAACTCTGAAATTCTTTAATCCCAACGGAAATCTGACACTTTCAGTAGACGCCAGTTCATATGCCTTTGGAGCGGTTCTATTACAAAACGGAAAGCCCATAGCCTACGCTTCATCAGCTCTCAACTCCACTCAGCAGAACTACGCTCAGATAGAAAAGGAAGCTCTTGCCATCAAATTTGGATGCGAAAAATTCCATCAACTCATTTATGGCAAAACTGTTGACGTCGAGACGGACCACCGTCCTTTAGAAACCATATTCAAGAAGCCATTAAGCAAAGCACCCCCGAGGCTCCAGAGAATTTTTCTACAGATACAAAAATATGATCTCAGGATTAAATACAAGAAAGGAAAAGAACTGCTAACAGCTGATCTACTAAGTAGAGACTGCTCATATGAAGACACCTACTTGGAAGAGAACTTTGAAGTACTGATGACCACCCCGACAAATAAGTCAAGCTATGAGGAACTTCAAGCTCTTACAAAAGAGGACCAAGAACTACAAGAACTAAAAAACCTAATCTTATATGGCTGGCCAAACTACAAATCAGCAGTCCCTGAAAGCTGCAAGAAATACTGGCCATATAGAGATGAACTCTCGACAAACGAAGACCTAATCTTCAAAGGTAGCAGAGTCTTTATTCCCCTAAGGTGGAAAACAAAGATACTCAAGTTAATCCACGAAGGACACCAAGGAACAAACAGCTGCTTGAGAAGGGCCCGAGACTCAATATACTGGCATGGCATGTCCCAAGACATCATCAACACAGTAGAAAATTGTAGGACTTGCCAAGCGAATCAGAGGAACAAGACAAAAGAACCAATGATCATAAAAGAGATACCGAGTCTTCCTTGGGAGATAGTCGCAGCTGACATTTTTTCAATAAAAGGAAAAAATTACCTGTTAATAACAGATAACTACTCTGGATTCATTGATTTCAAAGAAATGAAGACAATGAACTCTGCAGAAACTATTGAATCTCTTAAAAATGGTTTAGCGTACATGGAATTCCCAGACTCCTGGAAACTGATAATGGGCCAAACTTTACGTCCAGGGACTTTAAAGACTTTCAAAAGAAGTGGTTGTTCGACCACCAGACATCAAGTCCTCTATATCCTAAATCAAACGGATTAGTAGAGAGAGCGGTACAGACAGCCAAGAACCTCATCAGGAAGTGTTTGGATTCAGGACAAGAAGTGGAACTAGCACTTTTGAACTTTTACAACACTCCTAGAGATGGTCTTCCTTCACCGGCTCAGTGTCTGTTCAGTCGCAGGACCAGAACCCTCCTTCCCACTAGCACTCATCAGTTGGAACCAGAAATACAAAAGGGACATACACAAAACCTAAGAAATAAGCGGAAGAAGCAGAAAACACAGCACGAAAAGACAGCAAAGACAACCTGAAGCTTCAAGGAAGGTGAAAAGATAATGCTGAAACAGCATCACCGTGAATGGATCCCTGCCAGAGTTACCCAAGAAGTAGCTCCAAGATCATATAAAGTGCAAACACCTACTGGTGAGTACCGCCGCAACAGCTCCTTCATGCGACATACGAATCTGGAGAGTCCAATGCAACAGCGAAGGAGAATCCCGGAGATCCCCAAGTCAACTCTACCGGGAGGACCTGGCCCGAGCGGTGATAAGGTACAGGCTCAAGTTCCTGAAGAACTCAATACTTCTACAAGACCATTCACAGGCCAGGAACCCAGGAGTGATCACCAGAACGCGGAGCACAAGAACGGCACCCTGCCCATTACAACAAGGTCCGGGAGGATCATCAAGCCACCCAAACGATTTGAAGAATGAATTTATTCAAAGGGGGAGATGTAACGACAGCTGGCATGCCTATATAGTAAATTATCAGTGAGCACATATTTATCACTGATATACTCTGGGCAGTTGCCTTTTGACTTGTTGTAATATATATCACATGTAAACTTATGTCTAATAATTAATATGCTATATCTGATGTTGGCCTAAAAGAAATAAAGTCTTTCTTTTTAAACTTCCAAGTACTTCTTTCTGATTAACGTCAACCAACAAATACAAGGACGTTACACCGCCAAGGATTTGTTTAGCTGGTAGAGTGGCTAGGCCGGGAGGAAATTGATTTATAAAAATAAAGGTTGCCTCTCCCGTCAAAATAGACACTAAAACTAAGCGCCATCTATTGGCCATAGATTTGGCCTAGTCACTCTTCCAGCTATAAATAGCTTTTTGGCGGATTGTGAAGATTTCATTTGATCCCTTGTGGATTTCTCATGAAATGAAGTCCGCCCTAGGCTTTAGAGGGCCATTATCCCGAAACAAAGGTCCCCAGGTTGACGCATCTCAGTTTTCCAAAGCTGGTGTTGTAGCTTTGTCACCAACTTGAGTCCGCTAGTTTGTGGAGATGCTCAATAGATGGCGCTTAGCTTCAGCGTCTATTTTAGCCGGAGAGGCGATCTCTATTTTTGAGTATTTTTCATTCTAGTTACAAGAAGTTTTGTTTCATCCAGCATTGTGAATCCCCTACCATCAATAGAGGATCCTCTATTCCATCCATTAAAAGCTCATCTCATAATTTATTCACCATAAATATTGAAGGGGCATAAGTTAAAAATACTCTCCTGTCTGCATTTTAATAACCATGAATCAGCTGAAGTTTGTCGCTTTCATCTTGAGGCTGATTCATAATTTTAATTAGATGATACAAACGAGGGTATTGGAGATTGCGAAAGACACAATTTAACATAATTAGCTGTAAATAGCTGTAAATACATTTATATGGGGATGAAGGGATGCTTACTGAATGGATAAAAGTCAACAACGACAACAAAAAGGAACCTACCTATATGTGAGACTGTTGTGGCAGGAGAGACTAGCACGAGTCTCCAGTCAACCCAGGCCCAATTCTGATAGACAACTGACTGCTGTAACAGGCAGCCTGAGGCTAGGAAAACCAGGGCAACTCTATTCCAGAACCCCATGAACATCTTCAAGGATATTGCTTGCTGCAAGAACTCACCACTGACCAGGAAGTGTGTGTGAGTGACGTCACCAAGCCTGGTATGGAGCTGGAGAGTGTGACCAAAGAAAGGCATATAGACTGCTCTGGCCTTCCTAATGAATTCCCATATGATCTGCTACACCCCGATGCCAAGAGTCCCACAGTTATGGAGGCAGACCTGTGTGAGAAGATTTCAGAACTTGTCAGGCTCGACAGCCTGAAGAAGATGACCAGAAAGTAGATGACCCTGGACTTCACCACAATGACTCCCATGAACGACCTCAACGAGTCTATCAACCAAGATGAGAGCCCAAAAATACAAAAAAAAAAATCCCCCCCCCCCACATCAGGCATGAATTGTATTTAGCTCTTTTTTTCATTTTAAAAGAGAACATAAATATTTTTTAATTTTATTTTTTGAAATAAGAGGCACTTAGGTCAAGAGATTTTTATTTTTTATTTTTTGAAATTTAGACAAAAATCTTTTGCCCTCGTCAAGGGAAAAAAACTTTATGGAAAGGCGTTAAAAATATGTATTTTTTAAATGAATATATATAATCAATTTTTTATTCTTTTCCTCAAAATCTTATTTTTTTTTTTTAGTATAATCCGTCAAATAATTTTTTTGTTACCAATTCTCTGTGCATTTTTTTGCACAATAATTTGCGTAAAAAATGCATTGTCACCACCAGATTTTAAAGGTTGGCTTTGTTGGAAAAGAAGACGTCCGAAGCAGCCAATGGGAGGCCGGCGGAGGCAGCTACGGGGATGCAGCGGCAAAAATGAGAAAACAATAGAGGAAGAACTTGTAAACAAGTTTTTTTCGAACGCTAGAATTTGCCCTGATCTCCGATTCTTTTAGTGTAAATGTTTAAATAATACTTTACTTATTTTCTTAAATTGTAATAAATATAATTTTCCCTCCTGTTTTCGTCGTATATTTTAAAAGTGTTATAAACAACGACGCCTTAACTTTGAACCTTCAACCCCGCCGACCAAGAATAGAGGTGAGTGACTACCTCTATAGAATTTAGATCGTCGTCACAACACAGAGTGGCGGTGAAATCGCAATATTTTTGGCATCCTAGCCGGGACTGTTGAAGGTAAAATTCTAGAAAAAAGAATCATTTTAAGCTGACCATTTTGGAACTCGCTAGCTAACCCTACTTGCTGCTTTGTTTACAAGATGGCGGAAGAATTAATTCTACGTTTAAAAAAGAAGCGTGCTGTTAACAGATCATATTTAACGAAAACATGCAATAAGATTGAAAGTGGACTTGACACGCTAATGAGAATTGTACTTGAAGAATTATTAGAACAATTGAATGAATCATTTAACGAACTTAAATTAGTGGATCACGAAATAGAAACGCTTCTTGAAACTGACGATTTAGAGAAGGAATTACAGGGCGTAGAGGAATATCGAGAGAAATATATTACTTGGAGATTTAGGGCAAATAAAAAGATTCGCCAATCAGATTTTCATGGCGAAAATATACCGAATTCGAACTCACGAATAGATGAAAATGAAATGAGACATTATGTACCTTCCTGCACGACTGTGAAACTTCCGAAATTGATGATATCGAAATTTTATGGAAACTTTAGTGAATGGCTGACGTTCTGGAATTCTTTTGATGCAGCTATACACCAGAACAACTCACTGAACCCGATCGATAAATTTAACTATCTGAAGTCACATCTCGGCGGAACTGCACTAAACACAGTCGAAGGTTTCGCTTTATCTGCGGACAATTATGAGAAAGCTATAAAATTGCTTAAAGACAGATTTGGGCGAGAAGACATTTTGATTAGCCGACATATGAACAATTTGTTGTCAATGAGACCACTCAAAACGTCAAGCGACGTAAGAACCTTCCGCGAACTTTTTGACAACCTTTCTGTTCATATAAGAAGTCTCGAGTCACTAAACGTGTCCATTGATGTTTACGGACAACTGTTGTGCCCGATAATAATAAAGCTTCTACCTGCAGACCTTAATTTGGAATTGAACAAAGAACTCCCGACAGGTTACGTAATTAATGACTTGATTACCTTTCTGGAAAGACAATTAACTGCACGGGAGAAGAGTTTTAGAAACGAAATCGGTACCGGGAATGAATCAACTTCTAAACCTAATTTGGTAAACAAACATCCAAAGACAAGATTCTACAATGAAAAACCAATTGCGACAGCTTCAGAACTTTTGAATTCAGTTCACAAATCGAATGAATGTGTATTTTGTGGTAAAGACAACCATGGAAGCCCTAAGTGTGACTTTGCAGCTAATATTAGTTTAAACGAAAAGAGATCACTCATGAAGAAAAAGGGCGTTTGTTATAAATGTCTTCGGCCTTCTCATTTAAGTAAATTTTGCAGAAATGTAGTCCGTTGTTCGATCTGCAACATGTCTTCCCACCTGGATGTCATGTGCACAAAACTGATTTTAGATAGAGGTGGATCTTCCAAGTCTCCAACGGTGCAAGATGAAACTCTCGCCAACTTATCAACCTCCCCAGACGTCTTGTTACCTACTTTGAGAGTGACCCTCAAAGGGAACAGAACGGAGAAGACGGCACGGGCTATAATAGACACCGGATCCCAAAGATCGTATATTTTACATAGCACAGCAATGGAAATGGAATACGAACAAACTAGGAGAGAGTTCTTCCGGCATTCCTTGTTTGGAGGATCGAGTACCGACGTAGTTGAACATGAGGTCTATACCATTCATTTATCTGACATCAATAATTCCTATCGCTGTGAGTTTGAAGCACTAGGTCAACCCCTTATCTGTGGAAGCATACCTCCGGTGTGTCCAAGATCATTTTTAGAAGGGAGTGAAGAACTCGACGTGTCTGATTTGATGAGAGACCGTATAGAAGTCCTTATAGGCGCGGACATCGCCGGGAGATTGCTAACCGATGATCAGAGAAGAATCTCATCTGGACTGGTGGCAATCCGTACCAAACTAGGATGGACTGTGATGGGAAAGATTCCTCCAACGGAGGTGAGAGATGACATCAGCTCCCTTTGCGTGACCACACTTCTATCTTTGGATCTAGAAAACTTGTGGAAATTAGATGCAATTGGAGTCTCTGACGCGGAGGTTGAGAAGAAGACTCAGTCATTACAAGCTGAAATGGAGGAACATTTCGCCCACACCACGACGCGAGATATCGAGGGGCGCTATGAGGTAGCTCTACCCTGGGTGCAAGACAAGGAAAGGATTCCTTCGAATAAAGACCTAGCCGAAAACCAACTAAGTTCTGTAAGAAGAAAACTTTAAGAAGTTGGAGACATGAATGAGTATGGACAAATCTTTGAAGAATGGATGAAACAGGGGATAATCGAGTATGCCAGAGAGGATAAACTAGATGGTGTACACTACCTGCCACATCGACCAGTGTATAAAAGGAACAGTCACACTTCTAGAATACGGCCAGTATTCAATGCGTCGGCCCGGAAGAGAGGTAAACTTTCCCTGAATGACTGTCTGGATAAGGGACCCAATTTGATAGAAATTATACCAAGACTTCTAAATAAATTCCGGAAATATGAAGTTGGTGTCTCTTCCGATATTGAGAAAGCATTTTTACAAATTGGAATAAAAGAAGAAGACCGAGATTATTTACGATTCCTGTGGCACACAGAAGACGGAAGATTGATCACGTATCGACATAAAAGGGTTGTTTTTGGAATTACCACTAGTCCGTATTTTTTAAAGGCTACCTTATCTCTCCACTTAGATAAGGCTCCTGAACATTTAAAAATCACAGCTGAACAGTTGAAATCATCCTTTTATGTTGACAATTGTTTATCCAGTTTTCAGAATGTTGAAGAAACGGAGAAATTCGTGAAAGAATCTACTGAACTGCTCTCTACAGCTTGTTTCAATCTCCGAGATTGGGTGAGTAACGTTACAGACTTTTCTCTTATGAACCAACTGAATAAGGAAGTGAACATTTTAGGAATAACATGGAATACTGATAGAGACACACTGACAATTGGTTTGGAAGATTTTGAATTAATTGGACCAACCACCAAGAGAAAAGTACTTTCAATAGCGAGCAAGATATTTGATCCATTAGGAGTTGTTTGTCCTGTGACTTCAATTCCCAAGCTGATATTACAGGAAACTTGGATACAAAAGTTGACATGGGACGAAGTCCTACCTGGATGTTTAGTACAAAGATTTTGGAAGTGGTTTAGCAAACTGAAACACTTGCCTAACATAGAAATTCCTAGATGGCTTTGTTTTAAGGACTCCTATGTAGAGAAAATCACTCTCCACATCTTTTGCGACGCCAGTCAGTTTGCCTATGCAACCTGTATTTTCCTCCGCATTAAAAAGGAAGATAGAGTAGACATCCAATTGATACAGGCTCGAACACGAGTAGCTCCACTGAAGAAACTCACCATCCCAAGATTGGAGCTTTTGGCTTGTCTGATTGGAGCTCGTTTGGCAGCTAACGTTATACAAGATCTGGAATTTGAGGAAATTCCAAGATTTTATTGGACCGATTCGACCAATGCTCTCTGTTGGATCCAAAGGGAAGACAACTGGGCAGCCTTTGTGATGAACCGTGTTAAGGAAATTCATAATCTTAGCTCCCCCGAATCTTGGCGCCACATACCAGGCCGATTAAACCCGGCAGACCTCCCATCTCGGGGATGTTCAGCAGAATCACTTAAGGAGACAAGATGGTGGGAGGGACCTGCATGGTTAAAAGTATCTCAAGAAGAGTGGCCCAAATCAACCATTATCCCTGATTTGGAGATTGTTTATTCTGAAAGGCGCAAGACCATCCTGAACACCTTGTGTACGACAAGAGAAAATGAAAATTTATTTGGACGTTATTCCCATTTTTTGAGAATAGTACGAATCACCGCCTGGATATACAGATTCTTCAACAACGCCAAGATTGATAGAAGAAAGATAATTTCAGAAGATCTCAGTACAGAGGAAATCACTAAGTCAGAAATAATACTGATAAGACTTATCCAGAGAGAATCGTTTTCAGGGCATGAAGATAAGAAACTACAAGGCTTTAAGTTGCTAGTAGACTCTTTAGGGATTTTGAGAATAAAAACTAAAATTTGCAGAAGAGAAGATTTTGCTAATTTTAGAATGCCCATTTTATTGCCCTCAGATCACTTTTTGGTTTCTTTGCTCATCAGGTGGAACCATGAAACCCACGGGCACGCCGGTCTACAAACTCTCCTCGGTATTCTGAGAGAAAACTATTGGATACTAAGATCCAGGAAAACCGTCAAGAAGATCATCAATCAATGCATTCGCTGTAAACGATTCACCGCGACACCAGCTACCGTCGAGTCAACATCATTACCAGAAGACAGAGTACGAGATGCTGCAGTTTTCGAAATAGTAGGAGTTGATCTAACTGGACATCTTATCTTAAAGAAATGATTCATTTTGTCTCCTCTCTTATTGTAAAGACGTTGCTGTATCACCTCATAAGCATAAATAAATAATTCACATGTGCAGTGTATAGAGGAGTTCATCTGGAACTTGTGACATCTTTGTCTATGGAAGCCTTCCTCCAAGCTTTCCGCCGATTTATTGCTCGAAGAGGCCGACCATTGATTGTGTATTCGGATAATGGGACTAATTTCAAAGGTATAGCTAATGCTTTAAAGAAGATTGATTTTTCGAGATTAAAATGTGATCCCACATTGAAAAACATCACCTGGAAATTCATACCGCCTGGTGCTCCTTGGTGGGGTGGATGGTGGGAGCGTTTGATTGGAATGATGAAACAATTGCTCTTGTCGCGTTCCCTATTTTAGACCTACGAGAACGGAGCATGTAGGGAGTGACTTAGTACAATTTCCTTATTAAAATTTACTAGCGTAAACTTTCGACAACAATGTCTTCACCATCCTTGGAATGTATGATGTGACCTGGTAAAAAAAAAAATCCTTATCTTGTGAACTGCAAGTGTAACATTTTGGCAACGACCCCCCCTACCAATCTTCGGGCTAGAGCGTGATATAGAATAGACAAATATATATGACTTAGACAGCTAAGGTTATATTTGAGAAAAAAAAAAAAGGGAGTACCAGATAATATATACGTGTATATTGAAAGTGTCGCGTTCCCTATTTTAGACCTACGAGATGTCAGATACTATACAAGGTACAGAAGGACTTTAGAGTTGCAGCTCCAAGTAAAAAGTTCCCATGTCGGCGTGAGAAGGGCCCCTCAGGGGAGGCCCCGTTGATGGACTTCTTCCTGGAATGTATGGGGGCGTCGGGAATAGCGCGGGAACTAACGGTGTCTCAGGAATGTCGGGGTCCAACGTCCATCCCCCCCCCTTGCTTCTTCCTCCATGAAAGAGAAAATGGCGGACCCTTCCTCGTTGTCTCAACTTATCCTTTAAGAAAATCGCCTTCTAACGATTTAGCCACCTACTGAAGACGCTGGTAGCTATTTCATAGGGGAAACTATAGCAACAGATCTCTATAATTTCTACAGATCAATAGATTCACAATAAGGCGTTTATAATCCAAGTTACACAGACAATAGTCAAATAATATACCTGATAGAATGCAACCAATGCAACAGAATGTATATAGGCGGAACCCGACAGACAAATAATAGATAGGATGGATGGGCGCACCGGATCCAAAAAAAAAAAAAATAGAAATGATAGCAATTAAACGTACACTTCCCCATATCTGATAAAGTAGTTCTTGTTTCATTAACCATGTTCCATAGCTAATCCTAATTTCATAAGCTAAATTATTATATTATAGTTTTCCTTAGTTTAGAAATATGTAAATAGTCTATACTTAGCATATAACAAGATGTTAAGATATTTGAATTATTTTGCTATCTGGATATATGTAGAAGGAACCCTTACTTGTGAAGATTATATCTGAAGACTAACAAATAAGATTTAAAGACAAGCAAACTATACACTTAATAGTGGACGGCTCTCCCATCATAAAGATAGACGCTGGAATGGAACTGCCATCCATTTTACCGCCCCTACAGTCCAACGGACCGTGACGCACCCATCTCTTTGTGTCCCGTCCTTTGAGATCATCCAACGATTTTGGAGAATCTCAGAAAGATGAACATGTTACTATTAGAGACTAAAATCCTGAATATAGAAGACCAAATTAATATTTCTATTGAAGTACAGTAAGTTAAAATCAATATTTCAAAGTAGATATCATAAGTACCAGGTTCAGACTTCTAGTAGAAAATCTGATTAAACGTGCGGATATCATTTGATTCCCAATTTTATAATAAAGGTTCAATAAAGTGCAACAAGTAAGTTACCATCTGGATACATGTGAAGGGCCCCGTTTTATAGAGATTATTCCGGAATCTAACAGATAGGTTATAAGAGACAAACATACTATAGACTTATGCTATTGTCATTAATAATCGTAATATATCTAAAACCTGGGTCTTCAATAAAGCCGTAAAGGGAACAACTTAATGAGTTTTAAGACAACATGTATCTTATTAATTTTAAATCAATGAACAATATAAAGTAGACATGATGCAACACACTGAAACACAGACACTTACAACGATGTATATGACCGGCAATTTATGGAGACCTGATTATTAGCAACATTCCCTTCAAATAGATAAGAAACATACAACATTTCATTTATACAGTGGGAGTAACATCATAGGGCAAAAGAATGGAGTATGTATGAGAGAGAACAAGAAATTACTCTTATACGATATGTATCGGATATTTATTTGAACTATTCATATTTTTGGGGACATTTTTATGCTGGCGGGACATACTATTTACATAATAATGTAGGTAGGGTGACTTAAGGTTACTATTTCCTCTCTATAGATTGGAGAACATAGGTCTCCATCCCTTCTAACGGGACAAGACACGAAAATACAAACATTCTATCTTGTATTTAAAGCCCTTTTAGGGCCCATTCTGAATCTAAATAGGGGGCTAAGCCATAATGGCGGGGCTTACCTTCTTTCGGAAAGCGGCGGCACGGACTGGTCTCCTCTACGTCCCAGGCTCGTCTGGATAAATTCTCTACTGTCACTGAGCGGCTCTCTCTGTCTGATCCTTTTTTAGTCAAAAACGGGCCCTTTTATACTAGTCTTTCTTCATTTCCATTCGTTGATCATGCCAAAGCCTTTATTGGCTGGCATTTTGATTCGCCGAGGGCAAACACCCACGTGATCAATGGGCATCTCCATTCGTCGGAAGAAAACACGCACGTCCCCCCATGACCACGCCCCCCAATTTCCCGTGTTGCCGCGCGAGAAAGAAATCGTATATTGGATAAAACAAATTAACCCCTAAAATTAATTCCTTTGGGAATTAATTAATATATATATATTTTTTGATTATATTAAAATATATATATATATCCCGAGTATATAAAATTATTAATTTATATGTTTAAATGACACATTGTTTTCCTTAGGTCACCTACTACCAAAAAGAAATGAGGGGAATATATGTACATATGGTACAGCAATATATGTACATATGGTACAGCAGTTCTCAGCACGGATGTCTCTGGATGTCACCCGTGTCTTCACGTGTCTGCCCTTTGCACATCCTTCCAAGGGAGGCCCTGCGTCAGGGAAGGGGGCCTTTAGAGCATCGTCGGCCATCGTTGGGAGTTTTCCACCTAGGCAACAAACACTTCGGCGAGACACTGCGTATATATATGTTTATATGATGTAAATGAATGTTTACATCTTTGTTGGGTTTTGTTTAATGGAAAAACTGACCCAACACTCTTTAGGATTCTCGGTCAAACCTCCTTGGGATATGAAGAACTTTCCACGGTAATGTGTGACGTCGAAAGCTTGATGAACACACGCCCACTGACCTACCTAACTGAAGAAAGTGAGGATCTCGCTCCATTGACACCTTCGTTGTTCTTACATGAGGTCAGAGAGGTTGGCGTTCCAGACCTGGACTTGATTGATAACCAGACCCTCTCCCGCAAATATCAATATATCAAACGTGTACGAGAAGATCTTAGAGAACGATTTCGTATCGAATATTTTGGATTCCTGAGACAAGAAACGAGACGCCTGAAGACTACCATACCACTCAAGGTGGGAGACATGGTACTCATTGGACAAGAGAGTTTAAAGAGACTACACTGGCCGTTAGCCAGAATAATCCAACTCTATCCAGGAAAAGACGGACTTGTGAGGGTTGCGAAAGTGAAAACTTCATCAGGTGATAAAATACGACCTATTCAAAAACTCTACAATTTAGAGATAACGCCCGAGATAAGATGTCGAGACCCTCTAACGGAGCGATCTCCCACACAAGAAGTTCGATTGACAACTGAAGAGGACCCTTTGACTTCACAACAAGAGCAACATCACATTGATACCCCGAATGTTGTGTCAAGTTACGGACGGCCCATCAAGAGACCCAACCGATTGGATCTACTGAACTTTTCCTTCCCATGTTTGAGTCGTCGAGACGCCAACTCAAAGGTGGGAGAAATGTTGGAAAAGAAGACGTCCGAAGCAGCCAATGGGAGGCCGGCGGAGGCAGCTACGGGGATGCAGCGGCAAAAATGAGAAAACAATAGAGGAAGAACTTGTAAACAAGTTTTTTTCGAACGCTAGAATTTGCCCTGATCTCCGATTCTTTTAGTGTAAATGTTTAAATAATACTTTACTTATTTTCTTAAATTGTAATAAATATAATTTTCCCTCCTGTTTTCGTCGTATATTTTAAAAGTGTTATAAACAACGACGCCTTAACTTTGAACCTTCAACCCCGCCGACCAAGAATAGAGGTGAGTGACTACCTCTATAGAATTTAGATCGTCGTCACAACACAGAGTGGCGGTGAAATCGCAATAGGCTTCATGTCATTTAGACTGAATGAGTGTAGATATAGCCAGGCCAAATATCTTCTCCCAATCCTTTCATTATATGCTCCTACAAGAGTTAAATGGTGTGGAATTCCCTATACCTTCACAATAGCTTATGGTTGACACAGTATAAACTTAGAAGTAGTCAATAAAATTTATGTAAATGATGTTTGATATTCATTTGCTTTTCTATAATATTTTCTTCCTTTTATTTGATCGCGAACACTTTGCCTTGCAACAAAACATGCTTTTCAGAACAAAATATCTAAATGTTTTCCATTAATATATTTTTAAGAAAATATTTTCATACTCAATGCGTTACAGAACTTTGGAAAATAATTAATTGTTTATATAAAATGTTAAAATATTTTATATTATAAAGCAGTTAAAAATTCTTTCAATATAACGATTTTAACACCTTATATCACCAAAAATCTGAGATTTGAACGTAGATTTTTATAATTAAAAACAATTTTTACAACACTAACTATACACTGCAATTAAAATAAACATTGATGAACAACCATTTTAAAATTTTATCAGTGTACATTAGGTATGTAGAAAAATAATTTTAAACATCTATAAAAATTGATTTAATTGGTCGCAATTTCAGATTTTATTTTATTCTAAAAATGTGGATTTTTGAATGCTATAATATCGAGTAAAAAAAAAAAAACATTTGACTACAAGTTTGAATATTTATATAAAAGTTATTTTTCAAACTCTTTCCGGAACAAATATTTTAGAGATTTTGAAACTAATTTCAAAGAATGGCACTAAGGTCACAGGCTATAAAAGAACTTGTAAAAAAATGTGTTGAAGCCGCGGGATCATATGATCGAACATTACTTAGTAATGTAAGTATATATATATATATATATATTTTTTTAATTTTTAGTATTTTTCCTTTTAGGGGGCAAATTTCAACACACCACCTACTTTAGGGATTTTCATGTGTGTAGTTTAAAGGGGCAGGGGTGTTTTAAAGAAATATTTATAGAATTAAAGTTTTGTAATTGCTTTTGTATGGAATAAATTGCGCCATTAAAGCAATTAGCCATTTTTGCATTCTTTTTTAAAAGGTATGTTAAATGGGGTCAAATGAGGTCCCGGCATAGAATACCTTACACATATGGTTTAAAATTTTGTACATGTATGATTATATTTGTCATATTGAGTATTTTCTAAATGAAATTATATTTCTATCTTTTATATTTACATTTTTAGGATTAAATATGAAATTAATATTAATTTTTTTTTGGGCCAATGCCTCATATTTGTAAGATTGAAAATGAAATTGATAATTTTTTTTTTTGCCAATAAACAATGATGAAGTTTTTTTTAAATTAATTAATGTTAGAAATAGCAAATAAATAATATTGTCTTTGACATTTTAATTCCAATAGCCACTAATGAAGGTGTGTGTATTAGGTCACATAATTTGCATAGTATATATATCCTTTGTGTGACCATTTCTTTGTTAAGATCTTTTCTGCAGGTTAGAAGTATTTGCTGTATTTATTCCTTTTTTTTTTTTCTTATCCCTAGTACACGTAATACAGGCCATGATAATCATGGTGGGTAGTTAGCGATTGCTTTTTACTGTAAGCGCACCACATGTCTACACATGTGAAAAGCAGTTCGACATTGCACTTACAAATGTACCAGAGCCCCTGCAACCAAACGGTTACTTGCACTCGCTTTTTTTTAAACAGAAAAAAGTGTCCAATGCGGGAATCAAACCCGGGTCGTAGTGGTCGAAAACCAAACGGTTTAACCAGCCTTCCACCGACGCCCCCTATTTATTCCTTACCCACCTTAAACCCCAAAACCTTTTTACATTTGCTATTTTTGAGATAAAAATTTCCTCCTTGCAAATTTTCATTCCAAAAAAAAAAAGGTCAAGGTAGAACATGACTTTAGACAACCCTCATTAAATTACTGATTGCGGTGGCTGGTTAGGTTAAGTATATTAGGTTCAAGTTTTATTACTTGTTTTCAGATAACAATGAAGGGTTTAGATTGTATTTATCTGCCTTTATATACAGTAGAACCTCCGTGAGGGTGCCTCTCTACAAAGAAAGGTTCTCATTGCCAAAATTGCCATTTTTTCCAATTGGCTGCTCTCTGGTAAGAGGACACCTCTCTCTAAAGAACAATTTAGCACTGCAGCTAGGTGTTGTCCTTAGAGAGATTCTACTGTGTATAATTATATTGGGTATTTTCTGTACTGTTGAACTCTGCATCTTTGGCTCTGCAGCTAGGTGTTGTACTTTAGAGATTCTGTGTATAATTAGATTGGATGTTTTCTGCACTGTTGCACTCTTCATCTTTTGTTCTGCAGCTAGATGTTGTCCTTTAGAGATTCTGTGTATAATTAGATTGGGTGTTTTCTGCACTGTTGCACTCTTCATCTTTTGTTCTGCAGCTAGATGTTGTCCTTTAGAGATTCTGTGTATAATTAGATTGGGTGTTTTCTGCACTGTTGCACTCTTCATCTTTTGTTCTGCAGCTAGATGTTGTCCTTTAGAGATTCTGTGTATAATTAGATTGGGTGTTTTCTGCACTGTTGCACTCTTCATCTTTTGTTCTGCAGCTAGATGTTGTCCTTTAGAGATTCTGTGTATAATTAGATTGGGTGTTTTCTGCACTGTTGCACTCTTCATCTTTTGTTCTGCAGCTAGATGTTGTCCTTTAGAGATTCTGTGTATAATTAGATTGGGTGTTTTCTGCACTGTTGCACTCTTCATCTTTTGCTCTGCAGCTAGGTGGTGTCCTAGGTGTAGAGAGATTCTACTGTGTATAATGAGGTTGGGTGTGTTTTCTGCACTGTTACACTGCAACTGTGACATGGGTGTAGGTGAAGCTGGTGGCAGCAGACCACGGCAAGGTGAGTGTTGAGTTCAAGGTTGAGGAGCACCACACCAACCGCTACCACAACCTCCATGGTGGCATGACCTCCACCCTGGTGGACTCCATCACCTCCATCGCTCTGGTGACGGCGCAAAAACCTTTCGGAGTCAGCGTCGACCTCAACCTCAGGTACCATTCTCTAAACTACAACACAATAAGACCTAAAATTTTACACAAATAAATTTACTGGCAATGCGTTTCTTTTAAATATCATCAAATATTATCTCTACAGACCTTACTGCAATGATATGAGTTATTGAATGAGAGGGCTTGGCTCATCAGTAGTGAACCCTCTCAGCGGTTTCGCCAAATTAATCTCTAGACCGCTCTACTATTGTATTGGACTGGTTTTGTTATATACCCTGCATTTTCTATGGAAGGCAGCTTAGGGGTGTTTAAGGAACTATGGACATAAGCTTATAGGTCTGTAGAGGTACATACATATAATTTCAAGGCATTGCCAGTAAATTTATTTGTGTAAAATTTTAACGATAGATGGCAATAAAATTTAATTTACAATAAGACCTAATCTAACTAAATAATGTGTGATGTTTCTGTAACAGCGTTGTTACCACCATCAGATAAAAGTCCTGAATGAAAAAAAAAAATCGCAGCACGTTCTCTTAGTTAGGACTGTTATCAAGTGTTTAAACAAGATAGCAGATAAGAAGAAATTGGATTCCTAAAAAAAAATCCTAAAATATACTATGAGAAGTGGGAAAAAATCCTTGTTTTCTAAAGATATAATTAAAAGCATTTCTGTAAATGTCATTGATATTTCCTCTTTCTCCCATTCTGTTAATTATGGCACATTTCTTTTGAATGAAAAGTGCTTCTTCAAATACAAACACACACACAAAGCCTTTATTAAGACACACAGGTCTTACAGAGGATTCTCCTTGGGGTTGCTTCTTCAAATACTATATTATGAGAAAAATTACTTTAAAAGAGACAATTTAAAGAAGTCTTTTTCATTCAAAAGAAATGTGCAAAAATTAACAGAATGGAAAGCACAATATGGATTATAGATACAAGATAATAAGACCTAATCCAAATAAATTAATATTTGATGTTTCTGTAACAGCCTTGTTACTGAAATTTCGCACACTATTAATTTATTTGGATTAGGTCTTATTATCTTGTATTGTGTATACATGTCTACATTGTTACAGAGGTGGTTTTCCTGAGACTTACAGTGTCAGTATTGTAACTGTTAAATCTGCTCTAGTCATGTTAGGATCTATTCCATAGGAATGTATGGGAGCCTCAAGACAGGACCTATATTCCAATCCTACCGAGATTGTAAATTTAATCTGATGAATTTTGTCTATATGACTTTGTATACAATGGGATAATAGTAATTTTAAAAAGGATCTATTTCACTATTCTTTCACCTCTATAGCTTGACAGTACAGGCAGTTACTGTGGCCAGGGATGTTTATCAACTTCCCAGTCTAGGTCTGTGAGTTCTGTTTCTGAACAATGACATCTCACGTAGAATGTGATCAACACCATGTACCATAAAAGGTAATAATACCAAATCCAAATAGTGTGTGATGTTTCAGTAACAGCGTTGTTACCATCATCAGATTTCATTCAGTCTTTTGTCTGATGATGGTAACAACGCTGCTACAGAAACATCGCCCTATTTTATTTGGATTTGGTCTTGTTACATCATATTTATATAATCTATAATCCATATTGTGTAACTTAACACCATGTCATGGAGAGTGTAGTAGACTTACTTCTGAGAGTCTGTAATCAAGTGACTTTCCCTTATGTTGGACAAAGACAATCAATGCTGTCGTCAAATGTAGCAACCGCTCCAGCCATCTTTGATATAAAAGGTAAACAAGATACACTGGAACCTCAATATAATCAGCCTCTTGCAACTTAGTTCCAATACTTCATATTTCTAATGCTGCACATGACTGGTACAGAGCAGGAGGGACCAGCACCGGTTCTGTCCTCCCAAGAGAACAACAGTCTTTGATTTCCAGACTTAAGTCTGGTCATCTACGAAAAATGACTTTCCAGAATGGTTCCAGAGTTTTCCCACCATGTACTAAGTGCAATTCTCAACCTGCAACCCCAAGACACATTATTGACTGTATTGACTCATCCATTGATGAGCTCTACTCTTCCCCGGCAGACACCATCAAAAGTCTCAAGCTTTACAAGCTTGATACCTTAGTGTGATTGAGTGGAGATAAGAAAGAAGAAGAAGATATTTCTAAGTTCCCAGGACTTTAAGTCTTATTATAATCATGGTTAAACATAAAATCTCTTGGTCCCAGGTGATGTTGTTGTATCAAAAGTTCTACTGGATTACTCTTAGTAGTAGTGATGATCTAAATTCATTTTCTGCTTCTAAAATATAACCCCAAAGACTCGTGTGTTTGCAAACTGCAGAAGCCAGCAGAAAAAGTAAATACAGTACAGTAGAACCTCCCTGTAAAGGACACCTAATTGCAGAGCCAAGGTGTCCCTTAAGGAGAAGTGTCCTCTTATCGGAGAGTTGCAAATAGTAATAATGGTAATTTTGCAAATGAAAACTGTCCTTTGTAGAAAGGTGTTCGCTAGCGGGGTGTCCGCTAAAGGGAGGTTCTACGGTATCACCATGTTAATTTGACTAACAACAATTTTACATAATATTTTACCTTCTTTTTTCATGTCCCTACCTCCAGCCTATCAAATATTCAACGTCATTTCAACCAACAATTCAAAACATTCTATGGAATGATGGCCATAGTCAGCGCATGCATGCCATAGCTAAAAGTGCTACATTTTTGTGTTTAAATGTTACTGCCAGCCTATGTTGCACACCTTTTTAATTTCTCATAGACAATTGCAGTGTCATCAGTTTGATAACCTTATCTAAGTGTCTGCAATCCACCAATGTAAACAATCAGTTGAGTAATGTTGAGTTTTCTGAAGGAACTTACAGAGGAGGAAAGACACATGTATACCTTTTTTGTAGATTTATCTGCTAGAATGCATAATGAATAGGGTTTCTAGCCTAAAAGCAAACAATCTTAAAGGATTTTTTTTTTTATAAAAATTTTAACCACATCTTTTTAGGTTCTAAATGTATTTTCTTGTAAGAAAATAAGACCCAATCAAAATAGTGTACGAAATTTCGGTAACAGCGCTGTTACCGAAATGTCACACGCTATCAATTTATTTGGATTAGGTCTTATTTTCTTGTAGCTGTAATCTATAATCCAAATTGTGCCTTATCATTTGTTTCTAAATATATTTACTTTCTTCCCATTGCATTTATTCACCTCGATTAAAATACTATTTATAATTTTTCCTTTTTTCAAAAATGTATTAATGCAATTTTATACATCACTAAAAATTCACAAGGTAATAAGACCAAATCCAAATAAATAAATAGTTTGTGAACACACTATTTATTTAAAATAAAAAAGGCATATCCTGACCAGGAGCACATGTGCTTTTCAGAAGGCAGAGCGCCATCTGATGGAATAGAAATCAATTATTCATTGATTTAGCTTGTTCCCTGATATTTGGCCAACCCAACTTCTTGATGAATCAAGAAAAGCCATCCACAAATTATTATATTATTTATTATATACGTGTATGTATATATACACACACACTATTTATTTAGATTTGGTCTTATTACCTTGTGTTTATAATCTATAATCCAAATTGTGCCTTATCATTATGAAACATTCTCAGAAAAAAAGGTTCCAATGGTATCAATAATATCTAAAAAATATTATTTTAATTATAGATTTGGGGTTATCTTAGAAAAATGGCCACCACTAGCAATGAATGTTGTGATGAAATGATCTAACTAAATTTAATTCAACTGTAAACTCTGATCTCTTGGGGTGTTGGATTAAAGAAGTTGAACTGATAAGGCACAATTAACATAGAAAAATGTTAACATAGAAAAAAAGGGGGTCGGTGGAAGGCTGGTTAAACCTATTGGTTTTCGACCCCTACGACCCGGGTTCGATTCCTGCATTGGACACTTTTTTCTGTTTAAAAAAAAAAAATTTTTTTTTTAAATGCTCCAATGGCCTTTCGATTCTTGCAAAAGTCCAACCCCACCAGCGAGTGCAAGTAACCATACGGGGCTCTGGCACATTTGTAAGTGCAAAGTCGAACTGCTTTCACATGCGTAGACATGTGGTACGCTTACAGTAAAAAAGCAGTCGCTAACTACCCACCATGATTATCATGGCCTGTACCATGTGTACTAGGGATAAGCAACAAAAAAAACTCTGTCCTGTAGATTAATTTGTTGCTTTTGTGAGTAAAATCTCATGAAAATAAACAATGAAAATTTGAAACTATTATAGACGCGTGTATGATTATTTTAAAAATTAACAATTTCTACTGCCCTCTCTCTCTTACTGCAATGGAAAAATTAATGGGAGGGCCTGGTTTATTAGTGATGAACCCTCCCATTATATATTTATAATTGTAATTCTGCTGTCCTCAAAGCTTATGTCCATAGTTCATCTAAAATACCCATTCCAAGAGTCTAGCATCAGTATCACTATAAAAGGAAGATCGAAAAATGCAATATAATGGGGGTATGGTAGATTAAACTGGCGAAACCGCTGGGAGGGTTCACCACTGATGATCCAGGCCCTTCCATTAATTTTTCCATTGCAGTAAGGGCAGTAGAAATTGTTAAATTTTTAAAAGAATCGTACGCGTCTATAATAGTTTAGAATTTATTAGTTTAGTTAATTATAGTTTAGAATTTGCATCATAACATAAGCTAAACAATGATTTATAATTAGCAAGTAGTTCATTATTGGGATAATTTGAATAGCTAGTATATTTATAATTGTTGTGTTGAAATTAGACATACAGCAACAAAACTTGAGCATGACTTTTTATTTAGCTCTTATTCTTCCTACTGGCCAACAACAACAATGTCTGATTTATATACACATATTTTTTTCACATAATGACGCTTTAAATAATGCAAATCATCTATTTACATACATAACAATAATATATTTATAACATGAAGTTTTGCAGGAGGAGATGGTATTCATGTACTGAAAGAGACACCTCACCCATTAAAAATGCAATAAACGATAAATTCTTATTCATCACTCTAGTAAAAAACGTTACTAATGATGACAAAGAATAAGCCACAATACCAGTTTTAGAAAATTCAGACAAAAAGCAAACAACCTGTATATCATGGTTTCAGGCATCAGTACAGGGGTGGTCCAACCCCACCAGCGAGTGCAAGTAACCAAACGGGGCTCTGGCACATTTGTAAGTGCAAAGTCGAACTGCTTTTCACATGTGTAGACATGTGGTGCGCTTACAGTAAAAGCAGTCGCTAGCTACCCACCATGATTATCATGGCCTGTACCATGTGTACTAGGGATAAGCAAAAAAAAAAAAGGCTCTGGCCCTCATCAGTACAGGGGTGGCTTTGATTTCATAACATCTTTTACAAGAGGAGTTATAAACCAGCCAAATTTTCCAAAAAGGTGTTTAAGCTGATAAAGTGGGAAGGTTGATTGTCATAATGCAATATAGAATTGCGGGAGAATGGCACTTTGATCAGCTCTATAACTTTCTGTAATGTTTGGGGTGAATGTATTCTTAACAGGGGAGGAGCCACATTCTGAGGTGTTAATATAAAATGTGCAATCTGTTATAAGAAATTTAAACTATTTTTGACTATTGTTTTTTTTTTTAAATAATTTTCTACTGCCCTTACTGCAATGATAAAATAAAAGATTTCTTGAAAAAAGCCATGGTCCACCTGTGCTGTGTGAGCAGAAAAGCTTAAATTGACTTGTTCCATTATATGTATGTTCCATATGTAAATACCTGTTTTCTTTCCTCTTTTCGCTCTCCACTTCTCCCATCCATATTTCCAAATTTTTTTTTCTTTTTCCTTATTCTTGTGCCTTATAAATTTTTCCAAATCCATATTCTTATTTTCCATAGGATTATTCAAATAATAATCTGTATATATTTATCATGTGTATATAATCTTTCTCCATTTTTACCCCTTTGTATATTTCCCACTTTCATAGGTTTCTCAGTCTTGTAACCCCAAGGAGAATCCTCTGTAAGACCTGTGTGTCTTAATAAAGGTTTTTGTGTGTGTGTGTGTGCAATGATAAAATAATGAAATGGCCTGGCTTACTAGTGATGAATCCTCCAAGTGGTTTCGCAAGTTTAATCTACTACTGTATTGCTGTAATAACTGCCAAATACAATATTACAACAGTATTGTAGATTAAACCATCCAAACTGCTGGAAGGATTCACCACTGATATGCTAGGTGCTTCCATTGTATAAAATTATTTCATATTTAAGAAAAAGAAACATATGCCTAAAAAAAAGTTTAAATTCACTTTTCTGAAGTATATCTCCTGTGAAAAAAAAAAAATATATATATATATGTGATATCTTGGGACCTCTGGGACCAGTGTTACCTGATGCTAGACGAACCTCGATGTCAACTCTCCCGTGCAGTCGTGGTGGAAGGCGACACAGCTGGGCCAAAGGTGAAATAAACAAACAGAGATTCCACTAAAAGCGTCTGACGTCAAGAAGGAATGGGATGAGGGGAGAGAGATTTTAGAGCAAGTGTTACCGTTGGAATCCAAGCGAAGACTGACAATTCTAGGGCCTCGATTTAACACCACGACCTTGCTGCTTTTTAATTGGCTGACCTATTTAGGTGATTCTTTCCTAATTGGTGGGACTTTTTCACGTGGTAGTGGGCTATTGGTTGACCTACTTAGGTGTTGTCTTCTGATTGGGCCTGGCTTATCTCTTTGACGGAAGAATACGTCCGGTCTTGTTCCGGAAATTGGGCGTCTCTCAAACTTTTATAACTTCTGGTCACAAGATACGTCCTGTCTTGTCCGGAAATATTGGTTTAAACTTAGCTCGCAGGGTGTCCGGGGTCAGAAGGTTAACTGTGGCGTTATTAATAATTATGTTCTCTTCTAGGCCTACCTCTTAGGTTTGACTTCTACGATCCTCTAAGCCTGATTTGTTTTAACCTTAACTTTCTCCTGTCTCTCTCCATTCCTTCTATCTGTGCAGTTGCAATACTTTATTAGATCCTTACGCGGTACAGATTGATGTTAGTTGAGGTTTTCTATGTGCAGTACATAAGAAGTTATATACAGTCATGGGGTGGAACATGTGGTAGTGGATATCTAGACTATTTACAACAATTCCATGGTCTTAAATCATCACATATATATGTGGAATGGTTGCGTGATGTGTTGGTGTGGCTTGTGGAAAGGCCGCTGATAAAATTATAATTAAAATTAATTTATTTAAAGCCAGAGAAATATATAAAGAGAAAAGAAGTAACGGCCGTTGGGATCAAGCCTTCTTGTTTACCGCCAAGTCGCCAGAGTGTCTCCGATGCTCGCACATGCGTAGTCAGGTTGATGCTCGCGGTTGCCGATGCCGTCACACTGTCCCTGTGTGTAGTGGAGCTTTGTCCCAGTTCACACTCGCTGAAGCAAAGTGTGGTCACCACATATTTATATTGTCAAGTAGCTCCATCCAGATGGGACAACTGTCAATCATTCCTGGACCCCGGGGGGGACCACCGGTGTGGGGGCTGCTGGGAGGCTGATCTGTAAATAAGGAAAACGGGATGGTGGCTAACGCCGTTCATGCAGGATAAACCTTAACTGGGGGTAAGTCGTACAAACTCTCTCTCTCCCTATACTCCTTATACTCCATATACTCCTTATAATAAACTAATTATCCCCAAACTTGCCCTTGCTTTATTTATCTCCGCGACATATTTTGGTGGAGACGCTGGGTAGCGTGACGGAACTTCGAAGAAGTCGACGTCTACAGGGACGTGAACCAATTCTTCAACCTTTGCCACAACGAATAGAAATGGAAGACGACCACAGACCTACTGTTTGCGGATCCTACCTCCCTTGTCAGCGCCAACGAGATCCTTCTACCTTTTCGGGAGATGGAAATATAAACCCTGGACAATGGTTGAAAGAGTACGAGAGAGTGTCGAAGTACAACAGATGGGACGAGACCATGAAGCTTGCCAACGTCGTATTTTACTTGAACGGAACTGCTGGAAGGTGGTTTGATAATAACGAAGAATCACTCAACTCGTGGAGAAGCTTTGAAGACGCATTCCGCGGTGTGTTCGGACTGCAGGAGGATTCTGCTCGACGCGCCGAGGAAGTTCTGAAGTCAAGAGCACAGAAGGCCGAGGAATCCAGCGAGTCATACATCCAGGAGATTCTTAGTCTCTGCCACCAGGTGAACCCTCGCATGGAAGAAGGTGAGATAGTTGCTCACATTATAAAGGGAATTTCGGAAGACACATACCAGGTATTGGTGGCGAAAGACATACAGACAGTAGATGAGATCCTGAAGTTTTGTCGTCATCTGACAACCGTCAAGCAGCGCAGGATCGGCCGTACGAAATTCGCCAGGTTGTCAAACGTAATGCCCATTTCGTGTGTTGACGACTCAGACGACTTGGCCGGCTTAATTCGCCGCATCGTTAGAGAAGAGATACAAAAGGTTTTCTCAGCACCTGAAGTGGTCAATCCTCTCCGAGAGGTGAACGCCCTGGAACAGACTGTGAGGGAAGAGGTCAGCCGTGCTCTACAACCTACCAGACCACAAGTCAACGTGGTACAACAACAACCACGAACGTCCTATTATAATATCGACCGGCCAACCCAACCCAGGAAGACGGAACATTGGAGAACCTACGACGACAAACCTATCTGCTTCCACTGCGGACGACCCGGACATGTCGTCCGTTATTGTAGGGAACGACGGCAGGTCTTCGCTGAAGCCAGGTCAAGGAATGGCGGAGAAGGAAGAAATGTTGGATTTTCGAGTCGACCCCCGAGATATGACGCCGACGACGACTATGTAACGCCCCAAACCTCGACGTACTTCTACCGGAGCTCTTCCCCACATCCAAGCCGCGCAAGGTCGCCAGCCCGAAGACAATCCCAGTCGCCAGCCCGTCGTTTCAGCCGTTCTCCCATGCCTCAGAATGTGAAAAACAAAGTGGAGCGGCTTCTAACGGGGGTGAGGTCGCCATTGAGGAAAATCCTCCAGGGTATATCGCCGCTAAATTAAAAGAAAATTTTGTTATGGTCGAAATAAATGGACGCAAAATTAAAGCATTGGTGGATTCAGGAGCCGACTTTTCTGTTATTTCAGACAAATTTCGACGCGAACTAAAGACACCTCTCTTCAAAGAACCAGGTCCCATTCTTAAAGCCGCAAATAAAAATTTAATAGAGACCATAGGAAAATGTGTCCTGAACATAGAAGTTAATGGTCTGAAGATATCCTTTGAATTCGTTGTTATGGTGGAATGCAGCCATGACATCATATTCGGATGGGACTTCTTCAAGGCCACCGAAGCCGTCATTGATTGTGGCAGAAATGAACTCCATCTCGGGGAAACCTCCGTCCTGGAATCTCGAGAGGAGGAAAACCAGAGATTGTTTGCTTCCGACGACTTTGTCATCCCGCCTAAATCAATAAAGAAGATCAGTGTGATAAACGAGGAAGTATGCGGTGTTAGAGATGTTTTAGTCTCAACTTCTAAGGACTTATTATTAAGAAAGGAAGTTCTTATACCAAACTCATTGGTTACATTTCGACACGGCCGAGGTAGCATTTGGGTGGCGAATGGAGCGTCTTGGCCACAACTGATTCCATCAGGAATGAATATGTGCACCATGGAAAGTTATGAGAATGGGAATATCTGCAGTCTTATTGAATCCAGCGATAAGTTACAAGAAACGCAGCTAAAGTCACGTGAATGGTCACAGAAGATAAACCTTACTCTAGATCCAGGGCTGTCTGAAATTCAAAGGTTACAGCTTGTTTCATGCCTTGACGAGTTTATTGACATATTTGACTTTGGGAGTACTCCTATTAAGCCCACCAGTACTGTGAAGCACAAGATAAACACAGGCGACCAGTCTCCTATCAAACAGCGGCCCTATAGAGTAGCACCAAGTGAACGACGACTAATTCAAGATGAAGTGAACAAGATGATTGAAAATCACATCGTGAAGCCCTCTGAAAGTCCTTGGTCATCTCCAGTTATTCTAGTTCGAAAGAAAGACGGGACCTGGAGATTCTGCGTAGATTACCGTCGATTAAATAAGATAACAAAAAAGGATGTTTACCCGCTGCCACGCATTGACGATGCCTTGGACAGTTTAGCCGGCTCTAGTTACTTCTCCACGATGGATCTTCGGTCCGGGTATTGGCAGATTGAAGTGGACGAAAAAGACAGGGAGAAAACTGCTTTCATCACTCCAGATGGGCTGTATGAATTCCAAGTAATGCCTTTCGGTCTTTGCAATGCTCCAGCAACGTTTGAAAGGATGATAGATAGTGTTCTGGGCAGTCTTAAATGGAACATGTGCCTTTGCTACCTGGACGACATCGTAGTTTACGCACCTACCTTTGAAGAACATCTACGTCGTCTACAACTTGTATTAAGCTGCATCCAGAAAGCTGGACTAAGCTTGAACCACAAAAAGTGTCTTTTTGGATCAAGGAGGATAAAGATTTTGGGACACCTTGTTGACGCCAATGGAATTCATCCAGATAAAGTTGAAGCCGTCTCTAAATTTCCGAGGCCAAGGAATATCTCTGAACTGAAGAGCTTTCTTGGATTATGTTCCTATTACCGAAGATTTATTGAGAACTTTGCCGACAAAGCTAGATCTTTGCATGACCTACTGAAGACTGAAAAACAATTTTATTGGGATGCAGCTCAAGAGAAAGCGTTTGAAGTCCTCAAAACAGCTCTAATTTCAGAGCCTGTCTTAGGACACTTTGATGAATCCGCTGATACCCATCTACACACGGATGCAAGCGGACATGGTATTGGAGCTGTTCTTCTACAAATACAAGGTGGAAAGGAGTGGCCTATAGCTTATGCATCTAGAAGCTTGACAAAGGCTGAAAATAACTATTCTACAACGGAAAAAGAATGCCTTGCTGTAGTCTGGTCTATTAGCAAATTCCGCCCATATTTGTTTGGTCGACCATTCACGGTTGTCACTGACCATCATTCTCTATGTTGGTTGGTAGGGCAGAAAGATCCTTCTGGCCGTTTGGCAAGATGGGCGCTGAAGTTGCAAGAATTTGACGTGACCGTTATCTACAAGAGCGGACGCAAACATAAGGATGCCGATTGTCTGTCAAGGAGCCCGCTTGAGAACGATCCACCAAGTGCTGTGATGTCACTAACCAACGTCGATATAGAGCAGACTAAAGACCCGGATTTAGCTAAAACAATCGATAATTTAAACTCGGGCTACACCAGAAAGGAATTCAGCATTATCGACGGCATCTTATACAAGAAAAACTATAGCACAACTGGAAGACCCTGGCTTATGATGATCCCTAAGCACTTAAGATCGGAAGTTATGGCAGATTTACATGACGCTCCTACAGCTGGGCATTTGGGTTTCGCCCGAACGTATGACAAAGTCAAGAAACGATTCTATTGGCCTGGCCTTTATAGAACTGTTCGCCAATATGTAAGCCATTGTCGGGAGTGTCAACGAAGGAAGAAATTACCTCGACGTCCGGCTGGACAACTTGTATCCATACCGCCCGTAGAAAAGCCATTCTATAAGGTCGGGGTCGATCTCCTTGGAAGATTTCCAGTTTCTAAAGATGGAAACCGTTGGATCATTGTGTGCACCGATTATATGACAAGGTATGCCATAACGAAAGCGATCCCAGACGGAGGAGCAATCGAAACAGCTAAGTTCCTGGTTGAAGATGTTATCTTGAAGCATGGAGCTCCTAGAGAAATGATAACAGATCGCGGAAGAAATTTCATTTCTCAAGTAATAAAAGAGATCAATGCTCTGTGCGGAATTGTGCACAGATTTACAACGGCCTACCATCCCCAGACCAACGGCCTGACTGAAAGGTTCAACAAAACTCTGGGAGACATGTTGTCCATGTACACAGGTGTCGAGCAGAAGGACTGGGACCAAGTTTTACCCTACGTGACTTTTGCTTACAACACTGCTAAACAGGAGGCGACCGGCTACACTCCTTTCTTTCTTGTCCACGCCCGCGAGGCCGAGACCTACATCGATGCCGTACTACCCTACCTACCAGATGAGATCTCTAACGACTACGTTGGGGAACTTGTGACCAGAGCCGAGGAAGCGCGTCAACTCTCCCGATCACGCCTTCTACAATCACAGGCGAAAGACCGTAGACTTTACGACCAGAAACATACTCCAGTCTATTACCAGAAGGATGATCTTGTGTGGGTTTTTACTCCCATCCGAAAAGTAGGGCTCTCAGAAAAGCTACTGAAGAGATACTTCGGTCCCTACAAGGTGACCAAGAAGCTTTCAGAAGTTACGTATGAAGTAGAGCCCGTGGACCCGTCTCCCCGATCACGGAAATCCAAGGATATCGTTCATGTCATTCGGATGAAGCCCTACCTGGACCCTGAAGAACAACATTCCATTCTGCTAGGGAACACAGGCCGTGATAGATTTCCTTCCAGAACAAGGGCTGAGACAAGCTAATCAGCGGGTCGCTGCTTTTTCTAAAGAGGGTGTAATGTCAAGTAGCTCCATCCAGATGGGACAACTGTCAATCATTCCTGGACCCCGGGGGGGACCACCGGTGTGGGGGCTGCTGGGAGGCTGATCTGTAAATAAGGAAAACGGGATGGTGGCTAACGCCGTTCATGCAGGATAAACCTTAACTGGGGGTAAGTCGTACAAACTCTCTCTCTCCCTATACTCCTTATACTCCATATACTCCTTATAATAAACTAATTATCCCCAAACTTGCCCTTGCTTTATTTATCTCCGCGACAATATAGTAGAAGCTCCCTTTAGCAGAACCCAGCTAGCGGACACCACTCTACAAAGGACAGTTTGAATTTGCAAAATTACCATTTTTAACTATTTAGCAACTCTCTGGTAAGAGGAAACCTCTCCCTAAAGGATAATTTGGCTCTGCAATTAGGTGTCCTTTACAGGGAGGTTCTACTGTATATATAATTGGTTCATCATTCCACGCAGTATAGAAAGTTGTGATGATGAAAGTGCCACTTCATTCACCTAGCTTTAAACAAACACCTTTCTGGCAACGATAAAGCACAATTTGGATTATAGATTATAATACAAGAAAATAAGACCTAATCCAAATAATTTATTAGTGTTTGACGTTTCGGCAACAGCATTGTCACCATCATCAGACAAAAGAATAAATGGATTTCCATTTATACTGTTACCAAAACTTCACACACTAATAAATTATTTGGATTAGGT
>CP092864.1:36854297-36907572 GCA_030710605.1 Cordylochernes scorpioides
GATCTACTATTGTTTTGGACGATTGCAAATACAGACAGCTGGATAGCGTCTTGTTTACCTTTGGAAAGTAAAAATGATATAACTTAGTACCAAGTACAATTATCTGTTGGGCACAACATCCATCTTCAATATTAGGGTAACCAATACTCACTGGGCAGCAGTACCGATGACCTGAGTCATAAGTTTGACGAACTGGTTGACAGTGACCTCAGAGGGGTCTTCAGTATCGGAAGGATCGAAGGCATCGTCGAAGAAAATGTGGGCTGTACATTCACATTATGTTGTCACATCTACACGTTGTTCTAACTATTGTAAATGGCAATTTTGTGTACATATTTCATACGGTGTACATATTTCAAGCTACTATTTCTAATTACTATATGCAAAATTTGATATCGAATGTGTAATTTGCGTGCTTCCCAATGTTCAATTATGTTAATTTTACGATGATTTGATTTGTATATAATTTCATATTTACACGCAATTATCCTAATTGTGGATATGGCGTGTCTTTGCAACTGTTAAATAATTAAATTAATTAAGAAAAAGGCATCTCCTTATCGTACAACTGATAGTTGCTGATGACTTGCGCCATCTATCGGAATAAATATCAACTATTCTCCTTGATTTTTAATTATTCCAGAATTGGCCAAATACCCATTCTTGATTAATCAAGAAAAAGCTAACCACGGACGCGTTTCGGGCTGTTGGCCCTCATCAGCGTGGTGCAAGCTGTACCTCAATAAAAAAAAGTTAAATGTTACTCTGATAATTAGAGAGAATATATAACATATGATGGTGTGTATGCATGTATATGTAATGGTTTGCATATACGATATTGTACGTATGTTAATTAAAATAACACAACAGGTTTCTGGGGATGAGTTTCTTTTCATTTTATTAGTGCATTATCAAATTTTCGGAAATTTACGCCCTTATACAGGATTACAAAAAACGAATCCTCTTATTATTATCATTATTATTGTAAACGACATTTGAAATTATTTCGCGTGTGTTTCTTTTGAACGAAAAATAGAAATTTATTTTAAGGAGAAATAACGATTATTTCTAACCTTAAGGATGACGTATGAACGGATGAATTGTGAAGAGTAATAATAATTACGGGTGGAAATGTCCGAAATCTTGAGAATGCACTAATAAAATGAAAAGAAAATCAACTCCAGAAAACCTGTTGTGTTATTTTAATTTATATCCAGGAAATCTATTGTATTGTATGCATGTGTTGAGCAGCTTGGAAGGATCCAACTGTGGCTATTCGTAAAGTCAAGTACAAATGAATATTGGGCGTTCCCAGAAATCCTGAGGATCATTTCTTTATTGACAACAACAACAGCAGCTTTATTAGGACATTTCCGTCCTGTAAGGACTCGCCATACATCATTTTCATGGAGAAAAGGAAAAAAGAAACATAAACAAAGGAGAGAAAATGAAAAAGAAATCAAAGTATTCATCTCTATATTGAAGGATTAGGCCAACGGCCAGTTGTCATAACGAGAGTGTCAGCTGAACCGCTTCAGTATCAATGGTTCCAGCCTTGGTTCCTCTGGAGCAGCATTACGGCATCTATCAGGGTCCATGGCAGCATCGCTATTGGGATCTTTTTATTATATATCTACATATAACTATAAGCCAAATTAACATTGAGAATCAATATATGTAAATAGGGTGATATACTAAACACTATTTATTAAAAATCACCAAGAAAAAATTGCTTACTGTGAAACTATTTAATTAAAAGACTAGAAGCTCTCTTCTAAAAATCTGTAAGACAGTTTTAAAATAATAATAAATTGCTAGAGAATTTAGCAAATATTACCACATAGACACTAGTAATGTATATCTTAAGATATACGAATTGTTAGTTTATATGCTAATATTGCCTAAATAACTATCAAATTATTATTATTTTAAAACGAAATATGGAACCAAAAATTGTGAGATAGTTTCCATCAAAAATGAGACTAACCAAGAAAAGATGGGAAAAAATGTAATTTGTCACAAAGAAACAGAGAAAAATGAAATAATCTAGAGAGGGTTTTCATCTATGAGTGAAATAACATGGGTCGCGAAGGATGGTATTTCGATATAAGACTTAGATGAAGCTGATGTTCCTCACCTTCAAATTCGTAGTAGTCGGGATCGATGATCTTGGTGTACTTCTGGAAGTTGCGTCGGGAACATTGATCGAAGTCCATCCTGTACGGCACAAAGAACAAACACAATTATTTTGAGAAAACCACACATTTCAAGATCAAATATCTCTATATTGAGGAACTGTTATCACACACATTTAGATTAACTTGATTAAAATAACTCCAAGAGGTATGTAAATATGTTAAAGATGCTACTTATCCGTGTATTGCTCAATATTTGATAATAAATCATTTAAATGCATATGGGTGTAAAACAGTCACGTTATTGGTAACCTATTGCAATATGATAGGGGATTTAGAATTGATATCCGTCATAATAAAATACGTCTCTTTTCAATGGATGGTAAAGAGATAGACCTTTAGATGGTTTGAAAAAAAAAAGTCTGTTTTCAATGATATTTGGAAAATAGTATCTTAAAAGAATTTTATACTTTATTAAATAGATTAAAGTTCATTATTAAGTCTGCTTAATCAACACAGTATTAACTTTCAGGAACAAATTGGAGGTCTATAATTGAGACTATTCACAGAAATACGGACTTCAAGGAACAGATTGAAAGTCTGTCATTAAGAATGTCTATTCACAGAAATACGGACTTCAAGGAACAGATTGAAAGTCTGTCATTAAGACCACTCACCGCAGCACATACTTCAAGGAACAGATTGGAAGTCTGCCGTTAAGACCACTCACCGCAGCACATACTTCAAGGAACAGATTGGAAGTAATCATTAAGACCACTCACCGCAGCACATACTTCAAGGAACAGATTGGAAGTCTGTCGTTAAGACCACTCACCGCAGCACATACTTCAAGGAACAGATTGGAAGTCTGTCGTTAAGAATGTCTATTAACAGAAATATGGACTTCAAGGAACAGATTGGAAGTAATCATTAAGACCACTCACCGCAGCACAGACTTCAAGGAACAGATTGGAAGTCTGTCATTAAGATCACACACCGCAGCACAGACTTCAAGGAACAGATTGGAAGTCCTTAATTAAGACCACTTGCCGCAACAAGAACATCAAGGTATAGCTTGGAATTCTGTTATTAAGATTACTCACCTCAACACGGACTTGAGCATCTGGATCATTTCATCGCTGGTCTCGTGCCACATGGTCGCACATGCGTAGATCTTGGGGACGTGGTCGCTGTTGGGGTCCGAGGACTGCTGCTCGTTGATCTCCTCGTAGTACTGGGAGCTGTCGGTCTGCAGCTGCTGCTGTTGGAGCCGCACGGTGTCCTGGCCGTGCTGGAACGGACCATTGTTTGTCGGCCGCACAAGTACATAGAGTAGGGTTTAATTCTCTAGAGACCAGAGAGGAGTTCCTATTCTTTTATATTTTTTTATGATTTTTTCTACCATGAACACACTTAAATGAAAAAATATGGTTGTCAATTGTATAATTAAAGTCTATAACTTAACAAAAGATGGAAATCTGGTTTCTTGGAATGGGAAAGACCTTTGTATTCTCAATGGTGGGAATAGAAACAAAACTGAAGGCAAAACGAGAAGAAGAGAGGATGTTTTCTACAGATAAAACTTGTCTCGATATCTGTATTTTCTGGTGTTTTGAACTCTTTCTACTATGGTCTCCGCCTATCAGAAAGAACTCTGTCATTTTATTGAATTAATTTTATCACGTAACCTACTCTTAGATCAACACCATATGAATGAGGAAGGCAAGGGCAAATTACAGTTCTATTTTTATCATGAAAATCTTCAATAAATGGACCCAAGCAACACATCTTATCACCAGACTATAGCTATAGATCGACTTTAGAATCTTCAATAGAATCCATAGTATCTCCCGTTGGATGTTACAAAATCTCTGGAGGAGTCTTCTTTGGAATTTCTAAGGAATTTGACAGAATATGGTACGAAGTTTCACTTTACAAAAGAGATGACAGAAACAAGCTTAAAGACGCACTATTAAAATTATAATGAACTGGCTGGAAATTTATATTGGGAGAGTTGACAGGTCAAAGTTCTACAACAAAGGACATATTAGCTCCGTCCTACCTCCATCAACATATCTAGAGATGCTCTTCCTTGTGTGGAGGAAGCATCATTTCCTCGTTTTCCTGGAAGTTTAGCTTCTGCCTATAACACAGAATCCATTTACATGAAACTGTACGAAGCCTATGGAGAGATTTGAAGGTAAGAAATGGAGAATAGAAAAGATATCACAAAAGAGATGGAAGCAACTGTTTTATCTAAAAAAAAAAAAAGAAACCAGAAAAAGAATAACCTGTCAAAGAAATTATTTTGTTGAAGACATGAGAAATGATAGTGTTCAATATCTAACGGCAATCCTAAATAAACACCTGTCTTTCCAAAACATACAGGGAATAGGATTTATCTAGAAAATACAACAAACTAATTTTTGTTCTTTTTAGCAGCACACAAAAGGACTCTATATACCTAAATAATTATGTCATTTCTTATAGTTACCTTATTTTTATTAATTTCAAGACAATCCTTCTAAAGATGGAGACCTTCGAAAAAAGGTTAATAAGAAAAATAACAGGACCTTTCTTCTTTATATATATATCAAAAAACTCAATAAAATCAAAAATGACCTGACATTTTAAAACATAAAATATTTGAATAAACTAACTAATGGAATTCTAAGAAGGTAAACTCAACAATATGAAGAGCCTGCGTCTATAAAAAAATAAAGCAAAAATAAACCACAAACCAAAACAAATCCTATACCAATTTAAACAAGACAATAAAAAACGCTATATTACTGAGCCGTTCACCTAGCAAGACTTTTCTTCCAGAAGAAAGAATTGTAAAATTCGACGGACAGTATGTAAATATAATATATATAGTATGTAAATATGATGAATTTCTAGAAAATAATTGCTTATTGTAAAGGTTATAATCTAGGTGCTCTCTTGCCAAGCTGAATCTTTTGAAGTCAATATGAACAGGAATTTACGAAATGAAAGACGTTTCTGCATTGAGCTATACTGGCATATATTAAACCATGGTATATGGGTTGTCCTTCTTTGTCCGAATTTGTCAAATCTAGTTTTGTGGCACATTCATCAATTAGATAGAGAAAATGCACTGTCTTAATACATTCTTTATAAGTGACGATATCCATCTTTCACACATAGAAATAATCCTCCTTTAAAATCCTAAGAAACTCGGTTTAAATACTCGAAGTGAATGTAAAAACATCGTTATCAGCATATGATGCATCCTTACACATAATTATATCGTTTAGATTCATATACCGGTTTAATAAACATGGTTGTTAACTGAAGATTGATTCTATTTTAAAATTGAGATCACATTTCCCATAATTAAGCTTCAGATATAGGGAGTTATATAGGGGGTGAAGAGTTTATAGATATAAGAATGATAAAGATAGGAATATTATCGTTTTCCTCCTGAAATATCAGAAGAATAGAGGATGTAGGGCAGGATGTAGGACGTTCAATACTTACATCATCACTCTTGATGTCCGGACTGTCATCTCTGCGTCTGTTGAGGACAATTGACTGGTCTATGAGCGGTCCCACGTAGAGCGGGTTGACAAACAACCTGTAGCAACACAACATTCATTAGCATTAGGGCACTCTAATAGACACAACATTTCTTAGCACTAGGATAACCTGAATTACTGCAACACAACCTTTCTTAGCAGTAGAACACAAAATGTCTGCAGTACCAAATTCCTTAGCACTAGGACAAATGATAATCCGAGGAATTTCAAATGAACATATCGGCTAAAATATTTAAAGCCCTTATTGTGTTAAAGTTATAATTAGCAATTATTATATAGAGAGTATATTCTGAATGGTTTGGTATACCGTTTAATTTTTATAACGTCAATTTTGCACATTTAGGCATGTGAGCCAGTGCACAGTAAAAGCGGTTTTAAGCATGCTCTGCCTGAGTGAAATACAGCTGTATGTGGCTATAAAAGTAAAAAACTAACATAGTTACATGAATTTGAACCTGTTTAGTTAGCTTGAGTGTCTGTTTAAGAGATAGGTTTTTATATAAGAATGAAGAGTATTATTATTATTTATTTAAGTAACCCAGGTTCCTGGAGCGTACAGAAGTCGCCAACTACCCGGGATGTCCTTCTGACCTAAGTCTTCTTGGATAATGAAGAGTACTTGTGTAGAATAAGAAACAAAATTCTGGGAGAAGAGTTTCTTTATATAAATAATCTCCTCTCCCAGACTTATGTTTCTTCTTCTCTAGCGAATAGGGAGATTATGGTTGTCTTAATTGGAGAGTACTTGTAGTGTATATTTAAAATCAATAGAGGTTTAAAGAATTAGGAAGCCCACACTTACTTTTCAGTAGCAGCCAAACGTTCGCACTTGGGGGCCCAGATATGGAGGGAGATCCAAGCCTGTGACAGGATCCAACCCATCCAGAGCCAGTCGTGATGTTTCAGAATGTAATCCGTCAGGTAGTCGCCCTCGAAGCAAGTCCAGAACAGATATTTGGGGAAGACGTTCTCGAAGAAGCATTCGCTCTCGTTGCGAGTCCCGCACATTCCAATGAGCAGGGAGACAGTGACAGGTACGGCCACCGTAAGAGGGACGGAGAAACTCAACTTCTGGATGTAAATCTTGCAAGCAAACTTAGAGAAGATGTAACATGTGAGAGCTGCAGACACTTGAATCAACATCACCGATATGGGAGTCCAAGCCCAGGAATCAATAGCCACTCTGTCGTCCAATGGACTCGGAGTAGGGCGCAGTAAGTCCGGAAGATCCCCCGGGACAATGGTAGATTTCTGGACTAACGACACCAGCATGGGATGTGAACGGAAGGCTGTCATGAAATCTACAAAAATATGCCTGACATCTTCCATTGTAAAGTTGAGACAGAACATCATGCCACAAAAGATCACAAGTACCTTCCAGATTGGAATAAAGGTATAGATAAAATATCTGCTACGTTTGAGATTCTTTTTCACCATGCCGAGATTGCGTATGAAGAAGAAAGGTGACTGATCGTCGACGTAGTTCTCCCACCAACGGAAGGACACCAGGAATCCGGCCACGGGGATGGTGAAGCTGTAGCCCAGTACCAGCGGCCAGAGGATGAGGCCAGAGACCTGAAGGGTGATGGCCACGATGTCGACGATGGTCTTGAGGAACCGTTTCTCCTCCTGACTACTGCGCGACAGCAGCTGTAGGACGGCCGGCACCAGTCCCACGCAGTTGGTGAGCATGGCGCCCTTCAGCACGTCCAGCTCGGGGAACACCACGTACACCAGCAGCACCAGGCCGATGGTATGCAGGGTCTCGGCAATAAACACCTGCTCACACCAACCCCCGTGTTACACATAGTTATCATAGCTGGTCTACAGTCTGTGAACTTTGAAGCGTTTTAAAGAACCAGGGCGATAGTCTAAGCTGCCATGGGGTCAAGAAAGGAACGCTCCACCGTCATAAGGCGGAACACAGTTTTTTTTCTCTCTATTTTACAAAATATTTTATAAGAATTCTGATTTTTTAAATAGACAGATTTAACATCCAAAACTTAACGAAGTTGTACCTTTTAGCATATATATTTTTCAGAAAGCAGAGCGCCATCTGGTGGAACAGAAATCAACTAAACATTGATTTAGCCTGTTCCCTGATATTTGGCCAACCCAATTTCTTGATAAATCAAGAAAAGCCATCCAAGATTTATCAAGAAATTGGGTTGACCAAATATCAGGGAACAGGCTAAATCAATGTTTAGTTGAGTTCTGTTCCACCAGATGGTGTTCTGCTTTCTGAAAAACACATGTGCTCCTGGTCAGGATATGCCTTTTTATTTTTAAGATATATATAATTATTATATATTTTAATTATATTTTTTTTAAAAGAAAACTTTCGAATTTACATATATGGGAAACCCGTCGTTATATGAGCAAATAAGGAATGGTTTATGTTTAAAATCTGAAACTATCTTAAGTTTTTTCCATAAGTGTGCATAACTTTTTGTATACTGAATCAACATCTAATTAAAAAGATGAAAAAAAGTATAATTAGACTATTAAATTTTTGAACCCCATTAAAAGAATAACAAGATTAGGTGATTTAATATGATGTTTTCATCATTATTCATATAAGATATGCTGGATATGCAAATTATATATTTAAACAGAATATCGTTTTCGAAGTGTTATGTCTTGATATGTAAGTTTGTCGTATGTTTCATAGGTGTGTATTATCCAAATATCTAGATTGCATAGCCGGCATTTATATTTCCTGAGAAAAAAAAAAAAGATTTCGGCAGGGAAACTATATTTTTTTGACACTCTTGTGACAATTTTCTTTACGTCCTCATCATCATAAAATTAATATCAAAACTTAAAAATATAAAAAAATGTATCCAGGGCTTCTTGCGTGCTTAAACCACGCGAGAAAACCAACGAAAAAGTCCCAGATGAATTTTAAAACAAAATATTGTCAAAACACCTTTTTTTTGTGTTTTATTATGATGAGAAAAAATATTTCTGTGTAGATATTATCTATAAAATAAATAATTTTTCTAATTCAAGGGTCATTTTACCAAAGATATTAAAATTAAGATTTAAATTTTTGATTCGTCAAATCAAAATCCAAAATCTTCGATTATAAAACCTTAGAAATCTACTAAAAAGTATTTCAAAATATACTTTCAATAATTATATTTTGATTCAATATATGCATTTTTAATTAAAAACTTTCAGCAATTTTATTTATTTATTGTTACAAAAGCACGAAGTCCAAAGGACTATTGTGCTGTGCTAGTATTATATATATATATATATATGATTAATTATTTACACGATGGATTAGTATTGTTTTGTAAATTATTGTACAAATAGTTCTAAACTTAACAAAGTTCTCATAAGATAGAGTATATACACAAAGAGAATTTGGTAATGTTTCAAAGTATCTACATACAATTTGATTAGTCAAAGGGCAAATAAATAAAAAAAAAAAATAAATAAAGGATTAATACTATATATTGGTTTAGATAATTGGAACCAAAAAAAAAAAAAAAGGTGTCTAAAATGATAGAAGGTAACAGAAGGAAATGTTATATAATGGATAATTATATAAAAAAAGGTTGTCACATTATCTGAGATCTCCCATCAATCTGCGAGCGGCGGAGTCCCAGAAAATAATTAGCAAGAAAGAGAAGTCATGCGGAAAGTGAGAGGTTGATAGCCGCGGATGGGCGGAGTATCGCCAAGGTCAGCGGTCGGCCTTCCCGTGCCGGCACTTCTGGTATCTGACCTCAGCCCGAGTCTTGTGGCTTTATAGCCGGCTTCTGTAGGTACCGATGGGGTGAGAGGCTCTGCTTGGTACTGAGATTCTGGTGTCAGTGGTTCCTGGCCTGAATCAGTCTTGTGAATATATAGCTGGTTTCTGTAGATACAATTTTGATGCTTGCTGTGCTAAGCATTGAGATCCTGGTGTCAGTAGTTCCTGGCCTGAATCAGTCTTGTGGCTTTATAGCCGGTTTCTGTAGGTACCGATAAGGTGAGAAGCTCTGCTTGGCATTGATATTCTAGTTTCAGTGGCTCCAGACCTAAATCAGTCTTGTGGCTTTAGCTGGCTCATGTAGATACAAGTTTGATGATTGCTGTGCTAGGTATTGAGATCCTGGTGTCAGTGGCTCCGGACTTGTCAGTCTTGTGGCTTTATAGCTGGCTTCTGTAGGTATCGATGGGATGAAAGGCTCCACTAGGCATTGAGATTCTGGTGTCAGTGGTTCCTGACCTAAAATTAGTCTTGTGGCTTTAGTTGGCTTATGTAGATACATGTTTGATAATTGCTGTGCTAGGTATTGAGATTCTGGTTTCAGTGGTTCCTGACCTAAATTCAGTCTTGCGGCTTTGGCTGGCTTCTGTAGGTATCGATGGGGTGAGAGGCTCTGCTTGGCATTGAGATTCTGGTGTCAGTGGCTCCGGACCTAAATCAGTCTTGTGGCTTTAGTTGGCTCATGTAGATACAAGTTTGATGATTGCTGTGCTAGGCATTGAAATTCTTGTGTCAGTAGTTCCTGACCTGAATGAGTTTTGTGGCTTTAGTTGGCTTCTGTAGATACAAGTTTGATGATTTCTGTGTTTGGCATTAAGATCGTGGTGTCAGTGGTTCTTGATATTGTGGTTTTAGCTGACTTCTGTAGATAGATGCGTGATAATTTCTGTGCTAGACATTGAGATCCTGGTGTCAGTGGTTCCTTACCTGAATCAGTTTTGTGGCTAATTATCATAATACACTATAATAATGACCTTAATTGAAGATATGCGAGATTAGTGTGAAAAAAAATGCCTCTGTCTCCTTAAAAAAAAAAAAACAGACAACAGGAGATATTAAAGACTTTCCACGTTTTAAAGTTTTGTCCATGAGTGTATTTAGTTTTGAAATATTTCAAGTTTCTTCCAAGCGGACCTGCAGGACTGGGTCTTTGGGTAAGCCCTGGATAATGACGCCATTCTCGTGTCGGCCAAGGCCGGCATCTAGAAACATTTTTTAAACCTTGAGATGAGAGGAATCCAGGGAAACCCCCTCACTCTTTGTCACCTTCTACAAAGCTGCTGCAAAGTTTTTAAAAAAATTAAGCGATTGTTGACTAGACCCCAGGCTTCACACTCCATTCTCTCTCCGTATAAGTCCTAATATACTCATAATTTTCCTTTCTCTACACTTTTAAAAATTTGTCAAGAAAAACTTGTGTGAAAATAAAATATATTGATAAAAGATTTGTGGGCGTGTATTAATTGCTTAGAGTTTATTTAGGGAGTTAGTACCAAACATTTGGCGATTTCTTCAGATTCAGGAATCTGGGTCTTCTTATCTCATCTCAGTCATATAAAGGAGTGCAAAACTTACGGGAACCTTTATAGAAAAAGGCGAGCAGGAGAAAATACCTATAACCTATTATGTATATAATATTGTATCAAATTAATTATAGCTCTATATGCATACATATATTTTTCATATGAAATTGTAAATTCGAATTTCTTTTTCTTTTTTTTTTCACTCCTTTTCTTTGTCTCTCATGAGAATCTGTATATAAAACTAAAGGTGTCTTAATAAAGGTATTGAGTGTCAAGTCTTGATCTCTTGGAATCTGTGTTACAAGCAGAGATAGATGAGGGGACAGTACCGTGATGAAGGTGGTCAGCAGAGGCTTGCGGTAGGACTTGAAGATGCAAATCCTCGAGGAGCGGAAGAGCGTGAAGAACTCCGGGATGACCAGAGTAAAGAAGATGCACCAGATCCAGACAACCTTCTCTGTTTCGGGGAGCACAACCTCGTAGGTCTTGTCGCGGTCCAGAGCTGCAGCAGAGAACACAAGATCACCTCAAACTACTGTTCTTCAAGAATGGTCTCAAGACCCCTACCAAAGCAGCAAAACTGTAGATATCAAACAACATATCCGCGACATCTGTTCAAAGGTTTAAAACACCAATCAGAAGATTTTAACAATAAGCATCCATAAATTCTTAACGTGCATAATGTCCCAGAATTAGTTTAGGACTATTTAAACAAGCAATAAGAGAAGTTTCTTTTCCTCGGATTTACCAAGACTATTTATTTATGAGCATGATTGTCTCAATTAAGTTTTCCTATGTATAAATTTCTTTATTATAATTAAATGTGATTAGTTTTACTTTTTTATTATTTTTATTTACAAATTCCATGTATAAAGACTATATGTCTTAATAAAGGATTTTGTGTATGTGTATTCAAACTAGTATATGAAGAGCATGTGCTCAAGAGAACGCTTCAAAGCATTAATCTTCAAGAATGGCATAAAGACTGAAAATTTACATATCCGCTAGCAATTCAAAATATCTAATAAAATTTTTCTATGAAAAATAGACACTTCGGCCAGTTAGAGTTTTTTTATTTTTCTCAACGTTTCGACAAGAATCTTTTGTCTTCGTCAGGAGAAGTAAATAAAAATAAAGCATTTGGCAAGGCGTTAAAAATTGCCAAATGCTTTATTTTTATTTACTTCTCCTGACGAAGACAAAAGATTTTTGTCGAAACGTTGAGAAAAATAAAAACTCTAACTGGCCGAAGTGTCTCTTTTTCATAGAAATAGGAATGCCGGCCAGGCAGCCTCTATCTTCAGGATCTAATAAGATGTTTTAGGTCTATAATAAAACATTTAGAAATTATAGAATAATTTTAAGATGAACAAAGAAAGTGATGATATAAAGGACTACCTCAATCCGAATAAGAACATGTTTAAAAGGTTGTTTACCTTTGAGTACTTTTACATTTAAATAATCCTTTTAGAATTTTATTTTTTACCAAGATGTACACAGATTTACAATTATGATGCATGACTTGGAAGATTTATCACATGATATCAAACTAGATTATAAATTATAGGTGCGACTAACATATGCTGTTTAATTATGAATTCATGATGTTCATAAAAAATCTAACTTTAAAAATTCGTAGTCGTATGGAGGTTCAATTTTATTGAAAAAAATATTTAACAGAGAGAGAGAGTGAGAGAACGCGTGTCATCCTTGCGCAGGGGCCATGCTAATCTTCTCTGTATCGTTCCAATTTTAGTATATGTACCGCCGAACAAGCGTGTACTGAGAGAGAGTTTCCATGCCTATCACACACACATCTCTCTCAAATTTAAGGGATTTTCAGCCGCAATTCTGAGATTTTGAAGCCACCACATTATAGTATTGCTAATACCACAGTATGAAAGAACACCAAAGAGCATCCTAAGAGATCTAAAAATGATTGAAGAGGAAAATGTTCAAATGGAGATGGTTAAGTGGAGGAGAATCGGCATGATTAGGCATCTTGCCCGACACTTGGAGTGGATAAAGGTATTGATGGAAGTATAAATTCTCCGTCAAAAGATTGGTTATGAAAATAAGTCGCCATATGTTCTAATTGCAAAAGTATTAAAAGAAAACCCAATGCCTTAGAATTTAACAAATTCTGTAAAACAGCACAGACAATAGGCACAACACAGATAATGGATCTATCTTGAAAAAAGCTCAATCTTAATATCTACTTTCTGTGTATATAACTGCTATGTTTACTTCTGTATCTAGGAGAATCTTGTATGGAACTAGTGTCCTTAATGAAGGTTTTGTTGTTGTATTGATGAAAGTATAAATATCACAGGAAGAGGAATACGGGGAATAGAATTCATGGTCAATTTTAGTAGAAGAATGTTCAAAGAAAAAGGAAGTTCCGAGGTGACAACACTTCCAATCACCAACCTATGGTGAGGAGAAACAGATGGAAAGTTAAGGAGGAAAAGAAGACTTGTGTGATAAACCTACCCAGTCCTTTCTGGCAGATGACGGCCGACTTGTTGAGCTTGAGTTGCGAAGTCATGAAGAAGAAGGATCCTTTAGCTATGATAGCAGAACCGATGACAACAGTGAATGTGACAATGTAGGCGACCAGCTTGAGGACTTGAAGGATCAAGTCCATGGTCCTGGAGTTAAGGACTTCATCTTCCTCCTTGGGCGGTGTGTTGAGAAAGACGTCCCAAGATTCATTCCTAGAGGACAAACACAGAACTTCATTTACACTATTCATTATTAAAACAACACATTATTGACAACAACACATTATTGACTGTATTGACTCATTCATTGTTGAACTCTACTCATCCCCAGCAGACACCATCAAAAGTCTCAAGCTCTACAAGCTTGATACCTTAATATGATTGAGTGGAGATAAGAAAGAAGAAGGATTATCAAAACGCCTGCAGATGTAGACAATAAAATATGGTAGATTGAACTGGCAGAACCGCTGGGAAGGTTCACCACTGATGGGCTAACCCATCCCAATATTTTTCATAATTGAAAGGTCAGTAGGTGGTGTCTTTATTAAAGACTTAAGTCTTAATCCGTGATTTATTAGTCTAATTACGTATATATAGATAGTATAAGAATAATAATTTCTATTTTAATTTTTTTCACATGAAAAGCGTATTTACGCAAATTTGACCATAAATACCCATTTTTTGATTTCTCAGGAAGCTTCTTGGACCAAATATTTGGTTGTAGAGGTACAGGTTGCACCATGATTACGAGGGCCAACAGCCCGAAATGCGTACGTGGTTGAAGTTTCTTGAACTATCAAGAAATTGGGTTGGCCAAATATCTTTGGAACAAGCCTAAATAAACGTTTAGTTGATTTTTGTTCCACTAGATGGCACTCTGCCATCTAAAATTATCATGTGAGCTGTCAGGAAATATCAATTTTGTTTCTAATATTAACACCTGACCGTTTTTATATTTTTTCTCTATTTTTTCATATATAACATATATATAATTTAACTAATCTATGCACATTTCTATTAACGGCTCGTGTTATATAAAGTGAACCAGGAAAGAGGAAAGAGAACTTTGACACAAATTACCAGGAACTAACAGAAGAACCGGAGAAACAGCGAGAACTCAGACATGTCTTTCTGAAACAATTTCTTCAAATAAATCCCATCGACTATTAGATGACTGATTTAGTTAAACTTATTGGAAAGAATGTATTTTTTACATTACAGAAAATGATCAAATATGGTATTGGTTTAAACGAGGTTTCCAAAAAATGTAAAAGAAAAAAAAAACTCTATGAAAAAGAAAAGAACAAAGCAGAAAAGCAAATACAAGCAAGGATAAAGGCTAAGTTATAAATAACAACAACAACAAGCCTTATATTGAGGACGTATTCCCTACACAGCATTCGCCCTGGTGATAACCGCCCAGAAAAGATTAGTTATTTGCAGGTGATTGTTCATTTACATATACATTTACATATGGCTCTCTTTTCTCAATGTTTCTTCTCTTGCGCCGTCCTGTAAAACTTGTACATTCGAATCTGTTTATGAACTCAATTGTCTCAATTATAATGTATACATTTCATTATCTCAATATTGGTTGCGATTAGCTTTTGCTTTTTTATCTTCATTCGCGGTGAATCCGTGGTAAACCCATGTATAATAAATTTCTCTTCTTCCAATTTACCCAGACTAATATATTTATTATTTTGATTGTCTTTATATAATTTTTTCTCTATATATATTTCATATTACCATTAAGGTACTATTACTTTTTTCCTGAATGCATCCTAAATTTCTGTTTGTAGAATCTGTATGAGAGTAAAAGGTCTTAATAAAGCTTGTTGTTGTAAAACGTGTACAGGGCGTTAAATTATAAATACAAGAAACAATGTTATGGCCAGCTACCTGGTAAACTAAACTGGGAAAACTCTGGGAGCCGCTGATGAACTTACAACATCAATCATCTTCCTCACACTTGTCAAATTATTTTTAAAACGGGAAAATTTTAAGCCTGTCATTTATCCGTCAGATTTTTTCTTCTTTCTGATAAGAGACCAATTTTCTAAGCCACCTGATTGGGCCAATTCAGACACGTTTGCGGATGATTAAAAGCTTAAATGGAGAGTTTTTTTAAAAGCAGATTCATGTGAGGACATTTAATATGTTCTTTTAATCCTGGTGTGTAGAGGGCTTTAAATTTCGAAAGATATACCATACATTAAAATGACAAGCAATCATCAATTTTTAAATAATTCGACTATAAATCAGCATACAAAATTAGGTCAAAACTTTTTTTAAAAATATTATTATGTGTTGACCCGTCGAATCTTATTTGAGTGTCATTCAAGTTCTGCTTCAGACGACATTATTAACTCACAAGAATTCAAATCATAATTTAGAATAAGAAATATATAAATTGGAAGAATCACCTAATGACATAGATCAAGAATATTCTCTTAAAGATCACCTTCTTTCGCGTTTTAAAAAAATAAATGAATTTGAAGCAATAAGAACTTGAACTTTCTAGATTATCTTGATTTTTTCACTTGTACTAATCTGAATTTATGTCAATACTACTAATTCTTGTTTTTGGTCATTGTCCAAACTTCATATCCATACAGGGAAGGTGTATGGACTGTGACATGTACTGAGTCCATGAGAGGACTCTCCCACTAGAGAACACCTCTCTACATAGGACAATTTTTATTGCCAAAATGACCAATTTTACTATTTAGCTACTCTCTGATAAGAGGACACCTGTTTCTAAAAAGGACACTTTCTGCATCTAAGAATTATTGTTTTTTAATAAAAGAAACTACTTTTTCTCGCTTGCTAGCCTATAAGTTTATGCCAAGTCCTTTCTTTCTTCTTTCCCCCTAATTGATACATTGTAAATAACATTGCTCATTATTGTTATTATTACTGTTATTTCTGTATATACCCTCTTCTACTCGGGGAATCTATATATGACCAAAAGGTCTTAATAAAGCTTTTAATTTTTGTTGATTATATAGATTTTGAATGAAAATGTTCAACTTAGGGGGTATATAATATAAAACATTCGTATATACGAGGTATGGGGAAACGAAGAGTAAAGACAGTTTGACCCACATACGTAGAAGAGTTAAATAATCCAAAGAGTGCGTGTCTCCTTGCCAGATATTTTAATTCAAAACTATTATTAGAGCTACAAGAAAATAAGACCTAATCCAAATAAATTAATAGTGTGTGACGTTTTAGATTATAATTAGGTCTTATTTTCTTGTAGCTATAATCTATAATGCGAATTGTGTTTTATCATTATTATTAGAGCTTTATCACTTTTATTTGATAATTCTCTGCACATTTTCAAAGAGTTCTGATAGAGAAATGGTTGCAATGTGTTCTCTCTCTCTCTCAATGTGTCGATGTCAGAGTGGACAGACTGCGGACACGCAAGCAAGGCAGGGCCATCCTTGACCCACATACCAGGTCCGGTTGCTGGTGTTGCTGCCACTTACTTGAAATGACTATCAGTGAGGGGAGTTTTCTCGTCGGTAGTTCCATATTCTTCCTTGTTACCCCCGTAGGAGGCTGACTGGTAGTTGTTGGCACTCATCCTGTTGGTCAGTAGTGCTGGACACAACCGATGCCCATGTTTTACATGTCTAGACCCCATATAAGGCTGGTTGGCATTGGTTATGTTGGTATGTAGTACTGGATATATCCAATGTTACTGTTTTACATAGATAGACCCCATATAAGGCTGGTTGGCATTGATTATTTTGGTCCGTAGTGCTAGAAACAACCAATGTTCATCTCTTACATGACAAGCCCCCATATAAGGCTGACGGGTCGTTGTTGCCATTGATTATGTTGGTTATTGCGATATTGACTATGGCTATATTATTGGTATATGCCAATATTCATGCACTACAAATGTCAGTGAAAATGGAACTGGTGCCTTAGTCAAACTTTCTTCCTGAAAATTTTTTCAAAAGTTTATTTTTTAAAGTTAAAAAATCACATATTTGTGTGTAGATGAAAATCAATTTTCCGCAAAGTTAAATAGATTTTAGTTTACCACTTTACCCTAGATGAAAGACCATTTAATTAGACTCTAACGACATCAGGTATACCCCCGTAGGACGTCACAAAATCAAAATCGCTCCTGTAGGGCCTTAGTCTAAGCTATGTTAGCAACTTTTTCTATATTTTCTAACGATGGTGTTGGGCGATATTTACTGATCTAAATCTGCTCGTTCCTCTTAATAATGATCAAAATGAGATGTTTTAGCGATTTTTAAAAGAAGTGCTGCTGCCTTGTTTTCACATACAGTATAGGAATTTAATTTCCCCCAGTACTTACATTTCGAGGAAAACGCTTGCATTTATATTTAAATCACACACACACACATAAGCATTTATATAAATCATTTCAAAAAATAATTAAAACAAAAATATTTTCACTGAAATCAAAATGGATTTTTAAAAACCCATACTTGTTATGTAAGATCCATTAGAGAAGCAGGAAAAGACAAACTGAAAACATATGTAAATAAGATTGTTTATAATGTATTATTCAGTTGTTTCCAGTAGCCAGAGTATGCAAATATTGTTTCATGCCAACAGGTAGATTTCAACAGACCAAGTTGAAATGAATATTAAAATCATGAAACAATACGTCATACTAAAATACTCTTGTATGTAAATATAGTCTAAACTGTAAGAGAAAAGATGGATTTCAACAGACCAACCAAGTTGAAATGAATATTAAAATCATGGAATACCATACATCATAATAAAATTCTTGGTGTAATTTAAGGCAATTACATCTTTAGGTAGGCTTCAAGCGTGATAATTGGACCCCTCCCATTTTGGAGCTTCTGTACTTTCCAGAAAGGTGTTTTGGGATGCATTGAACACTTTCAAGAGAGGTGTATGAAGGAACGCACCACTCCCCAATACCTCTCTTATTCTTTTTTTTATAGACGAAAATAAAGAGTGAGAGAAGTAATGAATCTTAGTATGCGACACATGCATCACACGACAAAAGTTGAATGAGTTGGGCTATGAAATTCTTGATCACCCACCATACTCGCCCGACCTCTCGCCTACCGACTACCACTTTTTTTTAGCACCTCGACAACTTCCTGGGTGAGAAATGCTTAAAAAACCAAGGTGATGCCGAAACGGCCTTCAATGAATTCATTGCCACCAGAACTCCAGATTTTTATAAAACTGGAATATACCAGCTCTCGTTGGCAAAGATGTATCGAGGCCAATGGTTTTATTTTGATTAATAAAGGTTTCCTTGTAACGAGTTATTGATTTTTAAAGTTGTCACTACAAATCGGCCATTATATTTGCATCAACCCAATAGATGAGACAGAATAATCCAAATGATCAATCCGAATATAAAAGGCGCTCAATGTTTTATATATATTATGTTGACTAAACAGAGGTCTTTGTTATCTTGTCCTTTAAGCGGAAATACTATGCTCGAGAGGTAACCTTTATCTTTATGAATCAATATCCTCCCAGAAAGTTTTCCATCTATATTTTGGCCATAGATTTGGACTTGCCACTCTACTAGCTAAACACCTCTTTGACAGATTGTGAGGATTCCATTGGATCCCTTGTAGATCTCATGCAATAAAGTCCTCTCTAGGCTGATGATGGCCATTAGCCCGAAACCATGGTCTCTAGGTGGACGCTTCTCAGTTTGCCAAAGCTGGTGTTGTGGCTTTGTCACCGACCCGAGGCCGCTGATTTGCGGTGACGGCCAATAGATGACGTCCAGCTTTGATGTCTATTTTGACGGAAGAGGCGACTTTATAGAAGTTAAATATGTATAAACTTTTTCTGTGATGGCAAAAGTCTACGTCCATAGGTCTATTAAACACAAAGAATAAACCTAAAAATACTGACTCTAGATTTTCAGAATGAATAATGTTGTTGTCGTGTACAATGAAAAGATGTCTCCATACATATCTATCATAGCAGTCACAATGTTCTCTATCTTGGGTGTGTAATGCTGCTGTTCTGGGTCAATGCCAATTTTCTTCAAAGCTACAACCATTGCTGGACATGAGAATACGTGGGTAGCTGTTAGTTCCACATCAGGGCAATTGTTACATGTCCTGTAAATTCTTCTTCCAAATAAATGTATTTTTGTGCCTTTGTAATGTTTCAAGAATGAACATTACAATTTTAAATAGCAATCTGGTAGAATAAATTGGCAAAAATGCTGGTAGAACTTCATTACAGGTGATCCAAACCTTTGTCTCCTCATGAGTGTGGATACAATCAATAGGTGATGATAGCTTTCCACATTATTTAGAAGTAACAATATGTAAGTAAGAAAATAAGTAAAATCACTTCCTGATTCCAGCATAATTTCACTTTCGCGCTACATTTATATCACGTAATCAAAAGAAGGTGAAATAAGAAGTGGTATTTATATGGATATACAATAAAAAGATGCAGACGACGCCTAATACATACAACAAAAACATACAACAAAACTTATACAACAAAAACATACAACAAAACTTATACAACAAAAACATACAACAAAACTTGTACAACAAAGAGTTGAATTAAACAATACCACAGGTTTTGGAAATCAGTTCATTTCCATTTTATTAACGTAGTATCAACCTTTCGGGTATCTCTTTCCTTCTACAGGAGAACAGAAATAAACGAATAAAGCGTGGTCTGATGCAAAACTTTGTTTAGCTTAGCGAAATTCAAAAACTACGTTAATACAAGAAAATAAGACCTAATCCAAATAATTAGTGTGTATAAAAATAATTTGGATTAAATTTGTAATAAAATATTTAGATTAGGTCTTATTTTCTTGTATTATAATCTATAAGAGAAGGGAAAGCTATATACATAATCTAATTGATGTAAATAATTATATGTAAATAATCTTTGTCAGGACCAGAATGACGAATCCTGTATGGGACTTTGATTCCAGTAAAAGGCTTGTTGCTGCTGTTGTATATAGTCACAGTGTAGAAAATACTATACTATACCTACTACATATAGGTTTCTCTCTGTATTCTTAGTTCTCTTCTCTTCAATTACTCTGTAAACTGGCGAATCCTTTATAGGACGAGAGGTCCTCAATAAAGGCTTTTGTTGTTGTTGTTGTTGTTGTATTATAATCTATAACTCAAAATTTGCTTTATCAGACTACATTAATAAAATGAAAAAAAAAAAACCTCATCTCCAGAAACCTGTGACATTGTTTAATTTATCAAAAGAGACGAGGGTTGCCTCTCCCGTCAAAATAGATGTCAAAACTAGACGCCATCTATTGACGGGAGAGGCGACCCTTGTCTCTTTAGATCAATATCCTCTCGGTAAAATTCCCATCTATGTCCAGGAGATTTAAATCAATTGATACGACAAAGAGTAAAACCAAGAAAAGAGTAGAATGTAGGGATGTCCGCCCTCTGTAATGGAGCCTAACACCGAGGTAGCCAAGGATTTTGGATAAAAACTGATCGCCAGTGTGACCTTAATAAGGACCAGTTTGTCGGGCAGTTTTGACACCCCTTTGTTCCCACTAGGCTGCCATACATGCCAACAGGCATTTTCTGCATTGGGAAATATCGGGCTAATTGGAAGTTTCTATGGTAATTTTTGTAACCGCGTTTAAACCTGTCCAACTCCCTAATTGAATGAATTCTTTTTAAATATGTTCTATACCAATTGTCTTTAAAACTATCTCTAACCAAGCTTTTTGTAATGAAAATAATATTATAATCCTCTGTATCAATTACATTAATCAAATATAAATCTCCGAGGATAAGTTTATTCATCACACTTTTAACAAGTTTACAAGCTTTCGGGTTTTAAACGATCCTTCTACAGGTAAAACATTTTTTAAAGAGGAAACTATGCTGTATTGTAGTTATTTGTATCCATTACTATAAGGTTGAGGCTGATGTTTCATCAGTTACGCGTCATAGAAACGGAACACACGATAAAAAAATAAAAAATAGAAAGAGTAGTAAAGACGGAACTATGGTGACTTTTAATCAAACCAATAAAAAGTGAAGAAAAAAATATTTATTTTTAAAAATTAAAACACAACAACAATTTTTTTAATAAATAGTTTTAATTTAAATTAAAAATCCTAGAGAAAATTTAATATAACAATAATCTATATATATAAAAATGAATGTATGTGTGTGTGTCTGTTTGTTTGTTTGTTTGTCCTTTATGCCTGACCAAACCACTCATTGGATCGCCATGAAACTTTGGGAAGTTATTTAGTATAGTACTGGGAAGGTTTCTAGCAAATAAAATTTTTGAAATAACTTTTCGCCTAGAAATAATCAAGATAAATATTCTAATTTATCTGTTATAATTCAACAATCTGCTCTAAATATTATCATGATGATACGATGATTTTGTAATGTAGAAAATTAGGAAAGACAAAATTCAGGATGACACGGCAATTTATTTAAGAGAAGAATAATGATACAATTCAAAGGCAAGATACTATTCCTTTAACTTCCAATTACCGAGGGAACCAATTAATATTGATTTTATTCAACTTATCGAGTATTTTTCAAGGGACCGGGAAAAAAATGTTCACTTTATCGAGAGATTCGTTAAACAAACCTTTACTCGGGTAAAACCCGGGCGAAGCCGGGTACATCCATACAAGAATAATGATACAATTCCAAGGCAAGATACTATTCCTTTAACTTCCAATTACCGAGGGAACCAATTAATATTGATTTTATTCAACTTATCGAGTATTTTTCAAGGGACCGGGAAAAAATGTTCACTTTATAGAGAGATTCGTTAGACAAACTTTTACTCGGGTAAAACCCGGGCGAAGCCGGGTACGTCCGCTAGTTATATATATAACAAAGCAAAACAATCTAGGGCATTACCAACATTAGATACAACATATGTAAACAATGACCCCTACATGTACCCTACATTTCTACTCGGAGAATCTGTATAAGACTGAAAGGTCTTAATAAAGATTTTTGTTGTTTTTGTATATGTAAACAATGGCATTTCAAAGACTTCTTTAAATTTTCTGAAGTTACCTTATATAAATGACAATGTATGTAGCATATATATTATTGATGTACTTTATTTCCCTGACATTCATCACAAGAACAACAGATAAAAACGTAATCAATCAAAGACAATGTTCCAAACTTTTTAGTTGGGAAATAGAGATTTCAGACCTGATAGGAAATATCTCGGGGAAGTATATTCGATTTACAAACTCACTGATTCATGGAATTCTTGCAGATCCTGTGGTGGTGAAATCTGTGATAATATTACTTGGTGATTAGGTCACTATTTTTTCTTAGATTTTTACCCTTCCGTATATTAATATCAGAAGCTTATTTCGATTACACATTTGAAGTAGAAATTTAAGAATATAATACTAGGAATTCTCTCTTTCGTATAAAAAATTGGATAAAAATCTGCATAAAAATGATAGCATTTTGAAGGAGTTATCCATTAAAAGGCATCTTTCTAAAGGATTCCATCAATGGGTATATATAGGAGTATATTGCTTGGGGTAGTTTTAAGCTTATTTTTTGTTTAATTTTTGTTGTTGTTGTTGTTACAATCTGTTTAAAAAAAACAAGTAAAAAAAGGAATTTAGTTCTATTAATGTATCGAATTCTTATAGAAATATAAAATTCATTTGCTTCCGAATGAACGAGGAAGATAGAGGTGTTACCTCAATTCCATATAGGTGAATAGATATTTAAATATGGAGTTGAGCATGCAAATTCCAGTGAAAGGATGTTCAATCTACTGAGTCATTCTGGCAATTTGTGTTCACGAATCACATCTATACAGAGAGAGAGGAAGACTTCAAAGAAATCATTCACATTTACAACCGCCTTGAAATCAATCAACATAGTTTAAGAATAATTTCAGAGCCGTTTTAATTAAAAAACCTTTCTACAACTGGAAAATCCAGCCTTCTTCATAGATAAGTAAACGTTTTTTATATTGTAATGTTTAAAAAAAAGTCCGTAGGAGTTGAATTGGGTTAGGCGTAGGCTCAATCTCGCTCGTCTGAATCAATTTCCAAGGATTTTTAAAACAAAAAAAAAAATCTATCTTAGGATATTTAAATAAGTATATCTGTATCTATGTGAAAAAAATGTATTATTAATAGAATACTTTGAGGTATTTTCACCATTATCCTTACTATTTCACACACACACGCCGATTAACTAAAAATATCTTGAATCTAAAGATATGTCCACTTGTTAGAGTAAAATAATTTGTTCAAAAGAGTATGTCTTGAGATCTTTCCTTCATATATATGAAGATTGTGGGGTATCGAATATATATAATGTTATTTTAAAATTATATTTAGAAAACACTCTCAATATTAATATTTATTAGCTAAACTAAGCAAATTTATATTATTCGAAACTTTTTTTATTTCAACAGAATCAGCGATTAAAACGGTGTAAAAGAAATTTATCGATGACTTTAATCGATCAAAAGAAAACCGCCAAGATTTTCCACAACGTACTTATCTATTCCCTCCACAGAGACGAGAGACACTCCCTGTGGTCGCACAACAGATTTGCATAAGTCATCGTCCAGCGGCTTCCTGGGAGAGAAAGGTTATTCTCCCCCCACCGCCAGCCTCTCAGACATCGGGGCAAAAAAAGCCAATCTCCTCTTAATTAGTCTATCAATTTAATTACCAAACTTGACAGATTTTTTTGCTACATTATTATGTAGACCTTCTCTTCTCCCAGGTAGAAATTCTGTTCTATGAATTTCTACAAAGTTCTGTGAATTATTATTTGAAATACATTATCTATAATTAAAAAGGCATATATTTAATCAAAATATCATTTATTTTACCAACATTTAAGTTGGCTGAACATACATTAAAAATGTTATAATACCTTGATAAAGGTTGGCGTTCAGCCAACTGAAATATTGGTAAAATAAATGATATTTTGATCCAATATATGCATTTTTAATTAAAGAATTATTTATGGATTGCTCTATTTTCAAAACAATATCTTCAACATGGATATTCTAAAGGGCTGTGAAGTTGTACTTCAGGATCTCCGTGTTGAATGGACTGTTGGCACGAAAGCTTGAGAAATAATAGAAATAAGAAAGGAAACCCTTGATACCTTATTGATTAAATCAAAGTATAAAAGCACGGAAGAATCTACAGTATCTCTATATGTAAATAAGGTTTGTTCTGGGTACGTGTCTCCATAATACTTGATCTATACAGATAAATATATGATATGATATAGAAATAGGTCTGAAAAGAGTAGTGTAGATGTGTATCATTGTCATAGTTTTTATTTCGATATATGCAAATACGTTTTATAATAAATTAATTTGCATATTTCGTTTTTTTTTCTGTATTTTAAAAATAATGAAGGTATATCCTGACCAAAAGCACATGTGCTTTTTTTTAGATGACAGAGTGCCATCTAGTGGAACAAAAATAAACTAAACGTTTATTTAACTTGTTCCGTGTTATTTGGCCGACCCATTTATATATATATTTCCTAATTATTCAAATTAACCGAATAAAATTTTGACTCTCTGTATATTACGACAGGTTGGAATAAAGATCATAGTTTCAACGTGTATTAGTGTGATAACATAGCATATTCCAGGTCGGAAAATGTTAATGATATATTAATTGACTAATAATAAAATTGCTTATAACTCTGGTATACTATTATTATTATTCCTGTATGTACCCTATATATATATATATATATATATATATATATATATATATATATATATATATATATATATTATATATATATATATATAAACGCAAAAAAACGGTCTTTATTCAGTTGAAAAAAAGGAAGCAATTACAATCGGCAGTTTTTACAATGAGAAAGCATCAAGATGTCGTCAATCTGTTTGTCGTAGTCTCTCCGTCCATCTCTTTGTCCTTCCACAGCGGAGGGGGTTGTCTTCGCTCCCGGGGGGGTTGACACCGTTTTTCTATCTTGTTTTTTGTTTTCTCGTTGTTTGACGTTGTCTTCCCGATACCACCCGATCGGTCTCTTAAACATCGCAGGTACTTCATTTTCGCTTGCAGAGTCTTCTCTAAGTATAGCTAGTATTAATCTCATTCTTCCCACTTTGTCATTTATGGCTTTTCTCTGGTCAAAGTCAAGGTCATCGAATGTTTTGAACTTGATGCCTTCCCATTTCTTGAGGTGGCGGGAGATCTTGGTTTCCAGGTCGGGATATATTTCGAGCTGTTGTAGGACTTTGGTCTGTCTGGAGAGATCAGCTCTCCTGTAAATTGTTGCTATGATCTTATCTACTTCGGGATTGTCACCTTTTTCACATTCTTTCAACTCATTCTGGAGCTGGGAGGAGTCCATCGACCATTCTTCGCACCTGAGAGATGTTTCTTCTCTAAGAGAAAATGTCCCTGTGGAGATATCCGACTCAGAACACGAGTGGGTGGCTTTTCCTCCGCCTGGGGGGGTTGGTCTTGATTTTCTGTCAGGGCTTGTCGCGGGATGTGTCTTTTTCAAGGAGGTTTCATTTTCCTTTGCGGCGGGGATATTCTTCTCCGTTGGTGGTTGCTTTGGAGTTTTTGGCTGTGAAACTGGATTTAGGGCGTCAGCGAACGATCTTTTCACTGTTTCCCTGATCTGCGGGGAAGAAGTTTTTCCCGCCCTCTACAATCACTCTAGAGGGGAGTGAGTGTTGAGGCGTCTCTGCGTGTTGTCCTCCGTAGGGGTGCCACTGACTGACGTCCAGTGAAGCTGTAAGCTGGCCGTCTTTCCTTGGTTGTCTGGGCGAGGCACACGTGTCTTGAAACTCTTGGGTCTTCGCTCTGTGTGTGCGTCATTGGGAGCGCCCTTGCCGTGCGCGAAAATTGCACCAGGGCTAGGCCTGGTGTTGAAAAACCAAGGGGTGCACACAGTAGTACCACCCCCCCGCCTCCGCGTCGGTTTCCCCGCGTCAACCTCAGAACCTCAGAGGTCCTTGATTCGACGGCAGATTCAGGGAGTACTGGGAACTAAGGGTTCGAGGGCTAAAGGGGGGGGAGTCCTATTGGAGCGTAGGACGGGTTCTTCTAAGTCCGACGAGAGGGCTCGGTCAGCAACCTTGCCAGTGACTCTCGATGACGCCTGTGGGTGAGTGGTCAACCCCAGAGAGCCAGACCATAATGGCGGGCGCGAGGGGCCTACCAATGGCCGCTCGGTGCATGGAGAATGCATCATTCCTTCTGGCTGTGTGTGGATCTAGATTTCAGCGAACTACAGGGGACGCAAGGGCCACTTTGAGCCTATATCGTCCCTGGCTTTGCCGAATTTCCTATCTGTTCCCTGATCTGCGGGGAAGAAGTTTTTCCCGCCCTCTACAATCACTCTAGAGGGGAGTGAGTGTTGAGGCGTCTCTGCGTGTTGTCCTCCGTAGGGGTGCCACTGACTGACGTCCAGTGAAGCTGTAAGCTGGCCGTCTTTCCTTGGTTGTCTGAGGCGAGGCACACGTGTCTTGAAACTCTTGGGTCTTCGCTCTGTGTGTGCGTCATTGGGAGCGCCCTTGCCGTGCGCGAAAATTGCACCAGGGCTAGGCCTGGTGTTGAAAAACCAAGGGGTGCACACAGTAGTACCACCCCCCCGCCTCCGCGTCGGTTTCCCCGCGTCAACCTCAGAACCTCAGAGGTCCTTGATTCGACGGCAGATTCAGGGAGTACTGGGAACTAAGGGTTCGAGGGCTAAAGGGGGGGGAGTCCTATTGGAGCGTAGGACGGGTTCTTCTAAGTCCGACGAGAGGGCTCGGTCAGCAACCTTGCCAGTGACTCTCGATGACGCCTGTGGGTGAGTGGTCAACCCCAGAGAGCCAGACCATAATGGCGGGCGCGAGGGGCCTACCAATGGCCGCTCGGTGCATGGAGAATGCATCATTCCTTCTGGCTGTGTGTGGATCTAGATTTCAGCGAACTACAGGGGACGCAAGGGCCACTTTGAGCCTATATCGTCCCTGGCTTTGCCGAATTTCCTATCTGTTTCCCTGATCTGCGGGGAAGAAGTTTTTCCCGCCCTCTACAATCACTCTAGAGGGGAGTGAGTGTTGAGGCGTCTCTGCGTGTTGTCCTCCGTAGGGGTGCCACTGACTGACGTCCAGTGAAGCTGTAAGCTGGCCGTCTTTCCTTGGTTGTCTGAGGCGAGGCACACGTGTCTTGAAACTCTTGGGTCTTCGCTCTGTGTGTGCGTCATTGGGAGCGCCCTTGCCGTGCGCGAAAATTGCACCAGGGCTAGGCCTGGTGTTGAAAAACCAAGGGGTGCACACAGTAGTACCACCCCCCCGCCTCCGCGTTGGTTCTCCGCGTTAACCTCAGAACCTCAGAGGTCCTTGATTCGACGGCATATTCAGGGAGTACTGGGAACTAAGGGTTCGAGGGCTAAAGGGGGGGGGGGGGGAGTCCTATTGGAGCGTAGGACGGGTTCTTCTAAGTCCGACGAGAGGGCTCGGTCAGCAACCTTGCCAGTGACTCTCGATGACGCCTGTGGGTGAGTGGTCAACCCCAGAGAGCCAGACCATAATGGCGGGCGCGAGGGGCCTACCAATGGCCGCTCGGTGCATGGAGAATGCATCATTCCTTCTGGCTGTGTGTGGATCTAGATTTCAGCGAACTACAGGGGACGCAAGGGCCACTTTGAGCCTATATCGTCCCTGGCTTTGCCGAATTTCCTATCTGTTTCCCTGATCTGGGGGTCAAAAGGGCATTTGGTGTTCGTGTGCCCATGCCTTCTACATGCGGTGCACACCACATCCTCACCGATGAAGACCTTAAAGGATTGCTCCATATGGGTGATAGAAATCACGGCCGGCATCGGCGTTTTTTCTTTATTTCTAAAAACAATTTCTCTTCTAAGCGAAGAGAGGTGTTTCAGCAAGGGATTGTCGGTTGGGAATGGGAGCGGGCGGATGCTCAGAACTTCGCCATAAGGTGTCAGAGTCTCCTCTATTTCCTGGTCCTGGATGAAGGCAAGGACGCCCGACAGGATGTATTTGCGGGATGGTCGAAAAAGTGGTGATGGGTAAACAATTCTGTCTCTGACTTTAAATCCATTGTTCAGGAGAGCTTCGGCCTGTTTCTGGTCTGCTACAGAGACAATGGCCTGACCATTAATTTTCCCCACAGAGTGGATGTTTTCAAATCCAATAATTTGACCGATACCGATCAGATGTTCTTCGGCAGATGCTTCTGCATGGACTTCAAACTGGATCGTCGCTTTTATTTCCTTACTTCTCTTTTCGTAAGTAGATTTTCTATTTTCGTCAAATTTCTTTTTTTCCTCAGATGAGAATTGTGGTTTTTGCCTTTGCAAATTTTCCAGTTGGTTTTCAGTTATCAGTGGAGATGCAAATTTTTGCTTTGCGATATGCGAAAGTGATGATGTCACAGATGGATTATGAGCGACCAATGAGGCGATAGATGATGACGCAACAGCCGGCCCGGCCGTTGCCATGACGATGATGCAAAGTTACAATTTGTAACTTTGCTAAGTTATGAAAAATAGGGAAAATATAAAGATCGATGAAATTTTACAAGAGATGGCTTGAAATGATGCTTGAATAAAGGCGAATAAGATTATATAATTTAAATTTAAGTAAAGTTGATTTAAAGGGATGAAAGAAGCGAAAGATGCGGAGCTCGCGCGACGCGTGGCCGCACGGCTATATATATATATATATATATATATTTAATTAAAAAGGCATATATTGGTAAAGTAAATCATTTTTTGATCCAATATATGCCTTTTTAATTAAATATTTATTTATGGATTGCTCTATTTTCAAAACCCTATATATATATATATATATTTTTTTTGTTTTTGTTTGGAGAATCTGTATAAGACTAAAAGGTCTTAATAAAGATTTTTGTTGTTGTATATTAATAGACTCAATTTCATTACAAGTACCAGAACGACTCTAATACTATTATAGTTTTAATAATACATAGCTTTTTATTATAACAATATTGATTGGTCAAGAATTCATTCCGATAGAAGCCGGGCGAAGCCAAGTTATTTGCATATTGGCTGATATTAGAAGCACAAACGGCACACTCTAAGAAACAAAATACTCAGAGTAAAGTTGATATGTTTCTTTTTATTTGAAGAGATCACTTCTATAGCAGATACCTTTTACCTTCTTTTTACCTTTTGGAAATTAATATTCCCTTAAAAACTTCCTTAGATGACTTTTTATAACGTATAATTAGGCATATCTTTGAACATATTGTAACTCTATCACAAACAGCTTAAACTAAATTATAAAGAATACCTATAGTCAAGGTAAACATCCCCGGAAGCCTGGTATATTTTCTCTCGCTTTAGTTTTGACACATAGGATCATTTTATTGATTTGTGAAAATCCACAATATCTTAGAAATTTATAAATTACATATATAAAGTATTAGGATTGTTTGAAATAAATGCCAAATTTTTGGAGATCGTGTGAATTTTAATTTATACAGGAATTATTGCAGATTTTTCGACCAATTTGTTTATAAAGTTGAGCTGAAAATTATTATTCGATTAAAACGATGGTGTGAACGAATTTATATAGAGAAATAGTTGAATCATATTTTAGAAGATCAGCAATTTATCATTGGCAAGGATTAGAGAATGGAAAATAAAATTGAATAGATAGAGAATTGCGTAGTAAGTAAATGCTCCTATAATATATATTCGTATATCAAAGAATACAAATAATAGACAGATTAAGGAATGGTTGTGTGTCCAGATTACCAAATAGAACAACTAAGAAATAGCTGAAAAGAATGAAGAGAAATTTACTATTGTCCTTAAGACAAGTTTTCGCCAGAGCCTTAAGAAAAAAAGAAAACAGCTTCACGTTTAGCATGATTTAACACCGTACAATTCCCTCTATTTCCAGTGAGAGGTTGCCAAAGAATGCGGGCTATCATCCCATCAAGTTCTGAGCTTTGTATTTCCCATGAAAAGGATAATTAGGCCGATCATTATATTGGAGCGGTAATGATGGGTAAAGTTCCTGGCGAGGAAAACAGGGCGTGACATTTGGTTACATCTGCCTGGCTTCGTTAATTTGGTTCGCAAGACATTTGTTTAGTTCATTAATTTGTTTGCAAGGTAATCTATCTCTCTGACCTCATTAATTGCAGCCTCTAAGCACACACGTTAATTGGCTTCCCTATTGTGGTTGATAAAAAATTTGCGATGTGATTACCAAGCATTTTTCTTGGCTTTACCATTGTGATTATCAAGAACTTTGGCTTTACCATTGTGATTCTCAAGACCTTTGGCTTTACCATTGTGATTATCAAGACCTTTCCTTGGCTTTACCATTGTGATTATCAAGACCTTTGGCTTTACCATTGTGATTATCAAGACCTTTCCTTGGTTTTACCATTGTGATTCTCAAGACCTTTGGCTTTACCATTGTGATTCTCAAGACCTTTGGCTTTACCATTGTGATTCTCAAGACCTTTGGCTTTACCATTGTGATTCTCAAGACCTTTGGCTTTACCATTGTGATTATCAAGACCTTTCCTTGGCTTTACCATTGTGATTATCAAGACCTTTGGCTTTACCATTGTGATTATCAAGATCTTTCCTTGGCTTTACCATTGTGATTATCAAGACCTTTGACTTTACCATTGTGATTATCAATACCTTTCCTTGGCTTTACCATTGTGATTATCAAGACCTTTGGCTTTACCATTGTGATTATCAAGACCTTTCCTTGGCTTTACCATTGTGATTCTCAAGACCTTTGGCTTTACCATTGTGATTCTCAAGACCTTTGGCTTTACCATTGTGATTCTCAAGACCTTTGGCTTTACCATTGTGATTCTCAAGACCTTTGGCTTTACCATTGTGATTATCAAGACCTTTCCTTGGCTTTACCATTGTGATTATCAAGACCTTTGGCTTTACCATTGTGATTATCAAGATCTTTCCTTGGCTTTACCATTGTGATTATCAAGACCTTTGGCTTTACCATTGTGATTATCAATACCTTTCCTTGGCTTTACCATTGTGATTATCAAGACCTTTCCTTGGATTTACCATTGTGATTATCAAGACCTTTCTTTGGCTTTAAAATTGTGATTATCAAGACCTTTCCTTGGATTTACCATTGTGATTATCAAGACCTTTCTTTGGCTTTAAAATTGTGATTATCAAGACCTTTCCTTGGATTTACCATTGTGATTATCAAGACCTTTCCTTGGCTTTACCATTGTGATTATCAAGACCTTTGGTATTACCATTGTGATTATCAAGAGCTTTCCTTGGCTTTAAAATAGTGATTATCAAGACATTTCTCCGATTTCATTTATTTTATTTAAAAGTAGCATTTTTTGTCTTCATTACGGCGATTCACATCAACATGTGCTCGGCTTTACGATACGGACTCACAGTACCTTGTTTCCTCAATCTACCTTCTCCACTAGCGATGTTCATTATTAGGGTCGCTTGATTTTGCCGTAGGGAACACAATCTGGCTCCACTACCTGGATTCACATAGCATTTACTTGACTTTAATAAGTCGGCGACGGTCAATAGATGGCGTATAGTTTCGACGTTTATTTTGACGGGAGAGGCGCCCTATGTTTTTATAGATCAATTTCCTCCCGGAAAAAATTATCTCTATCTATATTATATATAATGTTAAAATATTAAAATTCCCCAATTTTAACAAATAAAAAAAATCAATGATATTCATACCATTTAGAATTGCGACAATTAGGCAACAATGAAAAAATAGGTATGGAAAAATATTCTATAAAAATAATGGGAATATATATAGATAACTAAGATATATAGGTATGGAAAAAAGGGTTTAAACAAAAGGAGTAGATATATCTCTATAAGTTTAATAATAAAGAGGACTAAAAAATTGAAACAAGGTTCTTATTTTTAGGAGAAATATAAAAGAAAGAACATAGATATATAATGATGGTGTGTACTAGTGTACTAATGTTATGATAGTATTCAGGAAACGAAGTAGATATATAAGATAGATGTTAGTAGAGAGAGAGAGAGATTGAGATTGAAACTACCTTTATTAATCGTCCATATAAAATTATATAGTGCCAAATAAAAGAAAATATATAATACAGAGTTATAAGAGAAAATAATATATATAAATGTATAAATATTTACATCAGACACGATCCCCCTCTGAAGGGATATCTGAATTAAGATTGAAACTGATTTATTACAATGTCCATATAAGATTATATAGTGCCAAATAAAATAAATATATAATACAGAGTTATAAGAGAAAATAATAAATATATATAAATGTATAAATATTTACATCAGACACGATCCCTCTCTGAAGGGACATCTGAATTAAGATTGAAACTGATTTATTACAATGTCCATATAAGATTATATAAGGTTAAATACAGATTTAAAAAAGGGAGAGTGAGAGAGAGAGGTAAAGAAACTGCCAGGCGGACGTTGAGGTAAATAACCTGCCACCACCAATTAAATAGCTTTATCCCTCCATCCCACCTCACGTTTACCCCCCGTGGGTCAGCTGATGTCTAGGGCGGGCTGGTCGAATTACCGCCTGTAGAGTTCTCACATTTGGAACAGCCGAGATATAATAAATTACTTTGGTGCGTACAGTAGAGATGAGGAAAAAACCACAATAATATATATAAAGATATGTGAAAAAATAATAGAAAAATAAATGATGGCGCTCTGCCTTCTGTAAAGCACATGTGCTCCTGGTCAGGATATGCCATTTTTATTTTTAATATAAAGGGCGTAATATAATATAATATAATTATATAAAAGGGCGTAAATAAATTTGACTAAAAAATAAAGATACAGTGGTACCTCGACATACGAGTTTAATTCGTTCCGAAACCTTGCTCGTATCTTGAATTACTCGTATCTCGAAGCAAATTTCCCCATACAAAATTCCCATTTAAAATCACAGATTAATATCTTCAACACTACCGAACCGAACTCGCATCTCGAATTTCGCTCGTAACTCAAAGCAAAAAATCACTTGCTCGTCGGCTCGTATCTCGAAAAACTCGTATGTTGGGGCGCTCGTATGTCGAGATACCACTGTATATGTTTTGAAAATAGAGCAATCCATAAATAAATCTTTAATTAAAAAGTCATATATTGGATCGAAAAAGGCATATATTGGTGATATAAATGATATTTTGATCCAATGTATACCTTTTATAAAATAAAGATATATGTTTAAAAAAAAAATTCTAGAAATATTTTGAAAAGTTATATATAGATTACACACATATATATTGATTTGTCAATAGAGGGGGAAAATATGTATATAACTTACATTTTATGTGAAGTAAATTAAATGAAAGAATCTAGTTGTTGTACGTATTTTGGTTGAATATCGATTTATAGATGTCAGGGGCGATTACATTCCATATTAGTACTGCTTTTAAATTTTTATTTTCCAATAAATCTACGATACATGATCGGTAAACAAAAATATAAGCGTCGTGTATTTAGATGAAAACCTTGTTTAACCACATATATATATATACACACACAAAGCTTTATTAAGACCAGCGATCTTTATATATATATATATGTCATAATTTGTATATAATTAAATGCAACCCCGACCCACTATGTATGTACCATGTATGATTTTCAAAGATTTAATAAAAAGAATAAGGTAACTGGAGGAAAGAAAGTAACAAAAGACATAGGAAGCAAATCTAGAGGAGAACATATTTATTAATAACGTCGCAGTTAACCTTCTGACCCCGGGTCCCTGCGAGCTAAGTTTAAACCAACACTTCCTGGAAAAACAGGACGTATCTAGTATCCGCAGAAGTTATATTAATCGAGAGACACCCAATGCTTCCTGACAGAACCGGACGTATTTTGATAGCCGCGGAAGTAAATAAAGTCGAACAAACACGACACTTCCTGACCCAGGCCGGGCGTAACTAACACCAAAGGAAGCCGCCGGCCAATCAGAAGATAGCATCTAAACAGGTCAACCAATAGGGAAAGATCAGGTGATCATCTCTCAACCAATCAGAGAGAAACTGAGTCTTGGTGTTAAATCGGAAAGCAAGAATGGTTAGTCACGTTTTCGCTCTCATAGGAACAACACCTACAGTTGTTCAGTGGCTCTCGCCGAGTTCGGACAGTTGCTCCTTCGCTTCCAACAAGGTAACGTCTACTCTAGAGATCTCTCTCTCTCCGCTCATTTCATCTAAATCCCATCATCGCCATGTGATCAACTAATTAATAAGTCAAATCGCTCAACTCTTCTCAAGCTTTCTTCCCTCCAACCAGTTGCCTTTTATTTCCAAACCCAATCACGTATCCTGATTATTCCTAACTGTATGCTGCAACTTCCACTCAAACGGCTGCGCTTCAACCAAATCTCACCATTCGCATCCAACAACAAGAAACCCCGCAACGATATTGCCACAGAACGGTTAAGTCGACAGGATTCTACAACAGTGTAATACATCAAATATTATAGTGTAATAACTTTGGATCATATTACACAGAGTCGACAGGATTCTACAACAGTGTAATACATCAAATATTATAGTGTAATAACAATTGCATCATATTACACAGAGTCGACAGGATAAAGATTATAGAGCTTAATCAGGATAAAGATTATGGAAATTAGCCCAGGCGCCAGCAAAACAAAAGGCAATGACAAACCAAGAGAGAACAAACTGGCAACGAGCGGAAAGAAACTGACAACGAACGAAGCGACAAGACACACCCTGGCGACGGTAATTTTAGAACTGACCGCCGCGCTACAAGGGGCAAGATCCACGCAACTGGAAGCGGTCTTCCGGAGCGCCACCCTCGGGGCAACCGCCGCCCGCACCGCCGGTACGTGTCCGAACAACCTGACGCCCACCGAGGAGTCGCCACCCGCCATGCCGTACCCGTACACCCGGAAGCAGTCCACGCGACACGGGCCCAGTGTACCGACAACGCGATCCACTCGAATGGAAGCAGTACAAATGACTAGATTTCCCTTTCAATTGCGCGAACAGTGCAAAAGGTCCCGATCCGGTCCAACAGATATTCCAAGCCAGCCATACCAAGCCGAAGACGCCACAGTGGAGCCCTTTCGAGATTAAGGTAGGCAATCCACCCAATGACACCATCAAATTGACTTTGGACTTGTATCTGACCCAGGACCTACCATGTACCTTTCTAATTGAACCAGACGCAGGTTCGAACATATTGCCGTATCATTTATACAATAGATTAAAAGCACAACTTCCCAACTTAAGTATTAAAAAACCTTCCCTTGATCTATCCACCCTAAATAGCTTTACGAAAATAATAGGACATTTAACTTTCCCTCTGACAATAGGCCAAATAACCCGTAGAGAGAACTTCCACGTGGTAAATGCATCCTTGCCATTTGGAGTTCTTACATTAAAAACCCTTTATCAGTATAAATTAAAACTAAATTATAATCGCGGCACTATTTTCCAACTTGGCGTCCCATTGTCTAATACTATCTACCACTTTAAACATGTGTCAAATGAATGTAAGCACGGGCTAGGCCAAAACCTGTCCCAAAGGACTCGCACAGCACCCAAAGCTTTCACACATGGAAACCCTTGCCTGCATTCATTGCCCAAACCTCAAATATTTACATGCCACCATTCTAATCTCACACCACGCAACTTTTCATGCCCACAACACATAAAGCCACTACGGCTTCAACCTACAATTCCAATAATGCCCAAAAAAGTGTCCGTACACCGACATAGCTCACCCACTTACCACACAAAATTCACACATGACCACACTTCGCCACGCCATAATTACGCAAATGTACCTCACAACATACACGCACCCATACACCACCACGCAACAAACACGCACAACCCGCACAACAAACGCAACACGCGCGCCAAAAGACAACAACAACGACAAACAAGCGCATGCACAACCGTTAAGAATAATACCATCACCCCGTCTACACAAAACATAGAAAAAATTTACGCCACCAAACAACCACACAATCGAAAAACATTGCGATCTTTCCTAAAAGCTGTGAACGTCTATAAAGAGTTCATTCCGGATCACGCCCGCTTGCGGACGCCACTGGTCAACCTTCTAAAAAAGGATGTCATGTGGGTCTGGGATGACGAATGCCAGAAAGCGTTCACTAATCTGAAAGAAAACCTTACCACACACCCCACATTACACCTTTACCAGGAAGATCTGCCATGCCAGGTGTACTGTAACACCTCAACATTCAGCATTACAGGCATTCTTAAACAAGTCTACCCTGATGGGAAGACATACACCGTTCAACATTTCAGCCGATCTCTACGTAGTCACGAGCGAAATTATTCAGACTTGGAACTACAATGCCTAGCCATTGTGGAAAGTGTGGATAATTTCCGCACCTGTCTAATGGGCAGAAAGTTTACAATATTTTCTGACCATCCCGCATTGCAGTGGTTGAAAGAGATCAAAGCTCCGTCAGGCAGATTGTTTCGATGGAGGTTAAGATTGTCAAGATACGAATATGAGGTCCGTAGCATAAATGGAGTACAACAATATGAAACGGGCGTTGGAACTCGTATCCCATTTTGTGGCTTTCTAGATGCGCCACTCATACAGAGCCAACAGTCTTCTCCACCGGGAAAATCTCGCGTGACTATAGATCACAATAAACTGCGCACCGTCTCCCGAAAAGGAGTACTTAAAACTATAGTCCCAAGTTCACTTACAACCAGACTCCTTAAGTCCGTACACACTCAACACCACCATCCAAACATCTCCAAGATGAAGAGGCTCATCTCAGCACAATATTATTGGCAGAACATGACACGAGACATCGCAAAACAGGTAAAAACCTGCCCCACCTGCCGATTCGCTAGAAGAATCGATGAATACAACCAACCTTCACGTAAAAATACCGACACAGGCACCAAAGCAAAACAGAATTCGTACATAAAGCACAGCGTACACACAACACAAACAATGCCAAAATTACCACATCCACGTCAGAGAAACGATCACACATCTCAACCTAAACCAATTACCGCCGACATATCTCTAATAAAACCATTGACTATCAAACAGGAGAACTGTAAACCTGACAACCAGTTCAATCATATCACACCACCCCCTAAAGATATCAAACAGGAGAACTGCGAACCTACCAATCATTCAAATCCTACAATTAATAAGGTTCAAGCAAATATTTCAGAGTCCCCAGTTACAAAAATATGGACGAACATGGGACAATATCCTATCTTTCATCTGATTTTTACCCTTGGTTTATTAGTTCTACCGTACAACTGTATCCCAATTTTATTCATTAATTACTTGTTTATCTATGCCATGCCCGCGCAGAAAATCTTCGAACTACAAGAGGTAGTTTTTAATTTAGGACAAACATTTATAAAACTTCTCATAATTTTAGGAACCATCTTCGCAGAAAATCTAAATAAACTCCGAAAAGATAGCAGTAACTGAAAAGATGACCAAACAATGTCGGAGAAATCACGCTCCAAAAACAAGATCTGAGCCGCACCAAAAATAAATAGACGGCAGGAAACGAGAATTTTGAGACACCACGACAGGAAGTGTAGTCCGCAGCGATAAATTCGGCCTCTGCAAACAAAACGGAACGCCTCGTCCGATCTCCAATTTCATTCCCTCTCGTTTGCCCGACACACCCCACTTCCGTATCTCTAATTACAATGAGAAGATCCCCTATTGAGGTCAACTGAGAACCTCACTATGCCACCGATTTTTGATTCCAGTTCGAGCCTACATATCGATTTTTACCACCCAATTACACATCCACGAGACAACACATAGAACTAGCTCACACATTTCTTACACAACAGACTTCTAACATTTTTTCACAACACACTCACAAAGACAAAAAATTACACATAAAGGTTATATAGATTTCCATGTCTCCTGTACACACAGCATAAACGCACTTGAGGACTAGAATCACGTTTTTCACCTAAGTGTCGCTACAGATGAGACAAAAAAATTTATAGGGCATAATTGAGCAAGTAAAACATTTATAGGGCAAAATGGAGCAACCAATACATGTAGATCAGGGCATGTAGATACCAAAGGGTTCAAACCAATACACCTTATTTTTCATGTCAATCATTTTCATTGTTTTCTCTCAATTAAAATTTAAATATTTAATCAATTTATCAATTTATTCAACTTATTACCACTTTTAATCATTAATTATCATATTTTTCCAATTAGTTTATATTATCATTTTTATTTATCAATTATCATTCTATTTACCACTTAGCTTAAACTGCCACAACTCAATTATCAACAAAAACTCACTGGCTTTCGATTAAACTAAAAACATTAAATCACCCTTTGTTGTTGAAACCTTTTTATTTTTCATTTTTCTTTTTTTTTCCAAACACTCAACTTTGATTTCGCTCAACCACTTTTATTTTTATTTGATTTCAAAATACCTTATGAACTTTTATTTTTATTTTATTTTATGTTGATTTCTCAAAAGCCCTAATAAAATTCCCTCGGTCTCCATTCCCAATTTCGAGCTAGAATATGGTTAGGCATTTTTCCTTTTTTTTTTCACCATTCAACCAAGCACTCAACTTTGATTTCGCTCAAAAAACTTTTATTTTATTTTTATTTTTGATTTCTCAAAAGACCTAATAGAATTCCTTCGATTTCATTCCCAATCTCGAATAGAATATGGTTAGGCATTTTTCCTTTTTTTTCTCACCATTCAACCAAGCACTCAACTTTGATTTCGCTCAAAAACCTTTTATTTTATTTTATTTTGATTTCAAAAGACCTTATGAAATTCCCTCGAATTCTTTTCCAAATTCGAGCAAAAAAGGTAACTAGGCATTTCCCCTTATCACCATGCAACAAAACAATTATTCTTTTTCAACCAAAAACATTCAATTTTGATTTATTTTCAACTATTTTATATTATTTTATTTTGATTTCAAAGCCTTAATAGAACTCCCTCGAATTCATTTCTTAACTCGAGTAGAATTCGTTTAGGCGCATTTTCCTTTTTTTTTTTTTTTTGCCCACTATGTACCATAACATTCATTGATTTCTTACAATTAAAAAATTTTTGATTTCTATTAATTATACTCAACCTATATCATCAACACCATTCTATTTTACTTATTATATCGCCACCAATGCTTGTATATAGCCCCTCAATACCCACAACTAATTTTCCCACAAAATTATTTTTCACTTTTCAGAATTCTCTAAGGCTAACCCCTTCTTGAATTCTTCACATGTAGGGGCGCATCTGTCATAATTTGTATATAATTAAATGCAACCCCGACCCACTATGTATGTACCATGTATGATTTTCAAAGATTTAATAAAATAATAAGGTAACTGGAGGAAAGAAAGTAACAAAAGACATAGGAAGCAAATCTAGAGGAGAACATATTTATTAATAACGTCGCAGTTAACCTTCTGACCCCGGGTCCCTGCGAGCTAAGTTTAAACCAACACTTCCTGGAAAAACAGGACGTATCTAGTATCCGCAGAAGTTATATTAATCGAGAGACACCCAATGCTTCCTGACAGAACCGGACGTATTTTGATAGCCGCGGAAGTAAATAAAGTCGAACAAACACGACACTTCCTGACCCAGGCCGGGCGTAACTAACACCAAAGGAAGCCGCCGGCCAATCAGAAGATAGCATCTAAACAGGTCAACCAATAGGGAAAGATCAGGTGATCATCTCTCAACCAATCAGAGAGAAACTGAGTCTTGGTGTTAAATCGGAAAGCAAGAATGGTTAGTCACGTTTTCGCTCTCATAGGAACAACACCTACAGTTGTTCAGTGGCTCTCGCCGAGTTCGGACAGTTGCTCCTTCGCTTCCAACAAGGTAACGTCTACTCTAGAGATCTCTCTCTCTCCGCTCATTTCATCTAAATCCCATCATCGCCATGTGATCAACTAATTAATAAGTCAAATCGCTCAACTCTTCTCAAGCTTTCTTCCCTCCAACCAGTTGCCTTTTATTTCCAAACCCAATCACGTATCCTGATTATTCCTAACTGTATGCTGCAACTTCCACTCAAACGGCTGCGCTTCAACCAAATCTCACCATTCGCATCCAACAACAAGAAACCCCGCAACGATATTGCCACAGAACGGTTAAGTCGACAGGATTCTACAACAGTGTAATACATCAAATATTATAGTGTAATAACTTTGGATCATATTACATATATATATATACATATATTGAAAATAGAGCAATCCATAAATAAATCTTTAAATAAAAGGCATATATTGGATCAAAATATCATTAGTATATAAATATTATTGGTAAAATAAATGATATTTTGATTAAATATATTCCTTTTTATTTAAAAAAAATATATATGCAAATTTGCATAAATATAATCTTACTAATGAATGACAAAACTATAACAAGACTTAGAACAAAACACTATAAAGGAATGACAATACATCCAGATGGCACAAGAACCTATAGGACATGCAACAACTGTCCTGGTGGGGAACTAACACCTACCCACATATTCTCATGCCCAGCAATGGCCACAGCCTTGCAGAAAATTGACATGGACCCAGAGCAGCAGCTTTACACACCCAAGATAGTGGACATTGCTGCTGCTGTGATAGAAGATGCATGGAGACATCTGAGGCTCTTCATCGGACACGACAACAACAACTAATGAATGCATTATACATGAATGCACTTATACATATAACTAACATTGCGGCCAGGATTGTTTGAATTGTAACATCGGGAGAATGTAAATATTGGTACCATGTTTGTATCTCTCTGTATTGGATAAAAAAATATCGGTGTATTTATAATGATCTTTAGTCGAGTGAAGCGATATTTCATAGGATTTTTTTTGTTTATATAAGAGAAAATAACAATAAAAAAATCAAGGAAAACATAAAAACAATACAATTTGACAATTTCCAGAATTTCTCACGTGAGTGCCCTAGCTATGTAGAGCGGAACTCTGAGGTTGAAATTGATTCAGAAGTTTAAGAACGTGCTGATTCTTGAAAATCCAATTTTTTAAACAATTTTTTTTCAATAATATATATAATATGTGTATATATTTAGGAATTAAAAATGTTTTTATATCAAAATTTATTGTATATAAATACTTTTTTCACTGATAAACTATTTTACGTGTCGAAAAAGTTCTCAAAAATGGAAAGTGAATTTTATTGAAAAGTTATATATAAATCACATACACATATTTAATTATTTTTTATCATCGTCATCATTGGAAATTACTCATTATCAGATATTGATTAGTGTGGATTCTGCACTTTGACAATGTATTAACAAGGTGTCAATAAATCATTTTAAATTGTCAATTGTCTTTCTTGCCAACTTTAGAATTATTTCTCTTGATTGATACGATTTTGTTGTCTGTCGAAATACTGAAATAATTCTGTAGAGATCCAAGATGTGCCTCTTTATCTGAAAATTATTCTCTTTATGAAGATATTACGATAATTTTAAAAAGAAAAACATTTTAAAAAGAGCCGCCAAAATGTTTAAATCCATGGAACTGCTACCTGTGTGTACTCGTATGTAACGGCGATTTATTCAAATTAATCTCTTATCCGAGAACTCCCTCTAGTCCTTGAGGGTAATTGGAGTGCTACTGAATTTGTAAAAAAGAGCTAAAATATATTGAGAAGATTTATGTGTGAAAGAAAGGTATTTTTCACGTCCCTTTGACAAGAGAGTTCTCCCGGCGGTAGTAAAGTAGAATCTTGGGGAACATCTGGGTGGGCGGAATTAATTGATGGAGATACCGGGGGGACTGACCGGGAGAACCAACCCCAGACTTCTTCACTGACATCGCCGACTTTCTCTTTTTATAATTTTATTTAGAACTTAGACCGCCTTGAATACCAAACCTTTCATTATTATTATTATTATTATAAACCGAAAAAATTCCCGTAAAAATAGTGCCGATAGTTTTAACATGGGATGGAATAGTAACAAAATATTACAAACAATATAGAAAGGAAATAAACATAAGAAAAAGGGACTTCGCATATATTCAATCCTTGGTGCTTAAAAATACTATGGAAATTATCTCAAAAGAAAAGAAGAATGAACCTCACGATAAGTTACAGAAAAATAAAAAAATAGAAGCCATGGATAGATTGATGGAACGATGTAGGAAGCTGTCAGGTGAAGATGAGGAAGGTGGAACACCGGACATGGAGCACAGGGATACGACAATCATAGAAGAGATCCAGGAGAACGAGCAGATGACAGGAGACCTGACAGACAAGAATGGATCAAGGCCAGGGGACCATTTTATCGAGGAACCACCAGGAGAGGCCATAGAAAAACTGCTGGAGAGCTGCAGGACATCAGAGGACCTTATCTGCGAGGGCCACAGCACTGACCAGGAGTGAAGATAACAAATGTAAATATATTTGTTTACTTTTACTTTAGAAGTTGTAAATAAAAATTTGCAAACAGACTAACCATCCGTTACTTTTTTTAGAAAAAAGCTTGTAACCTTTTTTAAAAAAATAAGCTATTATTATTTATTATTATAAAAATTGTCTGTCATTACTTGTTTAAACTTATGGACAAAACTTAAGGAAGTTGTACCTTTTAGCAGGTATATCGGGATTCAGATGATAACTCTGAAAGATATTTGATACACAGTGACCTTTATTGAAGACACACGAGATAACCAAGTTTGAACAAAATTGCCTTAAAAAAAAAAAGACGACTGGTGACAACATAGATGTTTTACTCCATTAAGTTTTGTCCATCAGTATAAATATGGTGGACCAGTTATAGAAGATGGATTGTTTCTGAAATAGATGACGAATGGCCTGGACGAAATATTGGCTTACCAATATAAATTTGCTTATATAAGATGTGCTTATGTGTGTGTACTATATAATTCACATGGAAACTTTCCATATGACATTATTTGTAAAGAAAAAGTGGAAAAAATCAATGAAAAAGAAGAAACTCGGACAGTAAATGATTAAAAATACACCTTTTTACCATATGACTGTATGTTACAAGGTGCTCATTGACATTTTTTTTTTCGCAGAATGAATATTAACTTGAATCTTGATATAGAAATATACGAGACTACTTTATAATGATTGTTTCAATGTGAATATGGGAAAGTCAAAACATACGCGTTACGGGCTGTTATAAACAATAATAATTGTTTACAATATAACCTACAACACCTACTCACATATTCTCATGCCCAGCAATGGCCGTAGCCTTGCAGAAAATTGAGATGGACCCAGAGAAACAGCTTTACACACGCAAGATAGTGGACATTGCTGCTGATGTGATAGAGATGTATGGAGGCATCTGAGGCTCTTCATTGGACACGACAACAACAACAATACTTTTCACTCGTAGAGACTCCGGGGTAAATCCAAGTTTAAGAAATTTCTTTCCACCAATATAGACATATTAATCTATTTATCAGCTTGATTGTCTTAATTAAGAGTTTTCCTGTATATAAATTTCATATTACCTTTATGTGATTAGCTTTAAAAATAATAATAAATACAATGTTATTACTGGTATTATTACTGTTACTTCTGCATATACCCTACATTTCTAGTCGGAGAATCTGTATAAGGACTGAAAGGACTTAATAAATATTTTTGTTGTTTGTTGTAATTGTTTCAAATTCCGCTTGAAGGGCTGACCAGCCACTATGGACGGTAGAGTTTATATTATGGGTAGACTGAGGTGTGCATTGACAATTTCAAGACCAGAATGGTACTAAGGTATCTTATGTTAGACCCAAAAGGGGTGAGGGACCGAGCGTTCTGGGTAGACTGAGATGTATTGACAATTTCAAGACCAGAATGGTACTAAGGTATGTTAGACCCGAAAGGTGTAAGGGACCGAGCGTTCTGGGTAGACCGAGATGTATTGACAATTTCAAGACCAGAATGGTACTAAGGTATGTTAGACCCGAAAGGTGTAAGGGACCGAGCGTTCTGGGTAGACTGAGGTGTATTGACAATTTCAAGACCAGAATGGTACTAAGGTATGTTAGACCCGAAAGGTGTAAGGGCCCGAGCGTTCAGTCAGGAAGAAGTCAGGGCATTCCCCTGGCAGCGGACAGGTTCCCGTGAGTCAGTGGGTCATTAGCCCGTGCGGCAGGAGAAGTGGAGCTGTGTCATTGTTCTGCAGCCGTCGCTGGAATGCTGAGGGCTTTGACATTCTCTCTCTTCATTAGCCCATTGGACTCTCTTCATATCTCTTATTTCTATCAGTCAAATTGGCAAAGTCAAAGGTATTTGCAAATTTGAATTAATTATGATCCACACTTTTCCTTTAAAATAACATTCTACTGCTGTAACGTTTACTATTAAGAAATAAGGAATAGTCATAATACTTTGTGTTTTAATATTTAATTATATTACAACACGTTTAACCCTAATATATAAACAACAAAAAATAAATAACGTATGCAAAATTAGAGAAAGAAAAAAGTAGTGTTGCCGACTGCCTAACTATGAAGAAAAATCAAAATAATTAAATATTTTACATCTATATATATATTTTTTTGGCAAAATAAATATATTTTTAAATCCAATATATGCCTTTTATTATCTAATCTATATATATATAAATCAATGTTTGTATGTTTGTTTGTTTGTATATGTCCGGTTTACAAATTCGCAGTAGTTCACTAATTCAAACAAAAATTTCCCTACATAGGTAAAAATATACGGGGAAGACGATAGGCTATTTAAAAAAATATATATTAATCAATTATTAAAACTATATATTCAAATTATTCTACTTAGCTCACGAACAGCGCCCTCTATCAAAGATTAGATTAAATTATGCTGGTGCAAACAAATAGATAATGCTAATAACAAACAATTATAAAAAAAATATTATCTAAATATATATTACTCGGGTAGATATGCACACGGGTCAATCCCGGGGCGAAGCCCGGGTCCCCCGTCTAGTAAATAAATAAATACAAAGCATGTTATAACTGCTCTTACTGCAATGATAAAAATAACGGAAGAGCTTGGATCATCAGTGGTGAACCCTCCAAGCGGTTTCACCAGTATCATACCGCTGTAATAAAAAAACATACGCGTCATACTGAGTTCAAATTTCCAATAACAGATAGTAGGCTAATTCATCATGTTTAAATAAAAGGTTTACTATATATTGACAGATGAATTTTAGCCATATTTTTGTTAATTCGAGTCAATCAGTAACTTATCTTCCTATCAAATGATTCAATCTAATCCAATCCATCCAATATTTCAACCAAAATTACCATGTAGTTGTCGACTTCTGTACGTGGCTCCAGGGAAAACTGTGCTATCTAAATAAATAAAAAAGATAAAGGGGAGTCAGTCGCTCTATTTATTTGGAAATTCTTTTCACTACAATTATGACAATTTTCTTTAAGTCGGTCACATATCAAAGTAAAGTAATTAGTTTGATATGTTCAACTTATTTCCTTAAATCTATATATCGTAGAGATTCCGGGGTAAATCCAGGTATAAGAAATTTATTTTCCTCCAATTTATCCAGATTAATCTATTTATTATATTGATTGTCTTAATTAAGAGTTTTCCTGTGTATAAATTTCATATTATCTTTATGTGATTAGCTTTAAAAATAATATATATTCCTATATCTATTCTATAGTCTATATATATTCAAACACAACAAGTGGTTTCTAAGAAGGAATAAAAGCTATCGGCGACGAGTTTCTTTATTTAAGTAATATAATCTTGGCGAACTACCGGACAATAACGTCCGTATTAACTCTGCCTTTGCTGGTCTCAAGCCCGGATGAAAAAGAAGGAGAGGTAGCAGTAACAAGCTCGATAAAAAACCTGGGCTCAGCTGGCCCGGCTGATAGTACCCTGTAAGGGCTCCTAATCCAGGGATACAGGATGAGCAGCGTTTGTACTCCTTGTTAGGAGTGGCTGTACATGGTGTATGTTCCTCATGTCAGAGGTGGCCATTTCTTTTGGAGCTAAGTCGGCCTGCAACTGAGTAGTGCTACCAGTCTTGATGACAAAGGCAGACGCATTCTACTTCACCCATTGTGGAGATAAGAAAGAAGAGACGTCCGTATTACGCTGTAATACCAGTATCTATTAGCTATTCGTATTACAGCCTGTTGAAGGACGTTATGTCCGAAAGTTCGCTAAGAATATGTCGCACAAATAAAGAATCTCGTCGCCCCATAGCTTTTAATCCTTCTTAGAAATGATATCCTTCAATTCCCCCTTTTGTAAAAAGTAGGTTCTCCAGTTTCTATTTGAGTGTGAAGGCTAACAATTTCACTTTCCGTTGTGACAGAACTTTAAAAGAAAAGAAGAGTTGAAAGCAGAATGCTATTGAAATAAAGGGGAGGAAAGTTAATCTTTAACTATAGGTAATTCGCATCATAGGCCAATCAGTTCAATATGGACTATTTTGCCCCATGCACACGTGGTAAAGGCCATGATAATCATGATGAGTATTTAGCGAATGTAAGGGCGAATGTAAGCGAACGTACATGTGTAGATGAAATGTATAAGGCGCATTTTGACATTTATACTTACCAATATGTCAGGGCCCCATTTAGTTAACTCGCAATCACTGAGGGGATTCTTACCAGAATGGGTTGTGAAACGACTTTTTCTTCAGGAAAAAAAAGGGGGCCAATACGAGATTCGATCCGGGGTCATGGCTATCAGAAATCGTCGGTTTATACAACTCTTCCATCGATACCTCCAATATGGAATTGACTTAACAGTATATGAAAGAATTTTAAAGATTTTAATCTATTTTTCTCGAATTTGAATCCTAGCCGTATTACTAGCGCTTGATTATTGTAGGCATTTTTATCCATATAAACTCATGGACAAAACTTAAGGAAGTTGTATCTTTTAGCATGTATATCGGGATTCAGACAATTATTCTGAAAGATATTTGATACACAGTGACTTTTATTGAAGATACACAAGATAATCAAGTGTAAACAAAATTGCCTCTGTCTTCTTCTTCTAAAAAAAAAAATAAAAAATAATAATAATAGACGACGGACGACAATAATAAAAGACTTTCTACTTCTTATATTTTTGTCAATGAGTGTAGAAATGATTAAACTATAAGTTCTATGAATATTATAGCGCAGAATAACAAGAATACCATTGACTGACAGACAATAAAGTTGACCACCGCCGATATCAAAGACTTTCCACTTCCTTAAGTTTTGTCCATGAGTGTATTTGGGGGAATAGATCCCCTAACCAACATTTTATATTTCTATCGACAGATTCCTAGTAAGCAACATCTAATACAATAACAACAACATCAATGATCAGACATCATCCAAGTTTTGGTCTCTATCCTTATATACTGTATATAGACATCAAAGATAATATTAAAAATGAAGAAAGCATATCCTGACCAGGAGCACATGTGCTTTTTAGAAGGCAGAGCGCCATCTAGTGGAACAGAAATCAACTAAACATTGATTTAACCTGTTCCCTCATATTTGACCAACCCATTTTCTTGATAAATAAAGAAAAGCCATCCACGAACTCATTTCGCGCTGTTTGGCGCTCGTCAATTATTTTAATTATATATTTCTATTATCTTCCACTTTCTGTTTTAAATCTTATGTCCATAATTTTTTCAAATAATTTTTCCATATCAAGAAATCATCTATATTATAGGAAAGTTAAACTGGTGAAACACCGCTGGGAGGGTTCACCATTAATGAGAATTTTTTCCCAATATTTTTCTCTCATTGTCTTGGAGGCAGTTGTCATGATATGAAGAAAAATGATGTAGCTAAATTGTTTGAATTTTTTACTTACAGCTGCCGCTCGCTAATAAACTATATTTTAGATTTTAGATAACCTTTCAAAATTTATAAATTTTCTTTCTACACCTCTTTAAATATTGTAGGTATTTGTGAAAAAAATGGTCTGATGATGAGTTAAAACTTGAAAGTTTGTCATTTTATCTTAATAAAGAAATTTATTGAAATTATCTTGATTGGTATATTGTGATGACCTATGATAAGACACAATTTGGATTATAGATTATAAACACAAGGTAATAAGACCTAATCCAAACAAATAGTGTCCAACATTTCAACAACAACGCTCTTACCGAAACATCCCACACTATTTATTTATTTGGATTTGGTCTTATTACCTTGTGATGAACTATATTTAATTCTATAGAGTGGTAATAATTTTATCATTAATCAACGTATTATCCCTCTTATTATTTGTGAGGTCACTTAACTCAGAAAAAGAATTTAATTTTCTAAATTTTTCTTCATACTGTCATAGAATTGCCTTTTTTTCCTAGATACCTCACTAATGGAAACTCGCACTTAGAGCGCCCTTTTCTGGGCGCTCTTTATATACAAAATGTTCTCGAATTGTGTATTATAAACTTAGATTTTAAAATATTCTTTAATATTCAAAGCACAATAAATAAAAGTAATATTTTCAAGTGTAATTTTACTAAACTCAATACATACCTCTTTGTTGAACAATGATTGGTTCATAATGTCAGCTGACCCCACCTGAAACATTCAAACTTTGTGAGAAAAGTATTTTAGTATAATGGGAATAATCTATATAATTAGAGAGAAATAAACATATATTTTATAATACAATATAATGCGGCTTATAATTGTAAAACGACATTTGAAAATTATCCCGCATGTGTTTCTTTTAAACGAAAAATTTAAATTTATTTCTAAGGAGAAATAATTAGGTTAGAAATAATCGTTATTATTTTTTTTTTTCGTCTTAAAAAATAAATTTAGATTTTTCGTTTAAAAGAAACACATGCGGGATAATTTTTAAATCTCGTTTTACAAACATATATTTTCTTTAAATATATAAGAAAGGATATTTATTTCATATAGAGTTGAAGTGTTAAAATTGGATTAAAACTCCAGTGTGTGTGTGAAAGAATTAAATAATACTTGTATTCCTTTGTTGGTTGGAAATGTTATTTAATTACAGTAAATTAGAAGGATGAATCCGTAACTAATTTAACACACATTGCATATTATTCATTATTAATAGTAATTATATGAAACAAATCTTGGTATATATGTCTACATGAAAACAACAAAAACAATACTAAAACATTATATACATAAAAAGTTCCTTTTCAAACTCAGTCTCATCTATAGCCATTGTTACTCTGTAATATTCCAACAGGAAGGAGTTGATTTTAAAAAAGGATATAGATATACAACATTAACTGTTCTTGAGTTGTCAATCTCCGGATGTTTCATTGATTTACTTTTATCTTCCTTGGAGAACTGAGTTCTTGAATTCAAGAGCTTCTGCTTATTAATACAAAGCAATAACGCGTCATCTATACACATAAAATGAAAGGATATAAGCACGGATGTTTCTTTTATATATACAATATTGGTTCAAAATCACATTAATAAGAACCGCACAGCAAGAGCAACCTAGTTCATGATAATTAAAACAGTGAATAATAGGTGATGGTTATTCACATATTAAACAAATTTTAACGCGGAATTCAATCCCGGTTCATGATTGCCGGGAATCGAGCGTGTTACCCTCTCATCCACCGACTTATATCTATATATACAATACAAACTTCTACTATCCTTACTGTGATGAAAAAATATATTAGGAGGGCTTGACTTATCAGTCGTGGATCCTCCCAGCTTCTACTTATATTTACCTCTATTTCTGATGTGATTAGAACTTGAGGTGTAGAGAGAATTCAAGAACTCAGTCTTTTGAGGTAAGGTGACAGTAAGACTCTAAAGCGTCGAGAAACAAATAACTCAAGAATGACTAATGATGCTAAATTATTTTTTAAATAATGATTTCCATGATAGAAATAGGGGTATTTGTGGGTCTAGGTGTGGGGGATACGAACGGTCGTTTTGTGCGACCAGAAACTGCCTGAGGGTCCAAAAACCCTCATTGAGGTAGTAGGAAAAAAAAAAGACAAATTACTTCAATGGCCTCTATTTTTTTGCCCAAGTCTAACCCCACCAGCAAGTAACCAGAAATAACTATGGAACCTTGTAACTACAAATTCGAACTGCTTTTTTTTACATGCGTAGATATTTACAGAAAATTCACAATACAATAAATACAATAGCATGTAATGTATGTAAATGGGATAGAGTAATAATGGTAGAAGTGTCATAACAACACTTAGGCTATGGTTTTTGAAAGCTGTTTTGTGTTAGTTTACTCTTTCTTCCAGAGTTTTACCAGTTTCTCCTATGTAGGTTGCAGGGCATGATTTGCATGGAATGCAATATACTATATGTTTATATATATATGGTACACTTGGAGTACACAATATGTATATAGGAGCACAAACCGATTATAGTGGCCCTTATACCATGTTTTTCCACTCTCTTGTGAAATATAATAATTAAGATAAAATAATGGATATAAAGTAAAGGATATTTTCTCTCCCTCTTTTATCTCAAATAACGAATCTAATCATTGAAGAATGTCTCGTTTTCTGATGAATTTGAAGATTTGCATAGAACAATTAAAGACTGACTTGATATTTGTATCCATTCTTGTGAATAGAGTGTCTATTGTTTTGTCTTTATCCATAGCGAAGAATAAAGGTTAAAGTGAAAACATCAGGCGCTTCCAGAGATAGGTTTTCTTTTGAAAACTAATTCAAATTTTTGCTTTCGTGCATGAAAGCCCTTCTTATTATATTGTGTTTATCCTGTAAGGGCTTTCATTCTCGAAATCTAAAGATTTGAATTAAAATGTTTGAAAAAGAAAACTTATCCCTGGAAGCCAGATGTTTTCAGATTTATATTGATGCATGGGATTCTTTTATTGAAGAATGAATGAGTTCTTTTGACGGATTCATTCACTGTAGAACCTTCCATAAGAGAACATCTAATGACATTGTTACTCCTGGTTTCTCCAGGAGATGGTCTCTTATTGTAGGCTGGTTTGTAGGTTAGATCAAGTCCCAGGAGGTGGTCTCTTCGTAAATTTTAGTTTAGGAGTCAAATAAATCAATTTTTATTTTATAAAAGACATTTTATCAGACAGATCGCTAATGGGCGATTCTACTGTATTTATTTACAGAGATAAAAAGAGAGATAGAGAGGTTGATATATTCAGTTTCTGTAAAGAAACGTCAAACAACCATATCCACTTTAATACATCAATATCAAGAATTGAAATTACTTTAGCGAAAGTTTTTTTTAGTATTAAATTTTAAAACAATTCTGACAATTCCGACTTCACAGAAAATAATATAATTAATCTCTCTCTCTACTTTAACTATTACTATCATCATAGACATGCATCCTTAACTATTACTATCATTATTATGATTGGACAAGTATTCATTTCAAGAAGATTCCGGGTTAAGCTGGGTAATTTATAACTTTTAGAATGTAAAAGGTAAGTGAAATGAAGCCTTGAAGAGATATGCCGTGAAAGTAAGATGAAAAAAGTTGCTAACAACAATGGTAAAGGTTAGAAGAGGTGCTGTGGTATGGCTAGATATTGTGAAGATGGACTGTATTTGCTCATGCATAAAGGATAAGCAACTTTCGATTATTCGATTCACGTGAAATGAAGGCATCAAAATCTTTAGAATACATAAAAGAGTGAGAGTTCAATATAGTGGAGTAAAAGAACACTAAAAAGTGAATAGAATTTCCATCTTCCATGGATTTTATGGATTGAGAAGGAAGGAAGGAAGGAAGGCCCACCTGGCAGGTAGCGAGCGAGAAGGAAACCCCAGCAGCACCACCCCTCCACTGAGGGATTGGGGTCAACTTAGGAAACTCCCTTCTGTTGAAACTGCCGCTAGGATCTGACTCATGAAGGAGGTACGGAAAGTCGTGTACGTCAAACTCTGTTTCCGACACATTTTCCACGTTTACAACATACAGGGCAGTTTTCTTGACCCCATGAAATCTCTAATTCTATTACTTTTTGAGCAAAAATGCCACGTTTCCAAATACACGCACACCCAAGGCAGTTTTCTTGACCATGAAATGTGTATCGACTGATTTCCGGTACAAATGCCACGTTTCCAATATACAGGACAGTTTTTTTTTTTACCACGAAATGTCTAATTCTATTATGTTTCCGGTACAAATGCCACGTTCCAAAATACAGGACAGTTTTCTTGACCATGAAATGTCTAACCACTGACGTACCATAAATGTCTAATTCTATTATTTTTTTCGGCAAAAATGCCACGTTACCAAAATACAGGATACTTTTCTTGAGACCATGAAATGTATAATTCTATTACGCCTCCGGTACAAATGCCACGTTTCTAAAATACAGTTTTCTTGACCATGAAATGTCTGAACCACTGTTGTACCATAAATGTCAAATTCTATTATGTTTTCCGCTACAAATTCCACGTTTAAAACATACAGGACAGTTTTCTTGACCCCATGAAATGTCTGAACCACTGATATTTCCGATGAAAATATCACGTTTCTACATAAGGACAGTTTTCTTGACCAGAGAGATGTCCAACCCTCTGATATTTTCGGTACAAATTGTCACTTTTCCAACATAAGGGAAGGACCAGAGAGAAATGGCTAACACTTTGAAGTTTTCTATACAAAAGTCGCATTTATAACATACAAGACGGATTTCCTGAACAAATATTGTGGAGAATTTATTGTCCTTTAATCCACTGATGTATGTGGTACAAGCACCACACTTTTAATATCCTGGGATGTCTTCTT
>CP092864.1:36907672-37050559 GCA_030710605.1 Cordylochernes scorpioides
TCTAAAAAGAGGATTTTTTTTAGATTAAACTGGCAAAACACTGCTGAGAGGCTACACCACAGATGAGCCAGTCCCTCTCAATATATCTTTTTATCGCAGTTAAGAACAGTAGGAAGTTATTGCTGCTGCTGTGATGGAGATGCATGGAGACATCTGAGACTCTTCTTTGGACAAGACAACAACAACAACAGTAGAAAGTGTGTTTATTCTGTGAAAAATAAAAATTCGTGATTAATAATTTAATTTCGTATATACAGTAGGTAGTATTGTAGAGAACTGTTATATAGACATATATTTATAAATCCAATTGCCATCTATCGACAAAATTTGTAACAAATATGTTTTAGCAATGTGTTTCTTTCCATATATATTAACAATTATTATATCTACAGATCTCATTCAATAACTTTTAGCATTGCAGTAAGGTATGTAGAAATACATGAAAATAAGACCTAATCCAAATAAATTAATAGTGTGTGACGTTTCGGCATCAGCGTTGTAACCATCTTCCGACAAAAGAATAAATCCATTTATTCTTTTGTAAGATGATGGTAACAATGCTGTTGCCGAAAGGTCAAATACTATTAATTTATTTGAATTAGGTCTTATTTTCTTGTATCTATAATCTCTAATCCAAATTGTGCTCCATCGATATGTAGAAATTATAGTTGCTAATATGTATGAAAAGAAACACATAAAATACTTGGTACAAATTGTGTGGCCATACATGTCTGAGGCTAAGAAGCCCCCAGACTTGGGAATCCACGAACTGAGCAAACACAATGTTGACCTGTCTGGGAGGAGCCTCTAGAGACGGCTAATCCCAAATTCCCCACCCTCAGTGTTTATTTTACCTTATTGATTTTGCCAGATTCCCCACTTGTAGTGGGGCTTCATTACCATATTTTACATACCACATCATAGTTATTTATATCCTTTTTTATTTTCTAAAAAAAGTTCTAGCACTATGCAAATCATCAACCTTATCACTCAATATATACATGGGATAAACCATTATAATATCATTTTATTAAATCGCTACATAATATCTATGATTTGTTATATAAATTTAAAGCATTCACTTCTGATCAACAGTTTTACTGCAATATAATTAAATGATTTAAAGAGAATCCAAAATTTTCAGCAGACTTTTCCCCTTACTCTGAATCAGAAGATTAATCGTAAGCCATTATAAGATCATAAGTATATTGATGCGGAATGCATAATTCCTTCTGCAAATTGAAAGAATTCCACAACCTGAAATCGAACTATCCTCGTAAATACTGTAAGAATAGTTCAAACAAATGGCGCATTTATTAATTGTTCTTCACAATTTATTAAACTCAAGTGTGTGACCTTTATCTGTGATAAAAATAAATATTTGTAAGTAGGACTTTTATCATACATAATCCTAATGTTATAAGATCATTCATTTATAACCATCAACATTTGAAATATTTTCCTTCTTCTTGAGCCCAGTCGTAATATTTATCATTTTTAATCATAATTTTTAAATTTTCTTATAGTTCTCGTTACCCAATATTGACGTCAATATATGTCGTTTGTAAAAAAAAAAACTCTTTGAGCTAACCACCGAATAAGAACATTGTAATAAATATCACACTGACACCAATACGACTTCTCTATCATTAAACGAGGACCACACCATCACCATCTCCTCAGCGGCGAAGCACGCGATCTACGTATTCTTCGTAGATCGCGAAATGCGTGGTGTCGCTGGAGACCCACTAGCGATTCTCCACCAAACTCTGTAGCGCTGGCAGAGGCGCCATGTTCATTGTACATAGTATGATGCATATATATAATCATCTTTTTTTTATTAGTGCAGACTGTGAACTTTTGTATGTATTGACAAGATGTCAATAAAATTATTTCAATTGTCAATTGTCTATCATTAAATGAACGGCTGTTCACAGGAATGTCTACGAAACGGAATCGATCTACATCCCGCCCCCGAAGAAGACCCCGACGCCATACGGCGGAAGGCTGGTCTGGAGGATGCCAGGAAACAACCTGCTGATCGCCCATCTGAAGGATAAAGTGAGGATCCGGCATCGTAAACGTTGGAGCCAGGTGATGTACATGTATTACCTGCTGGGACATCGCCTCATGGAGATGCCCATCGACGAGAAGAGGAAGGAGGTACTGGCTGAGAACACCTACATCCTCACCCTGGACGGAGACATCAACTTCAGACCTCGGGCCGTCAGGCTGCTTGTAGATCTAATGAAGAAGAACAGAAACCTGGGAGCGGCCTGCGGACGTATCCACCCCGTGGGATCAGGTAAGATCTCCCTGGGTGGTTGTTGTTCCCGGCAGTCACCTAGCTTCCTGGAAACTTATCCTATAGTTGATCTTGTAAAGAGAGTTATTGAGATTAAAACTGTTTTATTATAATGTTCATCATAAAGTTACGGCAGGAAATATAGGTACCTCTAAGTAAATAATGTTGATATATGATTGAATATTGCTATATATATTACTATATAAAAATATATATGATAATATAATAATATTTTGGTGTAAAAACATGAATAAAATGGTGATGGTGTCTTGTTCACGATTTTGTTGCTCCATGGAAAGGGGCGGGTGTCATTACCCTGTTAGTCAGCCACATTTCAGAGTTCCCTGTTCACGGTTACCGTAGCAGCTCGGGGCTCACGACACCGTACTTCGCCCTACAGGGCAGTCCCTTACTTACTTGTGCTGCTTCTCCCGCCCGCCACTTAGAGGAAGGGTTGGACTTCTGGGCAGGCATGAATAAAATAATGTCTGAAAAAGATTTATATATGTGCTCATATATATAAAAATTATATATACACTGTGTCCACCACGGTAAAGATTTCGTAAACGATCCCATTCAATGGTACTGTCCAACTGAAGACCAAATAGAGCGAAATCACTTATCTCTCATATTATTTATATTCTTAGCTTTGTCGAAGCTTCAAAATTATAGCGGCCTGGGAGATATATTTGATGGAAATGGTCGCGTATATGAAATGGTATTCCGATATACAGTAGAAAAAAGTGGACAATGTAGAGCAATATTGGTTGTGAGAAAAGAAGGAGCACGTAAAGAAAAAAAGAACAGCATGGTAAATTAATTGTCGAAGACATCTCCTGATTATACAACTAAAGAGTGAAAGATTACTGTAGCCATCTAACAAAATAAATTTAAACTATACGTTGATTTTTATATTACAGAAAGTGAAAATATTGACCAAAATCCCTTTTCTTAATAAATAAAAGTCAACCACATATGTGCGCCTGTTGGCTCTCGTTAACGTGGTGCAGCTTGTACTTCAACATCTCACTTAGATGATCAAGAATTTTTATGAAAAATTAATAAAAAATGTTTAAAAGACGCTGCTTTAGATGATGAGACATCTAAAGGCAAAGAAAGAAAAACGATCAGGATAGTAAAATGATAGTACCTTCATCAAGAGCCAGTTTGCAATGTTTATTTCCATTATAAGAAGATAGCATTGTCATCAATATTTCATCACTTTCCAGTAGAACGGTAATTTTCTGATTGACCCCGCGCTTAGATGATGAGACATCTAAGAAAAACGATCAGGATAGTAAAATGATAGTGCCTTCATCAAGAGCCAGTTTGCAATGTTTATTTCCATTATCAGAAGATAGCGTTGTCATCAATATTTCATCACTTTCCAGTAGAACGGTAATTTTCTGATTGACCCCGCGCTTAGATGATGGGACATCTAAAGGCAAAAGCAAATAAAGAAAAACGATCAGGATAGTAAAATGATAGTACCTTCACCAAGAGCCAGTTTGCAATGTTTATTTCCATTATAAGAAGATAGCGTTGTCATCAATATTACATCACACTTTCCAGTAGAACGGTAAGTTTCCTGATTGACCCAAGAAATCGCTTCAACCATTCGCCTAGGTTCAAGACTCCAGGAACCAGGGTTATTTCCGCCTATACGCCCGGAAAGCGGGAAACACCTGCACGCTCCAGGAACCCGGATTGGCTAAATATCCATCTCTTACAATATATTTTTCTTTAATTTAATTTTTTTGCAATAAGCTTCTTTTTTATTTTCTTGTTAAATTGAAGCTTGCTTCACCATCAAGCCAAAACAAAGGAATTTCTTATAAAGTTTCACTTTATAATAATCTTATTCTTCGAAAATGGGCTTCCTAATTAATGTTTTATATAAATTCTTTTGCAATAAGTTTCTAATATTCTCTTGTTTTTATCTAATTTTTTTATAAAATATATATTTATAAAACAATCATTTAAAAATTTCATCTAGAAATTTAAATCCATAGTAACTTCCATTGTTATATTTTTGCTTGTTCCAAAATCACTTTATTAGGTACGGTTCAAAAAGATCAACCTAGTTTATGATATCTGAAACCATGAATAATATGTGAAGGTTATTCACATATTAAAACAAAGGGTCCAACGCAGGATTCGATCCCGGTTCATGACTTTCGGGAATCGAGGATTTTACCCACTCGTCCACCGACTCTTACATTTTTGCTGAAGACTCCATTTTGTGAGATATTAATATTCAACCTGTACTTGTAATCTTTCCTCGTAATGAATTACGCTCATCTTTGAATTTTTCGAAGAAATCCTAGACATGATCCAAGATGAAATGACATGTGCGCATAGAAACCCATTGAAAACATTAAACTCATCTACTATATTGTGACGAAGAAATATTTTATTATTTAATTTAAAATTATTCAATGAAAATATATTCAACAGATTATAAAAATATCTCTGTATTTGTGAAATCATCTCAAAATATTTCTTTGCTTACTTGCTTAAGATTCCCTAGCTGGAAATAGTTGGGCTGACTTGTTAATAATTGTCGACTCGTCGCTGTGACGTCATCAATAAATACTTTTACATCTTAGAATATTTCAAGGCTTGATTTCTACGCTACAACTGGTGGAGAGACTGGACCGATACCCATTAAGAAATAAAAGAAAAATTGATTCTGTTGAACCAGAAGAAACTTCTATGAATGTAAAGAAGGAAGGTACTCAGGTAAGCAACTACGTTGTTCAACATCTGCCAAGGAACCCTTCCATTTTCTCCGGGGAGGATGGTGAAGATCTTCAAAAATGGTTAAAAGGGTATGCACGTGTGGCAAGGTACAACCATTGGGACGAAACCCTTTGTCTCACTAAAGTTTATTTTTATCTGTCTGGAACTGCTCTCAAATGGTTTGAGAACAACGAAGAAAGCATACAGACTTGGAAGGAATTCACATCTCAATTAGAGAATGTGTTCGGAAAAAAAAAATATTCAAAATTGCAAGCGGAGAAGAAACTTAAAACACGGGCACAATTAAAAGGTGAAAGTACCGAATGTTACATCCAGGATCTTCTGTGCTTGTGCAAAGAGGTTGATCCTCAAATGAGCGAGGAAGATAAAATCTCCCACCTCATGAAGGGGATAGCTGAGGAGCTTTATCAAGCACTCCTACCGAGAGATGTACAGAGCACCGAGCAATTCATTATAGAATGTCGCCGTGTCGAAGCGCTCCGTTGTAGGCGAGTTACCCCAACCAGGTACGAGCGCCTACCAAATGTAGCCTCTCTCTCTGTGACCAGGATGACGGAGAAGATCTGTCATCTATGATTAGGCAAATTGTTCGTGAGGAGGTACAGCGGGCATTAGGCTCTCCTCGGGAGGAACCAAAAAATGCTACAATCGAAGAAATTGTGAAGGAGGAGATTGGAAGAACCCTGGCGCCAATCTCAAAGTCTAGGAGAAGTCCCCCTCAGAAGGAAAGACTCCGACAGTTTTTAAATACCAGATATGAGGCCGAAACGATAAGACCGCACCCTGAACCTCGATACCCAAAACAAGGAGGAAGACGCGACGCCAATGATTGGCGTACAACTGAGGGAAGGCCAATCTGTTTCTACTGCGGACGCCCAGGTCACGTCGTCCGCTATTGCCGTGACAGGAAGAGACACAATGAGGAAAGGAGAAATGACTATTTCCAAAGAAAGCAAGACGCAATGGTATCCTACAACTCTCGAGCTGAATCTCAGGACCCCAATGACGAATCATCGAGGAAAACTTTCACTCGCTACCGAAGCCCTACTTCATATCGCGGTCGAAACAGACAACATTTCTCACCTGCTAGAAGATCTAGCTGGACGCCCAGCCATTAAAACTAGATGATAGACCACATTGGAGGTGAGGCCGCAAAGTTATTAAATCCCCCCTTGCCGACCACAGTAGAAATGAGAAAAAGCTACCCTGACGTAAACATAGACCTACCAAGTCCTCATAAAGAAGATATCTCAACTGAAAGAAGACATCCACCGCAGTCACCTGAAAATATCCCTGGCTATAGTACTAGTTCTTAAGACTGACATCGTAAGTCTCCTGCTGAGCATCGGGTCGGTGCTCTCTATAGGAGGAGGCTATGTGACGAAGAAATATTTTATTATTTAATTTAATATTATTCAATGAAAATATATTCAACAGATTATAAAAATATCTCTGTATTTGTGAAATCATCTCAAAATATTTCTTTGCTTACTTGCTTAAGATTCCCTAGCTGTAAATAGTTGGGCTGACTTGTTAATAATTGTCGACTCGTCGCTGTGACGTCATCAATAAATACTTTTACATCTTAGGATATTTCAAGGCTTGATTTCTACGCTACAATATTGTACTTGGGACAAATTGGCAAAAGTAATGCATACCATCAAAGAACCAAATAACGTCACCCGATATTAAATGATATGAAGATCAATGTGATGTCAATTCTGCCAAAGATTTGGTTATGCTGATAGAATAATATCAAACCAATAAATGCTCCTGTATTAATGTTCACGAAAAATTGTGCAAGTTATGTCATTTTTTCAAATAAATCAAATAATACGGAATATATAAGCTCATTTGAAGAACAATTCCGCTGATGAATTTTCTATAAAAATATGCTTTGGAACGTATATCGCTTTATGGTAGATTTTCCGAAAATTAAATGGTACTATTTGAGATTCTCCTGATCAAATATTATACATAAAAGTGCCCTAATTGATCAAGCCTTTGGATTGGAATAAAAAGTTACCGCTGTGTCAAATTAAGTTCAACTGAAGCAAAACTCGAACATCTATTTTTCCGTTAAAATTAATCAAATAATAGTATGATACATATATTGCTCTAAGTATAAATGCTCAATTGTGAAATGTCAAATTTTAATATTTTTAATATGGAATGCTCAATTGTGAGAAATGTCAAATTTTAATATTTTTAATATAGAATGAATCTACTGTTGATATTTAAAACGGATATTCATGATAAATAATTCTAAAGGAAAATATGAGAAACCTCAAATTATGAAATCTATACTCTGCTTGGAAAGATTAGAAGACAGCTTGCAACATCTGGCTCTGGACCTAGGCCACATGAAATGGCGACGTCGGGGCTGCAACATCTGGCCCTCGACCACAAGTTTAAGAGTTATAGTATAAGGAATTATAATGAAAGGTACTGGCAACAATAAATCCTCGTATTCCATGTTCTGTTAAACCAGGGGTCGGCAACATGCGGCTCTTTTGATGTGAAGCTGCGGCTCTTTATATAGTTCCATACGCAAATATTATTTATGCGAGTACTATTTATTGTTGGCAAGAAAACATTCTGTAGCTCTGTAAAAATTTTGATATTTTGTAAATTTTAATTTTTGACTCTTCCGAATTAAAAGTTTGCCGACCCCTGTGTTAAACTGATCCGAACGACCAAATCGTTAAAAGATGATACGACTAAAGAATAAAGAAGGTAGCGATTACATGTTCATCCTTTATAAAATCATGTCAGAACTATGCAGTTTTAAAAGATGGTGTCTACAAGTTGGTGTGTATTGCAGGTCCAATGGTATGGTACCAGAAGTTTGAGTACGCCATCGGTCATTGGCTCCAAAAGGCAACTGAGCACATGATTGGCTGCGTTCTCTGTAGTCCCGGCTGTTTCTCCCTCTTCCGAGCCAAGGCCCTGATGGACGACAACGTCATGCGCAAGTACACCACCAAGTCTGACGAAGCCAAGCACTACGTACAGTACGATCAAGGTTAGTACTCTAATATTTGTTACAGGACATGTCTGGGTTCTGTCCAAGTCATTGCTTGCCAATCAATATTATTTTATTCGACAAAAAAATCAGTCAGGGAGATAAATTTCTTCAAAATAAATTTATTATCTCTAGCTTTCAGGCTTTTTACCCCTTCTACGCTGGATTATTTTTTAAATATAGCGTTATAATTTTAAAAACTCTCCTGTAGAAAGGCGAAAAATCCCGAAAGCTAGAGATAATAAAAAATACACTCATGGACAAAACTTAAGGAAGTTGTACCTTTTAACATTGTATATCGGTATTCAGACAATAACTCTGAAATATATTACATACACAATGATCTTTATTGAAGGCACGAGATAACCAAGTATGAACAAAATTGCCTGTCTCCTTAAAAAAATAATAGACAACCGGGGCGACATCAGACTTTCCACTTGAGTTTTGTTCATGAGTGTAAGAGATTTGAGGACATTATAAGTATATATATGATATATTTTGTATATAGTAAACCATGATTCAATTCCATATTGAACACACAATTGTTTTTAATGTACTAGTTTTTGTTTAATCTTTTATTTTTGTCTGAATTGTTTCACAAATTGCCAAATACATTTTTTAAACATGTAAATTCCATGTTAAAAAAAAAAAACTTTAGTAAATTTACATATCATTCAACTTTTCTTTTTTAACATGGAATTTACATGTTTAAAAAATGTATTTGGCAATTTGTGAAACAATTCAGACAAAAATAAAATATTAAACAAAAGCTAGTACATTAAAAACAAGTGTGTGTTCAATATGGAATTGAATCATGGTTTACTATATACAAAATATATCACTACCCCCCACGAAGAGAAAAAAATAATAATAATACAAAAAAAAAACTTCCCTTCTTTTTTTTCCTTTTATTTTTTTTTACAATGGTGGCTGGGAGGGGAAGGACGGTAAAGGACAAGATATATTTTGAACAACAAAGAAAAAAGAGAAAAAAAACTATACATACAATAATTTTATATACAAGAAAAGATGTTAGATGTGTTAGGATGACCAAAGTTCTGTTAGTTGGGATCACAGAAAAGGTGCCCAAAAACTTAACTAACATAATGCAGACAACTGGGGAAAAAATTTCTGAATATCAAGCAATTTACCATACGACATATATATAAATATTTGATTCGATCAATGCTTTACAGCAAACATTTCACAAACGGCCAGATAGGCATCATAAGATAGATATGGAGGGTCGTTTGATTTTACTGAAACGATATTTAGTGCCATCTGAGTGCGGTATAACACGAATGACACCGATTGTGTGCAGGGGAGGACCGTTGGCTCTGCACGCTGCTCCTGCAGCGGGGCTACCGCGTGGAGTACAGCGCCGCCTCGGACGCCTACACCCATTGCCCGGAAGGTTTCGGCGAGTTCTACACTCAGCGCCGTCGCTGGGCCCCTTCCACCATGGCCAACATCATGGATCTACTCATGGACTACAAGCGGACTGTCGCCATCAACGACAATATCTCTGTGCCCTACATCATCTACCAGACCATGTTGATGGTCGGTACCATCCTGGGTCCTGGCACCATCTTCCTCATGTTGGTGGGAGCCATGGTGGCCGCTTTCAAGATCTCCAACTGGTACTCCTTCTACTACAACATCATCCCGATTCTCCTCTTCATGGCGATTTGCTTCATCGCCAAGAATGACATCCAGGTTGGCTTTTTCTTCTCACAACTTTTCTTGTTTGACTTTACAGTGGAACCGCCCATGAGAGACCACTTTAATAACATATATACATCTCTCATTGAAGGTTTGGTTTATAATTTTTATTTCACAAAGGTGATAGCTCGCCAGAAGGGAGGTCGCTACTCATGGGAGGTTGTACTGTACCTTCCTTCCCTAAACACATCGCAGATGGTCAGTCTGGTGTTTATACATCAATCTACCATGATTGTTGAGGTGTTAAGTGTTAGAGATAGGCCAGAGTTCTTGAAATACGTGACGTGTAGATATTCTACTATCTAGCTACGACCTGTAGATTTATAATGTCCTTTATCTACAGATAAAATCAATTCTTTTAAAGGCCTGCCTGATTATAAGATATATGGAGAGATTAATAGCTCAGGCACAAAGATCTCTCCACATGACGATATCGGTGATTGCATCTAATGATCATGATTTGAAATACTTGATTCAAGACCAATAATTTCTGTGGCCCCGTAACTCGGTCTTAAATTTAAAAATTGACTGTACATAGCTGAACGATCTTGAACTCTATAAGTTTTGAAACAAATACACTTAGTTGATACATAATATGTTCAGTCAAGTATTTAAGACAATCTGTCAAGATTTTTGCTCATCTAACGGGCCGAACGATTAAAAAAAATCGAGATATTATAGAGAAGTAAGAATTTGTATTTATAGGTATTTAAACTATTTTAGACGCGTATGATTATTTTTAAAATAAAATAATTTTCTGCTGCCCTTACTTCAATGATAAATTAGTGGTATATAGATGCAATAAGTTTGTTTTTGTGGGTTTCAGATTCTCGTGGCCCAGATAATGAGTGCAGCCTATGCCTTACTAATGATGGCCGTGTTGGTAGGAACGGCCATCCAGCTCAGTTACGACGGTATAGGTTCTCCCTCCTCTATTTTCCTTATAGCACTTTCGGGGAGTTTCTTCATAGCGGCGCTGCTCCATCCGCAGGAGTTCTGGTGCGTCGTGCCGGGACTCCTGTACTTCCTCAGTATCCCTTCCATGTACCTCCTGCTCATCATCTACTCCCTTGTCAACCTCAACGTCGTCACCTGGGGAACACGTGAAGTCCTCAACAAGAAAGAACAAGAGCAACAGGAGGAAGAGAAGAAAAAGAAGAAAATGGGCAAAAAAGGGAAATGGTTAAACTCTTTGATGGCTAATGCAAACGTTCTGGAAGATGAAGAAGGGTCTATCACAGTGTCTCTGGCTAACCTATTCAAATGTATGTTCTGCACCTATCCGAAGCCCAACAATGAGCAGAAGGTCCTGGAGTCGATCAACGACCAGATGCGCGAGTTCTCGGCTAAGCTGGTCTCCATCGAGTCTTCCCTGAAGAGAAAGCACCATCACACGACCCACCACTTCTCGGACGATGAGTTCCAAAATGAGACGAAGACCAAAGAGCCGAAGGATCGGTGGGATGTGATGTCTTCGGATGGCACCGACGTTAGTAAGTATTATGTGTAGGCATGTTGCGACATATGGGTGAAATTATATTAAATCCATATGTAGATAATGTGCTATGCCCTATCCTAGGCTATTCATTTAGGAAATCCCAGCGATTTTACTTCCGCTCCCTGTGAGGTCGCTTAAGGAGTTTTATACACACCTTTGTGATCTACGCCACTTTAACTTTTCGAATTTAGATAGGAGCTAGTCTAGAGAGAGCCAAGGACTCACTGGAGACGTGGAGTATATATATACAGACACACCTATGTGATCATTGTTACTATAATTGTTTGGATTTAGATAGGAGCTGGTCTAGAAAGGGCCAAGGACTCACTGGAGACGTGGAGTATATATATACAGACACACCTATGTGATCATTGTTACTATAATTGTTTGGATTTAGATAGGAGCTGGTCTAGAGAGGGCCAAGGACTCACTGGAGACGTGGAGTATATATATACAGACACACCTATGTGCTCATTGTTACTATAATTGTTTGGATTTAGATAGGAGCTGGTCTAGAGAGAGCCAAGGACTCACTGGAGACGTGGAGAATATATATACACACCTATGTGATCATTGTTGCTATAATTGTTTGAATTTAGATAGGAGCTGGTCTAGAGAGGGCCAAGGACTCACTGGAGACGTGGAGTATATATATACAGACACACCTATGTGATCATTGTTGCTATAATTGTTTGGATTTAGATAGGAGCTGGTCTAGAGAGAGCCAAGGACTCACTGGAGACGTGGAGAATATATATACACACCTATGTGATCATTGTTGCTATAATTGTTTGGATTTAGATAGGAGCTGGTCTAGAAAGGGCCAAGGACTCACTGGAGACGTGGAGTATATATATACAGACACACCTATGTGATCATTGTTGCTATAATTGTTTGGATTTAGATAGGAGCTGGTCTAGAGAGGGCCAAGGACTCACTGGAGACGTGGAGTATATATATATACAGACACACCTATGTGATCATTGTTGCTATAATTGTTTGGATTTAGATAGGAGCTGGTCTAGAAAGAGCCAAGGACTCACTGGAGACGTGGAGTATATATATACAGACACACCTATGTGATCATTATTACTATAATTGTTTGGATTTAGATAGGAGCTGGTCTAGAGAGGGCCAAGGACTCACTGGAGACGTGGAGTATATATATACAGACACACCTATGTGATCATTGTTGCTATAATTGTTTGGATTTAGATAGGAGCTGGTCTAGAGAGAGCCAAGGACTCACTGGAGACGTGGAGAATATATATACACACCTATGTGATCATTGTTGCTATAATTGTTTGGATTTAGATAGGAGCTGGTCTAGAAAGGGCCAAGGACTCACTGGAGACGTGGAGTATATATATACAGACACACCTATGTGATCATTGTTGCTATAATTGTTTGGATTTAGATAGGAGCTGGTCTAGAGAGGGCCAAGGACTCACTGGAGACGTGGAGTATATATATACAGACACACCTATGTGATCATTGTTGCTATAATTGTTTGAATTTAGATAGGAGCTGGTCTAGAGAGAGCCAAGGACTCACTGGAGACGTGGAGTATATATATACACACCTATGTGATCATTGTTGCTATAATTGTTTGGATTTAGATAGGAGCTGGTCTAGAGAGGGCCAAGGACTCACTGGAGACGTGGAGTATATATATACAGACACACCTATGTGATCATTGTTGCTATAATTGTTTGGATTTAGATAGGAGCTGGTCTAGAGAGAGCCAAGGACTCACTGGAGACGTGGAGAATATATATACACACCTATGTGATCATTGTTGCTATAATTGTTTGGATTTAGATAGGAGCTGGTCTAGAGAGGGCCAAGGACTCACTGGAGACGTGGAGTATATATATACAGACACACCTATGTGATCATTGTTGCTATAATTGTTTGGATTTAGATAGGAGCTGGTCTAGAAAGGGCCAAGGACTCACTGGAGACGTGGAGTATATATATACAGACACACCTATGTGATCATTGTTGCTATAATTGTTTGGATTTAGATAGGAGCTGGTCTAGAGAGAGCCAAGGACTCACTGGAGACGTGGAGTATATATATACAGACACACCTATGTGATCATTGTTGCTATAATTGTTTGGATTTAGATAGGAGCTGGTCTAGAGAGAGCCAAGGACTCACTGGAGACGTGGAGAATATATATACACACCTATGTGATCATTGTTGCTATAATTGTTTGGATTTAGATAGGAGCTGGTCTAGAGAGGGCCAAGGACTCACTGGAGACGTGGAGTATATATATACAGACACACCTATGTGATCATTGTTGCTATAATTGTTTGGATTTAGATAGGAGCTGGTCTAGAGAGAGCCAAGGACTCACTGGAGACGTGGAGATATATATACACACCTATGTGATCATTGTTGCTATAATTGTTTGGATTTAGATAGGAGCTGGTCTAGAAAGGGCCAAGGACTCACTGGAGACGTGGAGTATATATATACAGACACACCTATGTGATCATTGTTGCTATAATTGTTTGAATTTAGATAGGAGCTGGTCTAGAGAGGGCCAAGGACTCACTGGAGACGTGGAGTATATATATACAGACACACCTATGTGATCATTGTTGCTATAATTGTTTGGATTTAGATAGGAGCTGGTCTAGAGAGGGCCAAGGACTCACTGGAGACGTGGAGAATATATATACACACCTATGTGATCATTGTTGCTATAATTGTTTGGATTTAGATAGGAGCTGGTCTAGAGAGGGCCAAGGACTCACTGGAGACGTGGAGAATATATATACACACCTATGTGATCATTGTTGCTATAATTGTTTGGATTTAGATAGGAGCTGGTCTAGAGAGAGCCAAGGACTCACTGGAGACGTGGAGTATATATATACAGACACACCTATGTGATCATTGTTACTATAATTGTTTGGATTTAGATAGGAGCTGGTCTAGAGAGGGCCAAGGACTCACTGGAGACGTGGAGTATATATATATACAGACACACCTATGTGATCATTGTTGCTATAATTGTTTGGATTTAGATAGGAGCTGGTCTAGAGAGGGCCAAGGACTCACTGGAGACGTGGAGTATATATATACAGACACACCTATGTGATCATTGTTGCTATAATTGTTTGGATTTAGATAGGAGCTGGTCTAGAGAGGGCCAAGGACTCACTGGAGACGTGGAGAATATATATACACACCTATGTGATCATTGTTGCTATAATTGTTTGGATTTAGATAGGAGCTGGTCTAGAGAGGGCCAAGGACTCACTGGAGACGTGGAGAATATATATACACACCTATGTGATCATTATTACTATAATTGTTTGGATTTAGATAGGAGCTGGTCTAGAGAGGGCCAAGGACTCACTGGAGACGTGGAGAATATATATACACACCTATGTGATCATTATTACTATAATTGTTTGGATTTAGATAGGAGCTGGTCTAGAGAGGGCCAAGGACTCACTGGAGACGTGGAGTATATATATACAGACACACCTATGTGATCATTGTTGCTATAATTGTTTGGATTTAGATAGGAGCTGGTCTAGAGAGAGCCAAGGACTCACTGGAGACGTGGAGTATATATATACAGACACACCTATGTGATCATTGTTGCTATAATTGTTTGGATTTAGATAGGAGCTGGTCTAGAGAGGGCCAAGGACTCACTGGAGACGTGGAGAATATATATACACACCTATGTGATCATTGTTGCTATAATTGTTTGGATTTAGATAGGAGCTGGTCTAGAGAGGGCCAAGGACTCACTGGAGACGTGGAGAATATATATACACACCTATGTGATCATTGTTGCTATAATTGTTTGGATTTAGATAGGAGCTGGTCTAGAGAGGGCCAAGGACTCACTGGAGACGTGGAGTATATATATATACAGACACACCTATGTGATCATTGTTGCTATAATTGTTTGGATTTAGATAGGAGCTGGTCTAGAGAGGGCCAAGGACTCACTGGAGACGTGGAGTATATATATATACAGACACACCTATGTGATCATTGTTGCTATAATTGTTTGGATTTAGATAGGAGCTGGTCTAGAGAGGGCCAAGGACTCACTGGAGACGTGGAGTATATATATACAGACACACCTATGTGATCATTGTTGCTATAATTGTTTGGATTTAGATAGGAGCTGGTCTAGAGAGAGCCAAGGACTCACTGGAGACGTGGAGTATATATATACACACCTATGTGATCATTGTTGCTATAATTGTTTGGATTTAGATAGGAGCTGGTCTAGAAAGGGCCAAGGACTCACTGGAGACGTGGAGTATATATATACACACCTATGTGATCATTGTTGCTATAATTGTTTGGATTTAGATAGGAGCTGGTCTAGAGAGGGCCAAGGACTCACTGAGACGTGGTGTATATATATATACAGACACACCTATGTGATCATTGTTGCTATAATTGTTTGGATTTATATAGGAGCTGGTCTAGAGAGGGCCAAGGACTCACTGGAGACGTGGAGTACGAGGTGTGTTCAAAAAGTATCGCGACTTTTGTGTTTTTCGAAAATTATTTATTTATTCATGAATACCTATTTTGTCCCCTTCAAAATAATCCCCATGAGATATTATACACTTGTGCCAACGGTTTTTCCAATCTTCGAAGCACTTCAAAAAATCATTTTTTAAAATCTTTTTCAGCTCCTCCTTCGATGCCGTCTTTATCTCGTCAAGCGTAGCGCAACGTCGTCCTTTCATGGGCCTCTTCAGTTTAGGGAACAAGAAAAAGTCACAGGGGGCCAGATCTGGGGAATACGGTGGCTGCGGCATCATTAGTGTGTTGTTTTTGGCCAAAAAGTCGCGCACAAGCAACGATGTGTGAGCAGGGGCGTTATCGTGGTGCAAAAGCCAATTTTTGTTCTTCCACAAATCCGGGCGTTTCTGGCGGATTGCTTCGCGCAAATTGCGCATAACTTGCAGGTAATATTCCTTATTGACCGTTCTACCCTGTGGCAAGACCTCATGATGCACCACGCCTCTGCAATCGAAGAAAACTGTCAGCAAAACTTTCACATTCGACCGAACTTGGCGCGCTTTTTTCGGTCTTGGTTCGTGCGGCAGCTTCCATTGAGATGATTGAGCTTTGGTTTCCACGTCATAATCATAAACCCACGCTTCGTCACCAGTTATGACCCTCTGGAGCAAATTTGGGTCGTCGCGGACAGAGTCCAACATCTCATTAGCAATGTTCATGCTATGCTGTTTTTGGTCGCAATTGAGCAATTTTGGTACGAATTTCGCGGCGACCCTTCTCATGCCCAAATCATTGATAAAAATCGAATGGTACGAGCCAATCGATATGTATAGGTCCTCAGCAACTTCTCTAACGGTGATTCGACGATTGGCCAATATCATTTTCTCCACTTCATTAATTTTTTCGTCTGTTGTTGAAGTGCTCGGGGGTCCGGCACGCTCTTCGTCGTTCACATCTTCTCGGCCTTCTGAGAACATTTTGTACCACCGATAAACGTTGCTTCGGTCCAAGGTAGCTTCTCCGTATGCCACAGTCAACATTCGGAATGCATCCGCGCACTTAATTTCGTTTTTCACACAAAATTTGATACAGGTTCTTTGATCCATTTTTTTTTTTAATAGGTAAAAATCGAAGACGATCCAAAACACCTGCAAGCAAAGCAGCTGTCAACAATTAAGTGAACATTCAAAATGGCCGAGCTTGTCGGCATAAGTGAGAGACATGAGTACCAACATAAAGCCACAAAAAGATCGAAATTCGAATATACGTAACCCGCGAAAATACAAAAGTCGCGATACTTTTTGTACACACCTTGTATATATATACACACACACCTATGTGATCACTGTTGCTATAATTGTTTGGATTTAGATAGGAGCTGGTCTAGAGAGGACCAAGAACTCTCTGGAGACGTCGATGGAAGATTCAAATATTGATGAATATACTTACCTGACGGCTGGAAGATCCAAAAATGATTAATCACACACGACCTTTTTTTATGCTTATAATTGCGGCCAAACTGTAGGCTGGCCATTAAAACAATTATTCGTTATTAATTTCTTTATTTAATCATGGAAGTCCTTACACAACTTCGATATTTAAAAAAAAGAGATGATATTGATTGATGTGACAAAATAGACAGGTTTAATAATGAAATAATTAAAAAATGATAATACATTTTGGTATCGTCTTGTAATAATTATATTCAAGATGCCACTGCTATTTTTTGGAATCGATAACCATAATTATTGTAGAAAAAATAATTAAAGGTAGTGTCTTGCTAAATAAAACATTAATGCAACAATTTATACAGCATCTAAATAGTTTGTAAAAAAGAAACAACTTCGTATCGTGCAACTTAATGTTCCTGATGTGACTTGAATCATTTATCAGAATAAATATTAAATAATCTTTGATTTTTTTTTTTAATTTCAGTATTTGTATTTTTTCTTAACTACCCCGGATCGGTGGTATATTTTCTTCTTTATTCTATATTCATTTTAAAAATTTTATTGTGAATGTTTTTGTTGAAATTGACAATTGCAGATATTTCTACGATATTTGATATGCAGATATTTGCATAGTTTCAGTATTGTCTATGCAAATTGGCATCTCTGTCTATATAGCGCAGCTTTGTTGGATTGTTAGTAGGCTAGCGGTTATTGGATAGGGCAGGCCGGCGTGAGCTGCTGATGTACATATAATGTGATCTCTTTGTCCTTCTTTTATAGTTTTATACCTTTAGGTAATAAAGGATCTTTCTCTTTCTCTACAAATCTATAATTTTTTCCCAACAGTTTTAATGTGCTCAACTACTTACATTTAGAGAATTCTATAGGTACCAATGTCATCGAAAGATGTATCTTGTTGAAGATGTAATCTTGTTAAATTCCAAGAGTCTAACAACAGTATCACTATAGAAGAAAGTTCCAAAAATGCAATATAACAGCGGTATGGTAGATTAAACTGGCGAAACCGCTGGGAGGGTTTACCACTGATGAGCCAGGCCCTCCCATTAATTTTTTCATTGCAGTAAGGGCAGTAGAAATTGTTTAATTTCAAAAAGAATCTTGCGCGTTTAAAATAGTTTCAAAAGATGTATCTTGTTAAAAAATCAGGCTATATCAATCAGTCTTATATTCAGATTCTCTTGAGATATACAGAAATGGATGGGAGGATAAGAGGAAGAAAGAAATTCGAATTTGCAAAATCCCTCTTTTCCAATACCTTCTCTGTATCTATCTCAGGGGAATCTGTATATAAATCTAAATGTCATAGTGAAAAAGGTATTGATTAAATGAAATAAGAAAATTTTAAATATAAATTTTAAAATATAGAATTTTGGTCAATATGGTATCACTCAGAATGCTATAAGTTCGAACGATTTGACTGTAAGTGCTTTAATTACTTTTTCTCTGCCTATATTCCAGATTGAAGTTTTTTGGGGATACAATCTAGGTATGTGTGTGTGGAATATAGTTTTCTTACATGTGTTAATACTAATATTTTTACTTCAATACAATCCAGGTATTAGAAATATTTCTATAACAGAATCTAGGTACGTAGAGAATGGAACTATTTAACGTCATTGCTTTTTATTTTTTAAATAAAGGACGAAATTCTACAATCCTTTTTTATAAACACTAATCGACAAAACTTAAAGAAGTGGATAGTCTCTCGTGTCTCCGGTTGTCTTTTTTTTCTTTTTTTTTTTTTTTTTTGAGGGAGGCAGAGACAATTTGGTTAACACTTGGTTATCTCGTGTGTCTTCTATAAAGGTCAATGTATATCAAATATCTTTCAGAGTTATTGTCTGAATCCCGATATACATGCTAAAAGGTACAATTTCTATAAGTTTTGTTCATGAGTGTATTCAGTTCAATAATTTTTTTAAAAATCATTTTATTTTTCTTAATAAAAATCAATATCGTTGAATAGTTCCATCCCCTACATATAGAGGGCGCTATGCTTATTGTTTAGTTAGAATCTAGGTACTTAAAGGTTTTTTTTAGCCTACTCTTTCTAGGTGTTTATAAACATTTTATATTCATTCACACTCTCAACCAGATCCCTATACTCCCCGTTTTCCGAATATACAGAGACATAAGTCTAGTTAAAATTAATTGTTTTCTTTTCAAACTTTTTTTTTCATCCCCAACATGTGATGTTGTGTTTGCAGTGAGCCAAGGTGAAGAAACCAAGCGTGACGACAAGCACGCTTACTGGCTGGATGATAAAGCACTGAGCCAATGTAAGGTTGAATATTTGGAAGATAATGAAGTCTCCTTCTGGAACGGCCTCATTGAAAAATACCTCTTCCCTCTTGATCAGGATAAAGAACAGGAGCGGCGTGTGGCCGTGGAATTGAAGGAACTTCGTAACAAGGTCGTCTTTTTCTTCTTTATGTTTAACGCTCTCTTCATCTTGATCGTCTTCCTTCTCCAGCTCAACAAGGACCGTCTGCATATCGATTGGCCTTTGGGTGTCAAATTCAACATCACCTACATTCCTGAAACCAGTGAGGTCCGAATTGACAAAGAATATCTTGAATTGGAACCTATCGGTCTTGTTTTTGCTGTGTTCTTTGCTTTGATTCTGATTATCCAATTTGTCGCTATGCTTTTCCATCGATTTGGTACCTTCAGTCACATGCTAGCAGCAGCTGAGTTCAATTTCTTTAACGCTAAGACTACTGATGAATTGAACCCAAGCGTTAATGATATTGCTAGTGAAGTGCTGAATATTGGAGAACAAGATGATGAAAGAGATAAAAACCAGGGTGGATCCCTCGATGGTTCTTACAAGGGAGTAGCAAATCGTAATGTTGTTGGTAATCTGATAAATCATCACAGAAGAAGGCAACCTGTACGAACCATGGATTATCTCTTTAAGAAACGATTTGAGAATCTCAATAGAAATCCTGGAGGTACACCTATTCTTGGTGAGGCTAGCGGTAAACGTAGAAGAAATGGACAAGGCAGAGCCAAAGTGGAATCCTTGGGAATAAAGAATTCCTTGGCTAATGGAGGAGGTGCAACAACAAGACATAGGTCAACTACAGATGTCAGAAATCTTTTCCCAGAAGATCAGGGCCCCTATCATCTAAATAGAGGCTATCAACAGGAAATGGATCATGGAGGAGAATTGGAACCCCATCTTCCATCTTCTAGAAATTCCTTGAACGGTTCCCGCTATGGCAGGCTCTAAGTTCAACCTCGTGTGATATTTTGTTGTTATTATTCTCTTTATATTCCACAACCCTGTGGATATCATTGAATAAAGAATACTCTCAAAATATGAATCATTCCTAATTCTTATTAACATTTATTTTACAAATGTTTGCGGAATTGATTTTATAAAATTTATCTTTACACATTTTTATACTTTATATACATTTTTTAGAACCAGGATTTACTCTTCTATAGGAGCGCCAATTAATACTCATTTTAAAATACTTTGAAAAATCTGTTTTTAAAAATAGTTAATTTTTGAAAAATATAATCATTAATAAGAAATAAACATTATAATTTATTTTGAATCAAACTATAAATATAAATAATCAAAATTTCTATATTGGTTATCACACTTTATTTTTACGCAACCATGTTTTATTGTTATAAAATAAATAAAGATGTTTTATTGTATTGTAAAATAAATTATGAGTAATATCCACGCTCAAATTTTAAAAGCTAACCAATATATATTTCATATATATACATTGAACTCTATTTTTAAAAAGTAAAATACGTTTTTTTAACGTTTGATAATGAAAATAAATTATATAAATTTGTTTTTATAATTAAAAAACTCATTAAACATCCTAATATAAGATTAAAAGCTTAAAATTATTTTTAAAAACAACTTTCCAAACATTTTCTTATGTAAAACCTTAAAGCCTAAATATAAACATAAATGTGCACATTCCAAATATAAATTCCATAAATGTATAGTAATCCATGTACGAAACTTATTGTATTCAATTTGATATGCTAAAAAAAAGCCATTTTTGTAGGTATATAAAATAAGTGTTACGCTCAATCGCAGAAATATTTGAAGAAACCCTTGTATAAATTTTTTTAAATTAAAAATCATAGAGAAACAATTTTAAAGAAAATTATTAATAGCATTTCTCTCTCTCTTTTTTTTTTTTTTTCATTTTACCTCTAAATTATAGAAGAAAATGGTAAAAACTTGTTTTTTTATTTTTTGCCGAAAAATACCCAAAAACTACATCTAGGAATTAATGTAAAAATATATTTGAAATTCAAAAATAACTATACACTAAAAACATAAAATCCGTAGAATTGGGGATAAATGGTATTACTTTCCACGAACTTGGGTTAATAAAATATGTGTGTTTAAAACATGTGTCTCTAATGTATAATAATGAGGAATAAAAAAGAGATAGTATGTGTGTTCCTCATTTACGTTACTATCACATAATCCGTTTATAGGTTTTTAACTTTTATTTAAACAATTTAAATATATATTTAGGCATTTTTCATTTTAATTTAGACACATGGACTTTTTATATTAAAAAAAAAGAAAAATGTCTAAATTAAAATGAAAAATGTCTAAATAAAAATGAAAGTGTCTAAATTAAAATAAAAAATATCTAAATATAAATTACAATTGTCTAATTAAAAGTTAAAAACCTATATATAAAAAAGTTTTTTTTTTTGCCCAAGATCTAGATTTTTTTTTAATAATAGGCAAAAATAAATTATATAGTTTTAGAACTTAAATATGTTAAATATATCCAAAATATAACTTTACACTAGAGTGCCTTATGTAATATATAAATTATTTTAAATATTTATTGCAAGTAAATATATATTTACTTTTATATGAGAGGCTGTTTAATATAGTTCCAGCATAATATATATCTCATCTTTTCCTAAAATTCATATTTCGCTTATATGATGTACATATAAACAGTTTTACGATATATATTTTGAATTAAAAAATCTATTCCAATATATTTTAATAAAAATGTAAAATTTTATAAAATAATCATAATTTAGCATGCGAGGAAGTATTCTGATAAAAAGTATATTTAACTATTTTATTAATATTTTTAATAAACTGCCAACCAATATAAAAGAAAGATAATGTAATTTTAAAGTAAATACCAACTATCTATTTTAGCTTATATTATTAAAACCTCTAATTAAATATATTATTAAAAAAAACATTGTGTTCCTATCCACAATTAAAGATATAAATAATAGAAATAAATATAGGATATATTGTATCTATTATTTTTAATTATGAATATTCGGGGATAGTTGGCGACATCTTTTGTACGTCCCAAAAACCTGGGTTATTTTTTCTATGTCGTAAGACATTATATATATGATAATAAAAATACACACTATATATAAATGATGAATCAATAGAAATTTACTTTTATGAAGATATTAATATTAGTATTTTTATGAATTAAATTTTTAATATAAATATTGATTATTATTTAGGAAAAAAGTAATATTTCTATAACACATTTTCGAGTTGTTTGCCATTTACTCTCTGTATCTCCGTGTGCAAAATGTAACTTTAACTATATTAAAAAAAATCATTGACGAAACTTAAGGAAGTTGCACCAATCAGTATGTATATAGGGATTCATACAATAACTCTGAAATATATTTGATACCCAGTTGTTTTTATTGAAGACACACGAGATAACCTAAGTATGAACAAAATTACCTATGTCACCTTGGGGGGGAAAAAAAAAAAACACGATCGGCGACAAAAAAAAAAAAAAAGAAACCTCCTTAAGTTTTGTCTATAAGTATATATTAAAAAGCCATATAATTTTTTTTTCGGATTTTATATTTATAGAATGTTTAATATATCTTAAAATCGTTTTCAAAAATTATTTTATAGACGCGCTCTCATAATTCTAAAAAAGAATGTTCCCCTTCTATTGCCTCAATTTGTTTCAAATGAAAATAAAATGTCCTTGTTTTTAGTTTTATTAAACTTTTTGAGAACACACATGGTTTTAATGAGGACTAAAATATCAGTTCAGAAGTATTGAGTGTTTTGCGTATAATTATATATTAATGTATATAATGTTATTTTGAACTTTTGTGTAAGATGCTTTGCATTTGTGAAAAATGTAAATTATTTTAATAAAATATAGCTTGAAAATTATTTGTGTGATATTTATTAATAACTACATACAAAATGTAAAATAAACGGTGTTATTATTTTTTTTTTTTTTTTGGTAAAGAGCAGTTAAAGTGTGCGTGTGTTTAATTGGGCTTTACAATTTATTTAAATAAGAATTTAAAAAAAATCATATCTTTGTTGTTTTGAAGACATTTTCTTTAATAGTAAAAGAGTATTTTATTGATTAGAGAGAGAAGAGAGATAGTGGATATAAAATATAAACAATTTTTAATATGGAAGTTTTATTTAAAATAGAAATTATTTTTAACACAATTTTAAAATAAATTTGAAAAATTATTGTAAAAAATATTAAGCATTGTTAGTAAAGATATAATGGTTGTCTAAGTGCAGAACCTATAAAAAAAAATTGGCAAGCCAATATAATATATGCTAATTGCTGCCATACTCATGCCCATTTATTATTAGCAGAAGATCATATATATATATGCATATTTCCACATTTCCATAAGAGGAATAACAGGTATTCATAATTTCTCTAAATCCTTCACATTGGATTTCTCTAAAATTCTCGCTGTATAAGCCAATTTCTAAATACTATAGTAGTACACGGTCTGTTAAATTAAATTAGATTAAATTTAATTGATCACAGAGGGCCAGAACTTCAGTGAACATCAAATTTCACATATTTACAGTTGAAGGACGGTTTTTTTCTAGGCGACTTAGTTAATGTTGAAAAAGACTGCCTTTCTTACTTCTCAGTTTCCTATTCTTTGATCCTCGCAGTCTTTTAGTATGTCTAAATGTTGACTTTCCTTAAACTTTTTAAAGAAACTGATTCGAAAAATATTAATTAATTGTGAATTAAAATACTTAATTAATGTATCGCTTTTAAGACAGACCCCCCCCAATATATTTTCTCTTCGCAGTAGAAAATTGTTTATAAAAGTAGATGAGTAGTTAGTGGGCTACCTAGACCGAAATCTGTACGCCAATATAAAAGAAGCAAACACATTTTTGTTATCTTATTTAAATTTTAAAATGACATGAGATTGTGTATTTAAGAGAGATAAGTTTCAGATTTAATAGCACGCCGTTTATAACACAATCTACTCTGATTGTATTGAAGTCTAAATGTTTAAACACTACTGAAAGCTGATTCCAGAATTGAGATGGTTGATAAGAGTTTTAGTGTTGTATATATATATGAAAAAAGAATATAAAAAATAAAAGATAAGTGGGTCAGGTGTTGTTGATTTATCAAGAAATTGGGTTGGCCAAATATCACGGAGCAAGCTAAAAAACGTTTAGTTTATTTTTGCTCCACTAGATGGCGCTCTGCCATCTAAAAAGGCACATGTACTCGTGGTCAGGAAGTTCCTTCTTTATTTTTAATATATATATATTATAAGTTTAATTAATTAATTGTTCCCACAGAGTATTTGTGTAAGATCACAAGTAAATAGGCGCTAAGCGGAAGAAGATAAGTTTCTCTTTATTTATGATATTATAAGTTTCTAATTTATTTTTTTCTCTCTTTTATAAATTAATAAATATAATGTTTGATTAATATTTTTCGAATCAGTTTCTTTAAAAAGTTTAAGGAAAGTCAACATTTAGACATACTAAAAGACTGCGAGGATCAAAGAATAGGAAACTGAGAAGTAAGAAAGGCAGTCTTTTTCAACATTAACTAAGTCGCCTAGAAAAAACCGTCCTTCAACTGTAAATATGTGAAATTTGATGTTCACTGAAGTTCTGGCCCTCTGTGATCAATTAAAGTAATTTAGTATTGACTTACTCTACCGACTGAAATTTCCATTTTCTGCCTCTAATTAATCGCCTGGAGAGATAGTATGTTGCTGCATTCTTGTGTGAGGAAAATATATATATATATAATATTTTAAATAAACAAGGTCTGTTCAAAAGTAATGCTAATAATATATGTGGAGAAGCCGGTTATGTAAATTTCTCTCTTTTTTTTATTGCTTATTCATTCAGAAGATTTACATATTTGTAAATATAATTCTGTATATGAGGATGTGTAAGTTTAATAAAAGTGTGTCAGTTATAAATCGGATGTTGGTGAATTATTAGTGTCATCAGGGTAGCTTTTCTGGTGTTGTGGGCACTTTTAAGAAATCATATAGGCTTCAATTCGGTTGGAGAACAGAAGAAGTCTGGCAAGAAGATACAGTCAAGCTCTGCCATAACTATTTAGATAAGGCCAAACATACCCAGGGGGCGGCAAGCTTTCCGAGCTTAGTAATATGGTTGAGAGGGAAAATATTTTGAGCTACCTTTAAAAGTAAAAAAGTATTTTTCATAAGTTTTTTTTTTTTTAGCTGAAAACGTTAAAAGTCGTCCTAATTTACATTCTAGTTGTTCAATTGTCAACTGTCATTCTAGTTCTATTGCACTAGTTTCTAGTTTAATTTCATCTGGGAAAAAAGGGCTATTGAGAGCACAGAGTTATAGACAGTGGTAATACATTGTTCAAGGCTATTGGAAACCAAGGTTGAAATATTTCAGTTATAAACATATTTTGATAAAATCCCAGTTCCGATTTCGGGCTAATGGCCTTCTTCAGTCAAAGGCAGATTTTATTTCATGAGATCCACAAGAGAGATCAAATGAAATCTTCACAATCCGCCTGTAACGACAGCTGGCATGCCTATATAGTAAATTATCAGTGAGCACATATTTATCACTGATATACTCTGGGCAGTTGCCTTTTGACTTGTTGTAATATATATCACATGTAAACTTATGTCTAATAATTAATATGCTATATCTGATGTTGGCCTAAAAGAAATAAAGTCTTTCTTTTTAAACTTCCAAGTACTTCTTTCTGATTAACGTCAACCAACAAATACAAGGACGTTACATGGTGGCAGCGGCGCTTGTAAACAACACCACGTGGTAAGAACAATTTATTAATTTCCAATTTCTTAAAGTATTTCAGAACATCTCTAATTGCATGTTCAAATAAAATTCAAATTGCATAAGAATATATACAAAAATAATTTAATTTACAAGCAAGAAGAAATAAGTGTATTTTTAGAAAAAAAAAATTACAATAACAACAACATGGCGGAAAATGCTATTCGACCTCCAAAACAAATAGACCTAAATGAACTAAACAAAGAGGGCTGGGAATCTTGGCTTGAAAGCTTTGAATGGTATGAAATTGCCACCCAATTAAGTAGTAAAGCACCAGAGGTACAGGTTGCTATCTTTATGGCTGCAATGGGACGAGAGGCTCAAAATATTTTTAAATCTTTCAACTTAAATAATGCAGATAAAAATAATCAGAGCATTGTAAAAGACAAGTTCAACAACTATTTTTCTCCAAAGCTGAACACTACAATTGAAAGATTCAAATTCAATCAGATGAAACAGAAAGAAGATGAATCATTTAATGATTTTCTGACTAGGATCAAATTACAGATAGCAAACTGCAAATATGCTGTCATGTCTGATGAACTACTTAAAGATCGAATAGTTGTAGGAATTATTAACAATGAAATAAGAGAAAGACTTCTTAGTGCGGCTGACCTTAATCTGGAAAATGCCACACAAATTTGCATAGCATGTGAAAATGCCACAAACCAAATGAAACATGTACTATCCGACTCAGACAAACAAGTTGCTGTGACAAAGATGAACAGTAAGAAGTGGGAAGATAGAAAAGAGCCGAGGAAAGAAAACACCACTAACCAAAGTCACAAAATAATAGAAAACTGCAGAAATTGTGGTAGATCCCACAAAATCAACCAATGTCCGGCATATCAAAAGAGATGCAACAAATGCAAGAAACTCAACCATTTTGCTAATCTTTGCAGATCCCAGAACACAAATTCATACAAAGTCAGACAAATTGTTGGTTCACCAGAACCTGAAATGATTCAAGAATTTGTAATCCAGTCAGTTGAAAACACCAACCTTACCGAAGATTGGCATGAAGAAGTAAAAATTAAAGGCAAAAAGGTAAACATGAAACTAGACACAGGTGCACAATGTAACGTGTTGCCACTCAGCCTGTCGGGGAGATTAAATCTGGAAATCCAAAGGTCTCCAGTAAAAAGTTTAATTTCCTTTTCAGGACATCGAATTCCTGTCGAAGGACAAAGTCTAGCAATGTGCATGGTGAAAAACATGACTGCCTACATACGTTTCATCATATCCAGAGATAACACTTGTCCCATCCTAGGCAGACAAACCTGTTCCAATTTAGGTCTTGTCAAGCGAGTAAACACCTGTCAAGCAATTACACAGGAATACCAAGAATTATTCGAAGGGATAGGATGTTTGAAAGGATATGAATACGAGGCAAAGTTTCAGACTTCGGACATGAACATGCAAGTAAGACCACCCAGACCTATTCCTCTATCTATTAAAGAAAGAGTAAAGAAAGAACTTGAGGAAATGGAAGACAATGGGATTATAAAGAAAGTAAATTACCCTACCCCCATCTCCAGTCAGATGGTTATAGCAAAACAGAAAGGAAAAATACGTATATGCATTGACCCATCGGATATCAATAAAGTAATTCTAAGAAGCCATTTCCCATTACGGACTTTTGATCAGATTGCAGTAAACCTGCATGGTTCAAAATACTTCACAAAGTTGGATCTGAAGAAAGGATACTGGCAGATCAAAGTAGCCCCCAACTCACAACGCTACTTTACCTTCAGCACTCCGTGGGGAAGATATATGTTCTTGAGAGTTCCCTTTGGAATTAAAACTGCTCCAGAAATATTCCAGAAAATCATGGCAGACTTACTCCAAGACCTTGAGGGTACAGAAAATTCAATGGACGATATCCTGATCCATGCTCCGAATCCACAGACCCTGGAAATAAGGACAAGAGCTGTACTACAGAGGCTTAAAGAAAATGGAATCAAACTGAATAGAGATAAATGCAAATTTCAACTTCAAGAAGTCCAATTTTTAGGTCATATTGTCACGACAGAAGGCATTAAAATTGACCCTGAGAAAGTGCGTGCAATAGGAGAAATTAAGTCATCGAGCAACAAGCAAGAACTACAACGTCTCTTAGGAATGATACAATACCTGAGCAGGTTCATCCCTAACCTTGCAGAGAAAACCAAAAACATGAGGTTGCTTTTGAAAAAAGATACACCTTGGCTATGGGACGAATCTCTCGATTGTGATCTCTTAGAGATCAAGATTTTGCTCAGAACTGCACCAACTCTGAAATTCTTTAATCCCAACGGAAATCTGACACTTTCAGTAGACGCCAGTTCATATGCCTTTGGAGCGGTTCTATTACAAAACGGAAAGCCCATAGCCTACGCTTCATCAGCTCTCAACTCCACTCAGCAGAACTACGCTCAGATAGAAAAGGAAGCTCTTGCCATCAAATTTGGATGCGAAAAATTCCATCAACTCATTTATGGCAAAACTGTTGACGTCGAGACGGACCACCGTCCTTTAGAAACCATATTCAAGAAGCCATTAAGCAAAGCACCCCCGAGGCTCCAGAGATTTTTTCTACAGATACAACAATATGATCTCAGGATTAAATACAAAAAAGGAAAAGAACTGCTAACAGCTGATCTACTAAGTAGAGACTGCTCATATGAAGACACCTACTTGGAAGAGAACTTTGAAGTACTGATGACCACCCCGACAAATAAGTCAAGCTATGAGGAACTTCAAGCTCTTACAAAAGAGGACCAAGAACTACAAGAACTAAAAAACCTAATCTTATATGGCTGGCCAAACTACAAATCAGCAGTCCCTGAAAGCTGCAAGAAATACTGGCCATATAGAGATGAACTCTCGACAAACGAAGACCTAATCTTCAAAGGTAGCAGAGTCTTTATTCCCCTAAGGTGGAAAACAAAGATACTCAAGTTAATCCACGAAGGACACCAAGGAACAAACAGCTGCTTGAGAAGGGCCCGAGACTCAATATACTGGCATGGCATGTCCCAAGACATCATCAACACAGTAGAAAATTGTAGGACTTGCCAAGCGAATCAGAGGAACAAGACAAAAGAACCAATGATCATAAAAGAGATACCGAGTCTTCCTTGGGAGATAGTCGCAGCTGACATTTTTTCAATAAAAGGAAATAATTACCTGCTAATAACAGATAACTACTCTGGATTCATTGATTTCAAAGAAATGAAGACAATGAACTCTGCAGAAACTATTGAATCTCTTAAAAAATGGCTTAGCGTACATGGAATTCCCAGACTCCTGGAAACTGATAATGGGCCAAACTTTACGTCCAGGGACTTTAAAGACTTTCAAAAGAAGTGGTTGTTCGACCACCAGACATCAAGTCCTCTATATCCTAAATCAAACGGATTAGTAGAGAGAGCGGTACAGATAGCCAAGAACCTTATCAGGAAGTGTTTGGATTCAGGACAAGAAGTGAAACTAGCACTTTTGAACTTTTACAACACTCCTAGAGATGGTCTTCCTTCACCGGCTCAGTGTCTGTTCAGTCGCAGGACCAGAACCCTCCTTCCCCCTAGCACTCATCAGTTGGAACCAGAAATACAAAAGGGACATACACAAAACCTAAGAAATAAGCGGGAGAAGCAGAAAACACACCACGATAAGACAGCAAAGACAACCTGAAGCTTCAAGGAAGGTGAAAAGATAATGCTGAAACAGCATCACCGTGAATGGATCCCTGCCAGAGTTACCCAAGAAGTAGCTCCAAGATCATATAAAGTGCAAACACCTACTGGTGAGTACCGCCGCAACAGCTCCTTCATGCGACATACGAATCTGGAGAGTCCAAAGCAACAGCGAAGGAGAATCCCGGAGATCCCCAAGTCAACTCTACCGGAAGGACCTGGATCGAGCGGTGATAAGGAACAGGCTCAAGTTCCTGAAGAACTCAATACTTCTACAAGACCATTCTCAGGCCAGGAACCCAGGAGTGATCACCAGAACGCGGAGCACAAGAACGGCACCCTGCCCATTACAACAAGGTCCGGGCGGATCATCAAGCCACCCAAACGATTTGAAGAATGAATTTCTTCAAAGGGGGAGATGTAACGACAGCTGGCATGCCTATATAGTAAATTATCAGTGAGCACATATTTATCACTGATATACTCTGGGCAGTTGCCTTTTGACTTGTTGTAATATATATCACATGTAAACTTATGTCTAATAATTAATATGCTATATCTGATGTTGGCCTAAAAGAAATAAAGTCTTTATTTTTAAACTTCCAAGTACTTCTTTCTGATTAATGTCAACCAACAAATACAAGGACGTTACACCGCCAAGGATTTGTTTAGCTGGTAGAGTGGCTAGGCCGGGAGGAAATTGATTTATAAAAATAAAGGTTGCCTCTCCCGTCAAAATAGACACTAAAACTAAGCGCCATCTATTGGCCATAGATTTGGCCTAGTCACTCTACCAGCTATAAATAGCTTTTTGGCGGATTGTGAAGATTTCATTTGATCCCTTGTGGATTTCTCATGAAATGAAGTCCGCCCTAGGCTTTAGAGGGCCATTATCCCGAAACAAAGGTCTCCAGGTTGACGCATCTCAGTTTTCCAAAGCTGGTGTTATAGCTTTGTCACCAACTTGAGTCCGCTAGTTTGTGGAGATGCTCAATAGATGGCGCTTAGCTTCAGCGATTTTAGCCGGAGAGGCGATCTCTATTTTTGAGTATTTTTCATTCTAGTTACAATAAGTTTTGTTTCATCCAGCATTGTGAATCCCCTACCATCAATAGAGGATCCTCTATTCCATCCATTAAGAGCTCATCTCATAATTTATTCACCATAAATATTGAAGAGGTATAAGTTAAAAATACACTCCTGTCTGCATTTTAATAACCATGAATCAGCTGAAGTTAGTCGCTTTCATCTTGAGGCTGATTCATAATTTTAATTAGATGATACAAACGAGGGTATTGGAGATTGCGAAGGCACAATTTAACATAATTAGCTCTAAATAGCTGTAAATACATTTATATGGGGATGAAGGGATGCTTACTGAATGGATAAAAGTCAACAACGACAACAAAAAGGAACCTACCTATATGTGAGACTGTTGTGGCAGGAGAGACTAGCGCGAGTCTCCAGTCAACCGAGGCCCAATTCTGATAGACAACTGACTGCTGTAATATGCAGCCTAAGGCTAGAAAAACCAGGGCAACTCTATTCCAGAACCCCATGAACATCTTCAAGGAGATTGCTTGCTGCAAGAACTCACCACTGACCAGGAAGTGTGTGAGGGACGTCACCAAGCCTGGTATGGAGCTGGAGAGTGTGACCAAAGAAAGGCATATAGACTGCTCTGGCCTTCCTAATGAATTCCCATATGATCTGCTACACCCCGATGCCAAGAGTCCCACAGTTATGGAGGCAGACCTGTGTGAGAAGATTTCAGAACTTGTCAGGCTCGACAGCCTGAAGAAGATGACCAGAAAGTTTATGACCCTGGACTTCACCACAATGACTCCCATGAACGACCTCAACGAGTCTATCAACCAAGATGAGAGCTCAAAACTACAAAAAAAAAATCCAGGACATCAGATTTGTGTGAAAAATGCATTGTCACCACCAGATTTTAAAGGTTGGCTTCATGTCTTTTAGACTGAATGGGTGTAGATATAGCCAGGCCAAAGATCTTCACTCAATCCTTTCATTATATGCTCCTACAAGAGTTAAATGGTGCGGAATTTCCTATTCCTTCTCAATAGCTTATGGTTGACAGAGTATAAACTTAGAAGTAGTAAATAAAATTTATGTAAATGGCGTTTGATATTTATTTGCTTTTCTATAAGTTTCTCCCTTTTATTTGATCGCGAACACTTTGCCTTACAACAAAACATGCTTTTCAGAACAAAATATATAAATGTTCCATTAATATATTTATAAGAAAAGATTTTCATACTCAATGCGTTACAGAACTTTGGAAAATAATTAATTGTTTATATAAAATGTTAAAATATTTTATATTATAAAGCAGTTAAAAATTCTTTCAATATAACGATTTTAACACCTTATATCACCAAAAAACTGTGAAATTTTAACGTAGATTTTTATAATTAAAAACAATTTTTTACAACACTAACTATACACTGCAATTAAAATTAACAATGATGAACAACCATTTTAAAATTTTATCAGTGTACATTAGGTATGTAGAAAAATAATTTTAAACATCTATAAAAATTGAATCAATTGGTCACAATTTCAGATTTTATTTCATTCTAAAAATGTGGATTTTTGAATGCTATAATAGCGAGTAAAAAAAAAAAAAACATTTGACTACAAGTTTGAATATTTATATAAAAGTTATTTTTCAAACTCTTTCCGGAACAAATATTTTAGAGATTTTGAAACTAATTTCAAAAAATGGCACTAAGGTCACAGGCTATAAAAGAACTCGTAAAAAAATGTGTTGAAGCCGCGGGATTATATGATCGAACATTACTTAGTAATGTAAGTATATATATATTTAATTTTTTAATTTTTAGTATTTTTCCTTTTAGGGGGCAAATTTCAACACACCACCTACTTTAGGGATTTTCATGTGTGCAGTTTAAAGGGGCAGGGGTTTTTAAAGAAATATTTATAGAATTAAAGCTTTGTAATTACTTTTGTATGGAATAAATTGCGCCATTAAAGCAATTAGCCATTTTTGCATTCTTTTTTAAAAGGTATGATAAATGGGGTCAAATGAGGTCCCGGCATAGAATACCTTACACATATTGTTTAAAATTTTGTACATGTATGATTAGATTTGTCCTATTGAGTATTTTCTAAATGAAATTATAATTTCTATCTTTTATATTTACACACACACATTTGTGTAGGATTAAATATACAATTAATATTAAAATTTTTTTGGGTCAATGCCTCATATTTGTAAGATTGAAAATGAAATTGATAATTTTTTTTTTTGCCAATAGATAATGATGATGTTTTTTTAATGAATTAAGGTTAGAAATAGCAAATAAATAATATTGTCTTTGACATTTTAATTCCAATGGCCACTAATGAAGGTGGGTGTATTTGGTCACATAATTTGAATAGTATATCCTTTGTGTGACAATTTCTTTGTTAAGATCTTTTCTTCAGGTTAGAAGTATTTGCTGTATTTATTCCTTTTTTTTTTCTTATCCCTAGTACACTTAATACAGGCCATGATAATCATGATGGGTAGTTAGTGACTGTGTTTTACTGTAAGGGCACCACATGTCTACACATGTGAAAAGTAGTTCGACTTTGCACTTACAAATGTGCCAGAGCCCCTGCAACCAAACGGTTATTTGCACTCGCTGGTGGGGTTGGACTTTTGCAAGAATCGGGGGCCATTCGAGCATTTTTTTTTTTTTTTAAACAGAAAAAAAGTGTCCAATGCGGGAATGGAACCCGGGTCGTAGTGGTCGAAAACCAAACGGTTTAACCAGCCTTCCACCGACCCCTCCTATTTATTCCTTACCCACCTTAAACCCCAAAACCTTTTTCCATTTCCTATTTTTGAGATAAAAATTTCCTCCTTGCTAATTTTCTTTCCAAAAAAAAAAAAAAAAAGATCAAGGTAGAACATGACTTTAGGCAGCCTTTCTACAAAGAAAGGTTCTCATTGCCAAAATTGCCATTTTTACCAATTAGCTGCTCTCTGGTAAGAGGACACCTTTCTTTCTAAAGAACAATTTGTCTCTTTAGCTAGGTGTTGTCTTTGGAGAGATTCTACTGTGTATAATGAGGTTGGGTGTGTTTTCTGCATGTTGCACTTTACATCTTTGGCTCTGCAGCTAGGTGTTGTCTTTAGAGATTCTGTGTATAATTAGATTGGGTGTTTTCTGCACTGTTGCACTCTTCATCTTTTGCTCTGCAGCTAGGTGGTGTTGTCTTTAGATTCTACTGCGTATAATGAGGTTGAATGTTTTCTGCACTGTTGCACTTTACATATTTTGCTCTGCAGTTAGGTGTTGTCCTTTAGAGATTCTGTGTATAATTAGATAGGATGTTTTACATACTGTTGCCCTCTACATATTTGGCTCTGCAGCTAGGTGTTGTCCTTTAGAGATTCTGTGTATAATTAGATTGGATGTTTTACATACTGTCGCACTCTTCATCTTTTGCTCTGCAGCTAGGTGGTGTTGTCTTTAGATTCTACTGTGTATAATGAGGTTGAATGTTTTATGTACTGTTGCACTTTACATATTTGTCTCTGCAGCTAGGTGTTGTCCTAGGTGTAGAGAGATTCTACGGTGTATAATGAGATTGGATGTTTTACACACTGTTGCACTTCACATATTTGTCTCTGCAGCTAGGTGTTGTCCTAGGTGTAGAGAGATTCTACTGTGTATAATGAGGTTGAATGTTTTACACACTGTTGCACTTTACATATTTGTCTCTGCAGCTAGGTGTTGTCCTAGGTGTAGAGAGATTCTACTGTGTATAATGAGGTTGAATGTTTTACACACTGTTGCACTTTACATCTTTGTCTCTGCAGCTAGGTGTTGTCTTTAGAGATTCTGTGTATAATTAGATTGGGTGTTTTCTGCACTGTTGCACTCTTCATCTTTTGCTCTGCAGCTAGGTGGTGTTGTCTTTAGATTCTACTGTGTATAATGAGGTTGAATGTTTTACACACTGTTGCACTTTACATTTTTGTCTCTGCAGCTAGGTGTTGTCCTAGGTGTAGAGAGATTCTACTGTGTATAATGAGGTTGGGTGTGTTTTCTGCACTGTTACACTGCAACTGTGACATGGGTGTAGGTGAAGTTGGTGGCAGCAGACCACGGCAAGGTGAGTGTTGAGTTCAAGGTTGAGGAGCACCACACCAACCGCTACCACAACCTCCATGGTGGTATGACCTCCACCCTGGTGGACTCTATCACCTCCATCGCTCTGGTGACGGCACAAAAACCTTTCGGAGTCAGCGTCGACCTCAACCTCAGGTACCATTCTCTAAACTACTGGAATGTCCGATATTCCACAGCTACAGAAGTAATCATTTTTATCCCATCGAAGAGGTTTGCGAATTTACAAAGACACTTATGTAAAATTCAATAATTTTTGTAAGTTCATTTTAGATTTTCTCTTCTGTTTAAGAAAACCATAGTTTCAGTTTTAATTGTGTTTTTAACCGGTTATTGTGTTGTATATACTGGGTTGTATATAGGTTGCTAAAATAATTTATTTTGGATTTTCTCTTCTGTTTGAGAAAACCATCGTTTCAGTTTTAATTGTGTTTTTAGTCGGTTATTGAGTTGTATATAGGTTGATAAAATAATCCATTTTGGATTTTCTCTTCTGTTTTAGAGTGCCATCGTTTAAGTTTTAATTATGTTTTTAGTCCGGTTATTAAATTGTATAAAATGAATTGTATATAATCTACTAAAATGTATTTAGGCGCAAGTATCCCGAGCTGGGATATCGCGTCCGATATGTCAAATAAAATAATTCTCTAAACTACAACACAATAAGACCTAATCTAACTAAATAATGTGTGATGTTTCTGTAACAGCGTTGTTACCACCATCAGATAAAAGTCCTGAATGAAAAAAAAAAATCACAGCATGTTCTCTTAGTTAGGACTGTTATCAAGTGTTTAAACAAGATAGCAGATAAGAAGAAATTGAATTCCTAAAAAACATCCTAAAATATGCTATGAGAAGTGGGGAAAAAATCCTTGTTTTCTAAAGATATAATTAAAAGCATTTCTGTAAATGTCATTGATATTTCCTCTTTCTCCCATTCTGTTAATTATGGCACATTTCTTTTGAATGAAAAGTGCTTCTTCAAATACACACACACAAAGCCTTTATTAAGACACACAGGTCTTACAGAGGATTCTCCTTGGGGTTGTTTCTTCAAATACTATATTATGAGAAAAATTACTTTAAAAGAGACAATTTAAAGAAGTCTTTTTCATTCAAAAGAAATGTGCAAAAATTAACAGAATGGAAAGCACAATATGGATTATAGATACAAGATAATAAGACCTAATCCAAATTAATTAATATTTGATGTTTCTGTAACAGCCTTGTTACTGAAATTTCGCACACTATTAATTTATTTGGATTAGGTCTTATTATCTTGTATTGTGTATACATTGTTACAGAGGTGGTTTTCCTGAGACTTACAGCATCTGTATTGTAGCTGTTAAATCTACTCTAGTCATGTTAGGATCTATTCCATAGGAATGTATGGGAGCCTCAAGACAAGGACCTATATTCCAATCCTACCGAGATTGTAAATTTAATCTCTGATGAATTTTGTCTATATGACTTTGTATACAATGGGATAATAGTAATTTTAAAAAGGAGCTATTTCACTATTCTTCACCTCTATAGCTTGACAGTACAGGCAGTTACTGTAGTCAGGGATGTTTATCAACTTCCCAGTATAGGTCTGCAAGTTTGTTTCTGAACAGTGACACCTCACGTAAGATGTGATCAACACCATGTACCATAAAAGGTAATAATACCAAATCCAAATAGTATGTGATGTTTCAGTAACAGCGTTACCATCAGATTTCATTCAGTCTTTTTTTTGATGATGGTAACAATGCTGCTACAGAAACATCACCCTATTTTATTTGGATTTGGTATTGTTACATCATATTTCTATAATCTATAATCCATATTGTACCTTATCACCATGTCATGGAGAGTATAGTAGACTTACTTCTGTGAGTCTGTAATCAAGTGACTTTCCCTTATGTGACAAAGACAATCAATGCTGTTGTCAAATGTAGCAACCTCTCCAGCCATCTTTAATATAAAAGGTAAACAAGATACACTGGAACTTCAATATAATCAGCCTCTTTTTTAGCTGCAACTTGGTTCTAATAGTTCATATTTCTAATGCTGCACATGACTGGTACAGAGCAGGAGGGACCAGCACCGGTTCTGTCCTCCCAAGAGAACAACAGTCTTTGATTTCCAGACTTAAGTCTGGTCATCTACGGACAATGACTTTCCAGAATGGTTCAAGGTTTTTCCCACCATGTACTAAGTGCAATTCTCAACCTGCAACCCCAAAACACATTATTGACTGTATTGACTCATCCATTGATGAGCTCTACTCTTCCCCGGCAGACACCATCAAAACCCTCAAGCTTTACAAGCTTGATACCCTAATATGATTGAGTGGGAATAAGAAAGAAGATATATCTAAGTTCCCAGGATTTTAAGTCTTATTTTAATCATGGTTAAAATCTCTTGGTCCCAGGTGATGTTGTTGTATCAAAAGTTCTACTCGATTACTCTTAGTAGTAGTGATGATCTAAATTCATTTTCTGCTTCTAAAATTTAACCCCAAAGACTCGTGTGTTTGCAAACTGTGCAGGAGAAGCCAGCAGAAAAAGTAAATACAGTACAGTAGAACCTCCCTGTAAAGGACATCTAATTACAGAGTCAAGGTGTCCTTTAGGGAGAGGTGTGCTCTTATCGGAGAGTTGCAAATAGTAAAAATGGTAATTTTGCAAATGAAAACTATCCTTTGTGGAGAGGTGTTTGCTAGCGGGGTGTCCGCTAAAGGAAGGTTCTACAGTATCACCATGTTAATTTGACTAACAACAATTTTACCCAATATTTTACCTTCTTTTTTCATGTCCCTACCTCCAGCCTATCAAATATGTTGGTTGCTGTTTTCTATCCTAAAAATAAGGAAAAGATATGCAACCAAAAATTAAGGTTTACTACCACTTTCCTTTTTAATTTTACAAAAAAAAAATAATTTTTTAGAGTTCTAATATTTACATACATCTCACTTTTTAAATCAACGAATTTCTCAATTCTACTATATACAAAACACAGAGTATAATACAAAATAGATTATTATACGACTACATTACTCCCCTCCCAGTAACTAAGTTACGTTTCAACAATTAACAAGATTTTGTTTTTTTTTTTTTAACTAAAAAATAATTTTTTAGAGTTCTAATATTTACATACATCTCACTTTTTAAATCAATGAATTTCTCAATTCTACTATATACAAAACACAGAGTATAATACAAAATAGGTTATTATACGACTACAAATATTCAATGTCATTTTGGCCAACAACAATTCCAACCATTCTATGGAATGATGGCCATAGGCAGCGCATGTGCGCCATAGCTAAAAGTGCTACATTTTAGCGTTTAAATGTTACTGCCAGCCTATGTTGCACACCTTTTTAATTTCTCATAGACAATTGCAGTGTCATCAGTTTGATAACCTTATCTAAGTGCCCGCAATCCACCAATGTAAACAATCAGTTGAGTAATGTTGAGTTTTCTGAAGGAACTTACAGAGGGGGAAAGACACATGTATACCTTTTGTAGATTTATCTGCTAGAATGCATAACGAATAGGGTTTCTAGCCCAAAAGCAAACAGTCTTAAAGGATTTTTTTTTTAAATAAAATTTTTAACCACATCTTTTTAGTTTCTAAATGTATTTTCTTGTAAGAAAATAAGACCCAATCCAAATAGTGTGCGAAATTTCGGTAACAGTGTTGTTACCGAAACGTCGCACACTATCAATTTATTTGGATTAGGTTTTATTTTCTTGTAGCTGTAATCTATAATCCAAATTGTGCTTTATCTTTAGTTTCTAAATGTATTTATTTTCTTCCCATTGCATTTATTCAGTTAGATTAAAATAATATTTGTAATTTTTCCTTTGTTCAAAAATGTATATAATGCAATTTTATCCATCGTTAAACATTAATTATGAAATATTCACAAGGTAATAAGACCAAATCCAAATAAATAGTGTGTGAACACACTATTTATTACATATGTATACACACTATTTATTCATTTGGTCTTATTACCTTGTGTTTATAATCTATAATCCAAATTGTGCCTTATCATTATGAAACATTCTCAGAAAAAAAGGTTCCAATGGTATCAATAATATCAATAAAATATTATTTTATTTATAGATTTGAGGTCATCCTAGAAAATGGCCACCACTAGCAGTGTGATGAAATTATCTAACTAACTTTAATTCAACTGAAAACTGATCCCTTGGGGATTAAAGAAGTTGAACTGATAAGGTACAATTAACATAGAAAAATCACAGGGCATAATAATTTTAACCTAAAAAAAAACAATGATAATAGATTATGAGAAAAATTCTTTTAAGAGACAAATTTATAAAGAAGCCTTTTTCATTCAAAAGAAATGTGCTACAATTAACAGAATAGAAGAAAGGGGAAATATAAATGATATTTATAGATATGCTTTTAATTATATTTTTCAAAAAAATTGTTTTTTTTTCCACTTTTAATTCTAAGAATAATATTCTGTGTTTCTCAGATAACTATCTTCTTCTTATCTGCTATCTTGTTTACACACCTTGATAACAGTAACTATTTAAAACATGCTGTGGTAAAATTTCTCATTCAGTACTTTTGTCTGAAGATGGTAACAATGCTGTTACCGAAACGTCACACACTATTTATTTATTTGGATTTGGTCTTATTACCTTGTGTTTAAGAAGTTGAACTGTATCTGCTATTGGGAAAATATTTAAACATTAATTCCATTTCCAACCTTCACTTGTCTTGTGTGAGGGGGATCGGTGAAAGGCTGGTTAAACTGTTTGGTTTTCGACCACTACGACCCAGGTTCGATTCCCGTGCATTGGACACTTTTTTCTGTTTAAAAAAAATAAAAAATTTAAATGCTCCAATGGCCCCCCGATTCTTGCAAAAGTCCAACCCCACCAGCGAGTGCAAGTAACCATACGGGGCTCTGGCACATTTGTAAGTGCAAATTCGAACTGCTTTGACATGCGTAGACATGTGGTGCGCTTACAGTAAAAAAACAGTCGCTAACTACCCACCATGATTATCATGGTCTGTACCACGTGTACTAGGGATAAGCAAAAAAAAAAAAAAATCTGTCCTGTAGATTTATTTGTTGCTCTTGTGAGTAAATTATCATGAAACTAAACAATGAAAATTTGAAACTATTATAGACGCGTATGATTCTTTTATAAATTAAAAATTTCTACTGCCCTTACTGCAATGGAAAAATTAATGGGAGGGCCTGGCTTATTAGTGATGAACCCTCCCATTATATATTTATAATTGTATGTAATTCTACTGTACTCAAAGCTTATGACCATAGTTCATCTAAAATACCCATTCCAAGAGTCTAGCATCAGTATCACTATAAAAGGAAGATCGAAAAATGCAATATAATGGGGGTATGGTAGATTAAACTGGCGAAACCGCTGGGAGGGTTCACCACTGATGAGCCAGGCCCTCCCATTAATTTTTCCATTGCAGTAAGGGCAGAAGAAATTGTTAAATTTTTAAAAGAATCGTACGCGTCTATAATAGTTTTGAATTTTCATAACAGATGGCGTGCTATATAATGCATCATAATGTAAACTAAACAATGATTTATAATTAGCAAGTAGTTCATTATTGGGATATTTTGAATAGCTAGTATATTTATAACTTAAAGTGTTGCAGGAGGAGATAGTATGCATGTATCAAAAGAGACACCTCTCCCCCATTAAAAATGCATTAAATGATAAATTCTTTTTCATCACCCCAGTACAGAGCGTTATGGTGTCTTCTTCTTCCTTATCTCCACTCAATCATATTAGGGTATCAAGTTGTGACCCTTGATGGTGTCTGTTTGACAACCATCATGACTTGGGTGAAGTATAATGCGTCTGCCTTTGTCATTAAGACTGGGAGCACTACTCAGTGGCAGGCCGACTTAGCTCCAAAAGAAATGGCCACCTCTGACATGAGGAACAGACACCATGTGCAGCTTCTCCTAACATGGAGTACAAACGCTGCTCATCCTGTATCCATGGATTAGGAGCCCTTACAGGGTACTATCAGCCGGGCCAGCTGAGCCCAGGTTTTTTAGTGAGCTTGTTACTGCTCCCCCTCCTCCTTTTTCATCCGGGCTTGGGACCGGCAAAGGCGGAGTTTGAGTGTTATGGTGTGGCAATGAAGAATGAGCCACAACACCAGTTTTGGCAAATTCAGACAACAACCAAAAAGTAAACAACCTATATACCAGGGTTTCAGGCTTATGGCCCTCATCAATACAGGGGTGGCTTTGATTTTATAACATCTTTTACAAGAGGAGTTATAACACCAGCCAAAATTTCCAAAAAGGTGTTTAAGCTGATAAAGTGGGAAGGCTGATTGTTATAATGCATTATAGAATTGCGGGAGAATGGCACTTTGATCAGCTCTATAACTTTCTGTAATGTTGTTGTTGTTGTTGTCGTGTCCAAAGAAGAGTCTTAGATGTCTCCATGCATCTCCATCACAGCAGCAGCACAATATCCACTATCTTGCTCTTCATTGGAAAATGGGTGCCGTTGCCCCCTTTCTGTAATGTTTGGGGTGAATGAACCAAAATGTATATAGATTATATTAATCCAAATTGTGCCTTATCGAACCAAAATGTATTCTTAACAGGGGAGGAGCCACATTCTGAGGTATTAATATTATAAAGTGTTCAATCTGTTATAAGAAATTTTAAACTATTTTTGACTCGTATGTTTTTTTTTTAAATAATTTTCTACTGACCTTACTGCAATGATAAGGCACAATTTGGATTATAGATTATAAACACAAGGTAATAAGACCAAATCCAAATAAATAAATAGTGTGTGACGTTTTGGTAACAGCGTTGTTTTATCTGAAGATGGTAACAATGCTGTTACCTAAAACGTCACACACTATTTATTTATTTGGATTTGGTCTTATTACCTTGTGCAATGATAAAATAATGGAAGGGCTTGGCTTACTAGTGATGAACCCTCCAAGCAGTTTCGCAAGTTTAATCTACCTCCGTATTGCTGTAATAACTGCCAAATACAATATTACAACAGTATTGTAGATTAAACCATCCAAACTGCTGGTTCACCACTGATATGCTAGGTCCTCCCATTATTTTTCATCATTATTGTAAGGGCAAGTAGAAAATTTATTTTATATTTAAAAAAAAGAAACATATGCCTCAAAAAAAGTTTAAATTCACTTTTCTGAAGTATATCTCCTGTGAAAAAAAAAAAAATATATATATATATATGTGGAATGGTTGCGTGATGTGTTAGTGTGGCTTGTGGAAAGGCCGCTGATAAAATTATAATTAAAATTAATTTATTTAAAGCCAGAAATATATAAAGAGAAAAGAAGTAACGGCCGTTGGGATCAAGCCTTCTTGTTTACCGCCGAGTCGCCAGAGTGTCTCCGATGCTCGCACATGCGTAGTCAGGTTGATGCTCGCGGTTGCCGATGCTGTCACACTGTCTGTGTGTGTAGTGGAGCTTTGTCCCAGTTCACGCTCGCTGAAGCAAAGTGTGGTCACCACATATTTATATAGTAGAAGCTCCCTTTAGCAGAACCCAGCTAGCGGACACCACTCTACAAAGGACAGTTTGAATTTGCAAAATTACCATTTTTAACTATTTAGCAACTCTCTGGTAAGAGGAAACCTCTCCCTAAAGGATAATTTAGCTCTGAAATTAGGTGTTGTCCTTTACAGGGAGTTTCTACTGTATATATAATTGGTTCATCATTCCCCGCAGTATAGAAAGTTGTGATGATGAAAGTGCCACTTCATTCACCTAGCTTTAAACAAACACCTTTCTGGCAACGATAAAGCACAATTTGGATTATAGATACAATACAACAGCATTGTCACCATCATCAGACAAAAGAATAAATGGATTTCCATTTATGCTGTTACCAAAACTTCACACACTAATAAATTATTTGGATTAGGTCTTATTTTCTTGTACCTTTCTGGCAACCTTGTGTAGTTTGACGTAATGGTGTTGCAGCTTCCTGAGTGGGGCCAAGCTGGGGGAAACCCTCCTGGTGGAGGCCCAGGTGGACAAAGCCGGCAAGAACCTGGCCTACTTGTCAGCTCTGATCCGCAGCAAGGACTCAGGCCGCATCGTGGCCAAGGGCTCTCACACCAAGTACATCAACCTCCCCACTGAACCCCCACTGGAGAAGCCATCCTCCTAATCTTGTTACACACTTTTTAGAAATCTCTATTTTATTGTTATTGTTGTTGTCTCAAATAAAGATAGACAATATCTAGAGAAAATAGTTTAGAAATGAAGGGATTTTTAGTTTTTTTGATTTTATTTAATTAAAAAAATAAAATTCTCCCCTCTTTTTGTTATTTATATATAGTCATAGATATATGTGCCTTTTTAAATGCTGATAAGGTTGATGTTAGGAAGAATTTAAGGAAGAGAGAAAGACCTGCAATGAGCTGGCTAGAAGGGGTCAAGAAAACTACTGGAAGGTTACTAGATGAGCTTTAAGAGTAATGGTGGCTAACAGATCAAATATGTCCCTATAGTCACCGAAAGTTGAACTTGACTTGAAGGACACTAACAACAACAATTGTAAAGGTTTAAATTGATATTTCATTATGATTGCAGAGTCAGTGATTTTTAGAGATAGCTGTCTTTTGTAGAGAGGTGACCTCTAGTGGGAGTGTCCTTTCATGGAGGTTCTACTGTATATTGAAATATTTTTATATTAATGTGATAAAAATGCTAAATTTTGTTGAGAAATGTATATTTTTAAATAATATAAACAACTCTCTGTGTGGAAACCTTGATTAATCAAGAAATGGCATTTGGCCAATTCTGGAATAATTAAAAATCAATGATTAGTTGATATTTATTCCGATAGATGGCGCAAGCCATCAGCAACTTTCAGTTGCACGATCAAAAAATGTCTTTTTTTCTCAATTTAAGTCTGACTATTTAAAAAAAAAAAATCTTCTTTTGTTTCGTTGTTTCTTATCCCTTGTGTAAAGATTATACGAATTCCATAAGTTCATGCTCCTCGAGCTGTTTTATGATAAGCAGCGGCCTCTCCCAAAGTTCCTGTTTAGTGCATCTAATGCAAGCCAAAATGTGTTCTGGAGCTGCGGGTACCAAACTACATTTTGGGCAAGTGGGATAAAATTTTATTATTATTTTCTATCTTCAATGGCTTGAGATGGCTTGTTCTAAATCTTGTTAGTCTTTTTGTTTATAATGGTCATCTCTCCTTTCCTCTTTCATTTTTTGTTTATATGAAAATACATTTTCTCAAACTATCTCAATTGTTTATTGAATCAAAAATTTTGTTTGGAGAGGAAAAATGATACAGTAGAACCTCTCTGTAAAGGACATCACCTAGTTACAGAGCCTAAGTGTCTTTAAAAAAGACGTGTTCTCTTACAGGAGAGTTGCCAATTATAAAAAATGGTAATTTTTTGATGAAAATTGTTCTTTAAGGAGAGGTCTCCCATCATATATAGGCTCTAGCATATATAAATATAACTGTTTTCACATGGTAACACAAGGTAATAAGATAAAATCTAAATAAATAAATAGTGTGATGTTCTGGTAACAGTGTTGTTACCATCATCAGATAAAAGTACTGAAAGATAGCAGATAAGAAGAAAATCTAAGAACATGCTGCGATATTTTTTCTCATTTAGTACTTTTTGTCTGATTGTCGCATATTATTTATTTGGATTTGGTCTTATTACCTTGTATTCTAACCTATAAGTTGTTCCGACTGGGAGCCTAGTTTAATGAATCGTGAAGGAAAGGGGTCAATTTTGTACTAGTCACTTTTTTAAAGTACATTGAGGCTTGTCTGCTTGCTACATTCATTTTTGGGCTCGAAATTCATACACTTTGGTTAGTTGCCCGTAAAACCATATTCTCTAACCTATAATCCAAATTGTAATGTTTTACATGGTATTATGAGATATAGGGGATTCACTATAATACTTTGAAATATCCATTATATACCAGTTTCCCAGTATAAGATCTGTATTAAATACATTTAAGGCCATTAAAACTTTCTGTTCCCAAATAAAATTCCTAGGATAAAAATGACAGAAAAACCTCATTAAAATAAACTGATAATATAGCAAACACTCTCCCTTCTAAAGAACTTAAAATAAGTATTTCCACTTTTCCATTGAAAGGATTATAACTAACTACCTCCACATTACAAACCTAATTTTAAGTCTAAAATCAAATGCTAGTTTTCCTTATCGGAAAGAATTAAAATGTTCAAGATCCAGGGGAGTTGTGGTTTAGGACTACATAAGCAAGGGATAGAAAGATTTGTTCTTATTGATCTTAGTTTTGTAATCCAAATTGTGCAGATTTTGTCAGTTTTAAAATATACAGTCAAGACACCTCCATTTATGTAAATTTTATATATATTCTATTCTCAAAAGAAGACGAGGCTGGGAATCACCAAGAATTTTGCCTTAAAGCCAATACCTTGCAAGGTATAATTATAATCGAAATTATATGACCACAAATATTGGCTTTAAGACTAAATTCTTGGTGATTCCCAGCCTGGTCTTCTTTTGAGAATAGAATATATATAAAATTTACATAAATGGAGGTGTCTTGACTGTATATTTTAAAAATGACAAAATCTGCACAATTTGGATTACAAAACTAAGATCAATAAGAACAAATCTTTCTATCCCTTGCTTATGTAGTCCTAAACCACAACTCCCCTGGATCTTGAACATTTTAATTCTTTCCGATAAGGAAAACTAGCAAATTTCTTTATTTTAAGGTGTTCCAAGCTTTCAAGCAAATTTTATATTTAGCAGTAATATAGTCTGATCCATGCCCAATAAAATTTCTCTCCATTTGTTTACGGATTTTACCGTTGCCAGAAAGCTTGCAACACCCCAAAATATAGAAACCCTCTTTGCTGAAAAAGCAAGTTTTCCTTATTCAAATATTTCTATTGAACTATCACTCGAAAAAATTCAATTCTTTGTAGGACTTCAAAGGTCTAATGAAGTGGTCCTTTGTGTGTTTGGAATCTCGGATACTTGATCCAATGTTGTGCTTGCTAGCATCTACATTTTTGACAGTTTTGGTAGAAGTCTTGTTTCCATCCTTGAAATGTTTTATGACCTGTTCTTAATTGTGAGAACATGGTATTGTCTCTCATCTATTCCCCTTATATACCCCAGGATTTCTCTTTGAACTTTGTACTAGTTGTTGTGTTCCATGGATAGTTTTCAAGTCTATGGCATTTCCTGTCTTAATTTCTGATCAATGGTCACTTAGATCTGTATTTTTCCTAAATCTATGATAGGCATAATTTGGATTATAGATGAGAACTACAAGATAATTAAACCAAATCCAAATAAACAATGTGTGACAACATTGTTTTTTTTTTTTGCTTATCCCTAGTACACGTGGTACAGGCCATGATAATCATGGTGGGTAGTTAGCGACTGCTTTTTTTTTTACTGTAAGCGCACCACATGTCTACACATGTGAAAAGCAGTTCGACTTTTGCACTTACAAATGCCAGAGCCCCGTTTGGTTACTTGCACTCGCTGGTGGGGTTGGACTTTTGCAAGAATCGGGGGCCATTGGAGCATTTTTTTTTTTTAACAGAAAAAAGTGTCCAATGCGGGAATCGAACCCGGGTCCTAGTGGTCGAAAACCAAACGGTTTAACCAGCCTTCCACCGACATTGTTACCGAAACATCACACACTATTTATTTATTTATTTGGATTTGGTCTTATTACCTTGTAGTTCTAAAAGAGTAAAACTTGTTGTTGTTTCTTATTCCCTTGTGTAAAGATTACACAAGTTCCATGAGTCCATGCTCCTCAAGCTGTTTTATGATAAGCAGCGGCCTCTCCCAAAGGTCCTGTTTAGTGCATCTAATGCAAGCCAAAATGTGTTCTGGAGCTGCAGGTGCCAAGCTACATTTTGGGCAAGTGGTGTAGATTTTGTTGTTATTCAACATCTTCAATGGCTTGAGATGGCCTGTTCTAAATCGTGTTAGTGTTGTTTGATGCTGTCTATTTCTGAGGTTCAGAGCTTCTCCTGGGTCCACTCCACTATACCAGCTGTGCTTAGGTGGGATCCTCCAGTTCTTGTTTATTTTTGTTTTGGCTACTGTTTCTATTTCTTTAAAATAAGTTTTTTTAGAGTAAACTTTGGTAACAGAGCCTTGCTATACAATCACCAGATTAGTCTTACTTGAAAGAAACATTTTTGGCTGATGATCATTGTGGTCCTAAGTTAAACAATACTCTTACCTACACAAAACAGTAAAACCTCTCACTTGAACAAACCACGGATATAGCCAACCTTCCTTAATAATGAACCTAAAATGATTCTTAATATTTAAAAAAATAAGCCCTTAGAAGAGAAACTTAAAAAATTTACTTGTGTTTGTTACAATAAAAAGAAACTTGTTAATTCTTTATTGATTGTTTTTTTAAACCTTTAACAATTTTGACTAATACACCTAATGAATCCCTAATATTCATTGTCATATAGTGAACCATGACTATAGTGAATCAAAAGTTCACTACCACTGAGATTGGTGAGATTTTACTCCATGTTTCTCACATCCCCTTGTATTGTAATTCATACAATGTCTTGAAGTATCAGCAGCAGTTTCTACCACCAAAATACCCTCAGTAATACTACATCCAATATAAGATAGGTAGTGCTTGTTCTCCAGTATTCTCACCAGTTCTTTGAGGTGTGAATCCGTTAATAAAGCCTCTAAAATCCATTTCAAAATGTTTTTCAGTATATCTTGAGACTTCTGAACAAAGAAGGAGAATAAACACAAGGTAATGACACCAAATCCAAATAAATAAATAGTGTGTGACATTTCGGTAACAACGCTGTTACCGAAACGTCGCACATTTATTTGGATTTGGTCTTATTACCTTGTGTTTATAATCTACTAGCGGACGTACCCGGCTTCGCCCGAGGTTTTACCCGAGTGAAGGTTTGTCTAGCGAACATTTGTTAAAACAATTCTCTATAAACTTATAAAAAAAAGATATATTTTGATAATTTGAAACTCGTTAATTTGAATCTCTCGATAAAGTGAACATTTTTTCCCGGTCCCTGTGTGCCGTGTCATCCTGAATTTTGTCTTTCCTAATTTTCTACATTACAAAATCATCGTTTTAGCTAGTGAACATTTTTTCCCGGTCCCTTGAAAAATACTCAAATTATGTTAAACGATTATCGCATTTATATTTATGCGAATTTTATATTTAAACGATACTCATTATTTCTTTTGATTTTTATATATCATATATATCGTTTTGCACAATTATTTAAACTTTTTAAATTTAATTCATTGAATAGAAATTTAATTTTTAGTATCGCATTTATTTTTATTCAAATTTTATATTTAAACGATACTCATTATTTCTTTTGATTTTTATATATCATATATATCGTCTTGCACAATTATTTAAACTTTTTAAAATAAAGTACAATACTTAAAATAAAATATGTTTCTTATACAATCTAAAATTAGAAAATAAACTTTTAAATCGGTATATATATACCGTATATATATATATATACGGTATATAATATAGTATTTAAATATATATAATTAAATATATATATATAATTATTTAAACTTAAAGACCCAAGGTCATCAGGTGTGGACCAAAACTTAAGCCTATCTCGGTCTCAATGGTGGCGCTGCTTGCGAGTTAAAGCTACAAATCTGTAAATAACTCTAAGGATATTAAAGATATTCAAGAAATTATTTTTCGTAAACCTTTCCGGGGATACACCTAATAATATCCCAAAATTTCACGGCGATTGGATGTATGGTTTTTGAATCCATAGAGGATACACACACAGACATTCATTTTTATATATATATAGATAATTCAAATTGTGCATTATCAAAGTAGGAGAATTAAAATGTTTCAAAGAGAGCTCAGTGTGCGAAGTGCTGTAGGTTGTATAGGATGGTTACCTCCGTATCTCTCTCTCTTCATGTCCATTAAATTATGACCTCATTTATTTACCAATATGTATTCATTAGATAATGAAAACCTATTTGAAATTTTGACAATTGCAGGATATATTGATTAAAAACAAAAAAAGGCATATCCTAATAGCTCATATGATAATTTTAGATTGCAGAGTGTCATCTAGTGGAATATAAATAAATAAAGTTCTATTTTTTTCTTATACAGTAGAACCTCCCTGTAAAGGACACCTAATTGTAGAGTCAAAGTGTCCTTTAGAGAGAGGTATCCTCTTACTGAAAAGTTGCAAAATAGTAAAAATGGTAATTTTGCAAATGAAAACTGTTCTTTGTAGACAAGTGTCCTCTCATGGAGGTTCTACTGTATATATATTGATGGAAATTTTGCCAGGAGGAAATTGGTCTCCAGGTGAACGCTTCTCAGTTTGCCAAAGCTGGTGTTGTGGCTTTGTCACCGACCTGAGTGGGCTAATTTATAGAGACAGTCATGAGTACAACCTTTACAATTGTTGATAATCTTCAGAGATCCCGTGAGCCCATCAAAGTACTAAATCCTTTCTACAATGTTTTCATTATTTGCATGGAATGTAAAATAACAGTAACAAGTAAGCCACCTGTAGTATATTTCCTTATTTTGTTTTATTTATTAAAAACGTTGTTTTTAAAAAATGAATTGTGTTTAATTTTCTAATGCACAAACACTCACTTTTTGATATGGTATTAACACTTGCACCAATGTCTTTCATACGGGGCATTTTTAAAAACTAAACCTCCAGAACGAAACAATAAAAGTATAAACACAAGGTAATAAGACCAAATTCAAATAAATAAATAGTGTGTGACGTTTCGGTAACAACGCTGTTACCGAAACGTCACACACTATTTATTTATTTATTTATTTGAATTTGGTCTTATTACCTTGTGTTTATAATCTATAATCCAAATTGTGACTTATCAATAAAAGTATTAAAAAAAGGGTAAAATTTATAGAGATTAAAAGTTTGGCACCAACCAATATTTAGTATCTTTTTATTTAAACCCCCATGTTTCAATGCTTCCCTTGTCAAAGGAATACTGTTTCTCTACATCAGATTTTAAGCGGAAAATAATCATTTTTATAAAGGGTAAAATTATTTTAAAAACAATTCTGTCACTACAGAAATAAGTATCATCTATCTTGACAATAGGAGAAACATTTCAATAAATACAAGCTTGTCCCAAAAGTTTGTAAACACTTTCAAAAAATATAAATACCAATATTATTCGGTGTTATGTTTGTCTTTGTATTATGTATAAAGTGATTGTATTATGTTTATTATTATGTATTTGCAGTAATAATATTATTCTCCAAGTAATAAGAAAAAACAAACTTTTGGGACAACCTTATATATAATGCTAGAACAGTGGTCGGCAAACTTTTGAGTTGGAAAAGTCAAAAATTACAATTTACAAAATTCCAAAGTTGTTAAAGAGTCACAAAATTTTTCTTACCAACAATAAATAGTACTCACATAAATAATATTTGCGTATGGAACTATATAAAAAGCCGCAGCTTTACATCCAAAGAGCCGCATGTGGCTCGCGAGTTTGCCGACCCCTGAGCATTATGCCCGTTCTAAGAAGGTATCTAGAATGACTGACATTTCGAAGCCTGATCAAAATTTTACCCCAATATATAGATATTTATATTAAAATAAATGAAGCTTCCAGGACTAAGTTTTTTCGTACAACCTTTTATTTTCAAGTTTTCGGACTTGTCAGTTTATAAATCAGGGAAGAACGTTTATATAGATATTTACATTAAAACAAAATAGTCTTAACCTGACCGCTCACATGAGCATTTATAGATGGCAGAGCGCCATCTAGTGGAACAAAAATCAACTAAATGTTGACTTGGGTTTGTTCCGTAATATTTGGCCAACCCATTTTCTTGATAAATAAAGCCAACCACGTATTCGTTTCAGGATGTTGGCCCTCGTCAACATAGTGAAGACTGAACTTTAACGACCATTTTATACATTGTAGAGAGAAGTTACAAATGTGCCATGTGTTCAGCTACTTGCACTGACTGATGGGGTTGCACTTTTGTAAGAATCGAAGGCCATTTAGAGCCATTTTGATGTCATATCATATATGAATAATCCACTATATACTCAAGGACAAAACTTATGGAAGTTGTATCTTTTAGCATGTATATTGGGATTCAGACAATAACTTTGAAAGATATTTGATACAGAGAGAATATTGTTTTATGGGCTACTAAAAAAGGTGAAATGCCCAATGCGGGAGTTGATATTTGAAACACAGTGACCTTTATTGAGGACACACGAGATAACCAAGTGTGAACATATTTGCCACTGTCTCCTTAAAAAAAAATAGACCTCCAGGGACTTCTTTAAGTTTTGCCCATGAGAGTAATTAGCGCTGTGGTAGATTGAAACGGCTCAGAGGAATTATCATTGATAAATAATAATTTACCAATACAGGAAAACCTTCAATAAAAGACTGATAGAAGTAAGGAGGTTTCTTCTGGAGATGGTTTCCTATTAGAGGTTGGATTATGTCAACTCACTCTGTGGTGGTACAAGGGACGTTTCACAGAATTACAATTGTATTTATCAATACCTTAGGAGTATTATTGCTACAAAATAATAGTGCGTATGATCAATTTTGACGTTTTTTCAACGATGTCTACCTCTAACAAGTTATTCTCACGTACTCTGGTTTTTATTACAACACATAAAACGCGATTTCCCGACCAGGGATAATTGCGTCGATTTAATTTTTTAAACAGAAACAGTTATTAAAATTACAATTATATTCTCACAATAAGTATCTTTTTATTTAAAAAACGCTAGCTTTCAAGCGTTAATCGTTCTTCAACGGGCTTACAATAATATCGACTTGATCCCACCATACTTATTGTTAGAATATAATTGCAATTTTAATACTTTTTCACAATTTTATCATGAATAGAAACAGTTATAAACATATTATAAAAGAAAATAAATTGATTTATAAGAAATATAATGCGGCTTATGATTGTAGAACGACATATGAAAATTATCCCGCATGTGTTTCTTTTGAACGAAAAATCGAAATTTATTTAAAGGAGAAATAACGATTATTTCTAACCTTAGGGATGAAGTATGAAAGGATGAATTGTAAAGAGTAATGATGAACGGAAAAATAAAGTGTCCGGTAGCCTAGTGGACATGGCATCTGCCCGGTAAGCGGAACATTGTGAGTTCGATTCCCATCCCTGGATACTTTATTTTCCGTTTATCATTACTCTTCACAATTCATCCTTTCATACTTCATCCCTAAGGTTAGAAATAATCGTTATTTCTCCTTAAAATAAATTTAGATTTTTCGTTCAAAAGAAACACATGCGGGATAATTTTCATATGTGGTTCTACAAGGAAATAAATGTAAAGAAAAAGAGAAACAATAAGATATATTAAGAACCTGATCTTTCCGGTTAGAAAGCTAATTATAAATATATTTTCAAAATTGTTAAATCTGTGACAATTATCTCTCTAGTACAAATTCATATAGACGTACTCTGGTTGCTATTGGATAGAGATCTCCACCAATCACGTGCAGTGTTTAAACGCGCGATGTTAGAAAACAAAACTTTTAAAGCTCGGAATCCTCCAAGTTTAGGATCTCAATGAGCCCCACGTGTCAAATGTACATTGAAAATCCAAGGAAGCTTGCTTGATCCTACTTTCCTTTTCCCCAGTGCAGTGAATATAGATTCTGAGAGTATTATTTATTCTGGAGAAACATTCAACGGTAAGTGTGTTATATTGAAGTTACTGAAATCTGAATCACTAATGTGTCATTGAAATATTTGGATAGTTGAATTCATACCTTGATTTTAAGGTACACTCTAGAGAGGTATCTATTTTTTTACCTTACAGTTAAAAGAAACGTATTAAAACGTATATAAAATGAATTTATTTTAAGGAGAAATAACGATTATTTCTAACCTTAAGGATGAAGTATGATAGGATGAATTGTGAAGAGTAATGATAAACGGAAAAATAAAAATGTCCAGGGATGGGAATTGGACACTTTTATTTTTCCGTTTATCATTACTCTTCACAATTCATCCTATCATACTTCATCCTTAAGGTTAGAAATAATCGTTACTTCTCCTTAAAATAAATTTCGATTTTTCTTTTAAAAGAAACATTTGTGGTATAATTGTCCAATTTCGTTCTACAATCATATAAGCCGCATTATATTGTATTATAAAATAAATTAATCATATATTCGTAACAGTTAACGGTAAAAGCTAATTTACTAACTCTAGCGTAAAGTGTTTACATGCCATTATATGAATTCGAAAATATTATAGACGCGTATGATTCTTTTAAAAATTAAACAATTTTATGTGGTTAGGTAGGGTTAGGTTAGTTGAAGTTAAGCTCCGGTTAGGTTCAGGTTAGGGTTAGTAAATCGGTATGCCTGTTCCGAGAGGGGCATCCCGGTATTTTTATTACAGTAGAACCTCTCTCTAAAGGATACCTTTTTGCAGTGTCGAAGTGTCCTTTAAGGAATGGTAATATGGACATTGATATAGGTTTCAGCGTGTTCATCCTAAGGTCCTTCTCAAGAAATGGAGAGGTATGACATCACCTTCATTGCTGATAATTCCAAGGAGCATCATGGAGACAGGAAATTTTGTTTGCATCACGACAGGTACCTCTGAGGGGTCTTTACAGATCCAGAGATTATTCCTGAGATTTACCTTTTGATCCACGTCAAAGTTATTTCCATCAGAGAATATCCTCAGCATGACACAATAGTCATGTTTCAGGTTTAAGAAATAAGAAATTTCTCCACCTTCTCACACTTTAAACGCCGAAATCACACACACACACAAAAGCCTTTATTAAGACACACAGGTCTTACAGAGGATTCTCCTTGGGGTTACAAGACGGAGAAACCTATGAAAGTGGGAAATATACAAAGGGGTAAAAATGGAGAAAGATTATATACATATAGGTTGGCAGCGCCTTCTGTTATTCTTCATATTCTAAGCCAGCAACTGACTTTCCGAAAGGAATAGAACTTGAGACCAAGGTGCTCATGGATAGTTCTGACAAATGTCATAGAGCCAACGTCAATTTCCTTGGCTGTGGCGCTCATGCTCTTCCCAGAGAGTTTCCCTCAATATTCCTACACGAGTGCTTTTTCCGTGCAGCCATTCCTCTTTGTTACTGTCGGCCTCATCAAACTGCTTCTTGACACACAGTAGTTTTGGACAACTTAAGAAAGTCCACTATCTCTTTGGGATTCCTTCCAGCGCGCAGAGCAACGATGATGGCTGCTCGATTTTCAAATTCTTGATTATTGTTCATCACTATACTACACACATATGTACTATTACATTTTACATCAATATGGATACGGAATGTAAAAATAATGTAAATCTAAAGTAGTATTTATATCTATGTAGTATTTATCTTAAATACTGCCAAGTTTATCTCAAATTTACCTGATACACTCTGTCATAATCTATTCGCCACATTGGCAAACAAATTTACACATGTGCTTAAAAAATTAAAAGTTTATTAATTCTGTATCTTTAGAAAATAAGAAATTGCTCCACCTTCTCACACTGTTATATGCCGATATCTATAATCGTCTTGGAAAATTTCCCACAACATCAGCTTTATAAAGCTCAGAGAGCCTACCTGCAGGCCATCATGATCCTTGTCATTCCTTCGATTCTATCAGGCCCGGCAAGTTACTCGAGGATTTTATAATGGGAGGCGTGCTGTTAAGGAAATGGATAAGACAAAATATATTATGCATAGTTCTTTGCGTTTTATTATTATTTGTTGTTGACGCAGTGGTTTTTTTATTTTAGAGAATCCTTTACTACAGCCACCAAAAATTCTTCGCGAAATGTATAAAGGGGAAACTAGAAGAATTAGGCAATAACTAAGCTAACAGCGGTGTTATGTGTTCCAGGAAGTAGCTGCCAAGATGACGTTATACAGGATTGGTGAGTTCTCAGCCATGTCATGTATACAATATATAAGGTCGTTGGGGGTAACTTCTGCCACAGGTCTTTTACTTACTATAAATCTGCTATACAATAGTACCCATTAAAAATAAAGAAAGCATATCCTGACCAGGAGCACATGTGCTTTACAGAAGGCAGAACGCCATCTGGTGGAACAGAAATCAACTAAACATTGATTTAGCCTGTTCCCTTATATGTTCCCTGATAAATCAAGAAATTGGATTGGCCAAATATCAGGGAACAGGCTTAATCAATGTTTAGTTTATTTCTGTTCCACCAGATGGCGTTCTGCCTTCTGTAAAGCACATGTGCTCCTAGTCAGGATATGCTTTCTTTATTTTGACGTGACAACGTCTTAAATTAGGTTGCGGCTGGGAGTCACTTATGAAAAAGTGTAACGCCCGGTAACGTTACGATGAGTCACCGAACGAGAGTGCTGCGCGCGCAGCGCTAGAGAATTAGGCGCATTGAATCGGCGCATGCTTGTCTCTGTCTTTGTCTTTCTCGAACGTTCTTGGCGTTGGAAAAACAAGAAAGCGTCATAATACAAGTTCACACGTGTGGTTAAAGTATCGTCAGCTGTGTCTGTAGTGAAAATGTGGAGTGCTTAGATTCGTCATTTACAACAACTACAACAATAAAGGTAAATAATTGTACACTGATATTTCATTATCGAAAACTATGATTGATTGATTAATTGTTAGATTGACACAAAAGTTGAGAAACTGAGTTTATAGGGTATGTCATACTATTGATAAATGTTGATAGTGTTAAGTAAATTATTAGTTTAAAATTAAATAATTAATTAATTATTATTTTACAAATTTTAAATAGTTTCAAATTTATTTAGCAAAAATTTGAACCTTCGATCTGAATAAATGTTTTGATTTTCGAATTGATTCTTTAAAATTACAAATATTAAGAAAAAGTGGCAGATATAAGAAAACTTTATTTAAACTGTGTTGAGCAAGAATTTTAACATCTAATTTAAGTAAATGTTTTAATTTTCAACTTCATCATTTACAATTACAAATTTAATTTAATTTCAAATTTATTTAGCAAAAATTTGAACCTTCGATCTGAATAAGTGTTTTGAATTTCAAATACCAACGCGGCTGGTGGAGTGGCGATCTATCGCAAATTATCATCGACATCTACGGCGGAAGTGTTCCAAGTTGCGATTACAGACGTAACTCGTGTCATTAAAACCAAGGGTGACATGTGCATGACTGAAGTTACTTGCTTCGCCGCTAATACTAGCTTCAAGTTTATACTCGGTGCTGTATATATTCATCCAGGAGCTAGTATGCAGGATATTGGAATGTTACTATGGCAAGGACTCGGTCCGTACATTCACAACAGCCAGTACGTGCCACCGTTCGTGCAAGTTGATTCTAGTATACCGATTCTTCTGTGTGGTGATTTTAACAAAAACGTAAAGCCTGACAACTCGTTTCTTAATTTCATGAAAAATACGTATAATCTTGATTGCGTATCAAACGTTTCTAAGTCAACTACGTTAAAAGGAACAACTATCGACTTGACTTTCGCAAGACACATTACAGCAGAAACACTTCCTTTCATTTCATATTTCTCCTATCATCGTCCTATCCTCAACAAAATCACTCAAATAGGAATTAGTTAAGTTTAAGTTTACATGTACAATGTTTTAGTAAACAAAATATATTTCTATAGTTAAAATTTGTGCAATTCTTATTTTCATTCAATTCCTTGTTCCTATTGTGCAATTTAAATATATTCATATCAATAAATATTCTACCGTTGTCACGTAAAATCTTCGCCCGTAAAACCGACTTTACAGGCAACCATTTTTTAATATCAACACCTGACCCACTTATTTTTTTCTATTGTTTTTTCAGTAGTACCTATGTAAAATATAAACATTTTGACGATAATTTATATATACATGTATATAGATGGAAATTTTGCCAGGAGGAAATTGATCTAAAGAGACAAAGATCGCCTCTCCCGTCAAAATAGACGTCAAAACTAGACGCCATCTATTATATGTGAAAAATAATATTCTACGTTCTGTACTGGGGTGTTATGTCACAATGCTTGTTTTAATGTATTTTTAAAATAAAGAAATGTTTCGTTTATTGCCTACTTTTACAAAACTTTACTATTTGAACACAATAGTGACCCTATAGGTCCTGTAGAAGGGTTATTGGCCCGAAAGCTCGTCCTTATTAAAACCTAAAAGACACGCATCCTCGTTCGCTTTAAATCTATTACTTACATTCTTCAGAGGATTTCAACCTTCTTTACAATATTTCCTTTTATGAATTCTAATCTTAAAGGGAATTTGAGAAAAGTTATCAAAATAAAAAATATTCAATGTTTATCATCGTAAAGCGTTAATCAGAAATTTCATGAGAACACGACTTCACGTTATTTAATATATATTGTGGAGTTTTGATATTAATTTAATATAAAATTATATAGAAATATAATCATTGATCATTGAGATTGGAATTTGATTATAAATTTCACTCCTCTCAACAATTAGCCTTACATTCTAAACAAAAGGTAATTTGTAAGCAGCGAAAATTCTATATATTCTCTAACTAGATATAGTTCAGATAGTTAAGCCAAGTAGAAAATATTCTCTTCAAGCTATCTATATTCATATTTAATCTATTTCTGCGCCTTTCCAAGATCCTTTCTGATTAAATGGAAGTTAGAAGTGATGGCTTATTCAAAATGCCTACACAAAGATAAATATTTTATAATAATTTTTTCATGCATAAATTTTCCCCACCTACTTTGTATTTTAAATTATTTCAACTGTGATATTATAACACTATGCGGCGCTGAGTTTGTTTATACAAAAATGTAATGCCTCGATAAAGGTTGGCGTTCAGCCAACCGAAATATTGGCAAATAAATATTTTATTCAATCCAATATATGCTTTTTTACTATGTAAAAGATAAATATACAATTTTAATCTATTAAAAACTAAAAATAGAATATATATATATTTTTTTCAAATCATTAACGCTCGAGTTTTCCCAAGAAGATTCATCCATTAAACTTTATTTGATTGTTTTATAATAAAGTATAACCTCTCTTTGTAAAGGACACCCAGTTGTAGAGGTTAGGTGTCAGTGTGGCAATAAGAGAAATTGTCCAATGATATTTTATAAATCAGTATTTTATTATTACAAAAATGAAAAGGTATCAACCATGTTAGATACTTTGATAAATATATATGAAAACATTAAGACACGAATGTTTCTTTTGACAAATAAATCACATTTCTACTGTCCTTACTGCGATGAAAAAATATTGGGAGGGCTTGATTCATCAGTGGTGAACCCTCCCAGCGGTTTCGCCAATTTAATCTACCAAACCGCTTCTCTAGAGCTCTAATACTGTATTTGATCATTCAGCTTTTATATGCAACACTGAAAGGTAGAATCTTAGAAATGGTACTTAAGAAAACTATGGACATAAGCTTTTAGGACAGTAGAATTACATTTGAATAATTTTTCATCGCACTAAGGACACTACTGTCCTTCTACAAGTGTTATTTATTTGTGAAAAGAAACATTCGCGCCTTAATGTCTTCATTCGTTATATATAGATGGCGCGTTATTGCTTTAGATAAATATATACTGATATTAATATATTCACACAAAATTGAAGTTTCAACTCCGATTCAGAAGATCATGTACGACGCTATATAAAAAAAAACTACCTCGTCCATCCTCTTTTATTCCTCCTATTGACCTCTGCATGTAGCTAGCCAACTGGATATCACTAGATGGTATTTAGTCAGGAGAATATTGGTCTATAAAGTCCAACTCTCTCAATAGAATAGACGTCAATACCATAGAGCCTTCTATCGCCTAGCCACTTTATTAGCTAAACATCTATTAGCAAATTATGAAGATATCGCTTGTGGATATCATGGAATCAAAGCTCGCCCTGGGCTGCCCAATATTGGATTTTATTTTTGTCTGAAATTTCCTAAACTGGTGTGGTGGCTCATTCTTTATCATCAAGAGTACATTTTGTATTGGTGTGATCAACCAAAATGTATGATTTTAGTACATTTTTACAGGGAGAGGTGCCTCTCTCTCTCTTTTGTGGTATATATAATTATATAGGAATAAGTAAAATTACGAATTTGTTTTTAAAAATCATTTAAAACAAATATAAAAGCAGAGGATTCTGATTAAAGAGAGACACTATAGGAAATCAGATTCATTATCTGTCCAAAAATTATAGAAAGTATTTGAATTGACAAAGACGTGTTTTTATTACATAAATAATAAATAAACATGGTATACAGGCGATGTTTATCATCGTGGTTAATTTGTCGACTTCCTCTAAGTGTACCACAGTTCTACACATGTAGAAAGAGGTTGAACTACGAACTTATAAGGTGCCAGAGCCTTGTTACTTGCACTTACTAATTATATTGAACCTCTAAAAACCAGGGATGTAATAGATCAATTTTTAAAATTAATACTTTTAAATTCGCGATTCAATCCCGTATTTGTGTTGTCGGCAATGAATGTTTTAATGCAACTTTAACAAATAAGGTTATTTGAAAATGGCATTAAGTGCATACATCTATGCAAATACGATGTTGTAATAATAAATTGCGTCATTTTCTGTTGTAATTTGAAGGACAATTTTTTTTTACAATCGCTAAATTAAAGAATGAATATATATAGTGAAGGCTTGGCTAATCAGTGATGTACCCTCCCAGCGGCTTCGCCAATTTGATCGACCATTTAGTAAGAAAAGTAATATGGCTAAAAATAATTATAACTTTCTAAATGATATCGTATACTATGGGATGGGTAGACATAAACGGTACTTACTGTTCCAGCGATTGGTGGTGTGCGATCAAGCGAACAAAATGGAGGACGACCTATTCTACGCAACTGATGAGGAACTTGTTTCCATGGGACTGCTAAATGAGAGCTTCTTGCCTGGCAAGTAAGTCCTTTCATTGACACATTATAGATATATCAAATCTACCAATATTCGATGTTTCAAAGTCGAGTTCAACTTTTATTGGCCATAAGGAAAAATATTTACCAATTTGATCTGTTAGTGGCCATCACTCGTATCTCATCTAGTCACCTTCCTGTAATTGTTTTCATGAACTTTTCCAGAGAGCTCATTGGAGATCTTCCTCTCTTTCATTTTCCTTCAATTTTTACCAACATCAACATATTTCTAAACCATTTACTTTCATAATATGTCCAAAGTAGGGCAGTCTTTGTTTGTATATTTGGGATTTCAGGATTAATAACATTTATGATCGAGATGTTTTTTTTTTAAATATTTTTTCCCTTTATCAATGACACTCGTATTATCTTTTCTCCATGTTCACATTTCAAAGCATCAATTATTTTTTCTTTCTTCTTTTCTGAGATTTCAGTTATCACACATCCATAAATGACCACAGGAAATACCAAATGCCTCTACTATTCTCTTCTTCGTCTTGAATCTTTCGTAATCTTGTCCAATTTCATCATTGTGTTCCTGTCTAGTACTATTCTTCTTTTTATGTCCTCTAAGCAACCTCCCATCTTATCAATCCTGGATATTCTAAGAATATTAAATTATCACAAATATCAACCTTTATGAATTACAAAAATTATATCTGTTGTCATTATTTTTCATCTTGCTGATATATTTACTTTTAATCCGAAATATTCACTTTTTTCTTTGACTTTCTCAATAATTGTAGGTCTTCTTTGCTTTCTGCTAATAGCGTGGTGTAATCAGTGTAACAAACATTGTTTGAGTCCAATGCGCATACCTATTTCTGTTTTATCAAGTGTACAGTGTACAGGTTGAACGAATCAGTATCACCATATTCTGTCTTAACTGTGACTCTTCTCTCCACCCTGTTGTGTATCCTAATTCTCTTATTTTAGCACACATAGGTGTTCTGGTTCTAAAATGAGACTCATTGTTGTCCATACCTGAGGAGATAGAGACTTCTTTAAGAAGTAATGAAGCATTTTTTAGATGCAGGCAGAAAGAAGAAAGAGGTCTAAACGTAAGGAAATTCTGAATAATGCTTCACGACAATGGCACTGCCTATCTGTCAACTATCACGGAAACTATGTCCAAACACTATTTTCAACCTATAGGCATCGCACCATCAATTAACCTTCCATTTCAATATTAAACGCTCAACTTAGGTCTATGTATTTTATTCGGCAAAAGTATCTGCGACTGATGGTTCACTGAATTTTGAATAATATTGCTTCAAGCATTTTTCTGATCTCTATAATTACTAGGGATAGTGTATAAGTTCGTCGTGTGATTGCAGTTTTAGAAATTTTGAACAATGTGTGTGAATTGTTAAAAATTAAGTACATTTATCGCCTATTTATAATATTAGTCTTTGAACCATTTGACCCTTGTAAATTTAAGTAAATAATTTCGACGTGTAGAGAGTTCGCAAAAAGCGAATGGCGCACTCAGAAGCTTGTTGCTAATCTCTCTTTTTTTGTTGTTTCAGGAAAAGGAAAGTTTCTTTCCGAGAAAGATTTAATAATTTTTTGAAAGTTTTCACCTGCTGCACCAGGAAAAACGACGAGTAAGTATGCATATAGAAAACGTCTATCTTTTTAAAAAACTTATCCAAGAGTCGTCCGGTATATGTAATACGATGCTATTGTTATTACAATATAATATTTGATGTATTATACTGTTGTAGAATCCTGTCGACTTAACCGTTCTGTGGCAATATCGTTGCGGAATTTCTTGTTGTTCGATTTGAATGGTGAGGATTGGTTGAAGCGCAGTCGTTGAGTGGTAAGTGAAGCACACAGTTAGGAATAATCAGGACACGTGATGGGGTTTGAAATTAAAAGGCAACTGGGTTGGAGGAAAGGAAGCTTTTGAGAAAGGCAGAGCGGTTTTTGATGATTAATTAGTTGATCACATGGCGATGATGAAATGAGCGGAGAGAGATATCTCTAGAGTAGATGTTACCTTGTTGGAAGCGAAGGAGCACTGTCCGAACTCGGCGAGAGCCAGTGAACCCTGTAGGTGTTGTTCCTATGAGAGCTCAAGCGTAACTGACCATCCTTGCCTTTCGATTTAACACCAAGCCTCAGTTTCTCTCTGATTGGTCGAGAGATGTCACATGATCTTTTCCTATTGGTTGACCTACTTAAGGTACTGTCTTTTGATTGGCCCGCGGTTTCCTTTGATATTAGTTACGCCCGGCTTGGGTCAGGAAGTCTCGTGTTTATTTGACTTTATTTACTTCCGCGGCTATCAAAATACATCCTGCTTTGTCAGGAAGTATTGAATGCTAGCTTTAACATTTATAACTTCTGGTCATTAGAGACGTCCTGTTTTGTCAGGAAGTATTGAGTGTATCTTGGCTAAAATAACTTCTGCGGTCACTAGAGACGTCCGGTCTCTGCCCCTGCAATATTGACACAGGGGTGCCCAGAATAGTCGTGCCAGCCTTAGGTCTACTTCCTATATCTTAATGCTACTTGCTTCCCTCCAGTTACCTTGTTCTTTATTAAGTCTTCGAAAATCATACATGGTACATACATAGTGGGTCGGGGTTGCATTTAATTATATACAAATTATGACAGATGCGCCCCCTACATGTGAAGAATTCAAGAAGGGGTTAGCCTGAGAGAATTCTGTAAAATGAAAAATAATTTTGTGGGAAAATTAGTTGTGGGTATTGAGGGGCTATATACAAGCATTGCTGGTGACATAAAAGTAAGATAGAATGGGGTTGATGATATAGGTTGAGTATAATTAATAGAAATCAAAAATTTTTTTAATTGTAAGAAATCAATGAATGTTATGGTACATAGTGGGCAAAAAGAAAATGCGCCTAAACGAATTCTACTCGAGATAAGAAATGATATCGAGGGAGTTCTATTAAGGCTTTTGAAATCAAATAAAAATAATATAAAAATAGTTGAATGAAATCAAAATTGAATGTGTTTGGTTGAAAAAGAAAAATATTTTGTTGCATGAGGACAAAGACAACTGCTTAGTTACTTTTTTGCTCGACTTTTGAGAAAAGAAATCGAGGAAATTTCATAAGGCGCTTTGAAATCAAAACAAAATAAAATAAGAGTAGTTGAATGAAATCAAAATTGAATGTGTTTGGTTGAATGGTGAGAAAAAAAAAAGAAAAATGCCTAACCATATTCTAGCTCGAAATTGGGAATGAAATCGAAGGAATTCTATTAGGTCTTTTGAGAAATCAAAAATAAAAATAAAATAAAAGTTTTTTGAGCGAAATCAAAGTTGAGTGCTTGGTTGAATGGTGAAAAAAAAAAAGGAAAAATGCCTAATTACTTTTTTGCTTGAATTTTGGAAAGGAATTCGAGGAAATTTCATAAGGTCTTTTGAGAAATCAAAATAAAAATAAAAATAAGAGTTGAACGAAATCAAAGTTGAGCGTTTGGAAAAAAAAAAAAAGAAAAATAAAAAGGTTTCAACAACAAAGGGTGATTTAATGTTTTTAGTTTAATCGAAAACCAGTGGGGTTTCGTTGATAATTGAGTTGTGGCAATATAAGTCAAGTGGTAAATAGAATGATAATTGATAAGTGAAAATGATAATATAAACTAATTGGTAAATAAAATGATAGTTAATGATTAAAATTGATAATAAGTTGAATAAATTGATAAATTGATTAAATATTTAAATTTTAATTGAGAGAAAATAATGGAAATGATTGATATGAAAAATAAGGTGTATTGGTTTGAACCCTATGGTATCTACATGCCCTATAAATTTTTTTGTCTCATCTGTAGTGACACTTAGGTGAAAAACGTGATTCTAGCCCTCAAGTGCGTTTATGCTGTGTGTACAGGAGACATGGAAATCTATATAACCTTTATGTGTAATTTTTTGTCTTTGTGTGTGTGTTGTGAAAAATGTTAGAAGTCGGTTGTGTAAGAGATGTGTGAGCTAGTTCTAGGTGTTGTTTCGTGGATGTGTAATTGGGTGGTAAAAATCGATATGTAGACTCGAACTGGAATCAAAACCGGTGGCATAGTGAGGTTCCCAGTTGACCTCAATAGGGGATCTTCTCATTATAATTAGAGATACGGAAGTGGGGTGTGTCGGGCAAAAGAGAGGGAATGAAATTGGAGATCGGACGAGGGCGCTTCGCTTTGTTTACAGAGGCCGAATTTATCCGCTGCGGACTACACTTCCGTCGTGGTGTCTCAAATTCTCGTTTCCTGCCGTCTATTTATTTTTGGTGCGGCTCAGATCTTGTTTTTGGAGCGTGATTTCTCCGACACTGGTTGGTTATCTTTCAGTTACTGCTATCTTTTCGGAGTTTATTTAGATTTTCTGCGAAGATGGTTCCTAAAATTATGAGAAGTTTTATAAATACTTGTCCACAATGAAGAATTGCTTGTCCACAATGAAAAACTGTTTGTCCAAAATTAAAAACTACCTCTTGTAGTTCGAAGATTTTCTGATCGGGCATAGCATAGATAAACAAGTACTTAATGTATAAAATTGGGATACAGTTGTACGGTAGAACTAATAAACAAAGGATAAAAATCAGATGAAAGATAGGATATTGCCCCATGTTCGTCCACATTTTTGTAACTGGGGATTCTGAAATATTTGCTTGAACCTTATGAATTGTAGAATTTGAATGATTGGTAGGTTCGCAGTTCTCCTGTTTGATATCTTTAGGGAGTGGTGTGATATGATTGAGCTGATTGTCAGGTTTACAGTTCTCCTGTTTGATCGTCAATGGTTTTATTAGAGATATGTCGGCGGTAATTGGTTTAGGTTGAGATGTGTGATCGTTTCTCTGATGTGAATGTGGTAATTTTGGCATTGTTTGTGTTGTGTGTACGTTGTGCTTTATGTACGAATTTTGTTTTGCTTTGGTGCCTGTGTCGGTATTTTTACGTGAAGGTTGGTTGTATTCATCGATTCTTCTAGCGAATCGGCAGGTGGGGCAGGTTTTTACCTGTTTTGCGATGTCTTGTGTCATGTCCTGCCAATAATATTGTGACGAGATGAGTCTCGTCATCTTGGAGATGTTTGGGTGGTGGTGTTGAGTGTGTACGGATTTAAGAAGTCTGGTTGTAAGTGAACTTGGGACTATAGTTTTAAGTACTCCTTTTCGGGAGACGGTGCGCAGTTTATTGTGATCCATAGTCACGCGAGATTTTCCTGGTGGAGAAGACTGTTGGCTCTGTATGAGTGGCGCATCTAGAAAGCCACAAAATGGGATACGAGTTCCAACGCCCGTTTCATATTGTTGTACTCCATTTATGCTACGGACCTCATATTCGTATCTTGACAATCTTAACCTCCATCGAAACAATCTGCCTGACGGAGCTTTGATCTCTTTCAACCACTGTAATGCGGGATGGTCAGAGAATATTGTAAACTTTCTGCCATTTAGACAGGTGCGGAAATCATCCACACTTTCCACAATGGCTAGGCATTGTAGTTCCAAGTCTGAGTAATTTCGCTCGTGACTACGTAGAGATCGGCTGAAATGTTGAACGGTGTATGTCTTCCCATCAGGGTAGACTTGTTTAAGAACGCCTGTAATGCTGAATGTTGAGGTGTTACAGTACACCTGGCATGGCAGATCTTCCTGGTAAAGGTGTAATGTGGGGTGTGTGGTAAGGTTTTCTTTCAGGTTAGTGAACGCTTTCTGGCATTTGTCATCCCAGACCCACACGACATCCTTTTTTAGAAGGTTGACAAGTGGTGTCCGCAAGCGGGCGTGGTCCGGAATGAACTCTTTAAAGACGTTCACAGCTTTTAGGAAAGATCGTAATGTTTTTCGATTGTGTGGTTGTTTGGTGGCGTGAATTTTTTCTATGTTTTGTGTAGACGGGATGATTGTATTATTCTTAACGGTTGTGCATGCGCTTGTTTGTTGTTGTTGTCTTTTGGCGTGCGTGTTGTGTTTGTTGTGCGGGTTGTGCGCGTTTGTCGCGTGGTGACGTATGGGTGCGTGTATGTTGTGAGGTACATTTGCGTAATTATGGTGTGGCGAAGTGTGGTCATGTGTGAATTTTGTGTGGTAAGTGGGTGAGCTGTGTCGGTGTACGGACACTTGTTTGGGCATTATTGGAATTGTAGGTTGGAGTCGTGGTGGCTTTATATGTGGTGGGCATAAAGTATTGGCAATTGGGTTGAGTGAAAAGTTGCGTGGTGTGAGATTAGAATGGTGGCATGTAAATATTGGAGGTTTGGGCAATGAATGCAGGCAAGGGTTTCCATGTGTGAAAGCTTTGTGTGCTGTACGAGTCCTTTGGGACAGGTTTTGGTCTAGCCCGTGCTTGCATTCATTTGGTACATGTTTAGATACATTGTTAAAGGGGTAGGTAGGATTAGATAAGAGTTCAAAGTCAATTCTTGACGCCATAGGGGGGTTGCCTACCTTAGTTCAACAGGTCTCCTCTGGAACGTCTTGGTGTGAGATGGTTGGCTTGGCTCGGGACTGCTCGCACCGTCCGCGAAATTGAAGTGAAGTCCGGTACTGGAAGATCATTTTGGGATCGTTTGGGTTGTCCCGGATCGCGCGGATTGGTTTCGGGGACTGTGTACGGCATGGCGGTGGATGACTCCTCGGTGGTCGGTGTCCGGCCTTGGTGACACTCGCCTGGGGTTGGTGGGGGTTGTGTCCGTCGTCCTCCCCGGGGAATGGCGCTCCGGAATTCCGTCTCACTTTGTGGGGCGTTGACACGTCGGATGGCCACGGTCATCTGCCATATGATGGCCGCTAGAAGGCGCCTGGTCGCTTCTCTTCTTGTCCGCTTCTTTTCCGCTGGTTTTGTCATTGCCTTTTGATTTGCTGGTGTCTGGGCTAATTTCCACCTTGATCCTGATTAAGTTCCATAATCTTTATCCTGTCGACTCTGTGTAATACGATGCTATTGTTATTACACTATAATATTTGATGTATTATACTGTTGTAGAATCCTGTCGACTTAACCGTTCTGTGGCAATATCGTTGCGGAATTTCTTGTTGTTCGATTTGAATGGTGAGGATTGGTTGAAGCGCAGTCGTTGAGTGGTAAGTGAAGCACACAGTTAGGAATAATCAGGACACGTGATGGGGTTTGAAATTAAAAGGCAACTGGGTTGGAGGAAAGGAAGCTTTTGAGAAAGGCAGAGCGGTTTTTGATGATTAATTAGTTGATCACATGGCGATGATGAAATGAGCGGAGAGAGATATCTCTAGAGTAGATGTTACCTTGTTGGAAGCGAAGGAGCACTGTCCGAACTCGGCGAGAGCCAGTGAACCCTGTAGGTGTTGTTCCTATGAGAGCTCAAGCGTAACTGACCATCCTTGCCTTTCGATTTAACACCAAGCCTCAGTTTCTCTCTGATTGGTCGAGAGATGTCACATGATCTTTTCCTATTGGTTGACCTACTTAAGGTACTGTCTTTTGATTGGCCCGCGGTTTCCTTTGATATTAGTTACGCCCGGCTTGGGTCAGGAAGTCTCGTGTTTATTTGACTTTATTTACTTCCGCGGCTATCAAAATACATCCTGCTTTGTCAGGAAGTATTGAATGCTAGCTTTAACATTTATAACTTCTGGTCATTAGAGACGTCCTGTTTTGTCAGGAAGTATTGAGTGTATCTTGGCTAAAATAACTTCTGCGGTCACTAGAGACGTCCGGTCTCTGCCCCTGCAATATTGACACAGGGGTGCCCAGAATAGTCGTGCCAGCCTTAGGTCTACTTCCTATATCTTAATGCTACTTGCTTCCCTCCAGTTACCTTGTTCTTTATTAAGTCTTCGAAAATCATACATGGTACATACATAGTGGGTCGGGGTTGCATTTAATTATATACAAATTATGACATATATATACACTCATGAACAAAACTTAAGGAAGTTGTAACTTTCAATATGTACACATGTGTATATCGGGATTCAGACAATAACTCTGAAAGATATTTGATACACAATGACCTTTATTGAAGACACACGGGATAACCAAGTGTGAACAAAATTGTCTCCATCTCCTTAAAAAATAGACGACCGGTTTCATCAAAGACTTTTCACTTCCTTAAGTTTTGTCCATGAATATAGATGGAGCGTTATTGACTTGTGTTTAATAGTTAAAGTATTATCGTTGAGGTAAATGGCATTCTGTTGAATTTATGGTGCACATGGATCTGTATGTAGATTATGTATATGAAGCAGAAATTTTAAAAATATTTTAAATAATTGCTTCTTTTTATATTTTAGTTTTATTTTTATTTTTGGATAATTTTATAACTAAAAAAATCAATCCCTCGAAAAATCGACATTTCTGTTTCCACAGATATACGAGGTGTGTTCAAAAGGTATCGCGACTTTTGTGTTTTTTCAAAAATTATTTATTTATTCATGAATACCTATTTTGTCCCCTTCAAAGTAATCCCCATGAGATTTTATACACTTGTGCCAACGGTTTTTCCAATCTTCGAAGCACTTCAAAGAATCATTTTTTAAAATCTTTTTCAGCTCCTCCTTCGATGCCGTCTTTATCTCGTCAAGCGTAGCGTAACGTCGTCCTTTCATGGGCCTCTTCAGTTTAGGGAACAAGAAAAAGTCACAGGGGGCCAGATCTGGGGAATACGGTGGCTGCGGCATCATTAGTGTGTTGTTTTAGGCCAAAAAGTCGCGCACAAGCAACGATGTGTGAGCAGGGGCGTTATCGTGGTGCAAAAGCCAATTTTTGTTCTTCCACAAATCCGCGCATTTCTGGCGGATTGCTTCGCGCAAATTGCGCATAACTTGCAGGTAATATTCCTTATTAAAACAATAATAAACAATAAGAGGAGCTTCTTGTGTAGATTTCTTTATTACCGCAAGCTTTCGAACAGAACGTTCTTCATCGGGCGTGGATAGTAAAACGTGCTAACATGCTATTAGAGGAGAAAAACTAATATATACACCAATAAATTTACATATTGAAGAGAAAATAGCGTAAAAAGAGAATAAAACAAATATTTAAAATGAAATTTACATAATACAAGCGTGACGACTAAAAAATAAGCAATAAACTTGAAAGAGACTAAAAACTAAGGTAAAATTATTATTAAAACGGCGACATCCCTACACCAAAAGAACAAAGAATAAAACAGTATATGGAAGTTAAAATCTACCAGACCAAGGAGGGTCCCACCCAGTGCTGCAACCATCTCTGAGATATAAGAGGGGGGGTGGGGGGGGGGGGTGAAAGACAAGCTATTTATAAAGTATCTGGTAAATGTCTGGGAGGTCTATTTTGCGGTTACAACTATTGTTTTGTGTGGAAATAATAGATTCTAGGCAGAGTCGGTGATATTTGTTGTGTATATGCCGGTATTTAACTTGAGGATGGTCGAGATCAAAACTATGGCCTGTTTGTGCTATATGCGTGAAAATTAAGGATTTGGGATCTTTATTGCGGATGTTACGTCTGTGCTCTGAAATACGGATGCCAGTAGTTCTTCCTGTTTCTCCAACATAAGAAGTTGGGCAATCCAGGCACTGTATGGAATAAACTGCGCCGGTAGAGTTTATGGGTAGGGTGGGTTTGTCAGATTTGGTGATGTGATGTCTAAGGATGGTGGCTAAGCTGGGGGGACTATTGTAGAGAACTTTTATGCCGTATGGTCGTAGGACTCTGGAAATGGATACTGCGGCAGGGGAGAACGGGAGCCAACAAGTGGCCCTGTGAATTGTAGTAGTTCTTTGGACACGTGGATCAAAAGTATGTTTTACTATGAAATCTATGGGATAACCAGCGGTTGTTAATAAGGAATGGATTCTAGATCTTTCTATTGTTTTAAAAATGGGTAAGGAACAATGGGTAACAATTCTTTTAGTTAAGGTCCTGACTGTGTTAATTTTAAAGGAGATGGGACTATTGGAGGAGAAATGCGTATATTGGGGAGGGATATGCTTCTTATGAAAAACAGAGGTGTGAAAAGACTGAGGGGTGCGAATAATAAGGATGTCTAGGAAAGGTAAAACAGAACCTATTTCTGTTTCGTATGTAAACTTAATATGGGGGTTGAAATCCCCTCACAGATACCACCTTCCAACAATAGACATCGCCAGATCATTAAGAAGTTGCAGAGTTACAAGTCTCTCATTTTCATTAAAGCTGACAAAGGAAGCCACACTGTCGTACTTGACCGCTCAGACTATCTTTCTAAGATGACGGACATTCTCCAGGACAACACTACCTTTTCTTCCATTTCACCCCAGGAAAATCTTGCGTTGACCAAATCATTCAGAAAGGCGCTATGCGAAATGAAGAAATCCAGCATCATCACACCTGATCAATTTGTCCTATTTACATCTTGCCTGGATAGGGAAGCTTATATTTATGGCTTGCCTAAGATACACAAGCCGGGGGTCCCACTCAGGCCCATAATAGCTTATCATCTTTCTCCAGCCTACTCTGTAGCCAAGTTTTTGGTAAGTTTTTTGTCCCCTCTCATGAAAGACCATCCTAACACATATAGCATTACGCACCCCCCCAGTTTCATAGAAGACCTCCTTAATTTACAACCACCACCCCTACACAGTATGGTGTCTTTTGATGTCACGTCCTTATACCTCTCACTGCCACACTCTCTCATTGCTGACAAGTTGCAATCGTTCCTGGTTGCCAATAACATTGACACACAAACAGCTTCCCATATCCTGCAACTGGCTTCTCTCTGCCTCTCTGTTTGCACTTTCACCTTCAACAAGCAGTTTTATAAACAGACCAGAGGAACCCCTATGGGTAGTCCCCTATCATCAATCATCTCTGAAATAGTCATGGGTTCTTTGGACGCGTGGATCAATCAAGCCCTCCCTTCCGATATTTACTATTGGAGGAGATATGTAGATGATATCTTTTGCATTATTAAAACAGACAGCCTTCAACTCACATACAGCACCTTGCATGATTTCAACCCCCATATTAAGTTTACATACGAAACAGAAATAGGTTCTGTTTTACCTTTCCTAGACATCCTTATTATTCGCACCCCTCAGTCTTTTCACACCTCTGTTTTTCATAAGAAGCATATCCCTCCCCAATATACGCATTTCTCCTCCAATAGTCCCATCTCCTTTAAAATTAACACAGTCAGGACCTTAACTAAAAGAATTGTTACCCATTGTTCCTTACCCATTTTTAAAACAATAGAAAGATCTAGAATCCATTCCTTATTAACAACCGCTGGTTATCCCATAGATTTCATAGTAAAACATACTTTTGATCCACGTGTCCAAAGAACTACTACAATTCACAGGGCCACTTGTTGGCTCCCGTTCTCCCCTGCCGCAGTATCCATTTCCAGAGTCCTACGACCATACGGCATAAAAGTTCTCTACAATAGTCCCCCCAGCTTAGCCACCATCCTTAGACATCACATCACCAAATCTGACAAACCCACCCTACCCATAAACTCTACCGGCGCAGTTTATTCCATACAGTGCCTGGATTGCCCAACTTCTTATGTTGGAGAAACAGGAAGAACTACTGGCATCCGTATTTCAGAGCACAGACGTAACATCCGCAATAAAGATCCCAAATCCTTAATTTTCACGCATATAGCACAAACAGGCCATAGTTTTGATCTCGACCATCCTCAAGTTAAATACCGGCATATACACAACAAATATCACCGACTCTGCCTAGAATCTATTATTTCCACACAAAACAATAGTTGTAACCGCAAAATAGACCTCCCAGACATTTACCAGATACTTTATAAATAGCTTGTCTTTCACCCCCCCCCCCCACCCCCCCTCTTATATCTCAGAGATGGTTGCAGCACTGGGTGGGACCCTCCTTGGTCTGGTAGATTTTAACTTCCATATACTGTTTTATTCTTTGTTCTTTTGGTGTAGGGATGTCGCCGTTTTAATAATAATTTTACCTTAGTTTTTAGTCTCTTTCAAGTTTATTGCTTATTTTTTAGTCGTCACGCTTGTATTATGTAAATTTCATTTTAAATATTTGTTTTATTCTCTTTTTACGCTATTTTCTCTTCAATATGTAAATTTATTGGTGTATATATTAGTTTTTCTCCTCTAATAGCATGTTAGCACGTTTTACTATCCACGCCCGATGAAGAACGTTCTGTTCGAAAGCTTGCGGTAATAAAGAAATCTACACAAGAAGCTCCTCTTATTGTTTATTATTGTTTTAATGATCGTTTTAAAGAGTTTAATTTCTACAAATATTCCTTATTGACCGTTCTACCCTGTGGCAAGAACTCATGATGCACCACGCCCCTGCAATCGAAGAAAACTGTCAGCAAAACTTTCACATTCGACCGAACTTGGCGCGCTTTTTTCGGTCTTGGTTCGTGCGGCAGCTTCCATTGAGATGATTAAGCTTTGGTTTTCACGTCATAACCATAAACCCACGCTTCGTCACCAGTTATGACCCTCTGGAGCAAATTTGGGTCGTCGCGGACAGAGTCCAACATCTCATTAGCAATGTTCATGCGATGCTGTTTTTGGTCGCAATTGAGCAATTTTGGTACGAATTTCGCGGCGACCCGTCTCATGCCCAAATCATTGATAAAAATCGAATGGCACGAGCCAATCGATATGTTTAGGTCCTCAGCAACTTCTCTAACGGTGATTCGACATTGGCTAATAACATTTTCTCCACTTCATTAATTTTTTCGTCTGTTGTTGAAGTGCTCGGGCGTCCGGCACGCTCTTCGTCGTTCACATCTTCTCGGCCTTCTGAGAACATTTTGTACCACCGATAAACGTTGCTTCGGTCCAAGGTAGCTTCTCCGTATTCCACAGTCAACATTCAGAATGCATCCGCGCACTTAATTTCGTTTTTCACACAAAATTTGATACAGGTTCTTTGATCCATTTTTTTAATAGGTAAAAATCGAAGATGATCCAAAACACCTGCAAGCAAAGCAGCTGTCAACAATTAAGTGAACATTCAAAATGGCCGAGCTTGTCGGCATAAGTGAGAGACATGAGTACCAATATAAAGCCACAAAAAGATCGAAATTCGAATATAGGTAACCCGCGAAAATTCAAACGTCGCGATACTTTTTGTACACACCTCGTATATATATAGAACCAGAAAAAACTTTTAATACTTTATTATTATTATTAATGGGCTTCGGGGAAAATTTTGAAAAATTGGATTTCCAGGTTTAAGAGAGACATCTAAACATATTGTAACAAAGTATCTATTATTTTATCTGAGTATCATTTTTTTTATGCTTATATTTTGTTACTCTGTACACTTCCCTCATTGATTATCTTTTTTTTTTATGACTTGTAGTTTGTTCTTGCCTGAAATAAATTGCTGTCTCATCCCGAAGTTGGTCTTCCCTAATTTTCCACGTGGCAATATTTCTATATAGACCTTTTAAAAATGTTATTTAACCAACAATAAGTTTATATAGATAGCTGCAGACTTTGAATGCAAGAGATATGATAGAGGTTACAGTTGGTAATGGTTACTTTCCGATTGTCTATGGAGACGGGGGAAAATATGATCCAGCCATAGGTCGCGTTGTCATACTAAGGCTCATCCCTACGGACGTAGGTGGCGCGACTACGGCACTGTAGCTAAAGCAGAGGTGTCGAACATCTTCTACCAACGAGGTGTTTGTTTCCTGTACGAGAACGACCTCGAAGCGGTGCAGAAATTTCCGTAGCTCTATTCTCCTTTCCAGAGCGGCAAGCCAATTCCCAGCAACAATATTGGATTGAGATCGATGCAAAACTTCTCGCTCTCTTTCAATATAAAACATGCTTTGTTTATATAGTCAGATATATATAGAAATCCCTAAATACTTTCGTCCAAATTTTTATAATACTCAATTTGTTACAAACCACGGAAATTTCAAAAGTATTTTAAATAGAATAAAGGCAGTGGAGGATTCAAGTTTCTTTTGTGGTATTGAGGAACAAACCTCAAGACATCTACTGATCGATTGCCCAGCATTTCAAGATTATAGAATGAAGAATGAACTAGTTTTTTGTGAACTTAACGATTTGATTTCCGATAAAAAATCATATTTAAAGTTCAATTCATTTTGTAAATACATTCTAAAATTTCTACAAAATCTGGATCTCTAATGTTTTCATGCGTTGAATAATGTAAATAACTTATGTAAATAAACTTTTCTCCTTGTTTGGCGCAAGTATCCCTTGCGGGATATAGCGCTTTGGAAATAAAATAATTGTAATTGTAATATGGTCAGAGAGAGGCCTTTATGATATTCTTTTATTTTCATTTTAAATATACGCAAGAAGACAGAGGCAATTTTTTTTCTCACATGGTTATCTCGTGTGTCTTCAATAAAGGTCACTGTGTATCAAATATCTTTCAGAGTTATTGTCTGAATCCCGATATACATTCTAAAAGGTACAACTTCCTTAAGTTTTGTCTGTGAGTGTATATACAGTAGAACCTCTATGAGAGGGCACTCTCGCTAAAGGACACCTCTCTATAAAAACCACCAAAATGAAAAAATTGACCAATAAGCAGTTCACCCAGTAAGACCACATCTCTCTCTCTCTCTCCCTAGCCAGCATCTAGACCTGCCCACTCTGTGGGAGAGAACTCTCGCAGTCCACCGGTGGCGGAGTCGTTCCCGCGGTTGGCGACACCAATAAAACCTTGTATATATTTTTGTATATATGTATATTTGTCAATTGTTTTATATATTAATATTTATAAAATGAAAGGATTTGAAAGCACGAATGTTTCTTTTATACATAATAAAAACTTCTACTGTCCTTACTGCGATGAAAAAATATATTGGGAGGGCTTGGCTCATCAGTGGTGAACCCTCCCAGCGGTTTCGCCAATTTAATCTACCAGACCGCTTCTCAGAGCTCTAATACTGTATTGGACGATTCTGCTTATATACGCAGAAACATTCGTGCTTTTAAATCCTTTCATTTTATATGTATAGATGGCGCGTTATTGCTTTGTGTTAATATTTATTTATTTATATATATTTATCATTACATGATCTTATTTACTCATATTTTTGTATATGGCCTTATATAACCTTATATGAACGATGTAATAAAGAGGTTTCAATCTTAATCTCTCTCTCTATAAAAGACACTTTAGCTCTGCAACTAGATGTCCTTTACAGAAATATTCTACTGTATATATATACTTATTAACACAAAGCAATAACGCGCCATCTATACACAATAAATGAAAGGATTTAAAAGCACGAAAGTTTCTTTTATACATAAAACGAACTTCTACTGTCCTTACTGCGATGAAAAAATATATTGGGAGGGCTTGGCTCATCAGTGGTGAACCCTTCCAGCGGTTTCTCCAATTTAATCCACCAGACCGCTTCTCAGAGCTCTAATACTGTATTGGGACGATTCTGCTTATATACGCAGCACTGAAGGAGCAGAATCGTCCAATACAGTATTAGAGCTCTGAGAAGCGGTCTGGTGGATTAAATTGGCGAAACCGCTGGGAGGGTTCACCACTTATGAGCCAAGTCCTCCCAATATATTTTTTCATAGCAGTAAGGGCAGTAGAAGTTTGTATTATGTATAAAAGAAACATTTGTGCTTTTAAATCCTTTCATTTTATATATACTTATAATAAACAGAATAGGTTTGCTTATGTAAACCCACTATTGTGTGATGTAGGGACGACGAGGTCGTCGAGTATACTCCGTAAGTATTTTAACGTCGTATTTACATACTCCCTCAAATTTTCCATTAGTGTAAGCAAGTTTTAGCCACATGCCAATGAGAAGTGTTTGCAAAGAAAATACCGAATATATTTTCTCCTTTTCAAATAATTTCTGGGTAACAATTGCTCACATATATATTTTTATTTACGAAAAGAGAATCAAAAAAAGTAGAGAAGGGGTGATATAATACACTCACATAGACAAAACTTCAATCGCTTCAAAAAACTTGATATCGCCGGTCGCTTTTTTTTTTTTTTTTGAAGGAGACTGGCCATTTTGTTCACACTTGGTTAACTCGTGTGTCTTCAATAAAGGTCACTGTGTATAATAATATTTCAGAGTTATTGTCTGAATCCCGATATACATGCTGAAAATACAACTTCGTCAAGTTTTGTCCATTAGTGAATTATAAAATAGCATTTTCTGTTCCTACAACCAAAAAATACTGAGGTAACAGTGCCATCTATTGGAAACCTTATCAACTAAACGCTACATATTTTATTGCCTAAAATTTCAGTTGTCTATGGTTTCACTCTTCTATTTTTTTTCTTCTTGCTTCTGTTGATGCTATTTGGAGGCTTTTTTGTGTTTTTTTTCTTCGAATATTAAACAAATTCGTTTTTTTAACATGTCAAGAAAACCTAACCGTATATACATTTTGGGCTGTTAGCTCACATTAGCAGGCAAGCTGTACCTCGATCTACTGAATTGATCATAGACTTCATTTTACACCAGGGATGAAACTTTAAGGCCAAATGTGGGGGAATAGGTGATGTTGAAGTACAGCTACACAACACTGAGGATTGCCAATAGCCTGAGGTGCGTACCTGATCAACCTTTCTAGATATGTCAAGAAAACACAATCGTCTAATTTTCGGAAATAAATAAACCATATTCCGTTGATATTTATTCTGATAGATAGAGTTCAGAATCGAAGATGATACTAAATGATGATAAACAACACATTTGTTTCAGGTTGTATAAAATATATATTTCTATATTGGTTTCAAAACATGGCGCCATCTATGCTTTGAAACGATTGGACGGCGAGTTCCCGCCTACACGTAATGAATTGCGCATGCGTAGTTATCTAGTTGAAAGTAATACTTGTCCGCTAAAATATGACATCTAAAAACGACAATTGGAAAGGCATGGAAACCTCCTGAAACACCATTCTTCGTTTATATTCAAGAGCACAAGACCAACAGTCCAATACACACTGACAATCCATCAACCAGACTTCTCCTAAATTTATCTGCAGGATTGCGCAGAACAGAGAAATTGTGTGTGTATGGAGGAACATCATTCATGCCACCCTCATATATATATTTAATATAGTTTCTAGATTTTACATATATTTGAAAAATGAATCAATATACTTGACAAAATATGTTTTCCACATACCATTAAACTATATTCCATATAGGCTATACCTCGATACAGCAATACTCCGAGTATCCAAACCCTCTGGGGCTGAGGAGGTGCAAATATTAACAAAATACCGATAATATTGTTGTGTCGTACCCAGACGCCGTTTGTGTTCTTTGTCTGACCCAGGATGGTATAAAGATAGCATGTGAGTTCGTGAATGGATGCAGTTTGAGCTTTATTACACTGATGCGATATGGAAGGAATACATTATAAGTGGGACTTGCCTTCAACTTTCGCAGTCAGAAGGATCCTTGGTGCCGTGGATGTCACTCTTGTGGAGCGTTCACAATGTGTACGTCCAACCTGGACGACACCGACTTGTAGGCCGTTCCGCTGCCCACCGACACACTCGTTTCGGTGTCCACTTCTACGGAACAATCCGCTCCGTACGGTTTAGTTGCCAACACGGCCTGATATTCACCGGACCTTCTCCGACCGCGTCTTTTTCAGGACTCCTTGCTGTCAATAGACTGTCTGCCCCCATCTCTTCTTCAGTTGACTTCTTTCACGATTCCACCCTGGGCCAGTAGCAGTTTCTTGTTTACCACCCATTGGCTCTTGGAGGTAGCCATATGTCACAATATGATTGCCTGAACACGAGCACACGAAAAAAAAAAAAGAATTCAATAAAGAGAACAAATATTTCTTCATCTAAAAAGAGTAGCCAAAACCAAACGTAATTCTTTAGAAATTGAAAATTTTCTTTGCCCATTTCAAACTTTATATTAAAGCTTATTCTGATAATGGATGTTCGGATATTTGGAGTATCACACTGAATATTAAGGGAATTTTTTAAAAAAGTACTCTCCTATAATCAAGGCAGATCGAAGAAAGATGTGTTCCAGGGAGATGGAGATGGACCGGCAGTGGCGGCGGGCAAACAGCCCATGGTGGCAGCGCATCGACCAGAGGAAGGTCAGTTCCATATTCGTCATGTTCTGTATTTATAACGGAACCAAAAGATGATATTCTAATATCAGTTGTTGTAACAGAATCAGAAACTCAGTGCTGAGAACTTTACAAACAATAGAATTTGTATGCAGAATTGAAGAAGTGGTATAAACCAGGATTTTCGACAGTCACGACCCGGGATTGAATCCCGAATTGTTTTTGTTTTTTCCTTTAGAAAAAATGCTTCAATCTTGCAAAAGTCCAACCCCCCAGTAGATGCAAATAACCAAAAAGGGCACTGCCACGCTTGTAGGTGCAAAAGTCAAGCTATTCTCAACATGTGAAGACATGTGGTGTACTTACAATATAAGTAGTCGCTAACTAATACCCACCATGACTATTATGGCCTGTGTACATGTATAAGACGTACCTGTGTACATGTACTAGGAATAATTATTTTTAAAATGTTCATTTAAGTCAACGCTTGTCAAAGATAACATATTCACAGCTACTACAAATTTACATATATTGTATAATCATATTTATTCTCAGTGAATCTAGAAAACTGCTGCGATATATTAGCATAAAATTCTGTAAACATGATCGTGTTAAAACTGCTATACCATTTGTTGTTGTGTTGCAGGCCGAGAAGGAGAACAGATTTCTCGAGATGTGAACATGGCGTTGCAAAGGTAAGTTGTTTTATAATACATGTTTTAATATAAATTAAAAGGATTCAAAAGCGCGAATGTTTCTTTTATACATAATATAAAACTTCTACTGTCCTTACTGCGATGAAAAAATATATTGGGAGGGCTTGGCTTTCATCGCAGTAAGGACAGTAGAAGTTTTATATTATGTATAAAAGAAACATTCGCGCTTTTAAATCCTTTTATTTTATATGTATAGATGGCGCGTTATTGCTTTGTGTTAACATGTTTTAATGTTTAATTAGAAAGGCATATATTGGATCAAAATATGATTTATTTTACCAATAAATATTATTTTGATCATATTTTGATCCAATATAAGCCTTTTTAATTAAAGATTTATTTATGGATTGCTCTATTTACTAAACATTTTAATGTATCATGATGCATTAACCCACCATCTGTTATAAGAAATTTAAACTATTTTTGAAGCGTCTTTTTAGAATAAAACAATTTTTTACTGCCCTTACTGCAATAATAAATCAATGGGAGGACATGGTTCATCATTGGTCAACTCTCACAGTATTTGCCAGTTTAATTATGTTGTTTTCAATTATATTATGTTGTTTTATGTTTATTTAATGAATACTTTTAAATATTGTTTGGAGACAAAAACACACCGGTTTACAAAATATAAAGGAAAACTTGTCCACTCCTATACTATCCATATTTAGATGCCATTAGTAATTCCAAATCACTATTTTTTATCATGTTCTATAAATGTAACTGTGTATTTTATTATTTTGAATTAAGAACTATGAATGACGGTCATGCATACTCTATCTTTAAAAAAGATAATTAAATATATATGATGCATTAGCGCGCCATCTGTTATGAAAATTCGAAACTATTTTAGACGCGTAAGATTCTTTTTGAAATTAAACCATCTCTACTGCCCTTACTGCAATGGAAAAATTAATGGGAGGGCCTGGCCATTAATTTTTCCATTGCAGTAAGGGCAGTAGAAATTGTTTAATTTCAAAAAGAATCTTACGCGTCTAAAATCGTTTTGAAATATATATATGTCATAATATATATACTCTTCCAGGAATAATAAAGCAAACCTAGAGCCAGCCCAGAGAGAGACGGGATGTAAAGTCCGGTCACTTGAGACAGCAGCGACATTCCAAGCGGCGGCAAATGGGGCCCGTCCGTTAACACTTTGGGACTTTTAAGTCAGTGGGTGATTGTGTGGATACGAACGGCTGCCCGGCTGTTCCCCGGCCCGGCGCTCTCCCTCTCTCTCTGGTTGCCTGGGTTCTTCTACCAACTTGTGATGTGATTATTTCTCTTTCCCCACCTTATTATTATTATACCACATATATGCGTTATATATACTATGTATAATGAATATGGCGCCTCTGCCAGCGCTGCAGAGTTTGGTGGAGAATCGCCAGCGGGTCTCCAGCGACACCACACATCCTCTATCTTTATGATAAGTAAGCATTGTATAAATATGTATTATCACATTCTATTTTGAGTCAAGAGAGAAATCATATAAGATGTTAACTATAATATTGTTTTCAGACGCGGATTATAAAGATTGGCTTACCTATCAAAATTCATGGATTATGCCCGTGGATATTGAGACGGTAAGTGATATCTTCTCTTCTTATCCTTTCTTATCTCCACTCAACAATCATATTAGGGTATCAAGCTTGTAGAACTTGTTGATGGTGTCTGCTGGGGATAAGTAGAGCTCATCAATGAATGAGTCAATACAGTCAATAATTTAAAATACAATATAATGCGGCTTATGATTGTAGAACAACATTTGAAAATTATCTCGCATGTGTTTCTTTTTGAACGAAAAATCGAAATTTATAATCGTTATTTCTCCTTAAAATAAATTTCGATTTTTCGTTCAAAAAGAAACACATGTGGGATAATTTTCAAATGTCGTTCTGCAGTCAATAATGTGTTAGTGATATCGTTAATATGATATGTAGTGTTCTATTTAAAAAGAACGAGTTCCACAGAACAAGAGAAGATCCAAGGCAAAAGAAAACTCTAACTTTATTACTCTCTTGACCTATATATATATATCGCGCTTCTCGCGGACATGCAAATCTACCATCCTTTTAAAAGAAACAAAATGTAAAAATATACAAAACAAAACAATATTATGCAAACATCTCGAGGTATGCGACATGATATATTGTCTTACATCTCTTTATCCAATTTACACCAACATTATATGTAAAATAGTCATAGAAACAAAAAGGAATATTTAAATTGAAATGTCTATATATACAGCATAACTATTAAATATTAAAATTACAACCAATATTAAATTTGAAACTTATTTCAACGAAAACATTTATTTTTATAAAATAATTTCCTTTCTGCAAATGGCAAAAATTATCGGCGATTTTTTTTTTCGCAAGGAATGGTCACTGGTAATCAACTGTCCTTTTTTTTTTTTTTTTCAGTAGATTTTTATTTTTTTCTATTTCGATCGTTTTTTTTTTTGCTATTAATTTTGGATTATAAAATAAACAAATATCCTATTTCCCTCACAGAATAGAATTTATTGATAATTTTGTTATAAAACAATATCAAATTTTTCTTTCATTTTAAAATTTTATTTAAGATTGTATATTGTTTTTTTTTTTTTCAAAAAGTCTGAATACATACCCTCTATATTAATTTTAAAAGCATATACAGTATATATGTATTGGATCAAAAAAATAATTATTTATTTACCAATTTTTCAGTTGGCTGAACGCCAACCTTTTTCAAGAGATAAATACGTGGTTATACCTTGAAAAAGGTTGACGTTCAGCCAACTGAAATATTGTTAAATAATAATTATTTTTTGATTCCAATATATGCCTTTTTAATTGAAGATATATTTATGGATTGCTCTATTTTCAAAACGAGATACCCTTTATATATAATTATTTTTTAATAAACTTCTAAATGTTTTTGATTGAATGTAAAAACAACGAAACGTTCGCATAGGTGACTCGCAAGAAATAGAAGTACATATTTGCTAATTCTTAATGCCCATATTTATCTATGTATTTTTCATATTATATAAATTCATATTCAATATGATATGAACCTCCTCCTCCCTATTTTATACCCAGTAACTGTATGTTTTATTGTTTTAGGAGCAGAAGAAATTAATCATCATTGGCGCGCATTTCAAAATTCCGGTGGTCACCTTTTTTTTTTTTAACGTAAGTTTTTCTTAAATATTTTCATAAAAGATTTTATTTACGTCTTACTTTATTTTATTCTTAAAATTAGAATAATTTCCTTTTTTTTTTTTGTCTTTTCCTGCAACGGGGATTTGGGCAGTCTGACTCATCAGTATTGAACTCTCCCCAGCACTTTGGCTGGTTTACCCTACCAAACCGCTCTACTATTGTACTATCATTGAAAAAACTTTAGGTAGTCTCTTTGATGTCGTCATTTTTTTGTTTGTTTGTTTAAGGAGACAGAGCTCGTGTCTTTAAAAGTCTGGCTCATCAGTAGTGAACTCTCCCCAGAGGTTTGACCTACCAAACCGCTCTATTATTGTACTCTCACGTGGACAAAACTTAAGGTAGTCTTTGATGTCGACGTTGTCTGTTTTTTTTTTTTTTTTTTTAAGGAGACAGAGTTTAATGCTCGTGTCTTTAATAGCATCAGCGATTGATGTTCATCTAGAGCAGTGATTCTCAACCAGTGTGCCGCGGTAATTTTGTGTGCCGCGAAATTCTAAAAATGTGCCGCCGAATTTTAGTCATATGATTATGTTCACGTTTGTATTGGTTTTTCTTTTTTTCTTTTTCATTTTTTTACTTTTTAAAATAACGAAATTAGCAAATTAAATGTTAGAGATGTATATTACTTATATTTTGCATAGAAATATTGATACATAATTTGAATTTTCTTGCATTCAAGTTAGCAAAAGTGTGCCGCGAAATTCTAAAATTGTGCCGCCAAATTTTCAAATCTTTAAAATAATGCCGCAACAAAAAAAAGGTTGAGAATCACTGATCTAGAGGATCGGTGGACGATTGGTATAGACCGGCGATCTTCGACAACCACGACCCTAGATCGAATCCTGCATAGGACGCTTTTTTTTTTTTCCTGAAGAAAAAATTGCTTCAAAATGGTCCCCTGTTCTTGCAAAAGTTCAACCCCACCAGTGAATGCAAGTAACCAAACTTTGTAAATGTAAGTAACCAAAGCATGCTTTTAAGTGGAAAAGTCAAACTGTTTTCAAAATGTGAAGACATGGTTCACTTACAGTAAAAGTAGTCGCTAACTAATACCCACTATGACTATCATGGCCTTTAGGACATGTACTAGGAATAATAAATTTTAAAATGCTAAGTGAACGCTTGTCAAAGATGACATATTCGCTGCTACCACAATTTTATATGGTGTGAAATAATATTTATTCAGTTAATCTAGAAAACTGCTATGATATATAAGTCGACAATGTATAAACGTGATAATCTGTATAGAGGATTATTTAACCCCACCACAATCTATATACCATGTATCGTCTAAAGGTTTAATAAAAGTTAGGCCTCGCGAGATGGGAGAGAAACAAAGTACAGGATTGCATCATCCAGGAAGTAAAGGTCACTGCCCTGGACCCATAAAACTTAAGTTCAAAGGCCTTCTTCTTCCTGGAGGATTGCAATCATGGCGACAATGGAGGTTCTGAGCCAATCGCCTTTAAGCATGACAAATTAATAGCGAATCACCAGAGAGCATGTGTAAGGATCTCGATCAATGAGAAGTCGAGAGAGTCGATGACGATTATCTCGGACAAGAAAAAGAAAGAAGGTAGGTGACCGTACTACGAGCTAGGTGTGCTCAACACAGGCTCCAACCAAGGTAGTGTACGCTCCACCCTGTGAAAGGCCAGTTACCTCCGCCGAACTTTCTTCTCCCTCCCGATCGCAGGTCCTATTCCAAACCCATCCAGGTGTGTTCGTTCTTCCCCTGTGGAAACCTTGCCACCCGACCAAGACTGAACCACCACAATCACCAATCCAACCATCCATCCACCCAATTCGACAGAGAGTCGACAGGATTCGACATAGAGTCGAAAATATTCGACATAAATATTTATTGTGACATTATTCTATATATAGTCGAGAGAGAAATCTCATAAGATGTTAACCATAATATTGGTTCCAGACGCGGATTATAAAGATTGGCACGAAAATCAAAATTCACGGATCATGTCCGCGGATATTGGGAAACGGTAAGTTTAATGTATGATATTGTCTTACATCTATTTATCCAATTTACACACACACCAAATATAATCATCATAGTTGGAAGAAACAAGAGGGAATATTAAAATAGAAAAGTTTATATATGGCATATATTAGATAATAAAAAGGCATATACAGTGGTACTTCGACATACGAGCGCCCCAACATACGAGTTTTTCGAGATACGAGCCGACGAGCAAGTGATTTTTTGCTTTGAGTTACGAGCGAAATTCGAGATACGAGTTCGGTTCGGTGGTGTTGAAGATTTTAAATGGGAATTTTGTATGGGGAAATTTGCTTCGAGATACGAGTAATTCAAGATACGAGCAAGGTTGCGGAACGAATTAAACTCGTATGTCGAGGTACCACTGTATTGGATTTAATAAAAGTTTTATTTTGCCAATATTAAATATGGATTGCTCTATTTTCAATATACATATATATTAAAAATAAAAATGCCATATCTTGACCAGGCTCACATGAGCATTTCTAGATGGCACAGCGCCATCTAGTGGAACAAAAATAAACTAAACGTTCATTTAACTTGTTCCGTGATATTTGGCCAACCCATTTTTTTGATAAATCAAGAAAAGTCAACCACGAACGCGTTTTGGGTTGTTGGCCCTCGTCAACAGGTAACCCTGGGCTCCTGGAGCGCAAATCGCAAACTACCCGGACTGTACAGCTACAGTCTAGAAGAAATTTCTAGCCATGGGGAGAGCAGAGTGCTGCGGGAAACCAGTTGACCAGGTAGTTCCAGGTCGGGAGTGAGTCAGAAAGTAATATATACATCTATAATAATAATAACAAAAAGTCATGTGTAACTAACTACTAAGTAGCTAGAGCAGCAAGCATCATAAAACCAATACCTATTTCCATATTAATATACACTAGATTTACTTTAACAGGAAGCAGGTTTACGAATTCCTAATGAATAAATCACCTCTCGCATTGTTGTAAAAGGTATCAAAGTTTAGTGTTTCCCAAAAGTAATATCATTTTGAAGTGAAGTAAGAAATAAGATGTTTATATATGGCTGTGACTTGTTAAACTGTATACGCCTGTTGCTACAGTTTTGTCTGTTGCCATTGAGGATTGTATCTGTGCAGGAACATTGTGGAGCTCTTGATGACATTGGAATCCTGTTACGTGGATCAAGTTCCAATTCCAGCTTCAGGATCCTGCAAGAACCTCGGATCAGACTGGCTCCTTTAAGTCCTTGTTCCAGCTCTGGGATGTCACGGACCTTGGGTCTGACACATTCAGATCAAGGCCTTGTTCCAGCTCTGGAATGTCATGGACCTTGGGTCTGACACATTCAGATCAAGTCCTTGTTCCAGCTCTGGGATATCACGGACCTTGGGTCTGACACATTCAGATCAAGTCCTTGTTCCAGCTCTGGGATGAAGGATCTATTCTGCAGGACCTTGGGTCTGATATATTCGGATCAAGTCTTTGTTCCAGTTCTGGAAAGGAGGAAATCACCTTGCAGTGAATCGTACTCACGTGGATCAAGTACTTGTTCCCAGGGTAATTAATAAATTCTATAGGAATTGTAAAGCCTCTTTTGTGAGCAGTTTAGAGCTCCTCAATGTTTCTAGGAAGAAGAAACCTGCTGTTTAAGAACATCCCAAGAATATTTTGCCAAATTAAAATGTGGAGACCTGTGTAGTCTGTTCATTTTGGGTGTATCTCTTGGAAAATACTGGGTCTAATCAATGTCACTGTGTGGTAATGAGCCAATGGGTAAGCCTGATGATCTCGGAGCATAAGGAGCATTGGGGACCTCCCTCAAAGGCTTGTTGTGCCTTCTCACACCACCCTCACCTGATTATGATAGAAATGTTTTCAAGCGCTAAGGGCAAATGTTCAGCACAGTTACAACTCTGTTTAACTCCGCCCTTGCCGGTCCCAAGCCCGGATGAAAAAGAAGGAGGGGGAGCAGTAACAAGCTCACTAAAAAACCTGGGTTCAACTGGCCCGGCTGATAGTACCCTGTTAGGGCTCCTAATCCAGGGATACAGGATGAGCAGCGTTTGTACTCCATGTTAGGAGCGGCTGCACATGGTGTCTGTTCATGTCAGAGGTGGCCATTTATTTTGGAGCTAAGTCGGCCTGCCAGTGAGTAGTGCTCCCAGTCTTAATGACAAAGGCAGACGCATTCTACTTCACCCAGTGTGAAGATAAGAAGAAGACAACTCTGTTTAGCTTAATATTCTACGCAGATCGAAAAAGTATTATCTGAAGTATTTAGGCCAAATATATTTTTGTTTCTTGAGGAAGCAGTTTCTTCTTGTCACCTGGAACCAGATTTTTCACATTTTCTAAACTATAGTAATGAAAAAAAAAATTCTGTATGTTATCATCATATTTTGTGCTCAATCATTTTTTATACCTGCTTGGAAAATAATAAATAAAAAGCAAGATGAACGAAAAATCCAAAATTCATTTAAATATATTTTTGCAAAGTGTCTATTACATTTGTGAATTTAGACAAAACATATAGGAAAGTTTACCCATTTGAAAAATATAGATTTTTACATTTAAAATGTGATTTAAATGTACTTAAAATTATTAAATACTTTTTACTTTTAGTTTATATAAGCAATATTATAAAACATTTGAAAAAATATTCTACTATTACTTTTTTAAAAATTTAAAAATAAAATTTGATTATTAAAAAGTACCCATCAAATTTATTAATTTTAACAACCAATGCTGAATCTATCAATATACAGGCATAACATTTTCTTGGTTTTCCTATATAAAATTTATACATGAGTTTCTTAAGTTTTGAATAGTCTATATCTTCAGTGCTATACCATGATTGAAAATTTATCAAGAAATAATTCAGTAGTTTTTGAGGAGAATCACACATTTCATTTACACTCATGACAAAGCTTAGGGAAGTGGGAAGTCTTTGATGTCACTGACTGTCTATTTTTTGAAGGAGACAAGAGGCAATTTTGTTCACACTTGGTTATCTAGTGTATCTTCTTGTATGTTGGTACAAAACTGCTGCTTAAATGGTTGAAGAGAAATTTTGCTGAATTGTATCATACATATATAAAAGTTACAGAAAATGCATTAGACTATTTTGATTTTAAGGGATTTTTTTAAATTGTAAACATAATTTTTTATATGATGTCCACTTTATTCTCTCGGTGTTTGGCTTTTTATCATCTTCCTAGCTCCATTTAGGTGACTCATGCACAGTTTATTTCATTCCTGTCACCCTGTTCCTGTAAATAATTGGACAAAGAGGTCACACACAGATGCGCCTGCTGATGGCAAGGTACACCTGTTGCAGCTGATTGATCAGCAAGATGAACAAAAGCTATCTGGCTAAATATTTTAAAAACATCACTCTATAGTATAACCTCATTAATTTAACACATGATAATTTGTAGAACGACATTTGACAATTATCTCGCAAATGTTTCTTTTGAACGAAAAATTGAAATTTATTTAAGGAGAAGTAACGATTATTTCTAGCCTTAGGGATGAAGTATGAAAGGATGAATTGTGAAGAGTAATGATAAATGGAAAAATAAAGTGTCCAGGGATGGGATTCGAACCCACAGTGTTCCGCTTACCGGGCAGATGCCATGTCCACTAGGCTATACCCTGGACATATTTTTCCATTCGTAAATATTATATAAAGTAATTTATAATACAATAATTTGACAATTGACTCAAAAATGTCATTCCTATTGAATAATACAAATGAAACATTTAAAAGTTTCTTTAATTAAGTAATTCCAAATTATTTCCACACTAATTTATACAACACTCAATTTATAACCAATCCTGGTAAATTTCAAGAATTTTCTGGAAAAATTAATGCAGTAGAGGATCCAAGCTGTGGATGTAAGGTTCAGGATTCCACTCATCTTTTGCTCCAGTGCCCTCAGCATTTTAAGACTACAGACATAGTAACATCTGTACTGATCCAAGAGGACTAATATCTAGCTAAGTTTCTTGCATTAAATTTAATAGATTATAATACAAGAAAATAAGACCTAATCCAAATAATTTATTAGTGTATGATGTTTCGGCAACAGCAAGGCAACATAAGTCTGAATGATGTTGACAATGCTGTTGCTGAAACGTCATACACTAATAAATTATTTGAATTAGGTCTTATTTTCTTTTATTATAATCCAAATTGTGCTTTATCATTCAATAGATTTTGTAAATTCTGATCCGACGTTTTGAATAATCTTAATTTTAGGTATAATTTTTTTTTGCTTATTCCTAGTACACGTGGTACAGGCCATGATAATCATGGTGAGTAGTTAGCGACTGCTTTTACTGTAAGCGTACCACATGTCTACACATGTGAAAAGCAGTACAACTTTGCACTTACAAATGTGCCAGAGCCCCGTTTGGTTACTTGCACTCGCTGGTGGGGTTGAACTTTTGCAAGAATCGGGGGCCATTGGAGCAAAAAAGTGTCCAATGCGGGAATCGAACCCAGGTCGTAGTGGTAAAAAACCAAACGGTTTAACCAGCCTTCCACCGACCCCCCCCCCCGGTAATTTATAAAATATATATGCAATATTTATATTTTTACTACTTTGATTAAGTTTCTATTAAAATTAGCGTCATCAGTAATAAGAAAATTAACTCATCAGAACTCAGCTCATCAGTGGTGAACCCTCCCAGGCCCTAGTAGAAAATAGATTTATTTTTTAAAGAATCACGCGTCAAAAATGAAATATATTTGACGCGTGATTCTTTTTAAAATGAATCAATTTACTACTACAATAATAAAATAATAGGAGGGCCCTGGGAGGGTTCACCACTGATGAGACAGGCGCTCCTCCTATAAGACTTTTTTTTTTTTTTCAAATTAAATAACTTTCTATCCTAACTGCATTGATAAAAACATTGGAACAAACAAACAGTAGTAACTGTGGTTATAAAAGAAGAAAAGTGTGTACTAATATACATTTCTGAATACAGATAACAGCTAGTGCATCCTTAAAAATAACAAGAATTCCCCTCTAAAGTACCATATATACACTTATGAATAAAACTTAAGGAAGTGGAAAGCCTTCCTATTTTTTTGAAGGAGACAGGCAATTTTGTTCACACTTGGTTATCTTGTGTCTTCAATAAAGGTCACTGTGTATATCTTTCTGAGTTATATTGTCTGAATCTCGATATACATGCTAAAAGGTACAACTTCCTTAAGTTTTGTCCATGGGTGTATAACAGCCCAGTATTTGAACAGTATACAGTAGAACAAACTCTGTAAAGGACACCTAGTGATAGCATCAAAGTGTCCTTTAGGGAGGGAGATGCCCTTTTAAGTTTCTATTTAGTAAAAATCATAATTTCGGCAATGAAAAACTTATTTTCAGTGAGTTGTCTTTTAGTGAGTGTCCTTTCATGGAGATTCTGTATATTAAATCAGCAAAACCACCTAGGGTTCACCAATGATAAGCCAGGTCTTCCAATATTTGTATCATTACAATGACAAGGTACAATTTGGAATATAGATTATAAACACAAGGTAATAAGACCAAATCTAAATAAATAAATAGTGTGTGATGTTTCGGTAAGTGCTGAATGGCACTTTTGTCTAAAGATGGTAACAACGCTCTTATCAAAACGTCACACACTATTTATTTATTTGGATTTGGTTTTACTACCTTGTGTTTTTGTATCATTACAGTAAAAGATTGTCTTATTTGCAAAAATAATAAACATATCTGAATACAGGTGTCATGCTAAAATTCAATATGTATATTCAAATATAATAAAAACCATTTTTTGTATGAACAAATATTATTTATTCACTATAATAAGGGTGAAGTATAAACAACAACAAAAAAGCTATATAAATAACAAATATTAAAAATGATAACAGGATGTGTTGTGCACACTCAATGTAGAAAATTACAAATAACCTTTACAAAACCTACAGATTTAACATGAGGATTTTTCTAAAGCCAGCAGGTGGCTGCGGAGGAGGGAGCAGTAGTGGGGAGTGCGATGTTTGTGTTGGACCTCTTCTGTCAGTTGGAGAAGAAGTCCAGGACAGTTAGGTGCGATCAATTTTAGAACCTCTAAGATTTCATTCTGGAATTCTTTATCAGAATCATCCAAATGGATGAGCAGTCCCCTGCAGATCTCCTCACAGAAGGCTTGGTGATGGGCAATGTTGAAGCCACCGGGGAAGTGGGTGAAGTAGATGGGGAAGAAATGTGCAGCTAGGAGGCGGATCTCCCTGTGAACATCATCCAGCCTCTTGATGACCTCAGGGTAGATGTGGATGAGTCTGAGGGGCTCCACATGGGGGCTGAGGGCTGGGTACAGCTTGGTCAGGCACAGGATGGCGTACTTGCGGGTCAGTACAACCTCATCCTCCAACAAGCTGGTCAGCTGAGTGAGAAGGTGGTCTCCCTCCTGCTGCAGTATCTGGGATCCAAGGGCCAGATTGTCAACGATGCTCCACAGGCTGACAACCACAGCATTCCGTAGGGCAGAGGCTGTCAACCCAGCCTTCCACTCTAAATTGGGCAGTATCACCGAGCTGATCAAAAACTTGGTACCCTTCTCCAAAATCCCTGTTAGACTCCAGTGCTTCTCCAGGTTGGGAAGAATAGCTGCTAGGGTGGTGAAAAGCCTCAACTTCAGCTTTGCATCGGATGATGTGCGAGAGAGCTCTTCTAAGATACCAAAGGCTAGATCAGAACTTTGAGGGAGATCAAGGTAGAGGTTCTGTAAAAGCTTGATAAAGATAAGGAAATTGGAAGAATTGATTGTCCAGAGCAACAGATCTTCTTTAATAGCACATAAAGCATCTTTCAGGTATTGTGTATAAAGTTGTTGGGGGGAATCCAGCTCAAGATAACTAGCAAGAGCTTCAAAAAGGGCATCAGCATTTGGGCTGCCGTGAGCCTGACAGGTGGTGATGAGTAAGAACATGGGAAAGCCAGGAACTCGAGGCTTATGCAATAGATTCTCAACACAATTCTCAATGGCAGGCAGGAATTCTGAGGAATCCTTTGAGTGTTCCACCAGCTTTTCACATAGGGTGGCCACACAGTCATCTGATAGAAGTCTTGAGCCATGGATCAGACAGGCCAAGATCACAAAATGATTCGCACCAGGAGAGAGGGCTAGATAAGCTCCCATTACTTTCATCCAGACACCACTCTCAACAAAGAATCCAATGTAATAAGCACATTTTTTAATATTCATCAACAAATCTGGATCTTTAGCTGCAGAAATTAGAGCTGGCAATAATTTCTCAATATAGGATGATATTTTTGCCTCACTATGCAACACCAATGGCAGGAGAAGTTGCGAAACTTTTTTTCTAGTCCCTTCATTCCAATCATTGAGGTCATTGACAATACCAGGAATGATATAAAATGTATGGCGTTGAACTAAGAATCTACAGCCTTGAGATGGTACCGCCAGGTTATCTGGATATTCTGGTTGCTGCTCAAAATCAATCTGATCTTTATATTCTTGTTCATTTTCATTCAAATAGGTATCACCAGCTAACAACCAATATTTCCTAGCCACTTGGGACACTTCTTCCACTTCATCATCTAATAGAGAAAGACACAATGGAATAAGTTTAGAAAAAAATGAATATCTATCAGGAAGTTCAACAAGCCAAGTTCCAATAAGTAAATTAATTTCTTGACGAACTAGTGGTGAAGCATCAAAAAGTCTTTGAGCTAAATGTGGAATAACTTCATTCACCATTTTATTACTACCATTAAGTATTACAATTTTTAAAGCTTTAACTGCAGCGCATCTTACTTTTGAATGCTGGTGAGATAATGTTTTCAAAAGAGGATTGATTAAGTCGTCTGATTTATGATAAAAATGTTTTTTAAGTGCTATTGATAAATTTAAAGCACAGTTACAACTTTCTTTTTTAACTTCAGGATAAGGATCTATTATTAAATGCTTTAAAATTAAAGTTATATCATCAATATATGATAACAATGAATCTTTATAGTAGTCCACAATTAAGGAAATTAATTTGATTTCAAGAAGTCTTACTTCTTCTGATGTTTCAACCAACTCTTTATCAATAGTGCCAAGCCTTTGAACAAGAATAGGAAATAAATATGTTAGATGTTCGTTAAAATTGGAACAATTTGATACAAATGATATAAAAAGGTTTACTGCATGTTCTCTACATTGTTCCGATGGATCAACAAATAGTTTTAATATTGATTTATAAATATTACTTACTAAGTCAAAATATTCATCTTTTGAAAATTTGGATTCAATGCCATTTATTTTTCGTACTAGAGTCTTAATTGCATTTAGTCGAATGAGTTTTTCGTCACTTTTTAGGTTATTTAGTTCGTCTCTAATTTGATACGAAATGAAATCCGAAACATGTGAAACGTTCGTTTCGGTACTTATATTCATGTCTTAAAATTATTTAAATGGTATTTATATATAAAAAATATAAATACGAATTTATAAACACGAGAGAGAGATAGAGAGTAAAGTTTCTTCAATATTTAACATAATAAACCCTCACAAAAGAGGTAAAATCAAAGTGTATCGAACCACATTTTGTTTGTTTTGGACGTTTGGAAAAAAAAATACTGAAATAAAAAAATTATATATATTCAGTGAAATATTTCATGAAATATGTTTTCAGAAAAAAAATAGCATATTCTATATATATATTAAAAATTATTTTATATATAACTACAAATATAAATAATATTTTATAAAATTAGTAATATTCTTAAAAATCAAAATAAATAAAATTTTCTTAAAAAAAATTAACTAAATAATGTTTTCAAATATTATAATAGTGTTCTTAAACAAAGTTTTAGCAACAAAAAATGAATGCCAAAATTAGTGTTCGAATAGCGATTTGAAAAATCGAAATTTGGGATTGTGTGTTCATGTATTTGTTTGATCTTCATAGAAAAACACAATATTTAACCAATTTGGATGAATTTTTTTCAAGACACTGTTTAGGACTGGAATAAATCATCACCTCAAATTATAGAGGTTAGCAAAATGACTTAATAATTTGCATATTTTTATACAAAATATTAATTAAAATACTAATGAAAAAACTAGGAAGACTGTTAATAAAAGTTTCAGAATCTTCCTATTTAAAAATACTTATCATGCGCAAACATACAATATGACTGCTATTTTCAATAAGAATATGGATATTTAGCATTATGCGCTTCAGGAACCTGAATTATAAATCTAATAAGAGTAACAATTATAATTAACATCTTAATTTCCAGAGGATATTGTTCTCTAAAATGGCTACCCTTGTTGCTTTCCCTGGTTTGGATAGATGAAAAGGGAGGATACACGATGTGACTTATTAAAGTTTCCTTACTTAAGTATATATATATAGCAATTTAGGCCAACAACCCCATGTATATAACCCGCAGCAAGACCTTAATGTTGTATAATGGTAAATATGATGGAATAACGCACTGAAACACATAAAAGTACAAACATTACTAAAACCTGACAGATAATTACCCTCAAAGTAGCCCTAATAAAGTCGTAATTTTGCAACTGTTGCTGTGTCAATATATCACAGCAAAGATATAGTACACAACTCTATTTCAACAGAGTCGGTTGTTCTATAATTTGTACACTTTGTAAAATTAAGGTGTGGGGGGTAGTACCATAAAGCAAAAGGAATGAAATATGTATGAGAGGAAAACAAGAAAATTTCTCTAGATATTTATTTAAATAAATTAAAATTTGGGAACATGTCTATACTGACGAGATATGCTATTTACATAGTAAAAATTTAGATAGAGGTGACCTGAAGTTACTTTATAGCCCTTTAGGGCCCATGCGAAATCTAGGTTGGTTACTACACAAAAAGGGGGGGGGGCGCTAAGTCATAATGACAAATGGCTTACCTTTTTCTCGAAAGTGCCGGCAAAGGTCTGATCTCCCATCTGAAGACTGTCCTCTCACTGAGCGACTCCGATCGAATCTGCCTTTTGGCCAAGAAACCCTCTTTTATTCATGTCTCTCTCCGTTTTCATTCGCTGAAAGAAACACCAATCAAAATGGCCAACGGCTCCAGTATACAATTTCATCGACGCCCCAGGCCTCTCCCATCAAAATAGAACATATAGTATTACCAAAACAAAAAAAAAATCTAAAGAGAGAAACAGCTACGGCGATAGTGTAAAATTTCAGACGCCAGGCCCCCCCCCTCCACATGGATTGAAATACTATCCTCCCTTTTTCTCGGGACGGTATATATATATCGCCCCCCCCTCCGTCTTAGCTAAAAATCGACACAGGCCCCTTTTCACTTGAACTGTAATATAACGCTTTCCTTTCTCGGGAAGGATATTTTATAAGGTTCAGTCTTTTAGAGATCTTCCTTCTCCATTTTTTTTTCTGGTCACCTTTACCTAAATTTTTGGTGAGGGGAATATATGTACATATGAAACAACAGCTTCCAGCGCGGATGTCTCTGGGTGTCACTGGTGTCTTCTTCACCAGGCATCAGCTTTCGGCATGGAAGTCTGGTGTCATCAATTGTCTAGGTTTCTGGGCAAAAAGTGGTCTGTAAGTCTATGTGGGAGGGAAGCCATGTATCCATTTGATTTGATTATACATACGCCTTCTGTTGGGGTATGGTTACAAAAACGTGCCCCAACAATCCTCCCCCTGCCAAGTAATGGACAAATGCGTTTGTGCTACTCATTATTCATCTGCCTTTCATCAGTTACTATGAAAGCAGGCCCATTTCTAGCAAAATGCATTTTCCATTACTAGGTGAAGCCAGATGTACCGAAACCTGTAGGGAAGATAAGGCTAGTCAAAATGATGGTATGCCATTCTAGATGTTTATTATTCCGAACATTAGTGGGCATTGCGCATCCTGGCAAAGGGGTTTTTATGTGTTATTATTCCGTCAGCACACTGTTATCAACATAGGTTATGGGGGACAGTCATATCATATGTATGGAAGTAAGCAAGGTCATCTGTCTTACCATTCATGGGTATATATACCACCCTTCCACTTTCTTCTTTGGCCTTGAGGAGTAGGCCTTCCTTGTGGTAAGTCCTCTCAACCCCATCCTTGCCTCTTGTGGTGCTGGATTCATTGCTACCTTCTTTCTGCTAACAATACAGTTAGAACATTTCCCTATTACATATTATATATAAAAAATTGGGCGCCAAGAAGTCGTTTAGAAATAACTGACTAGTCCAACTCCTAAAACATGCCAGCATCTTTATTTAAGTACCAATCAAGACATTCGTGTGGTATAGTTATACATATACAATCAAGGAAAGGATAATTATAGTTAGCTGAAAGAAATATCTTGGTATATAATAATTAGCCTATGACATGATGACTTTTGCTAAATTAAAAAAATTACAGAAACAAATTGTGAAAGTAATTATTAAATAAGGCACGAAATATGTAATGATAAAATGAATCCTTCCATGTTATATGATGAGTATAATATATATATTGAAGTAAACATATCATGTAGATAGTGATTAAATATGTTAAGATATAAGTGATAAAAAAATCATCCCATGATAGATGACAAAAGAAACTACTACAAGATTATATATGGTGACAAAATATATATAATTAAATATTTAATATAAATATTAATATCATGAATATCAAAATAAAATTGTTGAAATGAATAGTATACGACTATAATATAATATATATGACATAAAAATAATAACATATTGAATAAGAAAATGTAAACATAATATATATTTGTGCGCTGAGGGTTCAAGGTTTAGTATCTCAGTTAAGTTTTCAATCTTATCCAGTCTGGAATCACGAGTTGGTCACTGGGTAATATTCGTCTATCCCGATCCTATTGGAGGGTGTGTTCTCTCTTGTGTGTTAGATTCCTCAAATTACAATACTCTCTCAACCCAGATGGGTACGTCATTTAGAATCTTGGTCAAATGGAACATAGCCCAGACCTCTATTAAACTACACAGTCCATTTAAATCTAGGGTGACAACCGTATGAAGAGAAATTTTCTGTTTTGGCAGAGCGACTAATCAATTTCTACTATTTTGTTTGTGGCTCCGTTTACCTTGCCTCTGGGGTGTGTACAGTTCAGCTACCTCCCCCTTCCAAGAAATTCACATTACTTTCATCTACTAATATACCCTCTATTCATTGACCTGAATCCTATAAATCTACATCTTATAAGTTTGAATTTTATCAATCTGAAATTTTGGTTCCTTTTACAAATTCCTTCAGAATTCTACTCCCTGTATAACTGCTCTTAATTCTACTGTCCTCAATACAACACTTCTAAAACTTTGACTCACTGGCTTGTTCTGGCGTCTCGTTCGCGGTCATTATAGTTAACTAATACTTTAAAATCTTATCCTAACATGGAACGAGTCTAAACTCGTTGAAGGTCCTAATAATTACTTATTCTGCCTCTCGAATCGGTCTTATGCTCGAATTCATTCCAGCAAAACGTATGGCAGGGCGAATCCTTTATTAGAAGAAACTTCCGCTAGCTATGGGGGATCAAACTGGTACCAAAAAAAATTCAATAGACGGAAACACTTCGTCTAGAATAACTGGGCAATCTCTGCCTACTTGCCAATCTTACAGGACCTCCCGTCTGGAACACCCCCGCTCCAGCCACGCTAAAAGCGTCGAAACTACGGTGTCAGATCGGTTACCCAAGGTCGCGCCGTTATACCCCAGGCTATACGGCATGGCTAAAACAAATCCCCCATCCTGCATAAAATTCAATCTATACCTCTTCGTTTCCTCTTGCGAGGAGGAGATGAGTGGGCTGTCGGCTTGATCCCTGCCTTCCACTATCTCCAAGTCTGAGGGTCGGGATAGGGATCATTTATCCACAATCCTTAGAATTCAAGCTAAACTAAGATAAAAGAAAATCAAAGGAAAATTATACCCCCTAACGAGGGACCTAACAAAAAGGGAGCGAATATTTTCTAACTAGATAGAGTTGTAGTTGTCCTGTTTGAGGCTTCTCGGTCCTAACAAAATTCGAAATAAAAAATAAAATAAAATAAAAATCGATCCTATTAAAGTCCTTTAACCCTATTCTAATGTATTTTGGGCTCACAATATAATAGTTTTTAACCTTTTTCTACATTCATTGCACCAATTCATTCATACACCCTCCCCCCTATCATTCGCGGTACGCATACAAACTAAGGTTGAAAGCTGCTACAAAGGCCAAAATACTCATTTATCTATATCAATAGATCCTAACAAATGATAACATCTTTCAGGACGCAATGTGAAATCAAATAAAATAATAAAATTAAAACAAGTTGGGAACTAAAGCCCTAGGTTACTCAAAAGAAAATGCCTCTGTACAAGCTCTATATATACTAATACTTTATACTCGATAAATGATTGTTAACAATAATTGTTAACAATTCTAAATAATCTGGAAGCTAACCTACTAAAAAAAAATCAGTGTAACTTCAAAAACTGCCCTTGCCTTGACACCAAGCGACTTTTCACGACAATTCTATATAAAGACATACACAAATTATAATGGCGAATAAAGGACCATTAAGCGTGACACCTCATAAAAGCGGATTGAGTCACTCCCCTAGTCACCGTGGGTGAAGTCACTTTCTTCTTACTTCCTCGTGCGTCTGCCCCCTTTGCAGTAGTCCGACCTCAGCACTCTATTGAAAGATGGATTTATAGGGTTTACGATTCACTACCCAACACTAACATTCTCAAGTGCTTTCCAAGGATCGACTACAGTTTGGGCCTACTTAACTTCTACCCCTGACCTAGGGTCCCTATACTTCACAACTTCACTCTGAGAGATTGAACTTTTATGTCCTCATTAGACACCTATTTCAAAGCTACTACCTGAAGGCCAGGGATTATAGGGTTTCTGAATTACCCAACACAAGCCATAGGATGCCTATTAGGTTTGTTGTTTTAGACATAGCCTCCTTCTAAGTTGTGATTTCCTACACCTTCCTTCACCTATTACTCCTGATAATAACTAAAATTTCAGATTTACACTAAATAGTTAATTCACAATGGTATACATTATTCTCATTGGTCTTTGAAACTCGGGTTTTAACAAGAAATAGTTTGTATAGAAAAAAAAGGATCCTAATGAAGTTCTACTTAAAAAAAAAAAAAAGGTTTTTAAATGAAAAAAAAAAAAAAGGTTGAAATCTCTAAACTTCTCATTCTATCGAGCTGATTCTCCGTACACACTCCAAAATCCTAGTTAGTGGCGACAGTCTAAGCAGAATTTACACTGTGTGGGCCTTTACACCCTTGTAGACCTGCGTAAAGTTAAACTGTTCACACTAACTCTGTCAACTTCCCCTCGTCTCATTACTTCTGAGTTCGCTCTGGTTGTCACCCCTTGTGGAACCACTACTTTAACGGACCTATTAGGGAGATAAGCTGGACCTGTAAGATGAATCCAATGATCTTCATCACTGAACCTTGACTTGAATTACCATCACTAGTTTCCTCCTCCTCTGTGGGGAAAATCCTAATTGGTATATGGTATTGTTTTAACCTATCTATATGGTATTTATCCAAATTCCCAGTTTCTAGATTCTTCAAGAGATATACAGTATCACCAGCTCTTCTTAGTACCTCATATGGACCCCCATACCTTGGCTCAAATTTGTGACGCCCCTTCGTCTCATGCATTCTCTCCACTAGGACTAAGTCCCCGTTATTGAAAGTTCTCAGCCTTTTCTCTCAGTTCTCTCTCAGTCTGCTGTCTGAAATATTCCAGATTAGTAGTGGGGATTGGAGAAGAGAATCTCATGTATTAATGGGGGCAGGGAACCGAGGGGTGAAAGATGGGTTCATGGCCCAAAAGGGAAAGGAAATGGGAGAGGTACATGTTCATCCATGTGGGTGGATAGTAATCTTAGATCAATGCTCTTTCTGGGTGTATTGAAACTAACTAGCCATGATGGTAGAGGCGCTGTTCTCACTGCCTCTACTGTACATCAGAATGAACTATAATTATTACTAGTGTATTATTATTCCAACAGCCTATGACCTTTAAACCTTTATACCTTCATATACACTCGACGGGGTAGTCACCTTGTTAAAAAAAATCTATAATGTCATAGATCAGCTAGAGGGAGAACATAACAAAATTGTGCGAATAGTCTGTTTCAACTACTGATTGTAAGCCTATTAAACTCGTTCTCTTTAGGTTGGCTCGCTCATTAATCTACAATCTACGTTCAATAGTCATATTGAGTTCACATGGATGCTAGATGTAAACTGTATCAAAATAGTGTAGTTTTCTAGTTTCCGAATTATATGACAGTTAGAAAAAGAAACAAACATTCTGGAAATATCTCGCACTGGCTACTATTAAAAAAATTGAATGGGGTACAGCTCTGATCTTACAGGATACCTCATGGCTCATAGAATTGAATCGCTCATTTCTCACTAAAATATTCACACAGGGTATGGAGGTCTCCAGCGGTTCTATAGCTATTGGTCAACTAAATTAATTAATGGCAGGAATTGAAGTTAGTTTAAATGCTCATGTGCTGTTTTGTCATGCGTCTTTATGTCATCTGCAAAGGAAAGTGTCGCCTCAAAGGACCTAATTCTGGGACTAACATCCGCTGCACATTTCAGGAAGGAGTGGTCGTCCATACAATAGCAAGATATCATTTTGCTGCCAATGTACAATGTTGAGCATTTTCCATGTCGTCATTTTTGTCGATCCCCAATCTTCTAGGGTGTTTCTTTAAGCATTTCTTGATGTCATTTAATGCTTCATGCGATCCCGCCCGGCATTCAATAAGTAGTATTTGATCGTACCACCTCCAGGAGACCATCCCATTGCGGCCGAATCATTTCCACCCAACTTATAACGCCGTCCATATCGCGTAATTGAAATTAGTGTAAAACTCAAAGAATAAGACCTTAATCTCTTAATTCTTTACTAATTTCAGTTGGCTCAACATAAATCTTCTCAATTATTAATTTAGTACAGTGGCGTGACATGTCACACTTCTTCTAGTTCTTTCGCAAGCTCGATTAATCCCAGTGAAAGCCAGTTCAGGCGTCAATCCCGTGCTAACCCGTCATGCATGACTTCAAATTTGGAAATTATTAGACCTGAATATTTGCAGTGGCATCTGCTTCCACTGAAGTATTTAAGACACAAGGCTGCCTCTTATCTTGTTTAAATCACTGTCTTTACTCCCATATGCCTGTGTAAACTTTAACCATGACCTTATCAATTCTCAAAATTCTGCCTATCGAATATCCTGAGAATCAATGTTCTTCTTGTCTACGGCGGATTAACACAATAATTGTTCCCTAGAGTTATCTGCGTCGAGTGGTCAGTCTGTACTACTAATTCTCCACTCTAACTCCAGGATTCCTTTATCTACTCAGGCTGTTCAAAAATTTTCAAGACAGTTGTTCAAATCCCCAATGATAATCTGCTAAATTTCGATAATTATTGAAATTCTCATTAAACAGACTAACTACACCTTCCTGACACAGAAGTGTCCAGCATCAAGATATGGCGTACTGCCCATTTCTTCATTTGATGACTGTGTCAAATTACAGCTGAAGAAACATACTAAGCATATAACTGGTTTAAATTTCATGTAATCTCATCATGCCTTCTGCTGGCAAATATTTACTGTAAAATTCAATACTATCAAGATGGTTTTATTTGTCTTCATCCAAAAAAAAATGTTTCAGAAATAGAATCTTGGAAATCTCTACTAAAGACAAAAATTATACATTTGTCAATTCAGGATAACCTTCCCTTGTCAGAGTGTATACAGGATATTTAAGATCATATGCAGTTGGAGGCATCATGAGAAAAAAAAAAGTCGGTTGCCTGACGCGTCTTTTTATGGTGATCAAACTTCTCTCTTCACGGGTACGCTAACTGGATCTTCAATTCTATTTTCACCTTAAGGCTCATATATCTGGATGCACAGGCTAGTATGATTTGATAGAAAGCGCTATTAAAATGAAGTTAAGATATTTGTATCCAGCAATAATTATCAGAACTCACCTCTGCTGTGAGAAAATTATATCAGAGCTATAATGAAAAAAAAAAAAATGCTAAGTCATTTCAGTAGACTACTGTAAAACACTGATCACCGTTCTAAATTTGAACCATGGGAAATCCAACCTCATTTCTCATACTGTATATAATAATTTGAGAAAGTAAAATAAAGAAATTGTAATCAATGGTGCTCGCAACAGAATTCAAAATGATTGAGACACAGAACATTATAAATAATGTCCAGCAAGCAGGATACCAAACCACCTTTATATTACAACATTTCCACAAAAGTATAACTATCAATAACCCAATAAACAAAACCACAAAATATCTATAGGGCGATATGTTACATTCCATACTCACAAACATCTATAACAATAGCCAACTACTTAAGAAACTCTGGCATCCAAACATATTACTGTAATTCCCCTAACATAGGCTCCACCATAAAAGTCCAAAAAATAATCCTACTATCATAAAACCCACTAACCAAAACAGAGAATAAAAGGCAATATATTCCGTAGAGTGTAACAGCTGCCAGGCCAAGTACGTGGTGGAGACAGGAAGGAGAGTCAGCAATAGAATATATGAACATAGACGCAACGTTATTAATCAAGGCAATAGGTCTCTAATTTTCCAATACTGCAAAGGAACAGGTCACACTTTCGCATTAGGAGAACCTAGAATACATTACAATAACATAAACAGCAAATATCAAAGGCTTATAATTGATTCTCTATTATTCAGAAAACACAATAGCATTAATAGAAAATAGATTTGCCCGAAACATATAACACAATATATCCTAGTACCAGCTAATAATATAAGTAACTTATATGTAATAGCCAATAACTATTATAAAACTACTTAAATAATAGAATTTCTAACCTATAAGATAATTCTTAGAATATAGCAAACAATAGTAGAATATGTGTAAATACCTTAACCAAAAAAAAAAGTCTTAAGAAAACAAATAATATGCAAAACTTCCTAATGTATATATATATATATATGTACATAGAATCATAATAGTTTTAGCATCAGGCGACGTTATATTTTCTTGATATATTGTATATGTTTCTCCTGTAGAAGGGCGGACAAGCTCGAAAGCTTGAGAAGACCAGAATAAAAGATACTCATCCCCATAAACGTTTTACTTTGATATCAGAAATCAATGATAATATTAAGGTTTTGCCACAAACAATGTGAATCGTAAAAGACAGCGGCGAGAGATGCGGTATACACCGCCTCAACATAACTTTTATTGCCTGATAAAATGCCAGTGAAACGGAAAGCATAAATTAAAATTCACGATTTATAATAGACTGTTAATCTCAGGATGCGTGGACTACTTCACCAATACTTAAAAATAGTATGGCTTTTCATTAGGTATATATTTCTAAAGTATAGGAGATGAAACATATACTAAATTCGAGCCCCGCGGCGGGCGCCATTGTTGCTTTCCCTGGTTTGGATAGATGAAAAGGGAGGATACACGATGTGACTTATTAAAGTTTCCTTACTTAAGTATATATATATATAGCAATTTAGGCCAACAACCCCATGTATATAACCCGCAGCAAGACCTTAATGTTGTATAATGGTAAATATGATGGAATAACGCACTGAAACACATAAAAGTACAAACATTACTAAAACCTGACAGATAATTACCCTCAAAGTAGCCCTAATAAAGTCGTAATTTTGCAACTGTTGCTGTGTCAATATATCACAGCAAAGATATAGTACACAACTCTATTTCAACAGAGTCGGTTGTTCTATAATTTGTACACTTTGTAAAATTAAGGTGTGGGGGTAGTACCATAAAGCAAAAGGAATGAAATATGTATGAGAGAAAACAAGAAAATTTCTCTAGATATTTATTTAAATAAATTAAAATTTGGGAACATGTCTATACTGACGAGATATGCTATTTACATAGTAAAAATTTAGATAGAGGTGACCTGAAGTTACTTTATAGCCCTTTAGGGCCCATGCGAAATCTAGGTTGGTTACTACACAAAAAGGGGGGGGCGCTAAGTCATAATGACAAATGGCTTACCTTTTTCTCGAAAGTGCCGGCAAAGGTCTGATCTCCCATCTGAAGACTGTCCTCTCACTGAGCGACTCCGATCGAATCTGCCTTTTGGCCAAGAAACCCTCTTTTATTCATGTCTCTCTCCGTTTTCATTCGCTGAAAGAAACACCAATCAAAATGGCCAACGGCTCCAGTATACAATTTCATCGACGCCCCAGGCCTCTCCCATCAAAATAGAACATATAGTATTACCAAAACAAAAAAAAAATCTAAAGAGAGAAACAGCTTCGGCGATAGTGTAAAATTTCAGACGCCAGGCCCCCCCCCTCCACATGGATTGAAATACTATCCTCCCTTTTTCTCGGGACGGTATATATATATCGCCCCCCCTCCGTCTTAGCTAAAAATCGACACAGGTCCCTTTTCACTTGAACTGTAATATAACGCTTTCCTTTCTCGGGAAGGATATTTTATAAGGTTCAGTCTTTTAGAGATCTTCCTTCTCCATTTTTTTTCTGGTCACCTTTACCTAAATTTTTGGTGAGGGGAATATATGTACATATGAAACAACAGCTTCCAGCGCGGATGTCTCTGGGTGTCACTGGTGTCTTCTTCATCAGGCATCAGCTTTCGGCATGGAAGTCTGGTGTCATCAATTGTCTAGGTTTCTGGGCAAAAAGTGGTCTGTAAGTCTATGTGGGAGGGAAGCCATGTATCCATTTGATTTGATTATACATACGCCTTCTGTTGGGGTATGGTTACAAAAACGTTCCCCAACACCCTCTCTAAAGAAGAAATTGATCTAAAAAAAGAGATACTTCTCCAATCAAAAAGACAAAAAATTAGAAACCATTTATTAAATATTTACAATCTAGCAGACTCGGGCAGTGACAGAAACACAATATCAGCTTTGAAAATTAAGAATGTACATCTGGAAACTATGGTTTGAGGCTATAGCCCACATCAGTTTATAGCGAGTTTGAGGGAGTTTGAGGCAGAGGGGCGGGGAGAGGGAGAAGTATGGTATCTTCCAAATGTTATAACCGAGGATTAAGAAGTTTTTAATCGTTGCTGTTACCTTTTAACAATACGGTTTCTTCGCAAATCTTTGCAAGTCCAAAGAGGTGGGCGCCAGTGGTTACTGCGAACCACACATTTATTTATCTGTCTATGGCACATGTAGAGACCTAAAGATGTACCAGCTAGCAAAAGGTGTTAAAGGGGGAATTAACCGCTTATTTTTGGCTGAATAGATTTTATTTAGGCTAATAAAAACTTTCAATGTACACAAAAAGTATATAAAAAAAACTAAGATATTTATGTCTAAAATACATAATAAAATACAAACGGTTTAAAGGTAAGTTTAAAATGTACATCCAAAATATATAAATAAAGCAAGAAACTTATCCTCAGAGGCCGTTTTTTCCTATTATTAGAAATAACTATGTCCACGAAATTTTAGCCCATGAAATCACCCATTCCGCCTACCTAACTCTTACTTCAGCAATCCATTTTCAGGATCAGGAAATGGCGGCCAAAGCCGCAGCCAGGCCTGCGGCATGCCCTCTCCGCTGCTTAGCAACTCTCCTCGTTTTGTTTCAGCCCTCCGCTTCCAAGAAAAAAATATTAAAATTAAACTAACCCGCTCGCTTGCCATAGTGTTGCTGAACCCCCCCCCCCCCCCCCCCCCCCTCACACCCCTAAAGCAATCATCACTCTTCTCTTTGAAGGAAAAAAAAAACATCAATTAGAAATATATTAAATATTAAAAAATACAATGAACATGGTGGAACCTGAGCATCGTTTAGTTGATTTTTGTTCCACTAAATGGCGCTCTGCCATCAAAAATGCCAATGTGAGAGGTCAGAAAATTTCTTTTTTTTTGTTTTTAACATCAACACCTGATCATTTAAAATATTATTTTTTTTTTCATATATATATTTGACGAGAGAAGTGAACTTTATCTTTATAGATCAATATCCTCCCAGCAAAATTTGGCCCAGTCACTTTGACAGCTCTAAACCCCTCTTTGGAAGATTGTGAAGATTCCATGGGTGTTTTGATCTACATATTCAGCTAATGGCTCCAGGATTCCACCGTCGTGTCAAAGCCAAGACTTCCCTCCAAGATGACGATGCTCCTATAGACGATATGACGAATAAGCAGCTCTTCACGCCACAAGAAATATGGCGTTAAAGTACTAGGGACAAAGTTCCAAACCTCCAGGGTAATCCTTGGTAGAAGCACGTCAGAGCTAAAAAAAGTCGGTGGATGAGAGGGTAACACGCTCGATTCCCGACAGTCATGAACCGGATTGAATCCCGTGTTAAAATTTGTTTAATATGTGAATAACCTTCACATATTATTCATTGTTCAATTATCATTAACTAGGTTGCTCTTGCTGAGCGGTACCATTTATGTGAATTTGAACCATTGAACCACGTCAGAGCTATGTCAGTAGCAACAAGATTTGCAAGCTGTGAATCACAGCTCCCATGGGAAAGTAGCAATGTAGCGAAATATTTATTTTTATGAACAGATTATTAATTTTGACATTTATTAATATAAATTTTGCTACTCTGTATACTTCCCTTATTATCTCTCATGTATTTTATAAATTTTAGTTTGTACCTTAAATAAGTTACTGCGCCAGCATGAAGTTTTTCTCTCCTAATTTTCCAGGTGACACTATATTTTATTTAAAAAACGCTGTTCAATATTTATTGAAATTCGATCATGATAGAAAGGAATTGATAGAAAATTATGTTTATCGAATCAATATATGCAAATTAGTTCGCTATATGAATAATTTCCTTATATATGGGTCGAAACTATAATAGCGACTGTTTTCCAACCTCATTCTATATATCCTGGTCAAATTTCATAGAGATCGTCGAATATTATGGATTTCCATAAGAAACAAGTGAATATATATCGAACCAATTTTGTTTTAGCGCAAAGTTTTATTATTAGTGGTAGTAATAGAGGTATATAATGTGTGTGTAGCATTGAGGTAAGAATTCAGTAGGTTAGATTATCCACTTTAGGATTAGAACAGAGATCTGGTCCAGTGAGTCAGTCCCGAGATATCCACAAAGTACACTCATGAACAAAACTTTAGGAAGTTTCCTATTTTTATATCGCTGGACGTCTGTTTATTTTTTTAAGAAACCAGAGACAATTTTGCTTACACTTGGTTATCTCATGTGTCTTCAATAAAGTTCACTGTGTATCGAATACCTTTCAGAGTTATGGTCTAAATCCCGATAAACATGCTAAAAGATACAACTTCCTCAAGTTTTGTCCATGAGTGTAGATCATCCAAACCTGAGCTGGAATAAGGATTTGGTTTAGATGATCTTGCCTAGATGCCAATAATTACTGGTCTTTGTGGGTCCTGATGCACCAGTTATAGATATAGGATTGTTAATGATGACTCTGTGACTGCGATAACAGCTCTGACGATTCCTCAGTTCTCATGTTCAGTCATCCCTATAGGTTGACCGCTACCTTCTTGACGCTGTGTACTGCCATAGTTCAGATATTCCTTATAAAATCGTTGAAATGTGTAGCATCGCTCCTATCCAAATGCCGAGCAACCTTCCGATTAAACCAATCAGCTTTGTTTAGCCCAATTGCATGTCCTCTCTCGAATGCTAACAAATGCCATAGTGTGCGCGAACCTGTTGGCATAGCTACTATATAATTGATTTGAAAATCTTATGAATATAAATTAAGATAATACAAAAGTTTTCGGGAGATAAGTTTCTTTTTATTAATGCAATCTCAATCTTTTGGGGATCTTTGCTCTTTTACGGGAGTATAAATATGTATAATTATTTTCCGCTTGTTTATATACTCCTGTAGAAGGGCAAAGATGCTTGAAAGCTTGAGATTTCATTATTAAAATGAAAAGAAACTTATCTTTAGAAACCTGTTGTATTATTTCAATAGTCACTGTCTATGTGACAGAATATTCCTGCCAGTTGACACTCTGTGGAGTTACATATCCATTCAATGGCCGCCAAATTTTAATAATTTCAGCCGAAACATCTTTGCATATCAAATTTTGTTTAATTTACATAACTCTTTCTCGGTGCGCTTTTTTTTTTGTCTTGTTGTCTAAAATGGCCATCTTTTTTGAATAAATATATGGTATATATTAGATAACTGCTTAAAAGGAAAACTTTTTGCGATGCTTATTTTCAAACGATTTTCGACAGTTTCTACTGCGATAAAATAAAGTGGGAGGTTCTATCCCATCAGTGATTAACCTCTAGATATATTCAATTTTTTTTAGAGATATATATGTCTTTTAGAGAGGCTATTTTCTTTGATATAAAGAATTTGAGTCATATTTAGCAGAAAATGAATCATTTTTGAAAGAACCAGGTCTTTTTTAAAAGATGTAATGCATTAAAGAGATGTGTAGGTGATACTTAGGAAGATGAAAGTTTTTATTTAAGTATACACTTATATAATTCGGGTTTAATATTTCATCTCAGTTCTGTCTATAGCCATGTTATATAGTCACATTAGTTGTTAAATCAGTGAATACTCACAATACAGAGTGGCTCAAAGGTCCCGAAAACTATTATTTTTTAAAATTAAAAATTAAAAGGCAAACTAGAATTATAGTTTTTTATTTTAGTTTGCCTTTTAATTTTTAATAAAAAATCAAAGGGTTCGAGATTTATGGGCCACCCTGTATATGCTCCAATATGCAAAGTTGTGTACAATTCCAGTTGCCTGGACATGACAGAGCTCGCCTACCATTGAGCGTCAGATAAAGAAGGCGGTCAAGCCACGCCAGGATGGGCCAATTGATTTAATTCTGAAGTCATGTTGGACGTGGCCCTGGTCGCTCTGCTGTTGATCCTCTGTCCCGCAAGTACGGTTTCCTTGAACTTGAATCTCTTTGCTTTAATAATATCTTCAGATACTGTGTCCCGCAAGTACGGTTTCCTTGAACTTGAATCTCTTTGCTTTAATAATCTCTTTAGATACTGTGTCCCGCAAGTACGGTTTCCTTGAACTTGAATCTCTTTGCTTTAATAATCTCTTTAGATACTGTGTCCCGCAAGTACGGTTTCCTTGAACTTGAATCTCTTTGCTTTAATAATATCTTCAGATACTGTGTCCCTCAAGTATGGTTTCCTTGAACTTGAGTCTCTTTGCTTTAATAATATCTTCAGATACTGTGTCCCGCAAGTACGGTTTCCTTGAACTTGAATCTCTTTGCTTTAATAATATCTTCAGATACTGTGTCCCGCAAGTACGGTTTCCTTGAACTTGAATCTCTTTGCTTTAATAATCTCTTTAGATACTGTGTCCCGCAAGTACGGTTTCCTTGAACTTGAATCTCTTTGCTTTAATAATATCTTCAGATACTGTGTCCCGCAAGTACGGTTTCCTTGAACTTGAATCTCTTTGCTTTAATAATCTCTTTAGATACTGTGTCCCGCAAATACGGTTTCCTTGAACTTGAATCTCTTTGCTTTAATAATATCTTCAGATACTGTGTCCCGCAAGTACGGTTTCCTTGAACTTGAATCTCTTTGCTTTAATAATCTCTTTAGATACTGTGTCCCGCAAGTACGGTTTCCTTGAACTTGAATCTCTTTGCTTTAATAATCTCTTTAGATACTGTGTCCCGCAAGTGCGGTTTCCTTGAACTTGAATCTCTTTGCTTTAATAATATCTTCAGATACTGTGTCCCTCAAGTATGGTTTCCTTGAACTTGAATCTTTTTGCTTTAATAATCTCTTTAGATACTGTGTCCCGCAAGTACGGTTTCCTTGAACTTGAATCTCTTTGCTTTAATAATCTCTTTAGATACTGTGTCTCGCAAGTACGGTTTCCTTGAACTTGAATCTCTTTGCTTTAATAATATCTTCAGATACTGTGTCCCTCAAGTATGGTTTCCTTGAACTTGAATCTCTTTGCTTTAATAATATCTTCAGATACTGTGTCCCGCAAGTACGGTTTCCTTGAACTTGAATCTCTTTGCTTTAATAATATCTTCAGATACTGTGTCCCGCAAGTACGGTTTCCTTGAACTTGAATCTCTTTGATTTAATAATATCTTCAGATACTGTGTCCCGCAAGTACGGTTTCCTTGAACTTGAATCTCTTTGCTTTAATAATCTCTTTAGATACTGTGTCCCGCAAGTACGGTTTCCTTGAACTTGAATCTCTTTGCTTTAATAATATCTTCAGATACTGTGTCCCGCAAGTACGGTTTCCTTGAACTTGAATCTCTTTGCTTTAATAATCTCTTTAGATACTGTGTCCCGCAAGTACGGTTTCCTTGAACTTGAATCTCTTTGCTTTAATAATCTCTTTAGATACTGTGTCCCACTTGTGCGATATCCTTTAAATAGAAAGTCTTTGGTCTGACAGTCTTTTCAGATACTGTGTCCCGCAAGTACGGTTTCCTTGAACTTGAATCTCTTTGCTTTAATAATCTCTTTAGATACTGTGTCCCGCAAGTACGGTTTCCTTGAACTTGAATCTTTTTGCTTTAATAATCTCTTTAGATACTGTGTCCCGCAAGTACGGTTTCCTTGAACTTGAATCCCTTTGCTTTAATAATATCTTCAGATACTGTGTCCCGCAAGTACGGTTTCCTTGAACTTGAATCTCTTTGCTTTAATAATATCTTCAGATACTGTGTCCCGCAAGTACGGTTTCCTTGAACTTGAATCTCTTTGCTTTAATAATCTCTTTAGATACTGTGTCCCACTTGTGCGATATCCTTTAAATAGAAAGTCTTTTGTCTGACAGTCTTTTCAGATACTGTGTCCCGCAAGTACGGTTTCCCTGAATTTGAATCTCTTTGCTTTAATAATATCTTTAGATGCTGGTGTCCCACTTATTGCAATGATAAATTAATGGGAAACCCTGGCAGTAAATTTATTTTATTAAAAAAATCATAGTAATAGTGTTTCAATTTATTATATGAATAGTGATCAGCAATTAATACGAATGTAATATTGGTGTTAACTTTTCAAAAGAATGTGTAATGTATTTTATTTCAAAATAAGAGCTCAAAGAATTCAAAACTATATACTCTTTCGATTATCTATAGGAATAATAAATTAAAATTGTGTTGAAAATCAGACTGTGATAAGTAACATCCTAATGAAAATAATATTTTTAGTCAGGAAAAGTGAGTCAATGGAAAGCTATAATTCTTGAGAAAGAATAAGCGCGTTTATGGGAATATTTTAATAGGAGCGATTACTCTATATTAAAAATGAATTTGTTCAAAATTTCTCTTAAAAATTATACTAATATGTTTTGTAGATTGCACTAAATGATCTCAGCCTCAAATATATGTCAAGAGATTTCTTTATCCCTATATACAGGGTGTACCAGGTAAATTGGGGATTTCAACAATGGTATTTTAACTGAATTTTTTTGCAAGTAAAAATTAAAATATCCGAATGAAATTTGACACAGTAGTAGATAAAAGGATATAGTTTTTATTTATTCAATGTAGTTTCCATTATTAGCTACAACAGTCTCGAGGCGAGTGCGGAATGAAGCACAGGCCTTGGCGACGATGACCTTGTCCATTTGGGTCATCACCGTGTGAACTGCTTTCTTGACAGACTGGATGGTGGTATGAGGAGCTTTGTTGACATCTCTATCAACAACGCCCCATACATAGTAGTCGAGGGGATTGCAATCTGGAGAATTAGGGGGCCAAATATCAGGACCCCAGTGACTAGGGATGTTAAGTGTCAGCCACGATTGTGTCTTTTTTGCCTTATGGGCTGGAGCTGAGTCCTGTTGGAAGACATACTTCCTTCCTGCGGCCACCATGTCCATCCAAGGCTTCACAACGGTCTCCAGAACATTGATGTAGGTGTCAGCGTTCATCCTAAGGCCCTTCTCAAAGAAATGGGGAGGCATGACATCACCTTCACTGCTGATAACGCCAAGGACCATTACGGAGGCAGGAAATTTCGTGTGCATCACGACAGGTATCTCTGAGGGGTCTTTACAGATCCAGCGATCATTCCTGGGATTTACCTTTTGGTCCACGTCAAAGTTCTTTTCGTCAGAGAAGAACCTTAGCATGCCAAAAGAGTCGTGTTTCAGGTTGTTGAGGAGGGCAGCAGCCTTTCCTTTTCTGTTATTCTTCATATTCTCAGTCAGCAACTGACCTTTCCGAAGGGCATAAGACTTGAGACCAAGGTCCTCATGGATAGTTCTGACAATTGTCATAGAGCCAACGTCCATTTCCTTGGCTATGGCCCTCATGCTCTTCCCAGGGTTTCCATCAATCTTCTCCTTGACATTTTTGACAAATTCTTCGCCTCTTACCCTGTCCGATCGACGCGAGTGCTTTTTCCTTGTAGCTATCCCCTCTTTGTTACTGTCGGCCTCATCAAACTGCTTCTTGACACGATAAATGGTGGTTTTGGGCAACTTAAGAAAATCCACTATCTCTTTGGGGCTCCTTCCGGCGCGCAGAGCAACGATGATGGCAGCTCGATTTTCAAATTCTCGGTTACTCTTCATCACTACACTGCGCACACATGTACTGTTGCATTTTACATGAATATGGCTACGTAATAAAAAAAAACAAGTTTTTAATCTCAAGTAGTTTTTGTTTTATGGACTGTCAAAGTTAGTCCCAATTTACCTGGTTTACCTGGTGTCGGCTATATACGTCCACAATACGTAACTAATCTGACTGAAATTCTAACAGTATATAGAGTAGAATCTGGAAAAACTTATAGTGAAAATTTCAGGTCTCTATCCCGAATATTCTTCGAGTTATTTGCAAATTGCGTTGCAAATTTGCCTTTTCGCTCGCAAGCAGCGCCTCTAGCGGTGAAGATGGGAGGTAATATCAGCTGACCTAATGTACATGTAAAACGTGTTTTGACAGGACATAGAGAAAAATCTGGAAAATATATTTATCGGATTTTTAGCCAACAAAAATTTAAATTGACAGGTTCTGGGCATAAATAGTTGTTTTTTAGTTAAAAAATAATGATGACAATATTTCTGTATTATATTTGATTATCAGATACAAAATTATATCGGGAAAAATTCCAAAAAGCTGAGACCACGGGTGAAGCCAGTTCATTTTTAGTGTGCAGGAACAAAATTCTAACAGAAAAACATTCATTCGAGCAGAAGACACAAAGCCAGATCATCTCTTTATAAAAATATCGCTTCTCTGACACAAAGTTTGGAGTGGGACGTTTCACAAGAGTGACATCCACGGCGCCAATTTATAATTGTATATAACGAATAGTATTTGAATAAAAAACATTTAATCGGGTAAAACCTGGGCGTTGCCCGGGTCATTCGGCTAGTAAGATATAAAAACATCATTGAGACAATCATTCTGTTGATAAGAGTTGATAATCTCTCCAAGCTGATCTTTTAGCTTATCTTCCAAGCTTATCTCTTTAATAAAGAATCCCACAAAACTCTGCAACGGTGTCAGAGGCACATTGTACATAGTGTTATGCAGAGTTTGATGGGATTTCTTATTAAAGAGATATAAGCTTGGAGAGGTTATCAACTCTTATCAACAGAATGATTGTCAATGATGTTTTTCTATCTTATAAAGAAATTTATTGGCATATATTTCAAGGTGAGATCATTTAGTGCAATCTACAAAGCATTAGTATTAATATGTATATATATAATTATCGTTTTAAAAAAGTGCAGACTGTGATGTATTGACAAGATGTGAATAAAATTTTGTTAATTGTCTTTAATAAATAATCTCGTGGTCATTAGATTTTATCTCTTCTTATCAATGATGATCTGTTTCCCCTATAATCTCCCGTAGACTAAATATAGGTCACACGCCATTACTAATGAGTCAGGAGGATGATGACCCAAGGACAGCCAATTGTCACACACAATTCTTATTAGGAAGTCATTACTACAGAATGTGTTTGGCCTTGGGACAATAGCCGTGTTCTTCCATCTCTATATATACAGATCAGGTATAGAGCCAACATCAGCATGTTTTAATATATTCTAATATATACTTATATTATAATTGTCACTGTATAATATTTGCATATATATTTTACAATTTGTCATGTAAATTTTGATATAATCCTTATTATGTAAATAATAGCCAAAATTGACTATATAAAAGAAGCTTGTTTTGGCATGGACGTTAAATAAACTTTAAAAAGAAAACTACCGTTCGCGTGATTCCTAGTATTTATTTGACAGGGAAATCCGCGTCAATATGTAATATAGCTATAGTATAATAACCAAAACTGTAAAAACAATTTAAATCGCCAGTTCGGCCATCATGTATTGCAAAACAAAATAATAAAGATAGATTTAGTGACAGTCGACGCCAGTCAGGAGGAAAATCTCCGAAAAACATGTCGGAGTGCCAGATGTGCCCCTTCTTGCTCAAAACAGATCAGTCCCGCTTTGAGACACGATGATTGACAGACCGCTCTACACAGATCTGCTTTGACTGGCGTCGGCTTCACTTACTCTCTCACCATCTCTGTGGTGACATCCAACATGCCTTGTCCTTTTGTTCAATCCCAATCACGCCTGAACCCACTCTGAACATTGTGGCCACCACGACTGCATTTAATAAACATGACACACTCTTCTTCTTCTTTCTTATCTCCACTCAATCATATTAGGGCATCAAGCTTGTAGAGCTGGAGACTTGACAACCATCATGACTGGGTGAAGTAGAATGCCTTTGCCTTTGTCATTAAGACTGTGGGAGCACTACTTAGTGGCAGGCCGACTTAGCTCCAAAAGAAATGACCGCCTCTGAAATGAGGAACAGACGCCATGTGCAGCTGCTCCTAACATGGAGTACAAACGCTGCTCATCCTGTATCCCTGGATAAGGAGCCCTTACAGGGTACATCAGCCAGGCCATCTGAGCCCAGGTTTTTTAGCGAGGTTATTACTGCTCCCCCTCCTCCTTTTTCATTCGGGCTTGAGGCCGGAAAAGGCGGAGTTACATGCCACACTACAAGAATCCAATAATAAAAAAACTACATTACAACATACATATACAAGAATGCTTTTTATACATGAGAATCGAGACGTTTATGCCTCTTTAAAAAATATATCGATATTATTTACATATATCGCTGATGGATGTAAATATGTGAAAAGTATTATTTTTTATAATACGTTAAATTAGGGAATTTTGTCGAGTTCCTCTACGCAGAGTCTGTCGATTAACATAAGAAAATATGGCAAAACAGCAGATTTGGCCAATTTGGGGAAAAAATCGACTGAAGCCACTTCAGTAGTTTCCTTCCGTAGCAGGTTACAAGATCCTAGTCATAATTCTTCACTGATTATTGTCATATATGTGAAACTACTAGCCGAATGACCCGGGCAACGCCCGGGGTTTTACCCGATTAAATGCTTTTATTCAAATACTATTCGTTACAATTATAAATTGGCGCCGTGGATGTCATTCTTGTATAATATATAAATGAGTTTTAAAAATTGTAAAAAAAAAAAAATGCATCGGCCGGGAATCGAACCCGGGGCGCCCGCGTGGCAGGCGAGCATTCTACCACTGAACCAAAAGCAAACGGTGACAGAGTTAAGAACGCATGACGATGATAACTGTATATTATCCGTGACAGAGGCGGCCGATGAGGAAAGACGGTCGTGACTATATATAGTAATGGCATACAGGCAGACAATTTAAAATTTGATTTTTAAAATGGTATTGGGTATATTAAACTATTTGAACCTGTTTGATATAATGATCGAAAATAGGAATAGATTAAAAATGATATCAATTTTTTGTATATTATAATTTTAAATAAATACCTTTAATATCAACTCCACCTTTGCCGGTCCCAAGCACTGATGAAAGAAGAAGGGGAAGCAGTAACAAGCTCTCTGAAAAAACTGGGCTCAGCTGGCCCGACTGATAGTACCCTGTAAGGGCTCCTGATCCAGGGATACAAGATGAGCAGCGTTTGTACTCCATGTTATGAGCGACTGCACATGGCGTTTGTTCCTCATGTCAAAGGCGGGTATTTCATATTAGATCTAAGTCGGCTTGCTACTGAGTAGTACTTCCAGTCTTAATGAAAAAAAAAAAACAGACGCATTCTACTTCACCGTATTATGATTCAGATAAGAAAGAATAAGAAGATACTTTTAATATCGACACGTAAATGTGTATCTTTTAAATCGTAATCTGTGTTACACTTTGTTAACTTTAAAAAAATGCGGGAAGTATACTTAATGAACTTGTATGGATTCCTAAGTGGTGAAGAATGTTTCAAGAAAACTGTGTGGAAATCTTCTTTAAAAGGTCACAGCGCATTAAGCTTCTTTCTTCTTAGAGAAGGCATCTTCAGTGAATTTTCATTTAACACCAGAGACGTGCTCTGCGGGATCAATCTAAAGAGATACTTGGACTTTGCATTATTAGAAAATGCCTAACTCTAGCGGCGAGGGACGATCATAAAGAATTTTTAGCTTAATGTGATTTAAAACAAAGAAACTGATTAGCAAGTTTTTATGTTCCACTAAATATTCTACCTCTTCTCTCAATATACGATTATAGTCTCCCTCGTCGCTTTCATTTTGCCTCATATAAATCTAAATATTCAATATGGCGGAAGATAAAATATTTATTATCTCCGTATTAGTGAATTGCAATAAAAACTTTCAAAAAACTATTTTTATTAATTAGCTATTTAAACTATCATAAATATTAGTCATGCTGATGATTGCTATGAGGGCAAAACACGAGCGCATTAATGACTGTCTTAGTTTTACTCACATCTCAACCATATTCTCCAAAAATTAGTTTCAAATCTTACTCTACTAATGTAAAACAGAATAGAGATATATCCAAAGAATGGATCAATAGTATGGCCCACCACTGGTATGACGGAACAAGACCTGGAGACTCAATATCATCACAGCTTTCTAGAAACGAAGCCACAAAAATTACAAGATTAAAGACAGGACATACTAGACCCATTATGTTCATTGATGGAGAAAAAGTTTTTTTTCCTGTCTGCTCAAAATTCTCCAACTCCACTGCAACTCCAGCACATATCCTGGACTGTATTGGAGCTAAGAAGGAAGACCTATACAAGAACCCCAAAACTATAGTAGAAAAAATTATTGCTTTCAACCTTCATGACCTGATGTAATCTTACACATGGGGGGGGGGGGGGGATAATAAAAAATAAAAAAACTCAACTAATGTTGCTATTTTGGAATATTATTGTGAGAATGGGGAAGATCAGGCTTTAAATATATTCTAAGAGACAGAAATACGTTTAGAAAATATTGTATTTAACATCTCTCAGGACCACAGAAGAACCGTTCAATGGAGCGGCACAAACAGGAAATCCTTTTTACGTCACTGGAGTCTCTACAATTGCCTTAATCGGGTCGTCGATCACACTGATATATATCTTCTTCTTCCAGAGATATCTGCATAGGATCTTCCATTGTTTGCAAGATATAGTTGCCATTTATAATAAGTAAAACAACATTACTGAATATATAATATAGAGCCCTGATTTGTGGCAATTATATGGTTACTAGACGAATGACCCGGGCAACGCCCGTGTTTTACCCGATTGAATGTTTTTATTCCAATACTATTTGTTACAATTATAAATTGGAGCCGTGGATGTCACTCTTGTGAAACGTCCCGCTCCAAACTTTACATGTACATTAGGTCAGCTGGTATTACCCCTCATTTTCACCGCTAGAGGCGCGAGCGAATTGACTTTTTGTAAATATACATAATTATAAAGATAGAAGCTTCTATAGAAGATAATGATCATAATGATGATGCGCGCGCATCCGTGACATGAGGTCGACAGACGGTCGTGACTATATATGTTGATAATATTGTTGCACCAGGTTTTGCGGTTTGGCAGACTCTTCAGCCTTGATTCTCTCCTGCACTGTGTCTTTCATCTTACCAGGACGTGTTTCAACCATCCTACAAATTTATGTAAGGGAATAATGAGATAACTCTACTTTAATTAGCCTCCCGAATAATCTATTTATTTCTCACCTTAAAGTGATAAGAGATCTGTGAAGTCACACAGTGTACCAAAATACAAACGGTGATTTTTATAGTAAATAATCTGTTTATATTTATATAAAAAGTAGACACTTCGGCCAGTTGGAGTTTTTTATTTTCTCAACGTTTCAACAAAAATCTTTTGTCTTCGTCAGGAGAAGTAAATAAAAATAAACATTTGGCAAGGCGTTAAAAATTGTTCTGAGGTTTGCAAGGGCGTTCTCACGTGATTCTTCGAATTTAGTACAACATCTAAAGCGCGAGTCAAAAACAAATATTAATCTCGTCAAAGACTATGATCTTGGAAATAAAAATATATAATAATAAAATTATAACAAATTAAGTAAAAATAAATAAATAAAGTAATATAATAATAATCACAAGATTATTATTATATTACTTTATTTATTTATTTTTACTTAATTTGTTATAATTTTATTATTATATATTTTTATTTCCAAGATCATAGTCTTTGACGAGATTAATATTTGTTTTTGACTCGCGCTTTAGATGTTGTACTAAATTCGAAGAATCACGTGAGAACGCCCTTGCAAACCTCAGAACAATTTTTAACGCCTTGCCAAATGTTTATTTTTATTTACTTCTCCTGACGAAGACAAAAGATTTTTGTTGAAACGTTGAGAAAATAAAAAACTCCAACTGGCCGAAGTGTCTACTTTTTATATAAATATGAATGCCGGCCAGGCAACCGCTATCTTTTCGATAATCTGTTTATAATATATATTCTGTTTAATAAAATAAATAAAAGTATAAAATATCAATTTGAATTTACAATATATGAAAAATAATATTACAAATAAAAATAAAAATAGGTGCATTAGCCATGATGCAACAATATGTAATATGGTATATGAACGCTCTGTTTATGCGGTCTTATAAGATATAACACTATATAAATATACGATAAACAATTTGTATCTATATTTTTGGTCATAAATATGGCCTCTAGTCATTTTTGCCAGCTAAACACCTCTTTGACGGGTTGTGAAGGTTTCGTTTTTGATCCCTTGTAGATTTCACGAAATCAAAGTCCGCCCTTGACTGACGAAGATCATTAGCTTGAAACCATGGTCTCCTGGTGGGCGCTTCTCAGTTTTCCAAAGCTGGTATTGTGGGTTTGTCACCGACCTGAGGCCGCTAGTTTGCAGCGATCGTCAATAAATGGCGACTAATTCTGGTGTCTATTAGTAATGGGAGAGGTGACCTTTATTGATCATTATCCTCCCATCAATATACGATGTACAGTTAAACCTGTCTATAGCGCCCCCTCTTGGGACTCACCAAAATAGGGCGCTATAGAGAAGGGGTGCTATTGACAAGTTACTTTTAATGTAAATCGCATCGTACTACGTATTTAAAATCGGGCGCTATAGAGAGAGAGGTGCTATTTAGAGGGGGCGACAGGTTTAACTGTATATTAGATAGAGACAGAGAAGAAGATAGGCGAACAGTCTCGTCGAAATATCGAATTTAATAAATATATTTGATCCAAAATATGCCCTCATTTTAATGTATCAAAAATGGATTGCTCGATATATTCAACAACATATAAAATATTTAAGTGTAAATTAATAGAAAAAAACTTCATCTTTCGCTCTTATATTGTTCCTCTATTGCTACATGGAGAGATTATCTTCAACAAAACCCTATATATTAGAAATAATAAACTAGTTACACGCATGTGTTTCTTTTATGAAAATAAACAATAGTTTATCTTTTTAAATACAGATGGTGCACTTATATCCTGTACTATATTGCAACATGGAAATTAGGAAAGACAAACTTCAGGATGAGACAGCAATTTATTTGAGGCAAACTATGAATGATAAAAAAAGATAAGGAATGAGGGAAGTTTACAGAGTAGGAATATATAAACATGAAAAAAATGATACTTTGTCAATAAAATAATAAATACTTTGCTACAATATAAATATATACATATTTACGATAAATGAAAGCATTAAAGAACGAATGCTTCTTTTACACATAAACAAACTTCCACTGTCCTTACTGAGATGAAAAATATTGGGAGGGCTTGGATCATCAGTGGTACAACCTCCCAGCAGTTTCGGCAATTAAATCTACCAGACCGCTTCTCTTAGAGCTCTAATACTGTATTGGACGATTATGTATTCTACTTATATACTAGATTGAAGGGTGGAATCTTAGAAATGGTATTCAAGAAAACTATGGACATAAGCTTTTAGCACAATAGAGAGAATATGGTTTACGGACTACTAACCAAAATGTATGATTTTCTAACCCAAAAATGAATGCAGCAAGCAGACAAGTCTCAATGCACTATAGCAAAGTACCAAGGTGCTGCATGCCACCAAGCTTGTTCAAAAAAGGTTAGATTCCCCAGGCCAGGGAAAATAAAAGAAAGACAAGTGTGGTTTAGATAAGAATATTACATAGGGCGGGAATAATTCAACAAGTGTTGGGAGAAGATCGAAAATATATCTATATAGCAAAGTACCAAGGTGCTGTATGCCACCAAGCTTGTTCAAAAAAAGGTTAGATTCCCCAGGCCAGGGAAAATAAAAGAAAGACAAGTGTGGTTTAGATAAGAATATTACCTAGGGCGGGAATAATTCAACAAGTGTTGGGAAAAGAGATTTTCGATCTTTTCCCAGCACTTGTTGAATTATTCCCGCTTTATCTGATATTTTAATCTAGGCAGCACTTGTATTTCTTTTATCTTCCCTGGCCTGGGGAATCTAACCTTTAGCACAGTAGAATTACTTATATATATTACCATACAGTGTAGGACGAACAATATGATCGCATGTTGTGGGGCCAGATGCGGACATCCGGAGTCTCCGCCACAAGCTGCTGGAGAACTACGACAGGTTCTCCCGGCCTGTCCACCGGCCCCAGGACCCCACCTCAGTCAGTGTCGAGCTGACCCCTATCTACATCGAGAATCTGGTGAGAAACACTTCATTTTTCCATTCCTTGGAGTAATTCATGAACTCCCTATTAATATATTGGGTTGTAAAGAAAGTTCATTCGGTTTTTATATCCCTTTGTTTCATAACGGTTTTTGTTGTTATACGGTAAAGTCAAAATTCGAAACTATTATAGACGCGTATGATTCTTTTTAAAAATAAACAATTTATACTGTCCATACTGCAATGAAAAAATTAATGGGAGGGCCTGGCTAATCAGTGGTGATCCCATTAATTTTTTCATTGCAGTAAGGACAGTAGAAATTGTTTATTTTTAAAAAGAATCATAGGCGTCTATGATAGTTCCGAATTTTGATAACAGATGGCGCGCTAATGCATTATAATACGGTAAAGTGTTTATATTCTTTAAATAGTAATTGTTCTGCTCTACAAACCTGTATTATTTGTTTGTTTTTTTAAACGTAATTTTTTGTTCTCTTTTTCCAAGCTTGAAAATGGAATTAGAAATGGAAAAAGAATACATAATTGATTAATTAATTGTTATAATTAATGTTTTTTTTGTCTAAATGAAATTGTCATATAAAACCGAACGAACTTTATTTACAACCCAATAGAAACACTCATGGACAAAACTTAAAGAAGTGGAAAGTCCTTGAAATCACCGGTTTTCTGTTGTTTTTTTTTAAGGAGACAGAAGAAAATTTCTTCACCCTTGGTCATCTCGGTGTCTTCAATAAAGGTTACTGTGTATCAACTATCTTTCAGAGTTATTGTCTGTATTCCGATATACATGCTAAAAGTTGCAACTTCCTTAAGTTTTGTCTATGAGTGTATATAACAAAAGTTTAGAACTTTTTTCTTCACTTTTTGAGGCTGAAATGACTGTTCAAACCGAAATAAAAACAAAACGATCATTTTTTTCTTGCACTAGCCCAATAAGTTACAGATCAAGATTTAAAAAGAATATTTAAAGAATAAATAATTGCACCTATTGGAGAACATTGCTTTCTCTATATGACATATGGCTGTTATCAGGGGTGTTGGTGGGTCCCAGCGTGTGTTGTCACGAGAAAACTAATTTTAAACAAAATAAAAAAAGTTTTGTTAATTATATTTATTTCATTCTAATAGAGTTCTTCTGTTTAAGCATTTTTCAAGTTCCAAAAATCTAGATATGTTGAATAAAATCTTAAAATAAAATCATCTCTATATGGTTTAATTTTCATTATAATATGGATGTTAATGTGTGTATGGATGTTGTGTGTCTTCAGGATGAGGAGAAACAAGAATTGGTTTTACAAGCTTGGATGAGACTGGTGAGTAGGTCTCTTAGCAACATAAACTGGTCCATTGTTGAGAAATGCATTTTGCTAGGATTCATTCAATGATAAGAGGATATCACCATTAAAATATCTTAATTTTTATTTCCCAGTATTGGAATGATGAGTTTGTCACTAGGACACAGCCGCTAGCCCAGAATGTGGTTGAATTCCAGTCATGGAAAGATGAGTTTGACACGCGCCATCTATATATATATATATAAAATGAAAGGATTCAACAGCACGAATGTTTCTTTAATACACAATATAAACTTCTACTGTCCTTACTGCGATTAAAAAATATATTGGGAAGGCTTGGCTCATCAGTGGTGAACCCTCCTAGCGGTTTCGCCAATTTAATCCACCAGACCGCTTCTCAGAGCTCTAATACTGTATTGGACGATTCTGCTTATATACGCAGCACTGAAGGGTGGAATCACAGAAATACAGCAGCTTGCACAGAATGTGGTTGTGTCCCAGGCTTGGCAAGATGAGTTTGTCACCTGGATACAGCAGCTATCACAGAATGTGGTTGTGTCCGAGTCTTGGCAAGATGAGTTTGGCACTTGGATACAGCAGCTATCCCAGAATGTGGTTGTGTCCCAGTCTTGGCAAGATGAGTTTGGCACTTGGATACAGCAGCTAGCACAGAATGTGGTTGTGTCCCAGGCTTGGCAAGATGAGTTTGTCACTTGGATACAGCAGCTAGCACAGAATGTGGTTGTGTCCCAGGCTTGGCAAGATGAGTATCTCACCTGGAATCCGACGCTATACCAGAATCAAGAAATGGTGACCTTCAGTCCTGATGAAATCTGGCTCCCGGACATAAGGATCTACAATGGGTGAGTGAATGATGGCTAATTTGTTTTCTTTTCATAGACCCTTTAGAAGGCAATACTTACAGCACACTAAATCTCACTTTAGAAGTCAGGTTTTAGAATTCTACATATCCATTCTTTTTAGTTCAGCATAAATACATAATCAATAGTAAATAAAAGCTGTGAATTCCAAGAAAAGGTTAAATGTAATAGGTAGACATTTTTAAATGCTGTAATCGTAATAGTGTAGACGCACACATATATCGATACTTAGAGAAAAGCGATATATTCTGTGCATTTAACAAATATGAAGCTTTTTAGTTATTTATACCGACTAACTCGATATTAACTGAAGCAAGAATATGTCTAGAGACATGTACCTAAACTTATACTAGAGAGTTTTTTCCTGAAGGTTCTAGTATGGTTGCTACAAATCTAGATCAGTTGTTCTCAAGGAGATGTCACTTCTCAAGTGTGTTTACAAAATATCGAGATGTCGGATCAGAATATATAAGAAGAATCAAATAAACTCTGATGTTAAGACAACGATATTCGCTGTAGAAGAAAGAACCCACGTCAGGGAGAAAGAGCTTCTTTATAAAGAACTCCCGACTTGTGTTTCTTATTCTATGAACTCTGATATATTTGCATAATACAAATAACAACATTATCTTCTAATAGTCTAAGTTTGTCATTTTTTATTCTAAAATAGTTTCTCAGATAACACCGAAAAGCTTTATGACGTTGAAATCTTGAAGATGTAAGAACGCAATGAAGTCACATTGAAAAAAATTTTCACAAAATGATTTTAATGCGAAACAACCTTTTACATTTATGTTATATTTCCATTTGTGCTTGTAATGTCCTGTATATAGAAGAACAAAGAACTTAGCGGAAAGTCAAAGAGAAACGAAGAAAATTTCTATTATAACGTCAACACATAAACCTCTCCTCTCTCTGTTCTTTAACAGGTGTAGACCATCTTCCTTCTAATGTACATTAGAGTTACACACCTGAAAAAGAACCGATAGGTTTTAAAGCTCGTGTTTTAAAAGAAACCTTTTACCCTTAGCTTTCCCCTATATAGAAGATTTTTAATTAGTTAAGCATAGAACGTGTTGAAAATTCGAAAATATGTATATATTTACTACCTATTTCTACAGCCCTTATATTGCTATGATAAAAAAAAAAGGGAGATTTTTGATCAGTGTAAGAATATCGTTGCAAGTCGACAATGAGAGAGGAGAATCTGCATAAGACTGGTGTTAAACAAATGTTAGTTTTCTAGAGATGAGTTTCTTTATCTTTAGTAAACGTAATATCGGGCATCTCTGCCCTTCTACAAGAGTAAATAGAAAATTTTAGAAACACATGTTTCTATGTACTCCTGCAGAAGGGCAGAGATGCCCGAAAGCTTGAGATTACGTTTAGTAAAGATAAAGAAACTCATCTCCAGGTTTCCTGCTGCATTTGTTTGATTAATATCCAGGAAATTTAAATCAATTTATTAGACTGGTGTCTTCTTGGTGTTTCTCAGATTCTTCTTATCTGTTATCTTGTTTACACACTTGATAACAGTAACTATTTAAAACATGCTGTGGTAAAATTTCTCATTCAATACTTTTGTCTGAAGATGGTAACAACGCTGTTACCGAAACGTCACACACTATTTATTTATTTGGATTTGGTCTTAATACCTTGCTTTGTGTGTGTGATATTTAAATAGGTTGTTTCGCTGTGTATTCAGAGCTGAAGACGTACAGAAGGTGCTGGTGTTGGTGTATTACAATGGGACAGTCTGGTGGATCCCTCCCACAACTGTTCGCTCCAAATGTTCCCTCAGCCACGACCATTACCCGGTGGACTCTCAAGCCTGCAGCATCGTCATTGGATCCTGGACTCAGGACAACTCTTCTATCAACATTGTACCGTTCTCTTCTTCAGTGGACTATTTCCAGAATGACAATCCTCACTGGAATGTGACGGTAAGTCTTTCAAATGGTAACATTAAGGCGCGAATGTTTCTTTTACACACCAATCAAACTTCTACTGTCCTTACTGAGATTTAAAAAAAAATATTGAGAGAGCTTGGCTTATCAGTGGTGGACCTTCCCAGTGTTTTCGAATGTTCCTTTTACACATCAATCAAACTTCTACTGTCCTTACTGCGATGGAAAAATATTGAGAGGGCTTGGCTCATCAGTGGTGAACCCTCCCAGTATTTTCGAATGTTCCTTTTACACATCAATCAAACTTCTACTGTCCTTACTGCGGTGGAAAAATATTGAGAGGGCTTGGCTCATCAGTGGTGAACCCTCCCAGTGTTTTCGAATGCTTCTTTTAGACATCATCAAACTTCTACTGTCCTTACTGCGATTTAAAAAAATATATATTGAGAGGGCTTGGTTTATCAGTGGTGAACCTTCCCAGTGGTTTCGCCAATTTAATCTACCAGACCGCTTCATTTAGATCTCTAATACTGTATTGTTCTACTTATATATGCTACACTAAAGGGTGGAATCTTAGAAATGGAATTTAAGCAAACTATGGACATTCAATCCACTGTAATATCCATCGAGTTATATTTGTAAAAATATATTTTTCATACAAATTAGCTTTGAATGATAAATATAGTTATTGATTTTTTTTAAATTTAGAGAGTTTATCTGGAGTAAATTTGTGTGAAAGAGAAAAAAATGATTAAATATATATTTTGATAAGAGCAATAAAGAATCCAGGGCTAAGTTTCGCATAAAATTGTATTTCTCTAGCTTTTGGTCTAACATGCTCTTCAACAGGAGCAACTAGGAGTAAACTCCAGTCCCAAACATGTTAGCCCCTGTGAAAGGGCATACTTCTTCATTTTTTAAAATGCACTAAAAATGCATTGTGAGGGGGGGGGGGGGGGGGTTGATCATCCAATGAAGTTTCTTACACCGATTAGTTTTTTTTTGTCAAAGCCCGGGTATTGTGACATATTTATCGATCAAAATCTATACGGCTGAAATCACATGTTTTAGAAAACATAACGACGACAGTTAGGATTTTTCAAATATGTGGAATACACCGGGTTCGAATTATCTCTCTATAAAAGTTGTTGTTGTTGTCGTCGTGTCCAAAGAAGAGTCTCAGATGTCTCCATGCATCTCTATAAAGGCGTTTTATATATAAAGATCTAATTTATCTTTATTTACATTCATGAATAAAACTTAGAGAAGTTGTATCTTTTAGCCTGTATATCGGGATTCAGACAATAACTCTGAAAAATATTTGATACACAGTGATCTTTATTGAAGACAAACGAGATAACCAAGTGTGAACAAAATTGCCTCTGTCTCCTTCAAGAAAACAGACGACCGTCGATATCAAATATGATAATTCCTTAAGTTTTGTCAATGAGTGTATCAGTACAGTTCTGAGAGGTGTTCATTTCATATTTAGTATAATATAAATGACATGTAGGTTACTTGATAGCTTCGAGGTAATTCCATTCCCCGTCTAGTGTAACAGCATAGTTCCATTTTTCCTCTACCAGGTACTTTCGTTGAAGATTCTGCTACCATTCTTGTGTTCATAGATATTATGCCATTTGGGAATACGAATTTGTACTTCACTCACTTTTTTATGATAACATATACCTTAAAATAGAGAATTTTACAAGAGTTCTTGTAAATAACTTATTTTGATTATGTGAATTCTCTCTTACAGCCATTTTTCTTTCTTCCCCCCCTATCCAAATTGCGTATATAATTTCTTCCGATACATTTTCAAAAAAAAAACTTTTATTTTTGTAGGGTTTTTAAAATTTATTATTTGAATTTCTCTATATAATTCGACAGAATTTATAGAAGAATACCAATTTTTTAAAATTTATATATATACAATTTTTAAGAATGTCTGAAAATTAATTTCTGGAGGTTTGAAAACGCAAACTTTTACGAATGAACTTATTTTTTGAGTATTTCGATTAAAAAGAAATTCTAATTATAAAATATTCTGATACTTTTAAATTTAAGAAAAGAATAAACAAAATGTAAAAACTTTTGGATTTGCAAAATATTAAAAAATATTGATATTTTTGTCTTATCATTTTTTTATATTATGAAACTTTTAAGCGCGATATCTATTCTATCAATTTCTTGTGGTGTTTGTGAACTAGAGTATTGAGCATCATTTCGAGACCAAGTTCTATGAATGCTGTAAGAACCCCTATGGCTCGGTGACATACCTACTGCGTATGTCCCGGCGAGCGCCCCCGCTGTGGCAAGTGGTGTGGGGGCCGTGTGTGGCCCTGTGTCTGCTGACGCTGGCCATGTTCTGGGTGCCCCCGTCACGGGCGGCGGCCAAGCTGGGGCTCGGGGGCGCCATCACGGTGGCCCTGGCGGTGTTGGTGGCCAAGGACATTGCGGCCACACATGCTGGTAGGTCGCTGGGTACACATGCTGGTGTATCGTGGGTCCTTACACATGCTGGTAGGTCGTAGGTCCCTACACATGCTGGTAGGTTGCTGAACACACATGCTGGTAGGTCGTAGGTCCCAACACATGCTGGTAGGTTGCTGGACACACATGCTGGTAGGTCGTAGGTCCCTACACATGCTGGTAGGTTGCTGAACACACATGCTGGTAGGTCGTAGGTCCCAACACATGCTGGTAGGTTGCTGGACACACATGCTGGTAGGTCGTAGGTCCCAACACATGCTGGTAGGTTGCTGGACACACATGCTGGTAGGTCGTAGGTCCCAACACATGCTGGTAGGTTGCTGGACACACATGCTGGTAGGTCGTAGGTCCCAACACATGCTGGTAGGTTGCTGGACACACATGCTGGTAGGTCGTAGGTCCCAACACATGCTGGTAGGTTGCTGGACACACATGCTGGTAGGTCGTAGGTCCCAACACATGCTGGTAGGTTGCTGGACACACATGCTGGTAGGTCGTAGGTCCCAACACATGCTGGTAGGTTGCTGGACACACATGCTGGTAGGTCGTAGGTCCCAACACATGCTACTAGGTTGCTGGACACACATGCTGGTAGGTCGTAGGTCCCAACACATGCTGGTAGGTTGCTGGACACACATGCTGGTAGGTCGTAGGTCCCAACACATGCTACTAGGTTGCTGGACACACATGCTGGTAGGTCGCTGATATAGAATAAGCATACACACAAGGCACACTTTGTATCAGGTAAGTCTGCAAACATGCTAATAGGCGCCAGTCTCATATGGCCGTAGTGCGTAGAGAGCTTGATTCTTCTCACTTAGCTGACCGTTGACGCTGTGTGAAGAGACCCTGGTGTTTTCTAACAATCTTACCAAGGCCACTATGTGAAGAGACCCTGGTGTTTTCTAACAAAATTACCAAAGCCACTCTGTGTAGAGAGCCTGTTGTTCAGCCACAGGCTGACCGTGGATACTAGGCAGAGAGAGCTGGTATTCTTCAACAAGCTTACCATGATCATTATGTACAGAGAGTCTGTTGATATCCACTGAACTGACCACGGACACTGTGCACAGAGAGCCTAGTATTCCCCACCATGCTGACCACGGACACTGTGTACAGAGAGTCTGGTATTCCCCACCTTGCTGACCACGGACACTGTGTACAGAGAGCCTAGTATTCCCCACCATGCTGACCACGGACACTGTGCACAGAGAGCCTAGTATTCCCCACCATGCTGACCACGGACACTGTGTACAGAGAGCCTAGTATTCCCCACCATGCTGACCACGGACACTGTGCACAGAGAGTCTGGTATTCCCCACCTTGCTGACCACGGACACTGTGTACAGAGAGCCTAGTATTCCCCACCATGCTGACCACGGACACTGTGCACAGAGAGCCTAGTATTCCCCACCATGCTGACCACGGACACTGTGTACAGAGAGTCTGGCATTCCCCACCTTGCTGACCACGGACACTGTGTACAGAGAGCCCGTTGTTATCCACTGAACTGACCGTGGATAGTGTGTAGAGAGAGCTAGTATACTTCAACAAGATTGCCATGGTCATTTAGCACAAAGAGCCTGTTGTTATCCACTGAACTGACCACGGACACTGTGTACAGAGAGTCTGGCATTCCCCACCATGCTGACCACGGACACTGTGTACAGAGAGCCTAGTATTCCCCACCATGCTGACCGTAGCCGCGGCCATCATGACCGAGGTGGCTGTCGTCTCGCTGCTGCGAGTGGCCGGCCCGGCCCCCAGTCTGCTGGTGAAGCTGGCCAACAGTTCCGTCGGCACGGCCCTCGCCATCACGGCCGGGGACGGGGAGTGGGGCATGGTCGCCCAGATCCTGGACCGGCTGTTGTGTCTGGTCTTCCTGGTGGCCATCGTCGCCCAGCAGGCCTCGCACGATTAACTCGGCCTCTCTCTTTCTAATTAAGATACCATATTTCTATATATAGCCATGTATATTCCACTATTCTCTCTGTCTATTTTTGTTTATCTATCTTTATACACTTCATGTGTAAATATAGTTATGCTTTCATTTTAAGAAATTAATTTTCAATAAATTATTAATGCTGTCGTATTATTTTCCACACGCCTCCCTAAATATTATTATATTTAATTTTGTAAAAGACATTTTCAAGAACTAAAATTTTATATTTTACGTATGTATTTTGCTTTAATATCTTGAAAATATATGAATTGTATTAAAAATTACAATGTAGACATCAAATCTTTCGGTTACCTTAAAAAAATAGAAGAAGCTCCTTTTGAGTTTATAATTTTACAAAAATTTCAATGATCATATTTATCAATTCTATATAAACTCATGTATCATGTTGACCAGAACTCAGGTCTTGCGCACAACATCACGTAGGCGACATAGGACATCCCTGTAGTACTCTTTGGTGATTGCCTGACCCTGTGATGTCGTGGTGTACCACACCGAAGGAGTCAAAGAAAGCGTCAGCATCACTTTAACATTGCTGCGCACTTGGTGAGTCTTCTTTGGTTTTGGTGACGTGGAATGCTTCCACTGTGACGTCCATAGCATTGTCACTGAAAGCCCTCTGAATCTTCCGAATAGTTTCTACCTGGCCCAGTTTCTAACAAAATTTGATGCAGTTCTTCTGTTATTTTCCTTATAATGAAAATCCGACGAAAGTAACTAAACACTACCTCACACTCAAATGCTGTTTACCAACAAATGACGCTATTGACAGGCGGGGAAAAAATCCACTAATGCGTATGAATGTTCGAGGTCGCCTCCTCCTTCTCATGCAAAATCGCTTCATTGAAATCGAGCAAGTTTTCGCAAAAAAAAAGGTCAAATACTTTTCCAACAGACATAGAAGACTTTCTTGAAGTAAAATATATACACCACATGCATATGTGTATAATTTTGTTTCTTCATTTGTACTATATCCTTGACTTATTTATTCACATAGAAATAAGTTTTGAAAATAGAACAATCCATAAATAAATATTTTATTAAAAAAGCATATGTTGGATAAAAATACATTTATTTAACAATATTTCCGTTGGCTGAACGCCAACCTTTTTTCAAGGTATTACAACATATTAATGTCATAAAAATGTTGTTTTACCTTGAAAAAGGTTGGCATTCAGCCGACTGAAATATTGGTAAATAAATTATATTTTGATCCAATATATGCTTTTTTAATTATAGTAATAAGTTTAATGTCATCATTCTTTTCCTTCAACAGATGAATATCATGGATTAAAATGCTTAATGTACATAAATTGAGAAAATGAGCTAATCGGAAAAAAATGTAATACCACGTTAATTTAGGTCCACGGTAGTTGAGATAGAGTATGCAGATCTTGTTAAATTTGTAATATTATTCTTTTCTTAAAACCATAGAACCACGGCTACCTAGAATTCTGAAATTTTGCAATCCTAGTAGGATTTAATTAATCTGTAGAATACCAGACTTGTAGGTGGTCAGGAAGTACATAAAAAAATTATAACACATTTTGCAAGTAAATATTGAAAAAAATGTCCATTACCGACTTCCAAGAAGTTTGAAATTTTGTCAACTTGCATTGTTAGCTGTATTGAGCGTATCTGAAACTTCTATGTATACTGGAGGTATATTGAAATTGATTTAAAAATTCGAAAGTAAATATAGACATTTGAATTAGTCAATTGCCGACCACCAAGATTACCCAAAAGTCTGAAATTTTGTAAAATTGCATTGTCATCAGGTTTTGAACAAGTGTGCTGAAAATTCCAGACATATAGGTGCTCTGTAAGCATATTAAAAATAAATTACAAGATTTGTGGACAGACAGAAGAACAGACATGGAAGCAGGTTAAAAAAAAAACTTTTTAAAATTGCCTGGATTCCATGCTTCTTAGAGTTCATGTGACAGGTATAGTTGAAATTGAGTAGGAAATATTGGTTGTGAAATTGTAGATAATTTTTGGACTCTTTTATGGTTGGGCATAAGAGAGTGTTTGGATATGAAATTGTCAGGATATCCTCTTTTGGCAATAATATTTTATATGGTTATATGTTTTTATATGTTATAAATCAACACAAAACGTTGCAGGCGGTTGGTCTTCGTGTACAAAAAAGGCATCTCTCCTGTCAAAATACATTAGAGCAATACATTTTGATTATAAAATTAAAATTCCATTATTATTTAACGATTTTTTCTTTAAATATCCATTTCTTGATTTCTCAGGAATCTTCTTGGAAAGAAATAATTGGTCGTTGAAGTACAGCCTGTACCAAGCTGAAGAGGGCCAACAGCCCGAAACGTTCGTAAATGGCTTTTATTGATTTATCAAGAAAATTGGTTGTCCAAATATCAGGGATTAAGTTAAACCAACGTTTAGTTGATTTTTGTTTCTATAGATGGCGCTTTGACATCTAAAATGCTCGTGTGAGCAGTCAGGTGATGCCTTTTTGTTTTAAATATAAAACCTAAACTTTTTATATTCGTGGGCACCAAAATGTTGCAACACAAAGAAGAAAAGACTCAGAGCTTCAAATTAAAACGTCGAAGCTGACACAGAGAAAAAAAAGAAAAAAAAAACGGGACTCCAGGTTTCTGTGTCCACTCAATACACTCGGGAACTAAATATAAACTACCTCTCCCCTTAAGATGTGGTATAATCTTCCGTCACCCGCACAAGTCCTAGGATGAACTTTTCCGGGCTCACACACTATCAGCTCAATCGACTGATGCAGTAGAAAACGCTGGAGCGTCAGTGTAGTGGAGCCAATGTAGCTCGGTGATGGTGAGGTAAAGTTTATGGTCGGGTTTCGTCAGGCCGGAGGATCGCCATGGATGTGATCTTGTGAGAGGTGGTGGCCGAGGTTTGTAGTTCTAGAACTTCAAGGCAAGGAGTCTATCAGTGGGACAGGAGGAAGAGCGGCCCTCGTGGTTATCTGGGAGACCAGTGGGTGCATTTAGCGGTTCAATGGGGAGGATATGGTAAGGCAGGAACGGCCTTCATGGCCAGACTTGCTACAATGATAGCAGATGGGATCAGGGGAGGTGCATCTGGATGAGTTGTGGCCGAAGCCGCAGCAGCGTAAGCATCTTCTGACTCAAATGGACTCTTCGAAGTAATGGATGACGCCTTCTAGAATGAGTATTCCCTTTTGGCCTAGGGCTTTGAAGGAGGCCGGATCAAGTTCCAGAAACACTGTTCATGTTCCAAATCAGCAGACAGAGACGAGAGGTGATTGGACTCAGAAAGGCCGATTGGTTCATGCGCCAAATCTCTACGGACAGACACCTCGACGCGTCCACAGTGTACTGGCAATGACAAACATGGTTGGAACAAGGAAATTTGGCACGGTTGAGAGGTGCTGTTGCGGCCAGAGTGACGTCAGCACGCGTGGACCGGCGCATCCGCCGGATGGCGTTGGCGGCCCCACAATCCACATCTATTGCCATTTTTCAGTATGTGCAGGGCACACTTGATTCTCCCACATCGACCAGGACGATTATACGCAGATTGGTCGCAGGGGACCTACACTCATGGCACCCGTTAAGAAGACCCAACGGCACAGACACCTCTGTTTGTAATTTTGTCGGGATAGAGTCACATATAGAGCGGAATGGCACAAGGTATGGTTCTCAGATGAATAACGCGTCTGGTTTAGCAACGACAGTCACCGAGTAAGAGTTTGTGGACGTCTTGGTGATAGGTCCAATCTGGCCGCATCTGTGGAACGCCGCATCTCACAACAACGCGGCATTATGGCTTTGGTATCCATCACCTATGATAACAGATCACCTCTGATTCGTATTGAGGGCACAATGACGGCCCAATGATACATGGATGGTGTGCAGCGGCCTATGACGCTACATTCCCTTCAGAAGGTACCAAATGCCATTTTACAGCAGGATAACGTCCACACAGCACGCATCCGTCAACATGCCCTACATGAAACCACCTTGCTTACATGGCTACTAGTATCTCCTTATATCTCACCTATAGAACACGTCTGAGACCTAATTGAACGTTGTTTGTGTGCGCTGCCACAGCCGCATTTAGAAGATAAACTGTGGCTGATGGTTAACAGGGAATGGGCAGCCATCCCTCAGGACACCATCCGCATGTTCATTGAGTCAGTACCAAGACATGTTGAGGCCTGCATAGCCGCCAGCGATGGTCCCAACATATTGAGTGGACGGCGATGTGGGTCAGTGTATCGATGTATTCAGCTTTAATAAAGATCATTTATTGTTCGTTACTGGTACTCTCTTTATGCAGATTCTCACAACCGTTTGCCTACAAATTCTTGGTGTTGCAAATTCAGTGTTACGTAGTGTATATTCCTATTTCTTTCTTCTATTATAGATGAATGGCTCTATAGGTATTAACACTTCCAAATTTTGAATCAGCACCCAATTCTACCTTCTAGAATATCATAAGCTTAATCAGAGAAAACAGATCCTCTGAATGCCATATATAAGGAGCCAATCAATAATGCCTACCCTTTAAATAGGTAAATATAAATCACATAAAGTATATTAAAAGATATATATCTATTATATAAATGCAACTTCAGCTTTTAAACTAAATTCAGTTCTACAGTAATTTATTAATAAAAATGTTCTAAAATTTCTGGTCTATTTTTGCTTATTCCAACAATATATAGAGATAGGAATATTACCAACATTATAGTTAATCATTCAGTCTCATAATACACTATAATCTTATCCTTTTCATTTATGAGGCCATCAAAGAATTTAAGAAGAATGGCAAATCTATGTACAGGGTAGCTGAAAAGTATGGTCCTCTTTATTTCTGAACTTAAGAACAGTATTTAAAGCGCGTGTGAATTCGTGGTGTTTAGAAAGGTTAATGTTGATAAACTGTGTACCTAGAAAGCCAAGATTTCAACGTCTTTTATTTTGAATTATGCGTTCTTCATCTCATCGCGCTACGATTGCGCACCTGACCGACGAAGGTGTTTGCCTTCCAGACATCGCTCGCTGGCTCAAGATCAACGCCAGAATTGTTAGGAGGATTGTAAAGCAATATCGGGAGCGAGGACATTATGGAGTGCTTCCAAAATCGGGCCGTCCAAGGACGGTCAACACTTCTGAAACACGGAAGATCATAAAGAAGAGGATTGCCTGAAATGATGGCGTCAGCATGAATTGCATCGCTTCTGACCTCGAAATCTCTAGGAAAAGAGTACCGAATATCGTGAAACGCGACCTGGGACTTCGCAGCTATAATCTTTACAGTGGGAAAACTCTTTCCGAAGCTGCAATGAAGAATCGCTTGGACAAGGCCAAGAAGTTGCTCTCAATGATCCGAGTGGGCCGGCGGCTTTACGACATTGTGTGGACGGACGAGTAGATTTTCACAGTTGAAGTCGCCCACAACTCCCAAAACCATCGTAAGTTTCTGCCTCCAGGAAACACGACTTTCAGGAAACGTCGGGTGCACACGAGGCTCAAGTTCCCGAAATCTGTCATGGTCTGGGCCGGAGTTACTTCTGAAGACAAGACCCCGCTGGTTTTTATTGATCGAAATGTCAAAATCGACTCCCAAGTCTACCAAGACGTCATTCTGAGGGACTGTCTGCTTCCATGGGCTCGGCAACACTTCACCGGTCGTAATTTCGTACTCCAGCACCCGCCCATGGCTCCCAGTCGACGATAGCCTTCTGCCATTTTCCTGGGTTCTTGGGCAAAGACATGTAGCCTTCAAACTCTTCGTATCTAAACCGAATGGACAACTCCGTCTGGAGTTACTTGGGGAAAAATGTCTCTTTTTCTCTCCAAAAAAGTTTGAGGTCTTTAAAGAAGGCCCAGCAGCGAGAGTGGGCCAAGATAGACGTCAAGTACCACGGTGGAGTCTATCACCAAACACCTCCAGGCCTACATCAAGGCCAAAGGAGCCTACTTCGATATATTTCTTTAATAAATTGTTTCCTTAATGTTTGTTATTATAAATGCTTTTCGAATTTTACAATTATGTTTTCATTTCACTGAGTTATTGCAAAAGGTTTTGAGAGGACTATACTTTTCAGCCACCCTGTATTTATATAATTACATGTAGGTATCATGGTGAACTACAAAAGAAGTAGAATACAGTGTGCTCTATTTGAAATTTTATTCAACTTAATATTACATATTGGAGAAATAGGTTTCAATATAATATCAAACATTATTATGATCTATGTATGTCTCGTGTTGGTCAAATACTGAAATTCTCGATGTATGATTGCCAAACATTGACAGCATGTGTTCTATGTGTAATTCCTACTCTTGACAAATATTATCATGTTCTAATTGTGATTTCTATACTTATCAGATATTTTTATATGTTTTTATGCATAAGTTTTGTTCTTGTCAATTATTGGAATGTTGTAGGTGTGATTCTTGCGCTAATCGAAAATTGGAATGTTCTTAAGTGGGATTCCCATCTTATTAAATATTATGATGTATGTATTTATGCATGATTCCCATGCTGGCGAAACATTGGAATGCTTTTATTTAGTTCGATTCACATATTATCATATATTGTCATGTTCTATGTGTGATTCCCATGGTTTTCACGTGTTATCAAGAGAAGAGTCTCGTACTTTTCAAGTATTGGAAATTACGAAATGTGATTCCTCTGTAATATAAAAAATAGGAAGTTGTGTAGAAAGGGATCGGTAGAATGTCTCCTGAAGGAGGTTGATTCAAGAAAGGTATAGCATGTTCATGAACACATTTTGTGTGTGTGGTTAAAATATAAAAAGTAATTAAATATACTATTTATCGTCTAAGTTTCTGGTATTCTCAGTCAAGGAGAGTTAGTCGTGCGAGGCCTGCTGGGCGACGATGGCCACCAGGAAGACCAGACACAACAGCCGGTCCAGGATCTGGGCGACCATGCCCCACTCCCCGTCCCCGGCCGTGATGGCGAGGGCCGTGCCGACGGAACTGTTGGCCAGCTTCACCAGCAGACTGGGGGCCGGGCCGGCCACTCGCAGCAGCGAGACGACAGCCACCTCGGTCATGATGGCCGCGGCTACGGTCAGCATGGTGGGGAATACTAGGCTCTCTGTACACAGTGGTCATTGTCAGTTCGGTGGATATCAACAGACTCTCTGTGCACAGTGGCCATTGTCAGTTCAGTGGATAACAATGGGCTCTCTGTACATAATGACCATGGTAAGCTTGTTGAAGTATACTAGCTCTCTCTCTACACACTATCCACGGTCAGTTCAGTGGATAACAACGGGCTCTCTGTACACAGTTTCCGTTTTCAGTTTAGTGGATAACAACAGACTCTCTGTACACAGTGGCCACGATCAGTTTAGTGGATATCAACAGGCTCTCTGTACACAGTGTTTACTGTCAGTTCAGTGGAAAACAACAGGTTCTCTGTGTAGGGACCTACGACCTACCAGCATGTGTAGCCGCGATGTCCTTGGCCACCAACACCGCCAGGGCCACCGTGATGGCGCCCCCGAGCCCCAGCTTGGCCGCCGCCCGTGACGGGGGCACCCAGAACATGGCCAGCGTCAGCAGACACAGGGCCACACACGGCCCCCACACCACCTGCCACAGCGGGGGCGCTCGCCGGGACAGCCGCAGCAGGTATGTCAGCGTGCCGTAGGGGTTCTTGCAGCAATCGTAGATTTTGGTCTCCAAGTGTCGTTTGATGCTCTAGACAGAACCACAAACAGATTCATATACTTATCATGTGATGCATAAGTGTTTTCAGAGATACTGCAACATTTGACACAATAATTGTGTTCTTTAAAGAGAAATTTACCAGTATTTCCATATATCATTCAGAAATTTCACAGAATTTATTTCTACTGGAGAATTCCTGTCCTGATCAAGGTCGCTTTTATCAAAGATATTAATTGTTTTGATGGGAGTTTGATGGCTTTCGAACTCATTGGTCTCAATGTAGTATAATATATGGTTAGTTGAAGCTGGTTCATTACTGTTTTTTTTTTTTTGTATATACAAGTCACAGGCGTACAGTTTCAGTCTAGGTAGCCCACTATCCAATGGTGTATATAAAAGTATATATACAGAGGGGATATCATTTTCTCCATCTAGAAATGGAATTTTTATTTGACATGTTTTTGATTTGATATTCGCACGAGTCATGTCATCTATCTTTAAATAATTTTAAATATATAGAACTTTCCGGATTATTTCGGGAAATACCAGTGAAGACATAATGAAGAGAGCGAGAGAGAGACTTTCAATTGTTCATGATCTTAGATTTTATAGGATATATGATATATCGTCTAGGTAGATTTTGTGATCTTTTGGTTGATTCGGTGACGATACTGCTACTTTAGTAAGCCAGTCTGCCTTCTATGTCCTGAGATTCCATTGGTCTCTATTGATGGGGTCTGGTTGAATTATAAAGGAGCTGGTTCAATTTTCTGGATATAATTTAATTACTTTATCATGACTGTTGAATCTTTTCTTATTGAAAAAAGAGTACAGTATTATAGATGCTCAATATGTATATTCATACTCTCCATATTTGTGCATCCTATACTTTAAATTTGATCAAGCGCCTTATAATCATTATCATTAATCGTCTTGTTAAAAAAAAGAAGATATACAACACAATGAACACCAGAAAATATTATTAGACAAAGGCATTAACGCGTCATCTATATACAAGAAACTAAATGTTCTTTTTCAAATAAAACCAACCTCCTACTGTCTTTATTGTGATGAAAAAGTATTTGGGAGGGCTTGGTTCATCATTGGTGAACCCTCCCAGCACGTTTTCGCCACTTCAATCAACCATACCACTTTTATATCTTCAATATTGTATTGTGTGCATTGTATTGGATGTCTTGTAGTGGGTACCTTAAAGGAAATTTTGGGTTCACCACTAATGAATCAGGCCCTCCTAATATGTTTTTATCGCAGTAAGGGGGAAGCAGGAAGTTTTATTAAAAAAAAGATATATTTATATATTCATCCTTAATAGATTAATTTCTTGTATATGCACTCATGGACAAAACTAAAGAAATTGGAAAGACACGATGCAGTTTTGTTCACACTTGGTTATCTCGTATATCTTCATAAAAGGTCACTGTGGGTAAAATATCTTTCAGAGTCTGTGATATACATGCTGAAAGGTACAAATTACTTAAGTTTTGTCCATGAGTGAATATGAAGAGTATTCAGTTGTAAAAGGAGCATATTTCTTCAATATAATAAAATAAGGAGTTTTGTCCATGAGTATAGATACAAGTATTACATTATATACAAGTATATACTTGTATTATCAGGACATGTAGGACCACCACCTACCGTGACATTCCAGTGAGGATTGTCGTTCTGAAAATGCTTCCCCTGTGTATAGGGGAAAGGCATGATGGAGATGGAGGAGTTGTCTTGCGTCCAGGAGCCCATGGTGATGTTGCAGGCCTGGGTGTCGACAGGGTAGTGGTCGTGGCTCAGGATACACTTGGAGCGGACGGTGATGAGCGGCACCCATCTCACGGTACCATTGTAGTACGACAGCACCAGAGTCCTGGTGACATCCTGGCCGCTGGGAACATACGGGGGTGTTAAACGTCATGTAATACACTCATGGATAAACCTTGGTGGTGGTGTCTTGTCTACTACTCCATGGAATAGGGTTCGCCATTGCCCCGTTAGTCAGCCACATTTCAGAGTTCCCTGTTCACGGTTACCGTAGCGGCCTCACGCAGTCCCCACCGTACTTCACCCTACAGGGCAGTCCCCTACTTACTTGTGCTGCTGGATAAAACTTAAGAAAGTGGAAAGCCTTTGATATCGCTGATCGTCTTTTTTAAAGAGACACGAAGCAATTTTGTTTACACTTAGCTATCTCGTGTGCCTTCAATAAAGATCGTTGTGTATGAAATATCTTTCAGAGTTATTGTCTGAATCCCGATATCCATGCTAGAAGGTTACAACTTTCTTAAGTCTCTCTATGTACTATGGCATAAAATTGGCACTAACACATCGCCAGCTTTAATATATTTTTGGAAGAATAAACCGATTTATTTACTTCTTTTTCAGGAGGTTATAAACTCCAAGCTTGTACTGAAGATGGCCATACCCCGAAACCATGGTATACAAGTTGGCTTATATATATTCGAATTTGTCACAACCGATGTTGTGCTTATTCCTTGATCTGAATGTAAGCATTCTACTCAAATTGATGCTTCATTTTAATGTATTTTTTAAAAGGGAGAGATATGTTTTTGTCTACATATTTTATCTATGTATTTATTTTCATCAAATCAGATGCGATATATCCCCACAAGGGATGCTTACGTCAAAAACAACACTAAACACAGAGACTATTTTACATAAACAATTGGTGAATTACAAGGTTTGAGTAGAAGTTTAAAGAAGAAAAGAAAGGAAAATGACATTAAAATCATGCTTGATTTTACATCCAACTCAGGAACAACCAATGAAATAAATACAAATAAATAGTTTAGCAATTACGGTTTTTTTTTTTAAACAAGAGAGAAAATCATAGATATATTCACAGAATTTTCTAAATTTTAAATATGAGTCCTTACTATTTATAAACTTGAAAATATCCTTGTATTCAATGTAGAAATTCGACAAATAAAACAAAGAATTTATATCTTGAACTCTACAGAAAGAGGGGGGAAATTTACATGCGATAATTTCAAAATAGGCGATAATATTTTATCTTTTTTTTTTTTATTCCATCCTCTTAAATTACAGAGAGCGCACAGTCTATATTTACATCTATTTTGAGAGATTTTTTGAGGTTCTTATAATACACTGCACGACATTTCTTGTAAATGGAACACCAAGAAAGAGTGGTCAGAGAATTAAACAAATTTCAGGGCAGATTTTGCAAATGATCTGAAATGCGCAGCTCTCGTGCGCACGTGGAGTAAGATAAAAAGGAAGGAACTTGCAGAAAGGACAGTATTAATGCCTTTATTTCTTCAAGGAAAATCATCGAATAAATTTTGTTCTTGTTTCAAAAGACAAGTGTAATAGCAGATAATGCCAGGCTGTCGCCAATGGAGGAGGTTCCAGCAGACAGATGTTTATACGAGGGACATGGTGATTGTTCTGAAAAGGGCAGGTTAATCCATACGTCAAATTGCAGCTAACACATACCTGGGTGAGCCCATGTTGTAAAAAGTATAGCAATCAATATAGAATAACTGAAGCTGATCTTGTTTAAATGGTTGAAATATCCAGTTGGGATGGAGAATTACTAATGACTTCTTAATATTTCAAACTTCTTTATGGTGATTGCTTATTGTATGTGTTGAATTATAGATGTAAACATTTTGCTTCATTACAATCTCTATAAGCTTTAAAATGTCAAATTCAAGTAATGTCAAACACAAATACAAACTGCATTATTTTTCAATAAAATAGTCTCTTGTATCTCTCAATATTAAGTTAAAAACACCAGGTCTCTAGTGCTGTTTCATAAAATATTTTTTTAGTTTTCAAATATCTAGCTTTCGGGCACCCTTCTACAGGAGAAAGCTTGATATAATAAATACAATGCATTTATTGTATCACGCTTTCTCCTGTAGAAGGGCTCTCATGTCTGAAAGCTAGAGATTTTAAAATTAAAAAATCTTTTTAGAAACTTATCCTTGGAGGCCTGGTGTCTAAAAACTGTATTCTAACACATATAAGAACACAAATTTAAATTAGACATTGATAACTTATGTCATTAGATATTCCGTGCTAAAACAACTCTTTTTCTCTAAATGTACAGAACATGCGTTTTCTAATTCTGAAGAAATTATATCAATTCCTATAAATAAATTTATCACATTTTCAACGCTTCCCGTATGATCTTAGCAAACCATAGCTGTCCCTTCCTTGGCTGTAGCTCGAAACCATTGGATACATGTAGACATTTTACACATTTTCTAGAAGTTTTAGTTAATATTTACTGATATTAATATATGTGATTTAAATAGACTTGATCACAAATAAACGGTTTGTCACCATCACCATATATTTAAAAGAAAGATGTTTTGTTTGTCTATTAATGTGAAAATTTCATAGAATCACAATATATTCGAGTAAAAGATTATAAAAAAGTTTAAATTTTCAAATTTTAAAAACAAAAAATAGAGATAAAAGGCAATGTAAGTATTATTGTGTCTTGTATTTACAAGGATTTTGTAGATTTTATGCAGAAATAACAGCAAAGAATTCTACACTTACCCATTGTAAATCCTGATATCCGGGATCCAGACTTCATCAGGACTGAAGGTAACCACTTCTTGATTCTGGGCCATCTGTGGATTCCAGGTGAGAAATTCGTCTTTCCACGACTGACACCCAACCACAACGTTGCCTTATTTGGAATACTCGTTCTTTGCTTAGTAAAGAATAATAAAATTGACACATCATAGAAATATCAATTAAATAATACAACATGTCTCAGTATATGAGTTTCTTTTCATATTTATTAATGAAAATTAGAAACTATTTTAGACGCGTAAGATTATTTTTTAAATTAAACAATTTATACTGCCCTTACTTAATGCAGTAGAAATTGTTTAATTTCAAAAAGAATCTTACGCGTCTAAAATAGTTTATTATTTTCATAACAGATGGCGCGCTAGTGCATCGTAATATTTATTAATGTAAAATCAAGTTTTCGGGCATCTCTACCCTTCTACAGGAGTACATAAAAACGAACAGTATCTAACGCCGATAGTATCTAACGGCGTTTATTATTATTATTTGTTTTTATGTACTCCTGTAGGAGGGCAAAGATACCCGAAAGCTTGAGATTACATTAATAAATATGAAAAGAAACTCATATTCAGAGAGAGAGAGAGAGAGAGAGAGAGAGAGACGTCTTGTATTATTTAATTTATGTCCAGGAGATTTAATTCAATCATAGAAATGTGTAGAGGCTGTAATATTATTGGCCTATGCAACTTTGACAGGTAGAGAAAGGAAAACTTTGGCCTACCAAGATGGTCAGCAAGAGAAATCCTTCAAAAGAAAAGAAGGAGATTACATGATGCTTCAGAATGTATGTTGTCCTGAATAAAATAATGATGGAAAAAATCCAACTGATTGATATGATCACGAATGGTCGGGCAACTCGTCAAATAAATCAAGTGGTCGATATATGAACAGAATGTTGTAATATGATATATTAAGAAAATAGATAAAGATAAGATTTATTTGAATTTCTGAAGGGCATGCCTCAATTACTCCAGCTGTAATGCAAATAAAAACTGGCTCAATAATGGTTTCAATATATTACTGAGAAGAACTAATTTGAGCTGATGGTTCCAGGCTGGGGCAATGAGTTTGGAAGAAGGGACATTTATGTAGGGGGTGTAGGGTTCAGTCTTCACTTTTTTTTTCAAATGGCGCTGGAAAACAGTTAGTTTTAATCAGCACATATATCCATTACGCATTCTTTAGGGAGAATTATTAATGCTGACCCTTGAAGTCGCTCTTGAGAGATTTTTTCTTAGAAAAAAAAAAGACAATTTTTTTTACTTAATTAAAATTCTACATTTAGCTAAGTAGCTAAAAAAATCATATTTGAGAAAGTGCGTATCTGTGAATAAGATGCGCCATTATCCCTGTAAGGTCTTTCTTTACCAGCTAACTCTACTTCGAGATAAGCCAAGAGTAAAGGAGATACTTACTCACAATTACTCACTCTTTATTTCATAAGTCTTCCTAGTAAAAAGAAACATTTTTGATTCAATTTGTACTCCCTCCTTCACCTTGGTAGAAGTGCAAGTAAGAAATAAATCCAAAGTGATCATTTCCTGTTCGACAATGGCGTAAAGGTCGTGAAAGAGGTCACCTTCGTTGTTCAAGATCATTCAATGTTCAGCTCTTTGTGTATAACTCAAGTTTATAAACGAAACAGATATATGATGTATTCTTCCTCTTTAAACAAAACAGTAAGGTGTTCTGCTGGCGATTCTATCATATGTGTTCAGAACCTCATAATAGAGAAGAAAATCTCTCTCTGCGATAGATATTATCA